>OU862879.1:31429740-32679740 GCA_917880725.1 Selenia dentaria
ACGCCAATCACAAGCTTAATAGTTAGGCGAGATCGATATCGACTTATAGATGACATTTATGTTGCCAACTCATGGTAGAGCTATAGTAGGTCTCTTCTGATGTGACAGTGGGATGCAAAGGAGTACATGTGCCATCTTTGGCCTAGAAGTCAAGAGGTGGCGGTTGTAGCACCAGCAATAATTTGAAGGGGGGATTTAGGGTTCTATACCACTTTAAGAAACAGGCATCCTTTAGGAGAGTTTAGTCACAGTAGATATATAGGGTGCTTGGTAGAGGGACCGACAAACCAAATGAGCGTGTTCGGGGGACCACTTGGAGAATACAAGTTGGCCAAAAAAAATAGAATTATAAAAACAAAACTTAAAAAAGTAATTAAAAAAATAATGGCTGAGTTTCATGTCTGTTCGTCGTCTTAGCTGCTGTATTTTGGTAAACACAGAAGTAGATTCTTATAATGTAAGTACTTACTTAGTAGTCATGAAATAAGTATGGATTTGATTGAATTACAGTGAACACCCTAAAGTAAAACTGCAAATAGAACCTAATAACCGCAAGTCGGGCTTAGTCTAAAAATAAGACGGGAATAGATTCTTCATTTTCCTTAAAATGTTCACTAGTTAGTCCAAGAAACCAATTAGTGCTCGGACCAAATATTGACCGGCTCCAATTGTCGGCTTGACGACCGCGGTGACAAAGATATCTCGTGTTTTGTTATTACTTGCTCTGTGTTGGTCAAATATCAGAATAGTTTTGACCACGGTAGTCATAGGGTTGTCAAGTTAGCAGGAATTACATGCGGAAATTGCTGCTACCAACTGCTGGGCACAAACATGAGACCCAGCTGATTTTAAGTGGTAATCTCAGCCTAAGTAGAACAGATGCATTTGACAAGTGGCGAACTGCTGCGCTCGTAACCCTGAGACATTAAGTTGCTAAGTGTGCCAATAATTTCACCGGAACCTTTCAAACCAAAACACAGTATTGCGAATATTACCTACTGCTTCACGGTAGAAGAAAGTATGGTGCAGTACTTCTCCGGGCGATCTCATTCATGAAGAATTTTATATAATCTCATTCGGTAATATTCTAATTATGAAATGAAATACAGACTTTTATTGGCATATTTTATTTACATACTTCTCTAAGAAAATTAAATTTAAGCATTATTCTCCTAACCAAACAATGCTTTAAAACAATTTTTTAGTTATTAAAGTACAATGTGTCCCGACCAACGAGGTTTCAATTCAATTTAAGTACACATTACCTGCGGTGAGCGCTGGTTCGGAGCCAATAGACCAATAACAGATTTTTCCACTGATATTGGCAAAATTGCGGTTACGCCGCACAAGCCATACAAACAAGAAGAAGAAGAAGACTTTTTCCATTTTGGCGCTATTTCGTACATACGAATTTGAGTAATATTTTGTTGGATAAAACTTTAGTAGCAAAAATGTCATGAGATTAAATAAAGTAGTGTATGCAACTGCATATAATTAGGTATTAAAACACTCGTGTAATCTTATTTTGAAACTATACTCATGTTTTAATACCCTCTATTATATGACAGTTGCATAAACTACTATTACTGCTCTTAAAATCTTGCTCCTGGTGCCAATTATAGAGTATTTGGAAACTTCTACAAGAATTCGTCTTACTTAAAATGGTTACCACACCGTAGTGACAGTAAAAATATATAACATTTAGAATTATATTAAAAAAAAATGATTATTCTATTCAGTTTTCGGTATATTAACGTTTTTAGCGAGTACCAAGTTACGTGACGACTA
Source organism: Selenia dentaria (assembly GCA_917880725.1). Classification (NCBI taxonomy): domain Eukaryota; kingdom Metazoa; phylum Arthropoda; class Insecta; order Lepidoptera; family Geometridae; genus Selenia; species Selenia dentaria. The sequence continues at coordinate 31,431,529 of OU862879.1, forward strand.
ATCTGTCTAAAATATACCCACAATTGAAGAAACATACCTATATAGGGTGTTTGGTATTTTTTTTGGCCTGGTGGATTTTTTTTTGGCCAACTTGTATTCTCCAAGTGGTCCCCCTAACACGCTCATTTGGTTTGTCCGTCCCTCTACCAAACATCCTGTATAATTTTTGTGATTTCATTCGGAAGTGCTATACTAATTTGGATTTTAGCCAAAAAAAAAAATAACAGAAGCCTACCGAGAAGAAGCGGCAAGGAACTTGGAGCCATTCTTTTTATATATATCTTTACAATGTTTCTACTTAGGTACTACAAATATTACATTTTATGGGTGGCAGAGTGACAGCTTGCCAGAAGTGGAATATTCCAAGACGCCAGACAGCAATCGAGAATCGACACTATTGTCTTTCTATTCAATGTATGTAAGTAAGTTTGCAAGCAATCATAATGTTAAGGTTCGAAGGGCGCTTTAGCAAGTGAAACTATTGTGTCACGCGGAAACTTTAAGGTTGTGTTGTCTTGTGCTCGTTGTGTCTAGTTGAAGAGCGTCATGTAGTAAGCATGACTTATTTTTGGATCAGCCTGTCATTTGGTAACATAAAACAAGTACAATCTGAAAAATTTAATACCGACTTCCATCCTATTCATTTATTGGAGTGTATCTCAAAAACTACTGGACTGAATATGATGAAATTTAAATGGGACCACACGGAAAACACCAACTTTTAAACAAAAAGAATTTTGATAATCGGTTCACCCAGTCAAAAGTTATGAGGTACTAAACATAAAATTTCATGACATTCGGTCCAGTAGTTTTTGAGTTACACTCCAATAACTGAGTAGAAAGGAAGTCGGTATTAAATTTTTCAAATTGTACTTGTTTTGGAAGTCGGTGGATAAAATGTCATGACAGCCCTATCTACGTGACAGTACAGTTGTATACGGCTGTCAAACAACCGATAGTCAATTATATTTGTTTATAGTTTATCAAATCTAGTCTGGCGCCACGCTAATGTTTTTTATTATTATTTTACTATCAAAGTAGTTAAACTGGTTTTAGCCTACGTAATGGATTTTTTATATATTTTATTGTTAAAGTTTTACAGCATTCTTTGGTAGTTAATTATTTAAGTAATTTAAAAGTGAATTCGTTTGCGTACGTGAACCAGGCTTTATTTATCGCAGCATAAAACGAGATCAGTAAGATTTTCAACCGACTTCCAAATCACCTCGGAAGTACGAATATACTACACCAAACAATAAAAAGAATTATAAAATCGGACAACTCCGTAAAAAGCTCTGCGTGATACATAAACAAAATATATGCGTCGATTAGAGCACCTCCTCCTTTTTTTTGAAGTCGGCTGAACAGTATTTCGCCTTGATGATATCGTAATTGACGGTGAATGACAACTGATCCCGTAAGTAGCACTTAAAAAGAGTTTTTTTTTCACCCAAAAAATGGAGCCGACTTCATACTGAAAGTATGAAATAACTTGTCGAAGTCGGCACCATGCACACAATATTGTGATAATAGATACGAGTAGGTACTTTTGAATTATCGTGGTACCGACTTCAACAAGTTATTTCACACTTGTTAGTGTTGAAGTCAGTTCCATTTATTGGTAATTTTTCTTTTAATTATACTTAGAAGTGCCACAATTCAAAGTAAGATAAATAAAGCCCACATCATACAAAACAATTAGATATAACATAAAAATAAAACGCAGCGTTTCATCGAAATAGCATTAAAAATAAACAGTGTTTTACAAACTTGCAAGCAAATTATCATTACATTGTTAGTTGGCTTCTCCTGGAATCGATGAAGTGTTTGACTCCTTTTTTATCCGACTACGGCGAAGCAAAAGGGAGGGATTATGATTTTGGCCGGTATGTGTTACCGGTCCACAAATGGCGAAGATAATTTAAAAAACAGGCGAACATAGAACGTCCTCTTTTTGTGAAGCCGGTTAATAAAAACAAAAGGCATAAATTTTAGCAGTTCGCTAAAATTTTAAGTTTTTAGTCCAGCGGTTTAGGTTTTGTCTTGATGAATCAGTTACGTCAGTCAAGACAAATAAGTCTTCCTATTTCCTCCTACTAATATTATAAACGCGAAAGTTTGTGAGTATGGATGTATGGATGTGTGGATCTTTGTAACTATTTCACGCATAAACGGCGAGGGCAATTTTGATGAAATTTGGTATGGAGGTATTTGAGGCGCTGGATTAACACATGGGATACTTTTCATCATCATCATTAGACATCACCAAGCGGGTGAAAAAGTAAACCAAATATCAGTAATATGCTTCACCTACGTCAAGATCGTAAGGATGACAGTTCTGTCAAAGTTTATGTCAGTTTCTGATAGCTTAGTCAAAAACCAAGTCAATTTGATAGCTCGATGCAGACGTGCTCGGCTACCGTCAAGTCAAGGGTGATAAAAAATAAAATGTAACATCAACACCGTCAAGGCTAATGAAATGTAATGACAGTTTTTTCCATAGTGATGAATTTTATATTTTTATGTACTTAAGTCCTGCATTTTATTATTAATGTTTACTGGTGTTAACTAGAGGTGGTGGTGGCTACTAAGTGTTTATATGTACTCATATAATACTATTATAGCAATTGCGTTTGACCATGTACATATTTTATGACATTTTGGTATAAAGATAGATATGCCCTTGGAGAAATAATAAGCTACTCGAAGTACTAATCCTGCGCAGACGTAGTCGCGGGCACTAGCTAGTTATAAATATACGTGTTTGTGGTTCACCCTTACGCTAGCTCGTTCCTATTCCCAAAATTCAGTCACCAAACTCACATTCCGAAGTGTCCTTTATAAGTTCCTGACCAATGTCCGATAACGGTCCTTTCACATACGAGCAGACGTCCATTTTCCCGCCAGTAAGTACTTACGCGCGCAGAAATATGCCCGGCCGTTAAGGCTCGGTGGAAAACGCCCTTATCGCGAGTAAAAAGTAATGCGTCCAGCTTTTATGGCAGTTTCGAGACACGCTCTTTATTACAGAGGGTTTGGACTTTCGTGAGAGGTTCTGGAGGTACTGAGAGAAGTTGTAAGACTCATAGTTATTTCGTAAATTGACAAATGACGGGCCGGTTTGGGCAGTTGGTGGACCCTTGCCCTCTGAGCTGCCCGCTGGTTTTAGCTGGCCTGATTCAATCCTCGGACGGGCAAACATTTGTGTGCATGAACATGTTTGTGTGACCTGTGCCTGGGTGTGTATCTTTGTATGTATCTTTAGTATCTATATCAGTCATCAGGTTAACATAGTACACGGTCTGCCTAGTTTGGGACCAGTGGATGTTGTCCCATATCTTTATTATTTAGGTACTAACGACTGTCCGCTTTATTATTTAGAATTGCATAAGTCCCCTCACTGAAATGCTCCTCACTCAAAGAAATTGTGGGGTATTTGGTAAGTTTACAAATACTCCTACAGGGTACATCGGCAATGTTTTTATTAGTATATCCCAGTAAAGCAATTTAATTCTTATTAGGTAGTGCCCACTCCAGAAGGGCCAGAGTCGCCGTGAGGAGACGCATTAGTATAATCCCTCTTTCATCAGGATGCGAATCGTAAAAGACGAAGAAACCCGACCTACTAGGTGGAAGGACTCTTGTGCATGAGGCTGTCTTGGTATGTACCACCGTAGTGCCCGATATTCTACTGCGAAGCCTAACTGCGAAAGGGACTCAAAAACTAATGTCTCAGGGTTACGAGTGCTGTGCAGTAATATGCAAAACTTCAGTTCATTTAGTGCTGCAACTGCCATGAGCCAGCGTAGTGCTTCAGGCGTAGTCTTGCCCATATTGTTATTTCATTGCATAAATAAACTTAGATAACAATATACTGTTTGATTCAAATGCAAAAAGTTTTGTCTTTAAATTTATGTACAAGTTAAACAGCTTTAAACGGAATACATAAATCGTTTATCTTTAGCTACTCGTACTATAATAATAATATTATAATGAGGAGAGATTTGTTTGTTTGAATAGGTATTAAGATATTTGGTTGATAATGGGTCCAAAACTACTGGAATGATTAGAAAAAAATATTTCACCATAGCATCCTACATCATCATCATCACCCATCACCGCGCAAATGAAACCGCGGAGATGCTTATTTTCGAAATGTTTGAAATAGAAACTTAGGCAATATTTATAATCCTATAAAGTTATCCCTTCAAGAGTCGTTATATTATAACAATGAAATTTCTATTGTGTCTGGCCGCATGATGACCAATAACCTTTGATGGATTATTTTAGTTATGATTAAACTGTATCTAAATTAAGTGAAACAAATCGCCCATTCTAATAACTTTTATGCTCATGGTATTCTGATATCCGTTATTTTCCGTTTAGTTTGCGGTTGGGTTTATATTGATTAGTTTATTATTATATTAGTTATTATATTTGATTACTTATCCTTGAGTGGTTACTCCAGTACTGAAGAGTAGTTACTTACACCGAAATAACTATTATGTGGTATGCTCTCCGTAAAACGTGGAGCGCATACCACACTCCCATCACTCAGTTTAGTTTAGTTAGTAAGTAAATATTTTGTTTGTATTGTTATGGATGTCACAGTCATCCATAAAAGTTATTTCATTTCATATACTAGCTGCGCCCCGTGGTTATACCCGCATGATGGATGATGTTGATGAAAAGTATCATATGTTGGTAATCAATCGCCTCATCTACCTTCATACCAAATATCATCAAAATTGGCCGAGCCGTATAAGCGTGAAGGAGTAACAAACATCCATACATACAAACTTTCGCGTTTATAATATTCGTAGGATATTTGGTGTGATCTATTGTACATTTGGATAGTGTTCAACAATCTATCCCGCAGCAACTGTTTACTCCGGTTGTCGTTCGATAATTACCCAAAAACTAAAAATTTAAATGAACATATTTTTATTACATCATAAACATAAAAAACAGTTTAACAACTAAAAATTAAAATTAAAATATTTTTATAACATCATAAACATAAAAAACAGTTTTTTATAGTTAAGACTAATTTTAATTTTTAGTTTTTGGGTAATTATCGAACGACAACCGGAGTAGACAGTTGCTGCGGGATAGATTGTTGAAAACTATAACATGTAATATACATTAGTATATTACAACATGTTTAAGACGAACTGAAGATACAAAAATAGATAACGCTAAGGTTCCCGCACTAGGCAAAGCCTGTATCACGGGGACCTACATACGATTTGATTTTACATGATTGATTGCCTCGGATTAACAAATAAATCGATGGAGTTATATAAACTTAAATTACAAAATTAAAATTATAACTATATATTATAAACTATTTATATAGACACATTGAAACATAGCGTCATCTTGAATGCAACTATGAATAAGTTAAACCTTATGTTATAAAATTATAATAAACGCAACTATAGACGAATATGAGTTAGCGTTAGGTACATACGTTCATGATCTATTGAGTTAGCAGAATCTATAGTTTGAATCGATCTTTGGCGTCAACAGAAACGTAATTGTAGCTAAACTGTTCAACAGCAGAATAAGACAAGTGCAATCTGAAAAATTTAATACCGACTTCCATTCTATTACTTTGGTAAATATCAGTTACTGGAGTGTAACTCAAAAACTACTAAACCGAATTTGATGAAATTAAAATGGGAGCACACGGAAAGCACCAGCTTTCAAACGAAAAACAATTTTGAGAATTAGTTCACCCAATTGAAAGTTATGAGGTCACAGACATAAAAAATACAGTCGAATTGAGTACCTTCTCCTTTTTTTGGAAGTCGGTAGGAAACGTATTAAATCAATCGTTCAGTAGCGGTTCAATTGCAGTTGGAGCAAAGTTTACTTTGTGGAATCTACTCCCAGGACTTGTAGCTAACAGAGGTATACCAGTATTCACCAATATGTTATGAAACAACTAAGCCTGCTATAATATGTAGGTATATAGGTGATAGGTACTTACTTCGTAGCTGTAATAAAATGGCTCATAGTTTTTAGTGCTCTATATATTGTTATTATTGGTTAAATCTTGACAAAACAAGTACAATTTGAAAAATTTAATACCGATTTCCATTATATTCAGTTATTGGAGTGTATCTCAAAAACTACTGAACCAAATTTGATGAAATTTAAATGGTATGACACGGAAACAAAAAAAGAATTTTGAGAATCGGTTCACCCAGTCGAAAGTTATGAGGTAACAAATAAAAAAAAAACAAAAATAAACAGTCCAATTGAGTACCTCCTCCTTTTTTTGGAAGTCAGTAGAAAATAAGATACTTTATGCAATAATAAAATCAATCGTAAGGTTGTCGTTCGGGTTGCAGGATGGATATAACTCTTCTTTGATCTGTCGGGTAAAATACACATATCTCTGTATACCCCGACCTTTTACTTCGTTCATCCCCCTCGCATAAAAAATGATTGTACCTTCAAATCTATCCCGAGGGCCGCACCCTCCATTCCCCTCCCTACCCCCTCCCGTGCCCCCCAACTCCCTCCGCTTTCTAGTTAAGCTTATATATGAATGACTTGGACTTATCTCCACATCTTTTAAGTACGGATTTATTTGTTTTATCTAAAGAAAGCTTATAGAGATATTTTACAAGTTTTAGGGCTACTGCTTCAAAATAATTCAAACGACAATTCATTATTTATTGTAGTGAGTGGCTTCAAATTCCGTGTAAATTTGGCGGTAGTTAACGAGGACTTACTTTTTATTAGTTTTATATAACTATGCAAATTATTATTGCGTACTTCACGTACGTATATTCAGTTGCGTCATCATAAATAACATCATACACGTTACTAAACTCTGAACAGTTTCAAAACGTCGGGACTGTATAAAAAGGTATACTTATGTATAAAAATGAACCCCTATTTCTCCTGGTCTACTCGTGGCTATAACTTGAGAATGTATGGAACAATCTCGCTAAGTCTTATTTTTTGTGTTAACTATTGCCAGAAGGTTCTTATGACAAGATAACCAAGAAAAGATGGGAGGTTATGGCGAGGCCAAAAGCCGAGCCTACTACGCGAACGAAGTCGCGGGCAGTCGCTAGTGTTCTATTAAGTATATTCAATAAATTGAGAAAAATAAAAAGAATACTAATTAATAGTACTATTAGTAATTTATTTTACTATATAAATTCTATTACTTATTTTTTTTTTAATATTATATGTATAAAATTACTATTCATGTTGTAAATCTTATAAAGCGTAAGAAAACATTACTGTTTCTTTAAGTAAGGTTGGCACAACCGATTCCAGAAAATCAACGTTCTACGCGGCCACGTGACAATGGATTTCCTGATAGCGCAACTCCACTATAAAGTTTTAACGTTAAGACGCGGTCCAACCCCAATTTTAATAAATAATTTACGATGCTTTACGTAAGGTTGAAAATCGCTTGTTTGATTGGACGATGTAATGCGAAAATGCGTAAATTTTGTACGTTTTCTTTATATTTTTCGATATATACTAACACAATTGAAAAAACTGCTGGTTATTACTTTAGTAGGTACTCTACGTTGGCTAAGTATAACCTAAAATAAAATATAGTGTTATCGCTGAGTTTGGACGTGAAAGTTTATTTTTGTGAACCTATTCAGGATTGTTTTCTGCTGCAATAGAGTTATATTTATGAATTCTATTCGGTTATTACTCTTTTCCTATTCCTTTTCTAACCTTTGTTTTTTTTTCATAATATCCTATCGATCTGTTTCGTTACACTAGGTGTGTGTTTAAAAATTCTGCTTTTTCTTTAATCAGGGTACGAGCTCGCCTTAAACATATTAAGTAATTGATTCTGCAACAAACCTCTACAGGAATATATTTTGTCCTTAATACAGAATCCTATGAGTTATCCCAGTACACTATTTCATTGAAATTGCCTTTTGAACACACACACACACTTTATATAGTTTAAGTATATACCTACCTACAATGTCCATAAAATCAACGTTTGTGTCAATGTATGACTATATAAAATGTTTAAAGCAGTATAGTAACAGTTATATACCAGCGACTGCTATCACTTGAGCAAACCTATTATGTCGACAACTGTTACGTACGCACATGTGGTACATTCATATAAAAAAAACAAGCAAATAAAATACGCAATTCGAGAAAAAAAACTGTGAACACAAACCGAATATAACCGGCAAACAATGACTTTGAACCCATATGTGTAAATAGACATACATTATTTTATAACACACAAAAGACAAAAGTCTGTTGTATGCTCATTCGTGTTATTTATAGCTAAAATATGGATTTATTTTTTGAAAGGATGACTTACTTACACATGATAAATATTTTGCCAACGGCATTTATTATAAAACTGTATTTTTAGAAAAATATATTTTTCTATATAAACTATTATCAATTTTTATTGTATGATTTTTAAAGCACTAACGCCTGCTTAACGAGATCATACTTTGCAATTTTAGAGAGAAAAATACACAACCTCGGACGGGATTCGAACCCTTCCGACAATCTGTCACGACATGACCACTAGGCCACCAAACATCGAATTTTGACTCTATCTGATTTTAACCGGACGGGGACGGAGCGACATTCTTGAGAGCCGATGATGTGTATTTTTTGTCTCTAAAATTGCAAAACTTTTAACATAAATAATTTTTTACTGCAAGCTGATCAGGAGTCCAAACACAGTCGATCTTTTGTTAGCCACTGAAGAGTTCCGTTTTATCAATTGACTTCCAAAACGGACGTTTTCGATTCGTCTAAGTATATTTTTCTACTGACTTCCAAAAAGGAGGGACTCAATTCGTCAGTATTTTTTTATGTTGGTAATCTCATAGCTTTTGACTGGGTGAACTGATTCTCAAAATTATGTTTGAAAGCTGGTGCTTCTCGTGTGGTCCCATTTAAATTTCATCAAATTCGGACTTCGGTCCAGTAGTTTTTGAGGTACACTCCAATAACTGAATATGATGGAAGTCGGTATTAAAAAAATTTTTTTCAAACGGTACAATAATTTGTACAAAGTACGATCCAGAATGTATGTAGGTATTACGAAATACATTATTGTAAAATGTGTTCATAACAAAGATGTCTAAAGCATAATCATAGCCATAACGCTATAAAGATTATAAGAATAATTCCAAATATATCTTTATATTTTCTAATATAGTTTATTTTATTTATTTATTTAACAAAAAAACTAACAATTGTACTTATAAAACAGGCACACAGTAATAATAAATTAAATGGTAGGTATCGACATAAATACAACCCTAGTTCCCACACAAGGAAAAATGTCTGGATTTAAGACAATAGTTTTTTTCATAATGATAGGTACTCATTTGTTTTAGAAAACGTATATTTGAATTATTTATTTGAGGAAACTGGCTCCACTTCCCTCATCGTAACCCGTGACGAGCCGCTACGTTTTTGCACGTCGCTCTAAAACAGGCGGGTAACAACGGCCACGTGTCGATTTTTCGCTTTTTCGTATGATGAAAAAACATACCAGTAGCAAAAAGCGAGAGTGGCTGTAAAAGCGTTTTCTGTTAGAGTAAAATAATTTATTGCGGTCCGTGCAATGAAGGTTATTGTTTCGCGAATCCGGCCGGGGGTCTTTTTGACCCAAATTTGCCACGTTTTGCGACGTCCAGCTCTATTGTTGACGAAAGGTAGCTATTTTACAACTGATACAGGCTGTTTTGTTACTACACAACATATCACTAAAGTTATAAATGCGAAAGTTTGTGAGGATGTATATTAGATAGAATGTCAGTGGGTGTGTTATGTGTATGTTTGTATGTTTTTCATGCTGAAACGGGACGACGGATTTGGATGAAATTTTCAGTATTAATAACTTATATCAAGGATTTACATTATCAAGAATCTTGATTAATTTAAGTTAATCTGTAACACTAATGATAATCATAGATATGTAAGTGTTGTTGTCGGCTTGTCCTGTTTTCACGCTTAAACTATTGAATGTGATGAAACGTGGCTACAGATGAATTTGAGCCCGAAAAAAGAAATAGGATATTGTGACTCAGAAAATATATAGTCACTATATATGCACACAGGTGCAGCCGCGAGGCACAGCCTTGTCATTGGATCATATAAATGTTGACCAGTCCTTAGTATAAATTGGTCTTTTTAATTTTATTATATACTTTTTATATTATATTTAAATCATCGTTTGTGAAAGGTAGACTATAAAATATAAGGTTACATTGTTTAAAAAAAACGATATTAAAAAATAGTGAAACTTCCGCTGAAAAGAAAACAATGATTTTGGCCTATTTGGGGGCGTGCACCACCCTCCCTCCCGCATAAAATGCTAATAGGAAGAATACAAAATAAAAAAACACAAGAAACCCCAAATCAACTAAAGTGTCACTAAATATTTTTTAATATCGTTTTTTTGATAATGGATTTCCGCAAAGTAACGCCTGAATCAATAAATTTACATTGTTTAACTTATATTAGAGTATAAAATAGTATTACAAAATATATTTTAGTAAAATGGTTTCAACCTGTATAGTGATGACTAAACTGACCTAAGAGAGTGAACGTTTTCTTAAAATTTTGTGTAAATGGCGCAATTCAGCTTCAGCTGCTATACCATACCTTTTAAAACACTGAGTCAAAGCAGTATGACGTCAATTTGCTCTCTTGTTTAAATAAATTAAAGATAACGCATTGGCTGGAATAATATAAAGTTATAAATTTACTCGTTCAACAGTTTAATATTAGTCAATAACAAAAATAATAAAATAACCCAAATAGAGAAAAATACAAAGTAGACTTTTGTTTCTACAGTTATATACTTACAAATTTTTGCAATGCTCGAAAGCCTCCATCGAGTTTCCCAACGGGTAGGTCTTAAGATGAACATGGATAAGACGAAAATTATGTCTAATGCACATATTGTACCTACCCCAATATCAGTTGGGAACTCAGTTCTCGAAGTTGTTGACGAGTACATATACCTGGGACAGACAGTCAAACTAGGCAGGTTCAACTTCGAGAAAGAGGTCAATCGTCGAATCCAACTCGGCTGGGCAGCGTTCCGGAAACTTCGCGAAGTCTTCTCGTCAAAAATACCTCAGTGCCTCAAGACAAGAGTCTTCGACCAATGTGTGTTACCAGTGATGACTTATGGCACTGAAACGTGGTCTCTTACTATGGGCCTCATAGAAAAGCTCAAAGTCGCACAACGAGCTATGGAGAGGGCTATGCTCGGGGTTTCTCTACGTGATCGAATCAGAAATGAGGAGATCCGTAGAAGAACGAAAGTCACCGACATAGCCCAGAAGATTAGCCAGTTGAAGTGGCAGTGGGCAGGGCACATAGCACGCAGAACAGATGGCCGATGGGGCCGAAAGGTTCTGGAGTGGAGACCACAGACCGGCAAGCGCAGCGTAGGTCGTCCACCGACACGGTGGACAGACGACCTGATGAAGGTCGCAGGACGACGTTGGATGCAGGCCGCTTCCAACCAATCTTTTTGGAAAATCATGGGGGAGGCCTATGTTCAGCAGTGGACGTCCTACGGCTGAGATGATGATGATAATATTTACAATTTTTTAAGCAATATTCATATTTTCCATATTTAGAGTAAAACATACATAACCCTCGGGTGGGATTCGAAGCCGCATCTTCCGACGATCCGTATCGTATATAACGCCTGTCAGCGCTTTAAAACCATATAAAAAAATATTTTTTAACACCATAATCATATGCTACTTACTTCAAAAATTGGCGGAAAATATTTACATACTTATTTAGACATAACTTTTACCATATTGCAACGTTCATTAAAAAAACATACATTTTTAGAAAAAATGGCTGTTACTTCGCATGCAAAAAGCTGTGCGGGCGCATGTCGGCGGCACGAGACGCAGCTGCCTTGCTTCCTCTTCCGAATGCCCAGAAAAAAATTAAAAGTATAGTATTGGATCTCAAGAGCTGTCGCCAACGAAATCAGGGTAAACTTATACTTTTGTATTTTGTGGCTCAGGAGATCCCAAATGTGGTAATACCAGGTATTATGTTACATTTTTAGAACTTACATTAAAACCTGCAGACAGTTAAAATTATGAATCATATGTATTTTTTTGTAAAACGTAGTTAGTAACTTTTTTTTTTTAAAAGTAACGTGGTTTTCACTCATTTTTAATTAGAAATACGGGATTACTCACGTAATATTTAACAGATAGGTCCGACTATAGTTTCGACCACATTCGAGTGTTCGGGACGCCCGCGTCGATGACGTCTCGCTTAGCACTCACTCGAATGTGCTCGAAACTACGAGTATAGTCGGACCTATCCGATAAATATAACGTGAGTAATTTCGTAATTCTAATTAAGAACTAAAATGTAGTTAGTATCTGTTAGGTACTTAGGGGTAAAGGTAGGTAGAAATGACAACACGGGTGTTTCGCAGGTAGCGGTGTAGTCTACACACGAACACGCGTCATTTATACTACATTATTTACATCATCATATTATCACAATATCACTCAAAAACCGTATTTAGATATATATTGTGATAGGGTAGGCAAATTCCGAGCGGAAATTTTTGCTTACCTAAGTTTTGCCTTGTAATGATTTGGATTAGTCTGTAAGTTACATGTGCTAAATAAATAAGTACTGAAAAGAATGTGGAATGAGCTCCCGATATTTCGGCGCAGTTACATGCACCATGTTCACGGGAAGACTGAAGAATGCGGGTGGTTGGTCGAAAAGTTAAAAAGTTAGGTGCAGACATAACAATCTACCCTCTTTCTTAGTCTTTTGCTACGGTTATCACTGGAACTCGAACTCGATCCTAAGTCCCGACAAAACACACTCACTGTATCGCGTATAGTATTTTGAACGCGAACTTTTATTTTTAAAACAACCTAATATTGGATTCCACGCACTGGCGAGTTGAAAACCATCACCTCGATTGAAATTCTGGTATTTCGAAATCTCAATAGTTTCCTTTACTAGCCTTGGTATGTAATGGCGTTCGGTGGACAAGATTTTAGGGTTATGGAATTCAATCCAGTGGTTAGGACCCGCGTCCAGCAGATACTCAGCTATGGCAGATTTGTGTCTTTCATTGTTTTTTTACTGCCTGTGTTCCTTGATGCGGCCGTTAATAATCATATAACTTTAGTGAACAACCGTTATAGTTTAAAACAGTGTTTTACTGAAAAGAGGTGTCATAATATGTAGGTATAAATATAAAATATGGCAAATTAGGTAGGGATTGTTTTTGTAAGTAATTTAAAAAACTGCTACTTATTTAGTCTTCATGTCAGGTGGACATTCACACACGCAAATTTCTTTTAAAGACCAAAGGTACTTAATAGAATGAAATGGAATATACTTTAATTCAACACACAAACTCATAAAAACAACAGACATATTAAAAATGATACAAACATTTCCAGTCTCAATCATACACATTTAAAATTTTAAACAACCTCCAAAAAGTTTATGAAACTACGATGGATCAGACATTGGCGGAATAGCAAGAAGCAAAGAGTCGATAAAAACTACAGGCGTTTTTAATATCCATATGGAGACTAAGTTAACTATTGTAGTAAAATACTTGTACTGGTACTATGATGCATAAAACTAGTAGATAATTTGAGATTTGCATATTAATAAAGTAAAGCAGACCTTTTGTTAAGTTTTTTTCAAAGAATGGCAAGACCGGTAGCAGTTTGCGTAGATTCTCGGAAGGTCCTTTGCACAAAACAATAGCAACCCTAAGAAAGGAAAGTGAATGCGAATCTATGTCTTTTATTTTCAAGTAAACGAAACGGAGAGTTTTTATACACTAATAATGCCCGTGAATGTTGCAACTTTTTTATTAAACACCTTTTTGCAAAAGTCAGTTGTATTGATCAGATTCCAACCTTAGTTTGTGCATTAAAAAGCCGATGTGCACAAAAACCATTCACGGGGTCGACGTTGCAGGTTTATAAAAAACGCTGCAGGTTTTTTAATAAAAAGGTTGGGTGGTGATATCGGAGGGGTCTTTTTTACCCATGACAGTTGTAGCAGGTTAGTTTTTGTCGAGATACCGATCTCTCTCACGTTTTTTAATCGGGTTTTTATTATTGTATAGTGTTAATTCCACTTGATTAGGGGGATGTTTATGCATGTTCGCTTTTTATACATCATTCGACCTTTTATTGTCATTAGATAGGATATGATTTATTATTTTTATTTAGTTTCATGAATGGACATAGTTTTTAGGGTTCCGTACCCAAATGATAAAAACGGGGCCCTATTACTAAAACTGTCTGTCTGTCTGTCTGTCCGTCCTCATGAACCGTGATAGGTTGTTTTTTGCACAGATGATGATTGCCGCAATAACAAATACTAAAAAACCGGCCAAGTGCGAGTTGGATTCGCGCGCGAAGGGTTCCGTGCCATTATCGATCAAACGGCAAAAAAATGTCCGTTTTATAGGAAATTTATAGATAATGGTACGAAACCCTTCGTGCACGAGTCCGACTCGACCTTGGCCGGTTTTTAGAGAGTACACGAGGTATTATATTTTTCTATGTTGCGGTAGTCATTTAACAACGTATATAAAGTTGCGGTAAGTATTGCTGAAATACTATCCCGTTTACAACCTCTTTAGATTAAAGTAATTTGAATGCCTACTCTTTAAAGACTTACGACCTTATAAACCTTACTCAAGCTTAAATATTGTTGTTTAGTACTGCGCACAACTATTTCGATTTTCGCGGTACTAAATAAAATAACATCATGGATGCTAGCTTTTTAAGTGAGTAGGTTTCGTGTAAAGATTTTTTTTCTCTAAATAAACTTTGAATACTGTCCATACCTACCTTTAATGCCCTTTAGATTAATATTTTAATAACATTATATGTTTTACTATATTTTTCTACCGATTTACAAGTAGAAGAAGAAACAAGTAGGTATTCAATTCGACTGTATTTTTTTTATGTTTGTTACCTCATAACTTTCGACTGGGTAAACCTATTCTCAAAATTCTTTATTTTGTTTGAAAGCTGGTGCTTCCCGTGCAGTCCCATTTGAATTTCATCAAACTCGGTCTAGTAGTTTTTGAGATACACTCCAATAACTGAATAGAATGGAAGTCGGTATTAAATGTTTCAAATTGTACTTGTTTATAAGATTTCAGTAATGTAGATTATTTTATATACCTACTAATGTATAGTAGTAACCAGTATTGTAATTTTGCAAAATAATTTTATACACTAATTTCCAATATTATATTTTAGAAAAGGAATCGCGATTCAATTCTAAAAGTTTCACATAAATTATTTATTTTAATGGTGACCTTTCTGACAGTCTCTTTGTTAACAGTAATTTATAATTTATGTTATCTCAATAAGCATTGTAATTGAGTTTAACTATTACGGGTCAGTCCCACTAAGACGCTGGGCCTATTGTTTGGCACGGTGGGGTCAAAATGGTCGAGGGGTCAAAATTGTTTATTGTATTTTCTGAAAAATTTCACCCAATGCTTTGTTGTTGAAATTGGCGATTTTGTGATATATGCGGCGTTATATTATGTGAATTTAGAGATGTTCAGAGATGCTATAGAAATTAAAGATAAATAATAAAAAAGACAATAATTAATGTATTTTTATATGTTAATTGATACATATTTTGAAGGGGTAACAATACCTTGTAAAATACTTTTTTTTATGTCACGTTATATTATGAAAACCCAAGTTTACATTATGACTAATAAGCTTCCTTTATTTTACTCTTGTGTTGTATATTATTAGTATTTAAAACATTTTGTACATATACATTTTTTGACCCAAACGTACAATTTGAAAAAATTAATACCAACTTCCATTCTATTCAGATATTGGAGTGTAAGTAAAAAACTACTGTTCCGAAATTGTATAAAATTTAAATGACCACACGGGAAGCACCAGCTTTCAAACAAAAAAGAATTTTGAGAATCGGTTCACCCAGTCGAAAGTTATGAGGTACTAAACATTAAAAAAGACAGTCGAATTGAGTACCTTCCCTCTTTTTCGAAGTTGGTAGAAAAGTACATAGGTATGACTTATTTTAATTATTAGCCGTAAAGTACAAAGGTACAGAAAACTGATAAATATCTTGATATACTTACGAGACAAAACTATATCTATGGCTACTTGCGCCCACCGCCGCGGCTCATCTATCTCCATAGCACTTTTTATCAAAATTGAACCAACTGTTTGAGCGTCAATAAACCGAATGTTGGTCAAATTCAGTCCGGTAGGAATTTCACAAAAACATACATACTAATGCACTCTGGTTTCATTCTGACCTTATTGTGGTAATTCACTGCTACATCTATACTCTATACTAATATACTCGTATGTATTATAAAGAGGAAAGATCTGTATGTAAGTATGTTTGTAACGAATTGGCTCAAAAACTACTGGACCGATTTCAAAAATTCTTTCACCATTGGAAAGCTACATTCACCCTGAGTAACATAGGTTATATAAGATTCATCATCATCCATCACCGCGCGGCTGAAACCGCGGAGAGCAGCTAGTGATGCGATAAATTACACTCGCATTTAATAAATAGATACATATATAGTGATAGATGTATATTGGAATTATCTAAACTGTTACACCTAATTATGTTGTTAATTCCCGTTATATATACTCACGAATGACCACTTGCGATTTACAAAGGAATTGCGACCATTAGTCAGTAAAGCCAGTACCACTGGCACTAAGGAAGATCTCTGTACGTAGGTACATGTATTGGAGAAAAAAAGACATGTAATAAATACGGTTCAGAATCCATTATCAGTTACAGCGACCGTTAACCTTAGCTCACCATAAGACGTGTGCGACCTCCTGACCGTTATGCAATATATAATGACAACACAATCGAACCTATTGACCCGAAACCCAAACATCTTTTCCCATCCCTAAAGATTCCAATTTCAAACTATTTCCAACATAAATCAACTCTTCAAACACAAGAGTTCGACATTTGAAAATGTGTCAAAAATCGAACGCAACGGTCGGATGTAGCTGGACAATGGTTGAATTCGGTTACATTTTATTTTATTTCGCCAAAAATGTAACAATGTACAATTGTTATCAAGGAAAAAGGGTAGATTTTAGTAATCTTCTTAATGGCGTGTGTGAAAAGATTATAAATTAAGTTTCTGCAACAAATAAAAGTGACCCCTGGTTATTGTCCGGGTGTCAATATGTGTGACCGGGGGCATTGTGCGTGACCCCCACGGCTTAGCGGCAATTTGCGACCGCTCCGGTTCACAGCTTGAGCTACTTCGATCGTATGTGCTTTTGGAATTTATCAACTTTCAAATATCATTAACGGAATAGAGTTCTTGGATTGTTTGAATTTTGGATTTGACTTCAAGCAATATATATCTTTAGTTTCTTTACCATAAACAAAATTTAAAATAGTGATAGGATAATTTTATGAGCAGTAGAACTCTTTGTGAATGCGTTCTTCCGGTGTAGTACTGTCATTACCTTCTTCTATCGTGAATCAGCAATGTTCTGAATACTGTTTTGTTTTCAATGGTTGCCTGCGAAATGACATACACCATGAGACCACGGATCTAGGCCTAGATCCGTGCATGAGACTAAACAATTAATAGTCTCAAGGTAACGGGCGCTGTCATGAAATGCATAATAATATGTTCTAGACAGATGTTACTATTTAACACCATGTAGGCCTCGTGTTCCGAACCGTTTCCTAATAACATTAACACATAAAAGGGGTTAGTATTAGTACCTACTATGAAAACTTTTTTATATCTCAGGTGACATACCTATCGATAGTAGCTATAGCGATGTAGCGATAGTCACTGGTAGTTTAAATTTTGTTTTGTGTGGTAATCGCCCGTTGCGTTATCCGCCATCTTGATTTTAAGGGTGAATTTTTGTTTATTGAACAACTCATTTATTTTCATTTTCACAAAAAGTTATAACAAAAGTTGTTAAGAATTTAATTTACATTTATTATTTATTTATTTATTATTTATTATTTTGATTTATATTTTTTTTTCCTAAGATCGATATTTTCTGATTTATACCCAAAAGAGGGAGCAAAATGACTAACAACTCGATTATTTTACATGAGAAATTGTTATAAATATAGTTGTTTTATTAATTATATTTTTTACGGGTCAATTCCTAATTCCACTGGGCTATACATACTGCCGTGCGATTCTCTAACGAATCGTCGTTGCGTTCGTCGACGAGCTCACCGATGTCAAATACTTTATGAGATATCGCCCTTATACATAAGGTTGCTTTTCCAACGTTTCTTGTCATCTCGTCATTTGTTTCGCGGGTGTTGTCAAAGATGTTTGCTCTTAGGAAATCGCACGGCTATTCCGATTTCATGCACGCTGACAGCGCTGTGAGTGATGAAATCCTGCTTTTTAATGTTTGACCAGCGGAGATAGACGTCAGCACCATAAGGGATAAAAGCGAATACGTAGTAGACCGCGGCCATAAGAATAAATTATTTATTCTGATGCCGCAGAATTAGTATTGCGCATAGAAAAAATGTTCTGCACCGTACTAAATTAACATTCTTAAACAAATATATATATATATATATATGTATAATATAAATGTATGTTTAAGAATTTTCTAAGATCTCATATATATATATATATATATATATATATATATATTTATATCTATTATCTTTGTATATATTTTTTGTATAAGTTTTCAAGAACCTTTAAGTAAAGTATGATACACAAAAAAAACGTCAAAAATCAATGCATAATTGGGCGATTAATCCTTCCTATACCGTGATAATTAAAACAAAAGATTTATGAATGAAACTGACGTATATATACGTCTCTGGGACGCAAAGGGTTAATCACGTAACAAACATTCAAAAGAAATATACCCAAAACAGGACTTCATTCTATATTTTGTACACATGAATCTCTTCCTTTTTTGAAGTTGGTAAAAATAGTATTTTTATAGGTATACGTTACACACTAATCACAAATCATCTATGTTTCGTTTAGTTGCACTATGCATGTGTGTGCAGCCCCATTTTAAAACTGGACCATAAAATGCACTCTCCCAAAATTACCTCGATCTATTGTCAAGATTGACCCCTCGCCAAAAATAATGGGCCGAGGGCAGATAAATTAAAAATATCTCAAAAATACCCCTTGAAATCTATCGATTTACAATGTTTCAACTTTATTCTGGGCGGGGTTAGCGTCACTGTTGCTAAATATATGATAATTACGTGATATTTCTGTTGGTTCCAATATCACCAACGTAAGAATAAAATAACTAAATGTTAAGTGGGTGATAGAGGTACTAACTTAAAGTATGCGGTGTTAAAGATCGTGAGCTTACTCGACTCGACGTCGGTGACACAAGTGAAGTTTACTCACTCTGTATTGCGATGCCGTCGGCAGAAGAAGCTTTTAAAAACTAAATACATGATTTTTCTTGACGTTAACAATTGTAGCATCTCTGTCCACCTTACGTATAATTTCTAATAAATTGCTATAATTTCTAATGTGCTTGTATATTATAATCATATATATAATTAATGTATTGTTTTAACTTCTGTTATTCCGAAAAGCTTCTATAAATTCGGTTAGCAGTTCATTCGAATAAGTTCGGAAATCGCTAAATTTTTGAAATTTCTGAATCAAAATTAAGGCGCGGTCCAACCTCAATTTTAAAATAATTTAAGATGCTTTACGTAAGGTTGAAAGTTGCTTGTTAGATTGGACGATGTAATGCGAAAATGCGTGAATTTCTATATATTTTTCGATACTTATATACTAACAATTGAAAAAACTCCTGGTTACTAATTTAGTACTATATGTTGGCTATGTATTACCTAAAAAAAATATAGTGTTACCGCTGAAAATTCTGAGAGTTTGGACGTGAAAGTTTATTTTTATGGACTTAGGACTTTTTTCTGCAGAGAGCGAGTAATATTTATGAATTCTGTTTGGTTATTACTCTTTGCCTGTTCCTTTGACCTAAGTTCGCCAACCTAAGTTTTTTTTTCAATATTCAATATAACCGATCTGTTTCGTTACACTAGATGTTTAAAGATTCTGCTTTTAGATAATAGAGGATACGAGCGCGCCTTAATAAAAATTACAAAAACCTGAAATACTCGGCTAATAATGGCGCCTCGCGGCTCGCAGTGCTGCCACACGTACGAGCGGAGGCGGATTACGAGCAAAATTTCAAACAACACAAACTTGTGCAAACGAACTTACTCGGCGGTTTTAAAGTACGCGTACTTAGGGTGACCAGCGAAAAAGGTCGTCGAGCCACAAGTTCGCGAATTTATTCGCACGTCTATCACCCCTTTTCTAATGACTCCTTTGTTAACTTTACGAGTGTGCGCCAAGTACAGTCGCCTGCAATAAGATGTATACATTTCACAATTTTCAAAAGAACCTCATCATTCAATTTCATAAAAATGGACATCAAGATTATTCTGAAAGTTCACATAATTTTAAAGATCGGGTAGATGCGGAAAAAATCCAGCAATGCCTAGCGTTGATTTTGTTAAATTTTACTAGGTATGTGTTTCTTCGAATTTATAGGTGTTATAGTGGTAGATTAAGCATTCGTCGTATGCGACCTATATCTCGTCGTTGTCGTCTGTCCATCTTGTCGGCGGAGGACCTACGCTGCGCTTGCCGGTCCGTGGTACTCCACCCCAGAACCTTCCGGCTACATCGGTCAGAATTTATGTAGGTATTTGAATGTTTAATTAAGATTTTTATGTTAAGTGTAGAATTTTAAGACTTTAGACTATTAACATTTGCGTCATCAAGACAAATATAATGATGTATAACTTATCAAAAACGGTAGAGCCGTTGAGTAATTACGAGCGGGCAAAGGAACGAACGTGCACACAAAATACAAACAGCTCAAACACATAATCCTTGTTTTGGACTTGGCTGCAGTTGGGTAATAACACCTATAGAACTACAAAAGTTTTGTGTGCGCAGTAGATTAAAACGCAACAGGTAAAAAGCAAATTACAATAAAATCATTTGCTGCCTCAAACTCACAAGATCGATGTGTTATACACCTTTTTAACAATAGTTCTGCTATAAAACATGTCAAATATAAAAAAGCTTAAAGTTATTCTATTTTATGTCTTATGCTACTAATATTAAAGTTGCATTATTAGCGGCGTATTAGAGATATGGTTTCATTTCAGAGAATATCATTGAAACGATTTTTTTAGCTGTCTTTTGTGCTTTTTGTAGGACAAAACGATTAGGAATGTCCATTTTGTGCGCTTTATAGTCATAAAGTACTTCTTATGGGTAGTAAACGACAACTTTGATGGATGAGTTTTGTTCGCACCTGCAAATTTTATTTTCTGCAAGTAATATATATCTAATGCCTTCAAATGAACTATTCTTGTGCATATGTATATACAGGGTGTTTGGTAGAGGGACCGACAAACCAAATGTGCGTGTTCGGGGGCCCACTTGGAGAATACAAGTTGGCCAAAAAAAAATCCCCGACACCCCAATTTTTTTTTAACTAAATCAGTTAGCTCTGTTTTGTATCCAATTTTGCTTTGCGTGGCCTGAAGGTGTATTAGAGATCAAATTCAACTAAAAACATCCGGTCTAAAACAGATTTTACAAATGTTATGGTGGTAAATAGGTACAATTTCGGAGAAAAAGGGAAAAATCACAAAAAAAGTTAAACATATTGGGGGGCCGGGGATTTTTTTTGGCCAACTTGTATTCTCCAAGTGGTCTCCCGAACACGCTCATTTGGTTTGTCGGTCCCTCTACCCAACACCCTATATAATTATAAACTGAATTTCGGAAATGGCTCCAAAGATTTTCATGAAATTTTGTACTACATTTTCTGTGAGCTATGATCTGATTTGTGAACTTTATTTCGTTATTTTTTCTTTAAAACTTCTTTTGCTTTATAACGTCAAAGTTGGAATAATGTATACCTTTTACTCTCATCTTCCTTTGACTCGCCGGTTGGCGCAGTTGGTAGCAATAGCAAGCCTGCCTTCTGTGGCGCTGGTCCCAGGTTTGATTCCCGGACAAGTCAAACATTTTGTCTGTCTAGTTGTGGGGCGAATGTTAGGACAGCCTTTGATCACTACATCACCTGTTGATAAGTGATGATGTAGTCGAGGATGATAAACATAGAAAAGGTATCTATCAAGAGCCTTTCTACCTAAAGGTGGATGATGAAATAATCATCCGTAACGTGCAAAAATGTGTTAGGATATCTATATGAAAATCAATGGCATGATGAATGAAGGATGGTATTTCACTTTGAAATGCTAAGCTACTGTTAGTAGGTATTGTAATCTTGATTACTAACCTTTTTACTATAGTTTTTATATGTAGTAAAATTATTGACATAGATGTGTTTGCATTGGCGTTTATACTTTGAATGTATGGAGATCACGCTTTTAGGCTGCCATTGTATATATGGGCGCTTATTCATTTTAGAGTAATTAATTATCAAATCATTTGTTAATTAGTCAATATAAAAGTGTTAATAATATTATAATTAATTTCAGTATTTTTGATACTAAGAACGTAATTTTTAGACTACATTTTATAATAAAAAGTTATGAAGGTGGCGCCGGATGTGGTGTACCACATCAGGTTTATAAATTTAATTATATTTATAGATTTAATGGCATGTAAAATCATGCCAGCCTTGGTTACAATTTATAAAAGCTTATATTTAATTTAAACTAATTTATGAAATTTTTGTCATTAACGGAAGTGACGTTTTCCTTCACACAAAATATAAATATAATGATCAATTTAACGATTTAAAAGCCACTTCTATGAATGTTCATGAAATGATAAGATTTATATAAATATGACAACCCAAATATCACATTAATGTAAAATCAAATAATGATTTATGAAGAACGTAACATAATTTTACGAGTATTTTTGGAATAGTTGTTAATTATAAGATTTTTTGTTACCTAGTCAAAGGAGGGAGCCATTTTGTATTTAAGTCAATGTAAGAATGTGCATACCTCTTACCCGTCCGGTGACGCTGTAAATGCCGGTAGAGGCAAACAGCATTAGTCCGTTCTAAAAAAAAAAAACTCTTCTTATTGGACTATCGACTAGAATAGTTGCTCTTATAAACTGACTGTGCTATCAAATATATGCGATTCGAATCTACTTCGTATATACTTTGGTTTTAATGGACGAAATACCTTAACCTGTATGTACGCCGCCGACATATATACCATCGCCGTCACAGTTTGTGACTGCTATAAATCTTTATGGCATAAAAAATGATTTCTGCCCACTTACATATTTTATTATAACATTGTTCTGCTTGCTACTGTGCTACATCCACACATGCCCAGTGCAGTGGCACACCCGGCTGTAAGCTAGTAACCAATCTCCGTTGCATTCTAGACATCAATAAACAGTATCGCGATAATTTAACCGTCCATAGAATAGTCGTCAATACCATCAAAAAAATATAGTGCAATAGGTAGGTAAGTTAAAATATTACCGGTATGGTATGTGGCTACCCTATTAAGACGCGGTCCAACCTCAATTTTAAAATAATTTACGATGATTTACGTAACGTTGAAAATCGCTTGTTAGATTGGACGATGTAATGCGAAAATGCGTTAAATTTGTACGTTTTCTTTATATTTTTCGATATATACTAACAGAATCGAAAAAACTGCTGGTTATAACTTTAGTACTATACGTTAGCTATGTATTAACATAAACACAGTTTAATTACTAGCTCAGGCGTCAAATGTTCCATGTAAACTAAGAGCAGATGTATAAGTTAAGTACATTAATTAAGTTTAAATATTGTCATTATGTTATGTCAATAATTTTTTATTATTATTATTATTATTATTACTTTAAAAAATATATAGTGTTATCGCTGAAAATTCTGAGAGTTTCTTTTTGTGGACCTATTCAGGATTTTTTTCTGCAGAAAGTGAGTTATATTTTTTTCGGCGGTAGGTGTCGTAAAATAAGCAACAACTTGAAAGAGCTTAACACTTTAATAAATAGTTAAAATTAGTTCTAAACAACTTTTACATGAAATAATACACTAGTCGGACACCTCACCTGCCAAATTGTGTTATCCCTGCAACAATCACTTAAATCAACAAAATATTATCACTTCACAAAGCAGTTCAACTATTGTAGGTACCTAACCTCTAAGATGGACAATATTCCTGAACAAATGTCATTGACTGAACTGACTGCAACTTTTCTGCAAAGAATGGAGAGTTTTGAAGCAAAACTCGCAAACAAACAAAATCCCACTCCTTGTGTTGAAGAATTGGCTGCTGAGTTTGTGGCCTTCAAGACTTTTGTTCTGAGTTCATTGCGAGCTATTCAAAGCCAAATGGTATGTTTGTCTACTACTGTCGATCAACTGGAGATGCAAAGCAGACGTAAGTTTCTCCTGATCCATGGCGTTGCAGAAGATGCACAGGAAAATACACCTGGAGTTGTAGTAAAGGTTTTGTCGGAGCGGCTGAAGCAAACTTCATTTTTAGTTAGTGACATCAGCCGGAGTCACAGAATGGGCCGCACACTGGTCGCCGGTAAGCCACGACCGATTCTTTGCAAGTTCCGTGACGTCAGCGTGCGCGATAAGATCTGGTCTGCCAAAGCTGGTTTGAAGGGATCTGGTGTTACTTTATCGGAGTTCCTCACTAAGGCTCGGCATGACGTATTTATGAAGGCTCGCCTACGCTACGGTGTGTCAAAGTGTTGGACGCGTCAGGGCTTTGTTTTTGTGCTGGGATCCGACGGAGTTCGTCACCGCGTAAGCTGCCTTAGAGATCTCGATGGAATTCAACTAAAGGAAGTTACCACACCAGCGCTGGTGGTAAAGGAAACCGCTCCATCGAAAGCACTCCGCCGAGTAGCAGCCTCAAAAAAGTAATTGAACAATTCCAATTTTAAATATGACATTCCTTTCTATACGAGCTGTGTATTTAAGTTAATCACAAAGTAGGTATATAGGTACGTCTATTAACATATTTTTTATTTCGAATCGCCGTCTTCTAATTTGTCTAAAATAACATATTTTATATGTGTTCTAATCAAGGTTTTAATCTATAATATCTTTGTTTTGTTTGTGTTAGTAACGTAGGTACTCGTACCTTATACCCACAGACTAACAGATGCTAAATCTAATATCAAAGAGTATAATAACTGTCCTATACAGGAAGGAACGTAATATTATTAGTTGTAGACATAGACGAATAAGTCGTAGAGTAGAAAGTTTTTTCTCATGACAGAACATAGGTAATGAATTATTTTGTGTCAGAGCTGCGTTCCTTTTCACTCACAAATGTTATAATGTTACGCTATTTTTATCTTATTTTTTTTCTTAGTTAGTACTAACTCAGCTGGCGAATTTTTATATTATGTTATTTTTTAATATTGTGCACGCTTTAGTCCACAACAAAGTTAATTCCAAGCGTTCTTACATTATTTATTTATTTATTTTAGAGAAAAGAGTGACATGTTACGAGTATCTACTTATGTCTACAGTTGAATTTCTTTGTAGCTGTTTTTTTTAATATCTTTGCACAGCACAATTGGCAGGTGGAATTAAAATGCGCCTGGTAGTTACTTTATTTAATTTTAATTTTAGTTTTAATTATTTTAAATTTTAATAATTATTTATAGTATTTAATATTTATTTATGATTAGTAGTGATAATGAATATTTATCTTTTTCTTCCTCTGATGAAGTAGAAAGTAGTGTAGACAGCTTTAGCAGTATTCCTAGTCTTTCAACCACAATTGAGTGCTTATTCAGTGGGGTAGCAAAAAATTTTAATGTTATACATATTAATGCACAGAGTATTCCGGCCCATCACTGCGATATGTTGGCATCATTTGAGATTAAAAACATTCATGCTATTCTTGTTTCTGAGACATGGCTAAAGCCATGCCTCCCCACTATATCGTATTCGTTACCTGGCTTTCGATTAATCCGTAACGACCGCACTAGCAGTAGAGGTGGTGGTGTTGCTATATATCTTCGCGAACATTTTCCTTTCACCATTGTAGATATGTCAGTGCAACCACCTCCGACTGATGCTGGTGAACATCTCTTCGTAGAAGTTTCGTTATGTCATACTAAATTACTTCTTGGAGTTTTTTATTCCCATTCTTCGCACGTTAATTACTTTGATTCATTTGAGAAGCTTCTGGAAGATTACTCTCCTTACGATCACACTATTATAATGGGCGATTTCAATACTTGCTTGCTTAAAAAAGACTCTCGCTCGTCTAAACTAGAATCTATTACCAGATCTAGCAATTTAACTATTCTACCATCAAATGCCACACATTTCTTTCCAAATTCAGCACCCTCTCTTCTTGATTTAATCATTGTCTCTTCATCAGAACACGTTGACATGCATGGTCAATGTGCGGCTGATGCTTTCTCTTGCCACGATCTGGTATATCTTTCTTATAAAATCCGTCCGCCCAAAGCTAAGCCTAAAATCCTTTTACAGCGCAGTTTTGGTGGTATTGATCTAAATTGTTTGTGTAAAGATGCCCTAGAAATAGATTGGTCTGATGTGTACGATGCAATCACTGTCGATGAAAAAGTAGAAAGATTCAATGCCATGTTATTAAAACTATATGATAAACATGCCCCTCTCCGACCAGTTAAAATCAAGCATCTCCCTGCGCCTTGGCTTACCAATGAAATACGATCTTTAATGCATAAAAAAGTAATAGCCAAGGCAAAGCTTAAGAATCAGGTGACGGACTTGAACAAAGCAAAGTATATCTATAGTCGTAATCAATGCAATAGGGCATGTAGGAACGAACTACGCCAGCATATTCATCAATCAGTTAAAAATTAAGATTCATCTAAGGTTTGGAAGTTTCTTAAAACGTTGGGAGTAGGAAAACAACGCCAAGCTCATTTCCCTAATCATCTTGATATAAATTCACTAAATCAGCATTTTTCTAATTCTTGTACTTTCGATGCGATAGTAAAGGCATCTACTTTAAATAAACTTTCTTTAATTCCAACTCCTGACTACTCATCATTTTTCTTTCGTCAATTCACTGATAGTGATGTTAAGAGAAGTATATTGTCCATCTCGTCCAATGCAGTTGGTAGCGATAGTGTCAGTCGCAATATGATCATGCTAATACTTGATGAAATCCTTCTAGTTATTCAACATATCCTCAATGCATCCATCACGAGTGGTACCTTTCCATCAATATGGAAAGAAGCCCAAATAATTCCTCTCCCGAAAAAATCAAATCCAACCTCATACACTGATTATCGTCCAATATCAATTTTACCCTTCCTCTCCAAAGTCCTAGAACGTCTCATACACCAACAACTTAGTTCCTTTCTTAATAGAAATGGTCTTCTCAACCATTTTCAATCCGGATTTCGTCCTGGGCATAGCACAGTATCA
Organism: Selenia dentaria; assembly: GCA_917880725.1. Taxonomy (NCBI): domain Eukaryota; kingdom Metazoa; phylum Arthropoda; class Insecta; order Lepidoptera; family Geometridae; genus Selenia; species Selenia dentaria. Next base: position 31,459,023 of record OU862879.1, read on the forward strand.
GCTCTGGTTAAAATTACCGACGATGTTCGATATAGCATGGCTAATGGCCAAGTGACAGTATTATCTCTTCTTGACTTCAGCAACGCTTTTAACAACGTGGACTTTGACGTCCTTCTAGGACTCCTTCGTTCTCTTAACATATCTCCTACAGTGATTGAGTGGTTTCGCAGTTATCTGTATGGGCGCCGGCAGCGTATACGAATTGATGATTATTTTTCTTCATGGTGTATTACGACTGCAGGTGTTCCGCAAGGCGGCGTATTATCTCCTCTTCTGTTTGCTATATTTATTAACTCCATTTCTGATCACCTTACTTCCTCCTACCACCTATATGCAGATGATCTCCAAATATACAGGCATGCACAAATAGATAAATTACCTGAGGCAATAGATTCCATCAACTTGGACTTAGGAAAAATTCTCACGTGGAGCAAATCGTACGGTCTCAGCGTAAACCCTGCGAAAAATCAAGTGATAGTCATCGGCAGTTCTCGTATGATTTCCAAAATCGACTGGGTTACGCTCCCACAAGTCTTATTTGACGGCACTCATATAGAAGTTAGTGAATCTCTCAAAAACCTTGGAGTAATTTTCGATAGGCATTTATCATGGGAACCTCAATTGGCGGAAACCAGTCGAAAGCTCTTCGCCTCAGCAGGTTCTCTCCGTAGGTTACGAATTTTTCTTCCAACTTCCACTAAAACTGCGCTAGTTCAATCTCTTTTACTCCCGATACTAGATTATGCTGATGCCTGCTATTTGGATCTCACAGAGGTACAGCTTAATAAATTAGAACGTCTGCAGAATTTCTGTATTCGCTTCATTTTTGGTTTACGAAAATATGATCACGTCTCAGAATATCGTCATAAGCTACAATGGTTACCTATCCGCCTACGCCGGAATACTCATATACTTTTCCTCCTTTACACCATACTATTCTTTCCTTCTACACCCTGCTATCTCAAGGAGCGATTTGAATTTCTATTCATTTACTGTGCGCGCCGTGCGGCTATGGAATGATCTGCCTCTTCCTATAAGACAAGCAAAATTGATAGGAATATTTAAAAAGATGGTTCAAGATCATTATTTGTCCTCTGCCTGCTAAACTGCTTCACTTTTCCTATGATATATTAGGAATATGTTTATGTATTTGTAGTGTATATATTATATCGTATATATTAATAAATTAATCACATACGACTGAATAATATCAATTTATATGAATTTCCTTTATGTATTTTTAAATATATATATATTAGTTTATAATATTATATATATTATATTATTGATATTTGTGTAGGTATTTAAGTTTCCCTCTCATTGTTCTTCTTTGAAATATTCTGTTTAGTTTTAACTATTATCTTGTTGCACACCACCGTCTAAACTTTTATTTTTGTCCAGTCCATTCAAAGGTTGTCTGTAAGAGATTGCATTAGCGATAAGACCGCCAATTGTATTACCAGCATAGATCTAAGATCCTTACTTGTAAGTAGATTAATTAGTTAATTTACCTACTGTTTTTGTTTGTGTGGTAAGCAATAAAGAGTTATTGTATTGTATTGTATTATATTTATGAATTCTATTCGGTTATTACTCTTTTCCTATTCTTTTTCTAACCTTAGTATTTTTTCATAATATATTATTGATCTGTTTAGTTACATTAGGTGTTTGAAAATTCTTCTTTTTACTATTATCAGGATACGAGCGCGTCTTAATATGAAGCAAAACTAATATAACAACTTGTATGAAATAGTATTAAATTCAAATACAGCTATTCCAAATAGATTTCAGATTTGCCTGAATGAATAGGAGCTTTAATTAACTGGCAACTTGAATATGGCTTTAGTGTAGTGCACTTTAATTGTGGTGCACATTGCATCTTAGGTTCTTAGTATCGAAATCACTAAAAATATAATAGGAATAAGAAGTATATTAGGAAATAAAATAATTTATGAAAATAGTACTTCTGTATAATCAATTTTAATGCCGGGGTGAAAAAAATACGTTGTGATCGACAAATGAGTAGAACAAATATTTTATTATTTTAGTATAATATTTTGATTGGACACACTGACAAAGGGGCTTTGGGCATTCTCCGTTGACTTATCTGTGTCACTCGGTATCCAACTGTAGTAAAATATATATAAAACTAACAAGACTTCACTTTATTTTGCCACGCACATGGCAAGCGCCTAGCTTACTTAATTACATTTAAAAAAATAGTGTGACATTGTCTGTGGCAAGGACAACCCCGATACCGCTACAGTCAAATTGTTAAAAGTCAATTTAAAATAATTTGACTTTTGTCAAGGTAGATAATTACATACCTCATTATGGATGTCTCATTGTTTTAAATATTAGAGTTATTCACGCTTGACATATTTAAATAAAACACATTGGGTTAATATATTAATAATATCGGCGAATTCGTCAGGCTGGCGACAAAATCAAAACAAATAGCAGATTACAACATCAAGATGGCCATAAAAGATAGGAACGAAGTGGTCGTGGAAGGCCGTGCTTAGTACAATAGGGCAAAGGCAGGAGTCTGCGACCGGATGCTCTAGCTAATATCAGTATAATAAGGAAAATAGTGTAACTAGATTAAGCTAGATAAGTTAAAGTATGTCTCTATTCAAAATGTAACTTGTATTCTCCAAGTGGGCCCCCGAACACGCTCATTTGGTTTGTCGGTCCCTCTACCAAACACCCTGTATAATTCAAATAGTTAATTTGGAATTACATCATCACTTTCAGCATTGCATGCCGAATACATCATCATCAAGCTATGCGTAACAGTTTTTAGTTAGTGGAGTATAACTCAAAAACTGCTTGACTTAATTTGATGAAATTTAAATGGGTGGTCCCTTGGAAGCATACTCTACCAAACAAAAAAATAATTTTAAGAATCGATCCACAAATGGGGGAGAAATTGATTTACATAAAAAATACATACACACGAACATAACATAACCACCTCCTTTTTTGAAGTCAGTTAAAAAATAGATGCACACGGAACATAATAACCGCCTCCATCCACATTATATCCGCCTTTTTTTATGTCGGTTAAAAATATGTTATAACCTCATGTCATTTCACATTAGATGGATTCCATACTGTCTTATGGGGGATCGCAATAATCTATCTATCCACAGTTTACCTCACTGGGGATAGAAATTTGACATAACGTCGATATAAATAGTGACCAATATCTATCTCTAATAGGAAGTATACATAACAACACACAACACAACCTAATCAACCAAAAACGATTCGACACGTGTTTCGCCTCTACACGAGGTACGTATCCTCAGGAGATGTTGACTCGACGAGCGCTGGACCGACAGTGAGTTCACTTAGGGAGGGTGGTGCACACCCCAACTCGGCCATAAGCAATTGTTTTCAGCGGAAGCGTCACTAAATATTTCTTCTAACATGGTTTTTGATAAAGGATTTCCGCAAAGTAACGCCTGAATCAATAAATTATTGATGTAAGTAGAATAAAAGAACTTTAAATTGTTCACCTTTTTATTCATTTTAAACTACACCCAGCAGCAAGCAGTTGGTTGTTTTAAGTAATTCATATAAACGATTGATGCCAATTCATTTGTTATTCCGAAGTTTACCTACCTATTAGCAAACATTTAAATTTCGCACTTACACAGTATCTATTTTTAGTACACTTAATTATACACAGCACAGTATACATAATTATGTTTAATCATTCTACAAACTCACACATAAATACCGAAAATATCGTACCTACTTAATAGTCTTGTCTCTAAAAATAGCTATTTTCTTTTCGCCTTTCCAGCACGAAAAGGACACATTAGGTTCGTAAAATCTGGAAATCGAGCGTGAGGCAAAGTGATTCAAATTTAAAACATCCCCTTTTGGAATTGCATAGCAATGAAAAAAAAATACTAAGCGGTTGTGCGTTCAATTATTATAATTATTCAATTCAACCTAGTAAATTAACTCGTAATGTTACTTATTGATATATATAACTTTGTTAATTGTATCATTGTCTTTTTAGAGACGTAATATTTAAAATGAATACTAGTAAACCACTATACTATTATCGCTTACTTAATCGTATCAGGTTTGGGTTTCTCAAAAATGTCAAAAGCAATGCTGGTTCTGAATGCAACACCAAAAACGAAATGATGGGAAGTGGGAATCAAATTTTTTTCAGCATTGAGTTTGAAGTAGTTTTGTGGTACTAAATATATTACGAAAAATTATAGCGTCCAGCAATGAAGGTAACTCCAAAGAGTTGCGAAAATAAGTTTCTAATGAATTTAGCATTTCACCAGAAAAGTCACGTGAAAAATATCTTAAGTCGTACGAATTATTTAGTAATTGGCGACTTTCAAAAGGTGTTAAAACTTATTCAGAGACTGTGCTATTGTCATATTTTATGAAATTGATAAATTCATAATATATGGTAAAAACATGGTAAATAGGTACTCTTTGTCTTAATTGATTATTTTACCTGTATAACACTTTTCTCACTGGTACATCTAAATGTTATAAAAAATAGTTGTATGTTTTCCACGGGAGCAAATTTTATATATTAATTATCGTGATTAATACACATTTATAATATGAGAAACGGGAATAACGTAAATAAGTAAGATCTTTCCAACTATAATTTCAACCACATCCACATTTTCTCCTTGAAAAAGACCACCGGAAGTTTGACGTGGACTTTTTTCATGTCTCTTGCCGATAACTTTGCTCACTTTTGAACTAATAACCATTATATGAAAATTATCGTGATAAATACACATTTATAATATGAGAAACGGGAATAACGTAAATAAGTAAGATCTTTCCAACTATAATTTCAACCACATCCACATTTTCTCCTTGAAAAAGACCACCGGAAGTTTGACGTGGACTTTTTTCATGTCTCTTGCCGATAACTTTGCTCACTTTTGAACTAATAATGACCATTATATGAAAATTATCGTGATTAATACACATTTATAATATGAGAAAAGGGAATAACGTAAATAAGTAAGATCTTTCCAACTATAATTTCAACCACATCCACATTTTCTCCTTGAAAAAGACCACCGGAAGTTTGACGTGGACTTTTTTCATGTCTCTTGCCGATAACTTTGCTCACTTTTGAACTAATAATGACCATTATATGAAAACGTAAATAAGTAAGATCTTTCCAACTATAATTTCAACCACATCCACATTTTCTCCTTGAAAAAGACCACCGGATGTTTGACGTGGACTTTTTTCATGTCTCTTGCCGATAACTTTGCTCACTTTTGAACTAATAATGACCATTATATGAAAATTATCGTATTTAATACACGTTTATAATATGAGAAACGGGAATAACGTAAATAAGTAAGATCTTTCCAACTATAGTTTCAACCACTTCCACATTTTCTCCTTGAAAAAAACCACCGGATGTTTGACGTGGACGTGAAGAACTTTAAAAATGAGTATAAACCACGTTAGCTTTCATAATAAAATCATGTAAATACATTATTTACTAAAATTATAGATTATTATGAATATAATGAATGATTATGAGTATAACAATGCTTTTTATGTATTTCATTTTATTTATGCGTTCTAGGGTTCCCAGAATCAGAAATTTATCGGTAACATTAAATTTTAATTAACATCCTGTGAGACTTGCACGAATAACTGCGTAAGTGTAACGTAACATGTTGTTTACTTGAAATAGTACAAACCTTAACTACAAACTGTCATTTATCTAGGACACAGATAACTCATAGTTTGTATGCCGAAGCGTGACATGTTGACGCTACCGATACAAATACTTTTTCGTAAGTTGTTTGTGCGGCGGCTTCCGAGTTGATAAAAAACACGTACAATCTGACGTCGTACAATCAACCGTACGTATATAAAACAGTAGGTAAGTAACGAAAAGATTTGATCGGGAAACGGGCGCGCGACGCTGAATGAATAAAACATGGTTGTTCAGGCCCATCTACAGGGTTGGGAGCTATGGCAGCAACTAGGTGTCCGCCCCAACTACGTCCGTACGTAAACATTTATAACTAAACTGTAGGTACATTTTGAGAAAAATAAAGCATATTACAGTTGTTCCAGATACTTAATTGACCAGTAGGTCTAGCACGAATAATATCGTAAGTGTAACGTAACGTGTCATTCACGTGCACAAACTGTCATTTGTCTAGGGCAACTGGGACACAGATAACTCATAGATCGTACGCCGAAGCGTGACGCGTTAACGTTTACTATACTTACGAATACTTTTTCGCCAATTTTTTGTGCTACGGCGTACAAACTATGAGATATCTGTGCCACAGTTGCCCTATATACATGACAGTTTGTATTGTTTCACGTGAACGATACGTTATACGTGCTAGGCCCACTGCAGGGAAAATACGTATCCCAGTTACAATCAAATGTTGATTGATATAAGTACTGAAAAATGGTGGCTCTATGTCAGTTTTGACAACTCCAGGAAGCAGAAATGATAGTAAGTAGATGACTTGTGCTAATAAAAGTGACATAAAGCCGTCATTTATTAGATTTCAATAGCAAATGAGATACATAATAGCCCTGCGGAATACTGATTTGAAAATGAGTTCCTACTCTACTACTACTAGTTACTCGTATACACTGGCCGGATGGAGTTGGTAGCAAACCTTCAGAACTGCTGGTAACCGGTCCGATACCCGGACATTTTTTTGCAAGACAGACTTGTCGCAATTGTAAAGGAATAAACAATAAATCACTCTTCCAGTGCGTGGTCTTCGTGCAATAATTTTCAGAAAAAAGTGTACTTTCCTTTCAAAGATTTGGCAGAACCACCTGTCATCAACTTTGTTTCTTTGTAAAACTACGCCAAATTTCGTACTGATAATACTCGTACGATATATTAATACATATGACTTTAGTCTGTGATTCCGTTGTTACGTCGTTTCTTCTCCAGTATGAGTTCTCGTAGCTAAAACGATATTACAATACATGTGAAAACGTTGCTAAATTCTGCATTGTTTTTAATGTTAAGTCGTTTGTACGTTCACAGACTCACACCCCCTCAGTCACTGTGTCGCAGGAGGTATATGGGCATACACAACACAAATTTCCAAGAACCGAAAATAAGAACTACTGCTCGTCATTCAAATATCTAAGCGATCGCAGCGGAGCTTAACCGATCAACAATTTAAACACACTTGGAGGAACACAGAGGAGCTGGATGGGTGGCCCCTAGTGGGATTATTCAACTGAGCGCTTCCGTGTTTTGAAGAGCTTGTTAAGCCGTCGGTCCCGGTTGTTTGTCTTAGGACATCAGTCGTTACGTTAGGCTATGTCGAAGGCCTACGGGAGGCTTGAAAACTTCGACATGGGTTGGCCACTACCCTATCCTCCAAGCCGCACCGGGCCCGCGTCTTGGATTATGTTCCAACTATTCTCTCTCTGAGAGGAAGGCTCGAGCCCCAGCAGTGGGATGTTTATGAATAAAATTAAGATTATATTCACAAATATTTGAGCTTGAACTTAGTACCGCTCGGTTTGAAAATCACTATCAACTATAGCTATTGTTTTTATGGACGTATTTTGATATGTATACCATATACAGACTTTTCTCCTTCAACAGTTGATTTTAATATATATCATTTTATATATTGTGGGGGTGCAACCCTTTCCCCTTCAATAAATGTGCTCTCCCCAAAAGGTTTTTTGCGACAGTTGAGAAGGGGTAGGGTGCTGATCGATTTTTTGTGGAGAAAGCTTGGGAAAGTCAATAAGTGGCGCAGATTTTGGACGATGGTTAAGTTTAGTTGAAATTTGTTCATATTTAGTTAAGTACAGTTTATGCTTACAGACGTAAGCAGTTGCGTTAGCAGTCTGAGTTATACTTAATACTATTTACAAATTAAATTATATTTTAATTAGAAATGTATTTTTACTCGTATATTGTTTTGAATTGTTACTAGGAAACGGTACATGCACGAGGCCTACCATATATTCAGTGGTCTTTTTTTAAGAAGTGTTGGGGACGCCCGCAGCGATGATATCTCGCTTATAAAGCACTCAACTATCGTACGTACTTACTATATCCCTAAATAAAATATGTATATAGAATATAATTATAATATAATTTCTATATACAATTGTATATAGAAATTATATATTTTTTTATAATCCTATACTCACAATGATTGTGCGAAAGGGGTGTGCACAATAGACACCATGTGAAAAAGAACCCTTCACTGGCGGCTGTTTATTATTCTGTATGAAAGGGAGCTTTTGAACGGATTGAATAATCACCGACGATCAAACGGAAAGTATACTCTTGGAAATAATAGAAGTACTTACGAGCGTACAGTTTCAAATAGATAGCCATTTATTGTACTATCTGATGAAAATAATAAAAAAAAAACTAAGGAACTCATCATTGGTAGGTACAGCCTGTGACTTCTTCGAATAAAGTTATTCCTATCGCTCATGAAATCGGGATAAAAAGGAATCATATTTTAAAATTTCAATTAAATGTATTCAGTCTTTTCAGTGACATTCAACCGAATGACGGGCCGGTTGGCGCTGTTGGTCCGTTGAGATCCTTGCTTTCTGAACCGCTGATCCCGGGTTCGATCCCCGGACAGATCAAACATTTGTGTGCATGATCATGTTTGTTTGACCTGTGTGTATGTATCTATTTTGTTTATCTAAGAATTTATGTATATCACCGATAATATTACCATAGTACAGGCTCTGCCTAGTTTTGAACCTGAAGACCTTGTGTGGATGATGTTTCGTATATACAGGCCTGTTGGTCTAGTGGTTAGTGACCCTGACTGCTATGCCGGAGGTCGTGGGTTCGATTCCCACCCAGGACAAATGTTTGTGTAATGAGCACGATCATTTGTTCTGTGTCTGGGTGTAATTTATCTATAATATGTATGTATTTAGAAATATATAAGTATGTTTATCAGTTGTCTAGTACCCATAACACAAGCTCTGCTTAGCTTGGGACAAGATGGCGTTGAAAAAAAAAAAAAAAAATTTATAACTTACAAATTAAACTGTTACTATTAACCGGCAAAACACTAACGTTAGGGATCGAATACGACCCGGGTTTCGAGCATGTCCGATGCGCATCTTAAGGCGAGGCACAGCGGCGTCTGCGAGGAGTATTCGGTCGTAATCCCGATCCCTAACTTAAGTATTTTTCCGGTTAATAGTAGTATATGTGACAAACTCACGAGAATTCCAATACAAGAACTTACAAAGAAACTGAAGCTTTAACTATACGTTTAGAAAAACTACTGAGGTTCATGTATGTATAGCTCTTAGATCAGCCTGCTCAATAACTAGAGAATTATATGTTATATAAATTAGGTAGGTAGTATACGTATACGATGAAAATAAAGATACTTACTTATTATTATTTATAGATTTTTTGACAGGCTCTTAAGCATGCGTTTCCACCAGAGATGTGCTATGCAGCTATGCAGCGGGGCGAGTAAGATGTGCTATGAAGATGCGCCGCCGTAAAGTAGCTACCTACGCGAGGAAGATACGCGTAGCTACTTTGCGGCCTACTGTAGGTACTCTGCTCTTAGTAGAACTGCTTTATGTTGTTCATACAAAAAATTGACAGATTTCAGAGGATAACATTCATTTATATTTCTGTAAAAAAATGTAATTGACTTTTTCTACTTAAATTAAATTAAAATTATTTTTTTATACATGAAGAGTTTCAGCCGCTCTAGATTTAGTTTTATTTTATTAACGTGAACTGCATTATGTTGTTCTTACAAAAAAATTACAGATTTCAGGGGATAACTTTTTCTTTGAAATAAATATCATAGAGTTTTTCGGCTTCAATTAGATTAAAATTAATTTAGTATACAGGAAGAGTTTTAGCTGCTCTAGATTTAGTTTTGTTTTATTGAACGTGAAGTGTTTTATGTTGTCCATACAAACAATTACAGATTTCAGGGGATATCATGCAAAATTTTCCTTTTCTGTGATAAACGTCATAGATTTTTATCGGTTTAAATTAGATTAAAATTAATTAAGTATACATGAAGAGTTTCAGCCGCTCTAGATTTAGTTTTATTTTATTAAACATGAACTGATTTATGTTGTTCATACAAAAAATTGCCAGATTTCAGAGGATAACACAAATTTTTTTTATTTGAAAAAATGTCAGAGTTTTTCGGCTTCAATTAGATTAAAATTAATTTAGTATACATGAAGAGTTTTAGCTGCTCTAGATTTAGTTTTGTTTTATTGAACGTGAAGTGTTTTATGTTGTCCATACAAAAAATTACAGATTTCAGGGGATATCATGCAAAATTTTCGTTTTCTGTGATAAACGTCATAGATTTTTATCGGTTTAAATTAGATTAAAATTAATTAAGTATACATGAAGAGTTTCAGCCGCTCTAGATTTAGTTTTATTTTATTAAACGTGAACTGATTTATGTTGTTCATACAAAAAATTGCCAGATTTCAGAGGATAACACAAATTTTTTTTATTTGAAAAATGTCAGAGTTTTTCGGCTTCAATTAGATTAAAATTAATTTAGTATACATGAAGAGTTTTAGCTGCTCTAGATTTAGTTTTGTTTTATTGAACGTGAAGTGTTTTATGTTGTCCATACAAAAAATTGCAGATTTCAAGGGAATATCATGCAAAATTTTCGTTTTCTGTGATAAACGTCATAGATTTTTATCGGTTTAAATTAGATTAAAATTAATTAAGTATACATGAAGAGTTTCAGCCGCTCTAGATTTAGTTTTATTTTATTAAACGTGAACTGATTTATGTTGTTCATACAAAAATTTGCCAGATTTCAGAGGATAACACTCATTTTTTTTTTTTAAATGTTATTATTTATTCGACTTAAATTAGATTAAAATTAATTTAGTATACATGAAAAGTTGTAGCCGCTCTAGATTTAGTTTTATTTCATTGAACGTGAACTAATTTATGTTGCCATACAAAAAAAATACAGATTTCAGGGGATATCATACTAAATTATCTTTTTCTGTGATAAACATCATAGATTTTTTTGGTTTAAATTGGATTAAAATTAATTAAGTATACATACAGAGTTTTAGCCGTTCTAGGTTTAGTTTTATTTTATTAAACGTGAATTGCTTTATGTTGTCCATACAAAAAATTGTCACATTTCAGAGGATAAAATTCCTTTTTTTTGTGAAAAAATTGTCATTGAATTTTTTTACTTAAATTAAATTAAAATTAATTTAGTATACATTAAGAGTTTTAGCCGTTCTAGATTTAGTTTTATTTTATTAAACGTAAAGTTTTTAAAGTTGTTAATACAAAAAAATTCTAGATTTCAGGGGATAACTTGCATTTTTTTTCTGTGAAAAAAATTCATAGAGTTTTTCGTCTTTAATTAGATTAAAATTAATTTAGTATACATGAAGAGTTTTAGCCTCTGTAGATTTAATTTTATTTCTTTGAACGTGAACTGCTTTATGTTGTTCATATAAACAATTACAGATTTCAGGGGATATCATGCTGATAAATTTTCTTTTTCTGTGAAAATCATCATAGAAGTTTTTCGATTTAAATTAGATTAAAATGAATACAGCGTACATTTAGAGATTCTCTCACGCTCTGATTTTAAATGTATTTCATTAAACGTGATTTGCTTTATGTTGTTAGGGGATATCGTGTTTTAGAAAATAGTTTGAATAATTTAGACGTTTTATAGAAAGCTGTTTTAGGGTTAAATTTATGACTTATCATCCTGAAAACGTATATGTTACAAGGTTTTAAAGGTTTGTTGTATTATAAGTCATATCTAAGCATTATTAATTAATTACAGCTCTGAATTATATTGTCAGCTTGACTATAGGTGAAATAGACCAACTATCGTTTTGGTATACTATAAGAGGGTTAAAAAGACTATAACTCACTTTCCTTTTTATAATTTTCGGGTTGCCTAGTAATTGTTTTATTATAGTCATACATCGTTCTGTAAAAAATACGGGGAATGCAAGATGCATTCCCCAGGGGATGCAACGGTGAATAGTAGCAGCCAAAATTTGATTTTTGTTCCGGCGGCACTGATAAATTAAATTATAAAAATATGGTGACGAAGAGTCTTAGCCGTAATTTTGCTGTTTGTTGCTTTTGTTTGATAGAGTATTAATTGTTTAATGTTAATAACTTTCAAAATGTTCCAATTTCAGGGGATATCATTGAATTAAATATTTGGTAGATTTAACTTTCTCTTTAAAAGACCATGGAAAAAAGTTCCATGAATCCTTTATCTAGTATTTCAGGGTTCAGACGATTGTTGCAGTTAGTAACAAAAATCTTGGATTTACGATGACTCCCTAATTTGGTCGGGTTATAGGTAGATACATTTTGGCTGCCAAGTTCACATCGGTTATATAGTCCTTATTACTTATAGTACAGGATCCATGGTCCCTTTTTGCACTCGATTACTATCAAGCTAATTTTCCGTGTGTAGCTTCATTTTGATGAGACGCCCAACAATATCCTGTATGAAACTCTCGATTGTGGTAGGTAATAGCGGTAGCAAGGATACAATATCTCGATTTGATGATTCTTAAATATTTATTACTAACTGGATTATTTTTCGTTAAGTCTCAAGAGAATTATCTAAATTATTTGTGAAAATGTTTGTCCTACAAAATCTATGGTTTGATCAAAGAGTCCCCTCCTTCCAACATGTATCGATAACGAGGTCATAATAAATGATTACTAACCAGCTGATTTTTGTTTTTTTTACTTAGCTAATATTAATATAATCCAACAGTCATAGTGTTCTACAAATTGCGTGGTAAATTAGTAATCAAGGCTTGATAGTAATCAAGTGCAAAAATTTGACCATGGATCCTGTACTATTATGGTGATGTTATAGGAATAAATAGAGAGGTATGATGACACAACACATTTTGCTGACACCGTAATTCAGTTACTCTGCATGAATAATGCCTTTTAAATAGATATTACTAAGAAAAAATATGACGGCGAAAGTAAATAATCACCGAAAGAAAGCGAAAGGCAAAATAAGCGACAATTCCCAACTAACGACTGTTTTGCAGCGTAAACAATACTATCAGAAAGGAATATCGTAAGATTTATGACGATATGACTTCAGTTTTCCTTTTCTTATAGCAACTGTAGCGAGGAAACTTGCCGATCATAATTTTAGACTCATAGCCGTTGGGGTTGCCATATAAGCTGTGTTTTTGGAGAGAAAAAAATCATTTAAAGCGACGATGTGCTGAAGATAGTGATATAGAAGACTGCCGTAGGTACTAATAATTGTATGTATAATTACTTTTTATGCACACTCGTATTATGAAAAGACTAGCTGCGCCCTGCGGTGATGGATGATGATGAGGCTGAATTAAATAAAGCGTATGTTACTGAGGCATAATGTAGCTGAAAGCTTTATACTCGTGAAAGAGTTTTATGCGTAGGTATGTTACAAACTAGCAAACAATCATATATCTTTCCTCTTTATTATTAGACTAGGAAAGATTAATACAAATGTACGATTAATGTGGCCTTGATTATACCGGCGTTACTATTGCATATTTCAAAATGATATAGTACACTCGAGAGCAATGAATCCGGGTCACTTAAAGAATGTTAAAAATCTCGGAAACTAAAAATGATAGGTTAATGCAATAAATTGTATTTAATAGACAATGTAATACTCCTTAAATGAAAGTAAAAAAAATATGAGTCACCATACATTTTATTAACACAAAATTACATAAAGAAAAAAACTGCTGATCTCTCCTTAAAACAAAAATAGGAAACATGAAATTTTTGAACTTTATTACGATTTTCTTGAATTTTAATACTTCGTATTGCCTCCTCGTGCTTCCATTACTGCGCTTACGCGGTTTGGCATGCTGTACACCAAGTTCCTTATACGATTTTGGGGAATATTCTCCCATTCCTCTGTGAGAGCAATTTTGAGCTCACGAAGCGTGATTGGGGGAGGGTTTCGTTGTTTTACGCATCTGCCTAGCTCGTCCCAAGCATGCTCGATCGGGTTGATATCCGGGCTGCGCGCTGGCCACTCCATACGAGTAATGTTCATCTCTTGAAGGTAGTCATTCACAATCCTACCTGTACGAGGTCGGGCATTGTCATGCATAAATATAGCATCCTCACCTAAATTAACCATAAATGGACCAACGTGATCATTGAGGATTTCTTCCACATATCTTTCGCTAGTTAAAGAGCCGTTTTCTATGATCACCAGCTCTGTGCGACTTTCAGAAGAAATTCCGGCCCACACAAGTACAGACCCACCACCGTAGGCTACTTTTTCATTGATGCATGCTTGCTTGAATCTTTCCCCTGGTCTTCGATACACTCTGTGTCTTCCATCGTGCTTGTAGAGCATAAATTTTGATTCGTCGGAGAACATAACTTTTGACCAATCTTCAATACTCTCTATATAATACGTGGCTCTGGGCATATCTTAGTCTTGAAATACGATGCCCACGCTCCAGTTTAGGGCCGTTTGCAGGTCTAAGGGGTTTTAAGTTAGATTCAGCAAGCCGACGTCTTACTGTCCATGCACTTGGGTTACTTCCTCCGAGGCGTCGAAACTGATTTGTGAGTTCAGTTCCTGTGAGAAAGCGATTTCGAAGCATGGTGTTCACCAAGTATCGGTCTTCTCGTGCTGTGGTACACCTGGTTCTGCCCGTTCCTGGTCTGCGTAGGTCAGAACCAGTTTCTTCGTAACGTCGGAGAACTCTTTGTACTGTTGACAGCGACACACCGACAGTCCTGGCTGTATCGCGCTGACTCCGGCCGGTTTCCAGCATTGTAAGTATTCTGGTGCATTCTTCAGGCGTAAGCGACATAATTTCAGCTTGAATAATGAATATAGAGCACTATCAACATGGTTTATGTACCCACATAAATGACAGATTACAAACAAAAGCAAAACCAAATGCTGTAATTTCGTAGTTCCATCTTCGAAAGTGGCCCTTTTTCAAATTTGATTTTTTTATGATATAACTTTACAATAACTAAGAAGTTTTAATACCTTCATTTAAGGAGTATTACATTGTCTATTAAATACAATTTATTGCATTAACCTAGCATTTTTAGTTTCCGAGATTTTTAGGATTCTTTAAGTGACCCGGATTCATTGGTCTCGAGTGTATTTATTGTGACATAACTGTAATAGTTAGTCATTATGGTAATGTGGACTTCTTTGTGGATATTGACGTCTTCTATAAAACTGTATTACGTCACTTTGGTTTATTGTCAAGAGCATAGACTAAATGGTCAATAGTTTCCGCAGCGTACGCGATATAAGAATTTTTTGGTATTGTCCCACACTTTGCGTTACATTATCGAAGTTTTCTTACACCTAATTTGAACATATTATATAGCCTTCATCAGGGAAAATGTAGGAATCTAATGGTGAAAGAGTTTTTTCTAATTGGTCTAGTAGTTTCAGAGCCTATTCAATTCAAACAAACAAACAAACAAATCTTTCTTCTTTATAATATTATATATAAGTGTAGATAAATGCAATTATTACTTCGGGGAACATTTGAAATACGGATGAATTGTTGTGGTCAGAAATTGTTGGATATATGACATTTAAAACAGAAACAGCCTGCCTATACTAATTAATTACAATAACATATCAACATCATCTCAACTGTAGGATGTCCACATTGTCCGCTGCTGAACAAATGCCTCCCCCAGACATTGCGTTAAAGTTTCATATACGAGGAATAACATTTAACCTTCATGGAACAACAGATTCAAAGCGCAACAAGCAAATAAATAAAAACTCAAAACCTGCCGTTTACCATATATTTAGGTAATAGCTGTGGATACCGAAATGGCAACACAGAAGAAAGTCTCCATATTTCCTAAATTCAATGGCGACTCTACCTCTGTTTTTCCGAGCGGGGTGGGCTGAAAGGGGAGGCAGTGGGGGCGTGAGGGGGGATAAAATCCATACTTATAATATTTGCAGCCTCCACTCTCGGCACTCACACATACACAGCACGATTTAGCTCTCCTTGGAGAGTTTCGGACAACCTACAGGGTGTTGATAGAACATTTTACAAAATCATTAAGTACACAACGGTTCACTTATGTGTACACAATTTGATGATTCAAAAGAAGAAATGTTTTATATATACATAAAATACATAGATGTTGATCTGTGCGGCTATTATGTATCTCAGTTGCAAACAAATGTTGATTGAAATCGAAAAAGATGGCCGCCCTAAGCCACTTTTGTCGGCTCCAGTCATCAACTTACTAACATTTTTGCTTACTGGAGTTGTCCAAAGTGACATAGAGCCGCCATTTTTCAAGATTTCAATCATCATTTGTTAGTAACCGAGACACATAATAGCCCTGCCAATTATTGAATCGTTTGACAGATAGGTAACCGAGAGATTTATTGCGATTTGCTGAGTAACATTTGATTTAACTTGTAAGATGTGTGTAACCTGTGTGTAGAGATCTATGTGGTACTACACTATACTTGGATCACAAACCAATAAGATCCTAAGCCATATTTGACGACAATCAGCATATGGAATAGCAGGAGCAAAATTCAATTGTTTTCTCGTAGGATTTGTTTCTGCCTTCCGATTGTCTATTGAAATGAAATATTAACGACTTATATGCTATGTTTGCAGAGCTCTGCGGTTTTCTTTTTCATAAAGGTCAATTATTTTAACACAATTAATTACACTTACTTAGGTCAATTATTGTAAAACACTTATTGTAAAAATGTATATTATGTAAAAATATTTATATTTCTATTTTTCATATTTATTTGTGTTTTATTTATAGTGTCGACAATGGTGTGATACATACTTGGCTCTTGTTTAGTGATGTTGTATTAGACATACACCATCAATATTTACTTACCCACAATCCCCTTATACACTCTTTAATTAAAATATTAGCAATAAGATACAATGTAAAATGACAAAACCTATACAAAACAGTATAAACTGAATATTTTTAAATATTTCCTGGCAGACGGGCAACCAAAATTAAAGTCTATAGCAATATTTACATGTGTAGTAACCATATAGTATTGAGTGTAGGAAAATGAATCTCCACTGAAACATCCCTTTACAAATCGTTGTGATCATTGTTGCGAAAGTAACACGAAAATGGCGTAGTTCAAACATTTATCAACAAAACAAATATAGGTATAAGTAAGTGAACGTTTCCGAAACAGCCTGTATCATATCCCACACGCACACATTCAAACTAACGTCGCGGCGCTCCATCGGAAAAAATGTACGACGCCATAAAAAATCACCGTCCGCCAGCTCCCGTGGTTTTTACCCGTTTTTTCCCCACGGAGGGTCGCCGGTCGCCATGGCAACACCACTCCCCTCCCCTCGGGTCCGAATGGACCGGCTAAAAGCTGCATCAATATTTTTATGGGAAGTGAAAGATTTCCTGAGTTTTTTCCTGGTCATAGTCGCTCAATAGGAAGCTAAAGTATTTTGTTAAGTTATTCTTTAAGAACCGGCTACGAATCTCATGATATTTACCGGACATATTACCACCTCTGTAACCAGTTTAAAATTTATTTAAAGTTCTGATTTGAAGACAGCATTTATCATTACGTGCCCGCACTCGCCGTTGTGCCACAACAGTGAAGCCCAGACAAAGAACTTTCCGGTAAAATAATGTATAATTGAAATTATACATAATACTCAATAATAGGGATTATGCAAGTGATTTAAAATTACTTATTTTTTAGCCTCGATCCTATGTATTGCTTTATCTCAAACTCAATTTAAATGCTTGGTTTGCAACTGATATTTGGGTAGGCGCAACATGGCATTAGACATAAGTTTCGTCTTGTCCATGTTCATATTACGCTCGATTATTGTACTGAGGTCTTCCATGGATTCTAAGTAAGTATAAAAGTAGAGAATTCTGTTGAAATTTTAAGTATCTTATCAGCTTTCATATGAGAATGCTTTTCTTGCCTCGCAGTATATATACAATTAGATAACTCTATTTAAATACTGTGTTTCTTGTAAACTTGCTTATAGTCACGCAGTAAGTGTGAAAAGTAGAGAACTCTATTAAATATTTTGCTTTATCTAAACTTGACGTACGTATCTAAGGGAGAAAAGTAAAGTTTTGTTATCGAGGTTAAAACCGCCTTCGTATTGGATATAGTAAATCTGTGGTAGCTTAACCCTTCGCTCCACTCGGGGCATCGAGCTAGTATTACTTGGTATAATAATATATAATTTCTCAAAGACTTGAGATCCGAATTTTACCTGCATGCTTCTATCTCTACGCATCCTGCGTTGCGCATAGAATTCAAAATAAAACCCGTTACATAATTTTGATCGTCATACTGGCTACTTCTTTGGCGCTATCTACTATTTAAAAGTTTGGCTAAATACTAGACAAATAAAGAATATTGTCAGCAAACCGTAAATTAGCTAATTAAATAAGCGGCATCTCGTCTATCGCAAACAGATAATATATCATTCTCGACCAATCGTGTAAACAACTAGCAATCCCCGTAACTTAATATTTGGAAATCAATTATCCATAAGAACTATTGGCAGACGGAGCATTACGGGATTAACTGTTATACTGTATCTTACATGTACTAAGTATGTACCCGTACTTCGTACTTAAACCAGCGATCCGTACTACTGTATGGTGTATATATATATATATATATATATACACTGTATAGGTACTACTGTAGGTACTTAGTGCTACTCAAATAAAGCTATCTAGCTTTGTTTGAGTAGCACTGAGAACTTATACCTACTACTGGATGACTTTTTTGGTGTCATTTTTATTATATGACTAGCGACTGCCTGCAACTTCGTTCGCGTAGTAATCTCGGCCTTCAGCTTCGCCATAACCTCCCATTTTTCTTGATTTTTCTTCCATAAAAACCTTTTTCTGAAAATATTTAACACACCAGAAATAATTAGCGAAATTGTTCCACTCAATCTAGGCGTGATGCGATGATCAAGGGAAATAGAAATTCTGTATATTAACTAGCGACTGCCCTCGATTTCGTTCGCGTTGTAAGCTCGGCCTTTGGCCTCGCCATAACCTCCCGCCTTTTCTTAGTATTTCTTTCATATTTAAGAACCTTCTCCTGACAATAATCAACACAACAATAAATAATTAGCGAGATCGTTCCATCCGTTCTCTAGTAATTATTATTAGCATGACCAGGAGAAATAGGGGTTCATTTTTATAATTATTGATAGATATATATTTTTAAAGCACTAACGCCTGCTTAGCGAGACTAAACACTGCAATTTTGGAGTTAAAAGAGATAAATACACATCATTTTCGGGACTTGAACACGCGTCTTTCGACAATCTGTGTCTGAGAAACAAATCCTACGAGAAAACAATTGAATTTTGCTCCTGCTATTCCATTTATGCTGATTGTCGTCAAATATGGCTTAGGCTCTTATTGGTTTGTGATCCGAGTATAGTGTAGTACCACATAGATGTCTACACACAGGTTACATACAACTCACAAGTTAAATCAAAGGTTACTCTGCAAGTCGCAATAAATCTCTCGGTTACTTATCTGTCAAACTTATATCTGTTAAACATTGAAATTCTTTAAAAATGGCGGCTCTATGTCGTCTATCTTGATAAATACACATAATTTTCGGGACTCGAACACGCGTCTTTCGACAATCTGTGTCAGCCGTGATTACTAGGTGATCACTAGGCCACCGAGCCCAGCATCGAGTTTTAATTTTAACTCTCTATTTGATTTTCACCGCCGGCCGTATGGGGACGGAGTCTGACACGGATCGTCAGTAGACGCGGGTTCGAATTAATCCCGTCAAAGTGTATATTTTTCTGTCTAAGCTTGTAATTTTCTTTGTTGTAGTAGATATAATAACTAAGACTAGAGTGTAGTAGAGTTATTACGTGGTAGTAGTAAATGTACGTGTTGCTTGTGAATATAGGTCCGCTGCAGTTAAGCCAGTGCGTTTGTGGAACTAAATTCCGCTACTAACGAAAGGAATACCTACCCTATCACATTCAAGAAATTAGTTTGCTCGTTCTACTATGTTCTACCACAAAGTCGTCCATATGTACTCTTTATAGTGCAATAACTAATTAATGCTATTAGTTAATAAATACCTTCCAAAAAACCGAATTAGCTATGCACGTAACAGTCCTGTTACGTGCATAGCTATTTCAGGTTTTTGTTGTTGACTGTAGGACTGATTTTTATTGGATAGATGGGTACTTAAAGTTTTTTGGAACCATTTGAGAACACTTTTAACATGCATAGTTTTCATTTCGAACGGGGTACGCAAGATTTCGAGTAGCAGCATTTTCTCCGCATTTAGTATATCGGCATATAGCTCAGTTGTTAGCGATCCTCCCTTCTAAGCGCGGGGCCTTAGGTTCGGTCGGAGCAAATATTAATGTGATCAGCTGAAATAGTTGCTATCGGATCTCAGATGTTACGTTATGTTATTGTGTGCCTCCATGCCTACCGCTACACAGGGAATCCGAGTGTGGCACTGAATGAGTGTATAAAAACGTAAGAGTTTTAATGGTTCATCAAAGTAACTACATCGCGCTTAAAGGAAATGAAGATAGAATCAAGAAGCAATTACCATTAGTGCAGCCGTAAGCTGCGTTAATCGTCGACCCAGGGTCATAGCTGCAAAGAAAGCGTACGCTGGCATTATAGTATTATACAAGTTTATCTTTAACCACACACGTTGCAGTTTCTGGAAAAATAGGTTGATTTCTGCGAAATCTATTGTATTATTGGCCAAATAGTATGGCAAATCGCGAGTCAACGGATTAAACGAATTTAGTTGCGTAAACATTAATCTCAACGTGTCTATAGTCTATCCCAGACCAGGATCACTGTAAGATGTTCGAAACTTCCAGATTCAAATATAATTTAAATTATACGAGAAACCCTTTTAATTATTTTATAGTATATCATCATACTTCGACCAATTTACACAATACCTTCACACACTATACACAACATATCTCGTGCATCAGTCTGCATCCATTGCCGAACACCGAATGAAACCTCCAACACAATATGATGGTGACAAGGCGTACCTACAGACAAGTAACTGTAATAGTAATAACTAGAATTGTCATATCATGGGAAAGCGTAAAGCTTGCCATCAGGTGTACGGCTTGCTCGTATCGTCACTAAATTGCATAATTAAGTGACAATAGTGGCGGTATACAAGGTATGTAGTGTCTGTGATAGCGATGTCAATACTTTTCATTTTTGATCATAATCATTCTATATAGCTGATTTTTTAAATATCCAAAGCCAAGAGAATAAATCGTTCGCCTGGTGAAACGAATTAAACTTTATCAATAAATTAACCATACAGATGTAATGACACCTATATCTAGTTATAAAATAGATATAGAGTTCTGCGCGTCACTTGTTCGCCAGAATATTGGATCGCCTAAACCTATGTCATATTAACGCAATGGCAATGTTTTCACCAAATAAAGATTACTCAGCATTAATTTGAGTTACACGTATCTATAAATCGTCATGAATAGTACACGAATGAGATTGTATTGTAAGATATAAGGTATGAATAAAGACTTTAAAAGAGGGATTGAGCATGTACTACTTAAGCGACGCCCAAAAGATAACACACGCCTCTTCGAAATAAAAAAGTAACACATGAGCCACTACATTACATACTATAAAAAGCTCCCCTCACTTTTTAACCTCATAAAAAGCCCGCGGATTGGTCGCGTTCCCCCAATAAAAAAGTTAAAGACGCGTGCGCAGCCAGCACGCGTTCTCCATTCAAATTCAAATAAGGAACGCACGAGCTACCGTATGTAAGAGACGGAGCGCGGCTGCAACTTATTATTAAAAGGTCACCACTCCACAAAAGACTTAAACATCACGTCAACTAAACTAAATTAAAGATCTCACAATACTGGTTAGTACGGGTAAAAATAAGCGCGAACGGAAAAAATATAAAATAAACGGCAGGGAAGTATTTTAAAAATAGAATTTCTCTCCCTTCCGATTTAGGGGAGTGACGGCTTGATATATTGCCGGAGTTACTTGGGATTTTAATAATACACAGCGTGTGTTGGTTCAGTGAGGCCGTAAGATTTGTCAATATGGCATTCTGTGGGCGCTATTTTGGGTGATACGCGTGCTCGGCCTTCCCCAACGTTCTGTATCAGGTTTCTAGATATTGTAATGTTTACCTGACGATTCAAGCTCAAGAGATTCAGTTACTGCTTCCGGTAATAAAGAACTAATTCAATGTTGTAGACGATTTCGTACGAGACGCGTCCTTCACATAAACTGGAATTATGTCAACATTAACTGTTCATGAGCTAAAATTATTCTCATTTTATTTACCCACTGGTGGTGCATGTACAATTGCTGTTATACGTCTTTTAATTCTTCATTTACTACTTAGGTTGTAATGTAATTTATGTAATATAAGTTCTCACCAAAGACAAAGTATTAAGTAAACATTGTATTAGCAACACAAGAACAATCTAGGTACTAAGGTGCACAATACATCCCAAGCGGAACGCAATTGCATATCGCCCCCAATCTGAATTAGATTCTAGGCAATTTATCGTTAAAACAAACGCATTTTTTTGTACAGTCACTTACTTTAAAAGTTTTAAAATTGCATGCCATTTCTAATCTATAGGATTATATTTGATACATCGCTAAAGTTACTTACTCTGGGAAAGCATAATACACGAATAGATTAAAAATAAAGATCAATTTAATTGCCATTAGCTCACACGCTCTCCACATATGAGCCCGACAATTTATTATTATGGACCCGTATCCAATTTAAAACAACGCACGACCGAATGGAGCCATTAGGTACGAGGGGCACATTGTTTTCCATCCAAGAACATAGAGGGGAACGTATAACATCCTTGCGGAGTAGAAAAAACAATTTAAAAATAAAATGTAATAATTATAAAAGGGAGGGAACGGCGCGTGGCGAGCGCTTTATTTATTCGAACATTTCGAACGTCGAACTCTCAGCTGCCGTTTGAGCTTTAGATTGGAACGCCTTGTATCGCACTGGCTGGTGACATGTGGCCGATAAAAAAAGGTAAAACGAAAACGTTTTGTTACACCTGTCGTTTCGTATGCTTTATTGGAATTTCAGCACTTTAGTGAAACTATTATTTTTTAAATCTCAGACATTGATAGTCGCTAAAATGCGAATATTCACGTTGCTACAAAATACTAATGTTCGATAAACTTAAATACGTACTTTTTTAATACATATATTATGAATTCCCGAACTTCTCAGATCACAGACAAACTTACGTATATTTCAACTCCAAATGCTTTTTCTATTCACTATCTATATCTTCTATATGTACATACACATATAATAAAAATATATAATAGTACTGTATGAAAAAAATTGCTAAAAACCGAGTCAGGGGGATGAAAGGAGTGAAATCTAACAAATTCAGATTTTATTAAAAAAAAATTTGTTTTCTTTTTGTCTGTTCGTCTGTCTATTTGTACGGGCTAATCTCCGAAATGACTGGACCGATTTAAATGAAATTTTGTATAGTGGTAGCTTATATCCCTGTTCAACATATATGACACTTTTGATCCCAGTTAATTTAAGAGTTCTCGTGAAATAATTAAAAACTGTATTTAACCGTATCTCGCGAGGGCACGCGAGCGAAGCCGCTGGCGGGTCAGCTAGTGTTTAATATGAAAGTGAAATATCACTCTCTGACTCACAGAACTAAAAAAGAAATCTCGAAACTACGTGACCTATAAAGCTGAAATTTAACAGGTAGTTATTATAATATACGGAGAGCAGATGTTAACATTGTATTCTACTAAAAGGACAACTTAACTTTTCAATTTACTATACGTACTCATTGAATGATTTCATACAGGTAAGCATTTTTTGAGGCCAATAAGTGTAGTCGAAACAGTTATTTGCTTACTCAGCACATGGGGGAGTCACAGTCCCGGCCACAGATTAGGGTGCCCCTTAGGTTACCCCTTATGCGAATCCCTACGGTAGTACCAATCACACTAAGGCTACGTTCCGGAAAGCGCCGAAATCACTCGCGGCGTTCGCACACCAATTCCCTTACGAGCCCACGATCATCGTGAGCGACTGAGCGAACTCGATACGTTATCGGTGACGTCACCGAAAACGCTCACACCGCGACCACAACGCTCGCGGATCGAAGGTGGGTTTACGTGATCATTGCGAGCTGTCACTGTCAACCAAAGGGCGCTATATGTGTGCGCGTTGAGGGCGCTTACCGGAACGTACCCTATGTATTACATAATAATATGCGAGGTAGGACTACCTTGGTAGGTGCCTCAGTGCCAGATATTCTTCGAAGCTCTAGTGTAAAAGCATTATACAATGTTAGGGTTTAAGGTTACTCTAGCAGGTATAACTTTGCGAATGGGACTGAACAGCTGTCTCGGGGTACAGTACGCAGTGCCGTGCTGAAGTCAGAAGCTTAAAGACCTGGGCACCACTACAACCGTCATGAGCAAACTTACGTTTACCAGGAGGAGAACGATTTTTTACTCTCTCTTTCTCTGTTCTTCTGTTCTTCTCACGTTACTACATAGTAAGTTATAGGAATATAAAGGAAAGTATCAGCCGTTTCCACTACTGAGACTCGAGCCTACCTCAAAGAGAGAGGAGTGTGGGCCGTAATCAACTACGCGAGCCCAATGAGGTTAGTTGGATAGGCTAAGGCCAGCCTAGTGTTGAAGTTTTAAGGTCCCTCAGCTGTTATTAACCAGGATAAGAATGGTTCATCTATTGTGTCAGGTTCAGTGACAGCTGAAGGAAGTCCTGCGACATAGCTTATTGAAGTTATTGAAGTACTACGAGTAGCTGCGCTCCGTGGATTCACCCGCGTGGTGATAGGTGATGATTAGGATGAATCATATATATCGTATGTTACTCAGGCATAATGTAGTTCTAAACTCGTGAACGATTTGTTTAAATCGGTTAAGTAGTTATACGTGTATCCATTACGAACAAACAAACAATCATATATCTTCCCTCTTTATTATTAGAGTAGATAAGGATTAATACCAAGGTACGAATAATGTGGCCTGGTTTGTACCGGCGTTTTTATTACGGCGACTATTGCATATTTTAAAATGAAAAAGAATTTATTGTGACATAACTGTAATAGTTAGACACACAAACTAGTATAGACGCTAACGCATGTTAGACATTATGGTAATGTGGGTTCTTTGTAGATATTGACGTCTTCTAATATAAAACTGTATTACGTCACTTTGCTTTATTGTCAAGAGCATAGACTAAATGGTCCCTAGTTTCCGCAGAGTACGCGATATATGGACTTTTTTGGTATTTTTTCCACAACTTGGATTACATTAGCGAAGTTTTCATACGGATCCCTAATTTTTTTTAAATATTATATAGCCTATGTTCATCAAGGAAAATGTAGGATTCTTAGGGTGAAAGATTTCTTCTAATCGGTCTAGCAGTTTCGGAGCCTATTCAATTCAAACAAACAAATGTTTTTCCTCTTTATAATATTAGTGTTGATTTTTTTAAGACAAATGACTGTGGCCGACGTTGACGGCTGATATTCGCTGGAGTTATCATGGACGCGCTCAGATTAAAATGCTACTACTGGTCACCCATCCAATTCGTGGCCGCAGCAAGCGTTGCAAAACCTTGTTGATCTGTTGAGAATGATAAGGAAAGCTCCGCTGCGCACACCCCTCTATCTAGTATACAAACAAAAACACTTTAGGTACCTATCTCATATTTTATGTAATATTGCTAACAATGTCGTGTATTACACCATTTATAACTTATGATGGCTGGACAAATTTGAATGATTTTTGTATTTTTCGTTATGTCATATTTTGGGAAAGGACATAGTATACTTTTCATTATCATCACCATTTAAGAAAAATACTATATAGTATTCTAGGCGGGTCAGCTATATAGCTGAACCGTCAAACGTTGTTTTGCCATATACATAAAAATCGTATGAATCACATAAAAATTGGTCGTAGAAGGATGGAAATTTGAATTTGTATGTATTTTTCAATGCTTAATCATAATAAAATAAAATAAATTAAAAATTATTTAAAAAATAACATTTAGGGGTGGGTCACACTTATCATTTATAATTATGAAAGTAGATGTTGGCTGATTTTTAGACCTACTGAATATACACACAAAATTTCATACAAATCGGTCCAGCTGTTGCGGAGAAGTTTGGTAACAAACACTGCGACACGAGAATTTTATATATTAGATTTAATACTCGTAATTTAAAATATAGGTAGTTGTTTATTAGTAATATAATAGTTTAATTAGAATTATCATCAACACAAACCATGCGGGTTTCCTTAATCATTTCTCATCAAATGGTACTATTGGTTTTAGATCTTTGCGTTGCGATAATTCAATAACCTTTTAGGGTTGATTCTGTTTACTGATAAACTTGTTTATATTTATCATTCTCCCTTTTTGAATAATCAAAAAATGTGGAACAATATTCAGTGTATATATTGGTTTGATTTGGTGTAAATTTCTATAGTTTTTTTTAGATAAATATAGGTAAATACAAGAGCAATGAAGTCATTACATATCGGGTTCTACGAGATGTACTAGACTAGGTATGGTTACTAGGATATTATAATTACTAGGATATACCTATTACCTAGTATCATATAGTACCTACTCATACTAGTTCATGCGCGCGATTTCGTTTGCGTTGAATATTGTTATTTCATCGGGATAAAAAGTACCCCCGGTACAAACCATCTCACTCCAAACTTCATTCAAATCCGTTTAGCCGTTTTTGAATTATTAAGTGACAGACATCCAAACTCCCACATTTATACGTGTTGCTGTGTTTATAGTAGACTGCCGTGCGATTCTCTAATGATTCGTCGATGCGCTCGTGGACTAGCTCACCGATGTCAAATACTTTATGAGATATCGCCCTTGTACACAAGGTTGATTTTCCAACGTTTCTTATCATCTCGTCATTTGTTTCACGGATGAAGTCAAAGATGCAACGATGTTTGCTCTTAGAGTATCGCTCGGCTGGTCAGTTGGCAAAGCGCACGGATCCCATCTGAGCCGCTGGTCCCGGGTTCGATCCCCGGACAGGTCAAACATTTGTGTGCATAAACATGTCTGACATTCGTCTGGGTATATGTATATCAGCTACCAGCTTACCATATTACAGGCACGGAATATTATCTATTACCGTTGTACAGGCTCTGCCTAGTTTGGGACTTGAAGAACAAGTGTGGATGTTAAAAAAGTACTTACTCTATGTAAGAGCACGAAATGAAATGGTAAATGGTATTTTCGGACAATTCACATTTATATATGTATAAAAATGTCATACATTTTTATACCGACTTCCAAAAAGAAGGAGGTACTCGTTTCGACAGTTTTTTTTAAATGTTTCTTACCTTTCGATAGGGTGAACCAATTTTCAAAATTATTTGTTTGTTTGAAAGCTAGTGCTTCCCGTGTAGTTCAATTTTTCCAGTACTTTTTGTGTTACACTCCAATAACTGAATAGAATGGAAGTCGGTATTAAACTTTACAAATTGTACTTGTTTTGATAGCATATATCAATCATGATTGTCTTATAAATCTTTACTTTTATCTTAATTTTAAAGATCTAAACATTTGCTCCTCCTAATTTATGTGAATAGTTACACATGAATCTTGACCTGTCAAAGCAATCGGCTAATGACCACAGAGGTGGCAAATGGCTTATCTGTACAATCTCGCCACCTTTCCTTCGAAAATGTAGAGCATGTTCATTAAACGACCACTGGACCACCCTGTTGACAAAGTTGTCCATTTTACCGAGTGCGGTAAAACACAAAATGAAGGTTATGTGTTTGAACTCTATGTATGAATGTATATATGTAACGACTGAACCGATTTATAATGATACGAAATTTGATTTGTTTTGTTAGGGCGCTGCTTCATTTTCCTTTACTTGAAATCAAGCAAGAGCAACTCGTCAAAACGTAAAAATCTCATAAAAAAATATAATGTGCACTCATAAATAAAAAAATAAACCATCAATGTATGTGTATTAAAAATTGCTATTTTATGATATGTGTTTCATAACAAATATAATAGTGAATAAAGAGAAAAACTGTTTTAAAGGTGAAACGAAGTGGTATGTTTGATGTTTTTTAATCTACTCTAGTATGTTAAAATATGTTTTTAATTCCGTAAATGTGTCTTATAAATGTCACATTATTTTTTGTAGTTTAAAAAATAATATCTGCTTATGAGATATCGTGCTTTAAAAACCCTCATTTTATCAACATCGTGATATGACAGCACCTTAATGCGAGTACCACTGGGTACTAAAATATATACTAGGGATATATAAAATGATTAAAATACGCTTTCATGTGTGGGATAATTATTTTGGTAGTCAGATTAACAAATTGTTGGTTTCCAAATTCCAAATTTTGTCCATATCCATTAAATAGTTTCTGCATGAAGCAATACACATACTCGTAGCACATTCTCAATAACAAACTTTAGCATTTATAATATTAGTGTGATGTATAGTATATGCATAACTACCTATACTATGTATATGCAAGAGTACGAAACTAAATCGGAGTTAGCCGATAATTTAGATATATGTATAAAAATAGCCAGATTCATAGTGATATCTCAAAAAATCCCTATATTTTCTCAATTTCACAGACCAGAACAAAACATTTGCTGCTCCATGCTCCGAATTTAAGATGCACTTAAATAATAATAATAATAATTAATTATTGACACACAGATTTAACAAGTACTGTTCTTAAATACAAACTTAACTATTAAAGTAGGTAGGGATACAATTGAATTTATTTTAATAGGTATCTACAATATTGTTTTTAAATTAAATTCCTAGGCCATTGTAGAGAAATGATCTTTACCCGTGGGCCCCAAACTAGGCCAGGCCTGTATCTTGGGCGCCCGAAAATGTTCTCTGAAATAATTTGACATAGACCGTTACAAGATGTACGTACCTACGGACTCGATAATACATTAGTACAAATACTAGTAGGTAGTAGCTAACATCACATGCTTGTGTTTTGGTGACGGAACTTTAAAATGGAATGAGTAGTAGGTAACTAATAACTTAAGAATAAAGTAACATTGTGAATCGTCTTATTTTTAAATTAAAGTTACGTAGAATAACTGTAGGTATTATTAATTATAGTAGTTATTTTTAATTAATAATGATTGAAAACTACGTTAGTTTTTATAACAAAACTGTAGGTATGTAGACGAGAATAATTACCCACACTAAATAATTCTTAATAATGTTTCAGAGCATCAAATTTAGGTAAAGGACTTTGAAGTAGTACCCGTGAAATGTGTTCATACTATGTGTGTCTACTATGAGCGAATGCAAAATTAAAACGCAAATAGTCTCTACTTTTTAGATTGCCTCACAACAACATAGACACACTTGCACAAAAGAGTACTTATTAGAAGTCTTAAAAAATGGTATTCCACGCAAAAAAGAAAGCGTAGAGAAACCGCGTTTATCTATGGTCGAAATTGGCGCTAGTCGTACAACAATAGTCTTTTTTATCGTTAAGCATCTGCAACCGGACACTGAGCGATAACATTCTGCCTGAGCCACAAAAGCTACTGCGTGCATAAATCTCTAAGAACTTACAATTATTTTAGGACAATTTTTTGTCGGGCGATTATTGATCGTCCACCCTCACATCACGAGGCCATTGTGAGTAAAAAGAGTGCGATTTTTTCTGGTCATTTTGGGGGCTTTTGTAAAAAGATGTATCCCAAATGTCCCCCTTTTCGGTTAATAGCGTACAGCTGAAGCTCGGCTTTGTTCGGACGCTGGCGAGTGTGGATTACACGTACAGTGGAGAGCATATCGTTCGCGACGGTCAAGCACTTTTGAATCGTAAAATTGACCGAAATGACGTAAGATTTTATCGTGTATAGAACCGTTTCTAGTTCTACGTAACTTCAGTCCAGCCGTGCGATTTTCTAATGATTCATCGATGCGCTCGTCGAGGAGCTCACCGATATCAAATACTTTATGAGATATCGCCCTTGTACATAAGGTTGTTTTTTCCAACGTTTCTAATATCTCGTCATTTCTTTCACGGATGTTGTCAAAAATGCAACTATGTTTGCGCTTAGATAATCGTATGGCAGGTTATGTAGAAGCTAAGTATGCTAGATTTACAGTACACAGAAGATTACAAGTTATATTTTTTTGAAATATTTTTTTATAATAAAAAATATTTTTAAAACATTTATGCGTTATGTTTCTTTAGGTTTACGCGTAGTTATTAATACCAGAAAAAAACTGTGAATTACATAATTGGTATTTCTTTAACGTTAAATACTAGGTATTCCAAAAATTTTGCATCACATTCCAGCATGCCACGACGAGGGTACTGTAGCGTTTCCACTGATGACAGACCACGTCTACAAGCTTGATGGCTACGAGACCTTTTTTTTAACGAGGTGATAGAAAAATATTTAGCGGGCGACCGAGAGGTTCATTACATTAATATAACAAGTAAAAAAAATTAACCGACTTCTACACTAAAAAGTGTGAAATAACTTGTTGAAGTCGGGTACCATGATAGCTTGAAAGTACCTTTTATCACAA
The DNA here is from genome assembly GCA_917880725.1 of Selenia dentaria. Lineage (NCBI taxonomy): Eukaryota > Metazoa > Arthropoda > Insecta > Lepidoptera > Geometridae > Selenia > Selenia dentaria. The sequence continues at coordinate 31,489,749 of OU862879.1, forward strand.
TATAGTGTGCATGGTACCGACAAGTTATTTCACACTTTTTATTGTACAAGTCGGGTCCATTTTTTGATAAATAAATTTTTTCACCCATTTTAGTGACTTACGGGATTCACTGTCAATGATAATTATCATCAAGGCGAAACACTTTTAACTCGTAGTTATTGAAGTATAACTCAAAAACTGCTTGCTTGAATTTGATGAAATTTATATGGGAGCACCGCGGAAGTATACTCTATCAAACAAAAAAAACCCTTCAAAATCGGTTTATAAATGACGCAGTTATCCGCGAACACACATAAAAAAATATAAATTATACATGCTACTACTTACTACGAATTAAGAAACCTCCTCCTTTTTTTGAAGTCGGTAAAAAATGAGTTCGCCGTGTAGACGTGCAGAAAGGGGTGATAGTTAAGTATTTGACCTGTATGTATGTATGTTTGTAAGTACACACATACATGAGTACTTACTTACCTACATAGCCTATGTAATATGTACATGTATGTCGGTTTCTTTGTCTGCTTGTAACTAGTCAATGGCTCATCCGATTTTGATAACTGCATCAACTGCAGTGCGAGTACGGTACCTTGTCGATCGATAAATTCGGTATATAACATCGATAAAAGGGGTTTTAACGATAAATATTGTCAAATATAACATATAAAAATGATAAAACCGACGATCAAAATAACGATAGAAATCACGATAAAAACTGTCGACGTCCAAATGTCGAATTTATCGATCGACATGTTAAATATGACATTTATATTTAATAAATGCGATTTTGTCGACATCAAATTGTCGAATTTATCGATCGACAAAGTACCGTACATGCACTGCTGATTCGTCTTGGTAGCGCAAGTGTCACTGTTTACATAGTTACCTACCCGACTGCGACAAATCCCAAAAAGAGAATGGACTTTATGTGTGTGGACTATAATTATTGCCGTAGGTAGTCAGGATAGTAAACTTTCATTTGTTTTCTTGTTTCGGGATTATGGTTTTGTAGAAATATAAGTGTTATTCAAGAAAATAAAAAATGTCTGTATACTTCTGAAAACGTCAGTGTAGGTAAACACCTACATTCACTAGGTACATTTGTTTCCAATTAAAGGTCGAGCATACTGCTTTCTACCATCAGCTCTGTGTTCTGGTCTGTTAAAGAGAAGTTATTTCTAAAAGACCGGATCGAAGAGCCTATGTTCCGACTTGGGAATCGAAGCGGCGACGTCGCGGTTTCACCTGACGCGTATGCCACAGTCATTAAACCCATTTATCGATCAAACGCAGAAACATGTACCTTCATCTACACTTATACCAGTAATACTTAATAATAGACAAGACACTCACCAGCTGAACCCCTAGTCATCTATCAATAACATGCGTAACAAGCATAGATTCAGTTGCCTTAATAAGCGTAAAGGCGTAGCTTTTTAAGGGCTTGACTTCACTGGAATAGTCGAACGGCGAACTATCTCCGTCACATTCAATGAAGATGAACGACCCGACTAATGAATGACTCAGGGTTGGGCAAAGAGTATAAATAGGTAGCATACACGCAACAGAGGCGAAAGATTGACAGTGGGTACTTTGGAAGAACTAAGGCTGGATTCTAGCTAAATTTCTAAACAGATTAATATCTTATATCTGAGGGTGATGAGCACAGTACCATGCAGGGATTTGGATCCTTTAATTTAAAATTCTGAATAGGACTGAATTGATATTGGCAATTAACTCTAGACAAACGACTCACTTGGCTCGTCAAAGATTAACAATAATAAATATTTTTTATCCCTAGTTGATAATTGGTTAGGACTACCAATGGTTAATAATAACATACAATATATTAATCTTCTGAAATGTTTAACCATTTGTAGCTTTAACTAAGTATTAGGTAACTATGTATCAACACCCAACCTAAGTTAGTCTAACCTTATTTCTTTTAATTAAAATTTACATAAAATAAATATACTTACATATTAATAGACATACGAATGTATTTATAACCAGAAAATTCAGTGCTCTTTCCATTATTTAGTATGCAACTGATTATGTATGTAAAGGGAGTAACGTCAACTGTTATATTTTGCAATTAGCTGCATTAGACTTAAGGCGATATGAGTGTAGATTACGACCAAATTTCATGAATCGACATTTCGACGGTTAAACCTAATAACCGAAATTAAAAAAAAACGTAGTGTTAATTGAAAATACGTTCTCATGAAGTATATGAGCCAATACACGATTGGGCAAACTTGGCTCAATAGAAAACAAGTGCAATTTGAAAAATGTAATACAGACTTCCATAGTATTTCTTTGGTAAAAATCAGTTATTGGAGTGTAACTCAAAAACGACTAGACCGAATTTGATGAAAATGGAAATGGAGATTAAATGGAAAATTAAATGGAACCACAAGGGAAGCACCAGCTTTCAAACAAAAAAGAATGTTGAGAATCGGTCCACGCAATCGAAAGTTGTGAGGTAACAAAAATAAAAAATAATAAAAATACAAATTGAGTACTTTGGAAGACGGTAGAAAATCAGCAATATTGCCTAAATGTTGCAATTTTTCTTACTCCATGCATTTTATTTAATTACTGGCAAATAAATTGTCCTTTATTTCCATGCATTGTGTGTGACATTTGAATGGAATAGGAAGCCGCCCGTGCCATGTCCGCGCCCGACGCCATTTATATGTGGCCTGCGCCTTAGTTTCAATCTTAAGTGAAATGCATCCTGTGAAATGTGTGTTTTTTAAAAGTGTAAAATAGTACATAGATAATGAAAGTTTTATAATTATCACCTGTCATGGAATATCTGCAGAGATTTTAGTTTACGTCTGATATAAACTTACATGCAAGTACGTAAACAATGTTATCCTAGCACTTTTGCTAAAGTATGTATGTTATAAGGTAATAAGGTTTAAATGTTATAAATGGTAAACATGCTTAAGTATATACATAATTATGTAAACCTAGTTTTGGTTTGTAAGTTAAAAAATAAACTTATTTGAATACAATGGACGAGATTCTCTAGGGATTCGTTATTATTATAATTTAAAAAAATATGATTAAAGTCAAATAGTAATAATATTATTGAAAACTTTTATATTATTAACAATATTATAATTATCTTAAATATACCATAAAATATAAAATATATAATACTCATATCCATAGAATATAATATAAAATACTTAGTACTAAATAGTATTATATAATATGGATATGAATTTATAAATTAACCAACACAGTTAAAGCTCAGAGACAAACAGTAAAGAATGTAAAATGTTGATAATTATATCGGCAATGATAATTAAACATAGGTAACGATAGGTAAAGATAAAGAAACATAAAAATATAGCTTATCTCTAATGAGTATTCGTATCTGCGTCTATAGTCTTTGAAACATATGTGTAGGAGGCGACGGCGTTGCACTTGTTTCAAATGTAGCCAACTTTTACAAAACTTTTTTATGTTATTAAAAATATGATGACGTTGTAACACGAGCCTTACGGCATGCGGATGTGTAAAGCTCGCGCTGTTTCTATTGTGGGTGGTTATTTTTTAACAATAATGTTGGTTAAATTAATACGAAGGAGGAACGAATTTAATCTTATTAATGTTCGGTAATAAGTAACCTTATACAACTGAAAAAAAAACCTACGATAGTGACATATTCAGTAGATAATGACATAAGTATTCGTAGCATTTATTTGCACTTGTATTGAGAACGGCTATGTCTAAATAAATTAATTAATATGTTTCGAGTCTAGCGCATCATGTCGAATGAGCATAGCTAAAACATAAACATTTGTCAATCTATTGTGTGTGTTGGAACAAAACTTATGAGATTTTTACCCCGGGAGAATATTTCTGGAGGATAGTCTCATTCTATACCCTGCTTGGCGCGGTTTATGATTGGACATATTAGAATACAGTATATATGTATTGGATACCGTTAAAATATATTAAAGTTAATACATTGATAATGTCATTTACCAACTTACCTCGACTCCTAGCGGCGAATATTTTATTCATAAATCTTTTGCTGTCTGCGTATTCTAACGTCCTCTATAAAATACTTATAAATTATGTAAAATAACAACTAATGAAGTATGTAAAATAATTACTTATGAATTATGTTACATAACAACATATGAATTATGTTAAATAACAACTTATGAATTATATTAAATATCAACTAATGAATTGTGTTATGTAACAACTTATGAGTTATGTTACATAACAACTTATGAATTATGATGAATTATGTCAAATAACAACTTACGAATTATGTTTAATAACTACTTGTGAATTATGTTACATAACAATTTATGAATTCTATGGCATACTTCATAATTATATTATTCATGAAAGTATTATGTAAGTGCAGTCTGTGTTAGTCCGTGTATGTATGAATTTATAAGTGTAAATATTTTTGGTTTTGACCGGTACGTATGTTCATCTGTTCCCTCATAACTTCTATACTACTTATCATCATTTAAATGAGGTTTCAATGAATGCGCAATACATGTAAAACCACAAACCCTAAACACAAACAATATGTAATGCGGTTCTGCAAAAACCCCAAAATACTTTAAATAAAAAGCAAGTTTAAAAACAAAACATGAATAATGAAAAATGACTACTTGCTGTTTGTATCTACCGGAATTTACAGCGTCACCGGATGGGAATGTACAGTCTATGCGATATCTAAGTAAGTATTGTGTATTAAATAAACAAATTACAACAAAATAGGTACACATTTTATTGTATTTCATATATGTTCATAGTGGTGTTCAGAAGACAACCATGACAATTGTAGATACTTAAGAAATAATAATTATATAGGTTCCTTTCATGCAGCTGATGTCACGACACAAGGAGCTCGTCAGGAACATAATTTTTCCGTGCTGGTACTCGTGGGTAGCAACTTCTATTTTATAAAAGACCGCCGACTAAAGTTCTTCATGGTAGGTATGGGTATCGAAAACACACTATTCTAGTTCAAAGGTGTAGTGTGTATGCACCACTTTTGTATAATTCATAGGCCAGCATTTGTAAACTATGTCACTTGATGGGTTGTGATGATGCGGTCAACGCTAGGGTTGGAATGGCGACAGGCTCTTAAGGACAGTTTCCGGATACAGATCGACAGATTGTCAATCGTTAGCTAGCCAGGAGAGAGAAAGAAAGATTAGCCTAAGCGGTAGGCACCTTGCGCAAGATACAATCTTGGTTGATACCACCGCAGCGCGAGATGATCTGCCGCGAACAAGAGTTTGCACTACCTACTGCACTATTACGTGCATTACTGTATATGCGTTTGAAGGACAGTGCAGTGTAGCAAAAGAAACCACTAAGAGAAGAGATGGTAAAGAGAAGAAGAAGAGTAAAATAAAATGTGCTCGCAGAACCACTGCACTGCATTATAGATGTTTATCATACTTACTATCAGACGTGCGACTTGCCCGTCTTGTTACTTGATAGTAATAGCACAGTCTATGTGAGTTTTATGCTGTTGTAATAGTAGTTCTGCCAACAGTGTTTTTGTTATATGTCACTTTGGCGTTCGTGATGCTGGTCACGAGTTCCTGCTGAAAATCAGCGCAAAGATCGCCAATCCTTTGCTTATTGCTGAGCAGAGACTCCTTTCTGGCATCGCGCAACACTTCATTGAGAATTATTGTACTCTTCCTTCCTTTAAAATATCTCAAATATGTTATGTAAATTTTCATGTAGTGTTGTGTGTATGTCTGAAATAAACTTATTTTCTTTTTTTCTTTCTTTCAGTAGATCTCCCGACCACAGTCTTACCAGCGGCAACCTTGATCAATTTTGCTAAAACTTCATGTTTTTGGTACCAAATGTTCTTGCTGAATATAAACAAAATCGACCAGTTTTTAAACTTCACTACCTATTATATCGGCAACCATAGACCAATATTATACTCAAGATTCAGACCAATAATATTATACATATTGGAAACTACTCTTTCAAAAACATTACCACCAAAATCGGTCGGTAAATAGCGCCGCAGCAAACTTCCCCCTCCTTTTACGGCCGTTTTCAAAAACCTATCTATCGCCGGTATACCTTACTAGAGATAGATATATGACACTGTTTGTATGGACGTTATGACACATTTCTATCCGTAGTAAGGAAAACAGTGGATAGATAGAATATTGAAAACGGCCGTTAGAGAGTAGTATAAAGTCACTAAAAATCGCCAACGACAAAAATATATTGAATAGTTGAACATGCGTACCAAGTTTCGTCGAGATTGGTTGTAAAATGTGACCTGTACAGGAACACACAACCTATCAAACATACGGACAATGAAATGAAAGACAGTTTGGCAAGCAGATCAAAGAGAATATAATACAAGGCAGAGATGCTTCCTCGCTCGGTCAATCCGAAAACAAATATATTATATTTTTCAATAAGAAACTGCAGCAAGAAATAGGTATAGTATTAATAAAAACTTAGTATTCTTAATATTCTTAGTTGCAGCTTTGCACACATGTACAAAGCCAGAGAAGCAAAAAAGCCATACGTTCATTTAGCATTTTTGCCTTGTTTTTTCCGAATTCCTTCAGGGTTGCCGCAAGTTCGCTCTACCAGGAAATGACGGAATGGAATGAGGATATGTACTCGTTAATTTGCACCATAAATCATCGAGAATGTTAGTTAAAATAGCCGAAAAGAGAAGAGGGCGTCAACTTGCCTTTTTGTCGCTTTCGGCGAGTGTCGGGTTTCAGGATCTTTTCCGTTTTTTTGGGGCGACCGTTGACTTTGGTTGAAAGTTGATGTCTTCAGTTAAACCGATCGCTAGTTTGCTTTAAAATGTAAAAGTACCTATGTATATTATTAAACAGGAAATTACCGAAGCATTTATGATACAATAGTTAATATGCAGATTAAGCGTTTAACCTCTAGCAGATCTTAAAAAAAGTAAGAAAAACACAAGTTGAAGTATACGAGTAGGTACGTTATGTAACATTTTGCATATGCTAATTAACAAAAAAGGCTTGTAAAATTTACCAACGTGATTCTGTACAGTAGTCTGTTTTAGAAATAACTGTTTAATATTCTTCTACACGGACATCGTTAAAACGGAGTAAAGGATAAGCAATAGACTACCTCTCTACGTGATCGAATCAGAAATGAGTATCCGTAAAGGAACGAAAATCACCGACATAGCCCAGAAGATAGCCAATTAAAGTGGCAGTGGGCAGAGCACATAGCACGCAGAACAGATAGCCGATGGGGCCGGAAGGTTCTGGATTAGTTACCACGGACCGACAAGCGCGGCGTAGGTCGTCCACCGACACAGTGGACAGACGACCGTTTTATACCCTGATCCTGGTGATCAGGTTATAAAACCTTCCTCTGCGTTCCCTGGGGAGAGCTGGTGCGCGTGTGGGAGTCTTCACCAGAAGGGCGGCCTACCCACCAAACCTGCGGTGTTCCTTTGTCGTCGACTGGTGGCTAGGGGGAGTGGGCCCGCTCGCGCATTCAGCCACAGCCCCCGCCGGGATAAGTGATGAAGCGGATTGAAGATGTAACACGCTAGAAGGTACCTATTCACTCTTGGTTGACCTCATCCCGAAAGGTATAATATCGAAGTATTTTAGACTCGCAATACCTTCTCACCCCCTCGCTACTGTTTGGGGAACTCTCTAAGAAAGTGAGATCTTTTGTAACACTAAGTCTAGTATATATTTCTTTCATTTTCTTCCTTACTGAGTGTCATGTCTATGTGGTAGACAAGGATGGGATGGATGGAATGAGGGATTTTATTTGATCCGTCCATCGGGTGACGAGGCGCGAGGACTTTACCGGCAACTTTTGCTTCCACCATTAACTTTTCAAAGCTGGCTGAATAAGGTCAGGCTGTAGGCAGATGGTGGAGAGTCTTTCTTATTATGAACTCGAGCGGTCCGTGGTATATCTATGAAACATGCGTGCTCAAAACATTACATCACAAGTGCATGTCTGTTTCGTTCGCAGGATTTTAATCCAGTCTAGTGTTATGTTATAAGTAAAAATACTCATTAAGTTAAGATACATCCGTCATGTGCAACTAAAAGCATATTACCAAAAACATACTCCTGATTGGTAATTTAACACTGTTTATGTTTTCTATTATGCTGTTACTCCTTGTGATATTAAGGAACAAGGAACATTTCATATCCGTTACCTAAACAAAAAACTTAGCAAATTGCCTCACATGACAAAACATTTGCTGATATCCGTTACCAAACTAATTCCCAAGGAAAAAGTTATTTTATCCCGGACCCCGTAGTCCGGATAATATTACGATTGTTTTGGGAATTCGCCAAACGTTCAGATTACTGAATTATTGACCTCCGGGGAAAACGGATCCGGAAGTACTTGCAGCTATTAAAATATGACTTGATTTATGAGTTTGGCGGATCTAAAAAGTGTAAGTTGTTGATGTTTAAAGTGGTTTATCGATAAGACAATCTGCAGTGGTGATCAATCGCTAAATATGTCGTGGGAAAATCATAGGATGACAAAATAGTGTCGGGGCATTTGGTAAATATAAGTAAAGAAGGTGTAACGGCTAGTAATTTAATATTTGATTATTTTAGGAGAGTAATGAAATCGTTAGTGTGAAAATTAGTTTTAGTACACCATTATAATTCAAGAGTCTTTTTAAATATGATCATGAGGTTTTATGTCTTATATAGTCACCCACGTATGTAGAAAGGTACACTCCGAATTAATTAGATTACATAATAAATAATAGATAATGTGGTTACCGTGTTAATCAGGCAGAGTAGAGGTAAGACTTTATGCAAGTCGGTCTCAGAGGCAGGAAGCCTAAGCAGGTAAGACTTTCTGCAAGTCGGTCTCAGAGGCAGAAAGCCTAAGCATAAGCTAGAAGACTACGAGTATGTGTACTTTGTCAACTATGATTCTGATTGTGAATGAATATATGTATGTAATATGTATGTACTGCGTATGTTATGTCTAGTAATACGACATTTCACCTCCGAATAGTAGTGAGCAACCGTAACAGTGGTTAAAAGTTTGTTTGATATACTTACTCCGTACCAACTTTGAAGTAAATCATTGGGTGAAATGGGCTCAAGACAACTCATCACCAGGGTCATGAACGCCAGCAGCCCTATGTAGAAGTTATAATATAACTCAAAGCATATAAGCTTTGAGTTATATTATAACTGGCACAGGCGAGGGCCTACAACTAGAACATTTTGTCACTAGATATGGAAAAGGGGTCAAAAAACATCAAGATTAAAAACACATCAAACATTGAAAATATATATTTTATAAATTAAAAATACTAACGTCTGCTAAGCGACAACCAAACTTCTTCAAATTGTAAAGGTTAACACAAAGGTTAATTCAAACTTGCGTTCTCAGTGTTTTTGCTGGACCAGAAGCTCTATAGCTAAGCTAGGTGATGCTGTTCCAAGCGTTGAAATTCTCTGTATATGTTTACATTTGCCCTTAAAGGAACTGTGCGTCATCGACATTGCTTGGTTACATATTTGGAGAAACGAGTACATTAAGCTCAGACGTTAAGTCAAACACATTTGTCTGTACCTACAAATAGTTAGAAAGCTGATTCCCTTTTCCTGAACTCAGTTAACATGCACCAATATCAGCTAACTCGCCAGTCGCATCCTTCGGAACCATAACTCACATCAATTAAGTCCATTACAAATGTCACAGAGTTACCCCTAATTAGTACCTTACAATGGTCTCTAGGAAATGCCTGACATACTTCGAATACGGCCCAGGTGCAAGTTCGCGTCCCGTGGGACCCTAGTCATTAACTGCGGAACCCTGTGGATGCTTCAGAACTCCACCTCATGGTTTTCTTTCAAAATATCGTATTAAGGTGATGGCTACAGCTCTGAGTTAAATGTCTCTTTGTATTTTATTAAGTTGTCTCTAGAAATCTTGAAATAAAGTCCTCCAACCAAATCGTAACTGTGGGCAAAGAATAAGTAATAGTAGATGCAAAGTAAGTAAATATCTATAAGTAAAACATCTTACCTACTAGCGTTGATTCACGCAGTGCGAGATTTTATGGCGCAAGACGCGTATAGGGATGTCAACATCGGCACAAAACAAGTAAACATCGCATGTACGTTTTGTTGTTAACATACCTACACAACAAAAAACAATCACATTAAAAACTGCCAAACCCGACCGCTCTGCCGGCACTCACGTAACAATTGCCGGCAAGCGTCCTTCGCCCCACCCACCGCCTCTTCCCACTTTTATCGCCTATTTATTGCGATAACATTCTACTTACTCGGGGCCGCGCGGTCTAAGTACTTTGGTAGATGTCTACAACAAAAATTTGCGCAAGTGTAACGTAATCGTTCGAAATATATCGGGAAAAGCATGAGATTTCTGTGCCCAGTTGTACTTGACAAATGATAATTTGTATACAACTGCGTTACATGCTAGGTATGATCAATAAGTGAGATAGTATTAAATTAAACGATAGCATTTGAATTATCAAAAAACCTAAGCGCGAGTTCGAGTCTCAATCGGTCACTTTTTGCTGTATTATAATATGTAACTTTATAGTTCCCAGTATAATCATACTAAGCTAGACATTTGTGTATAGTTAATACGTAAAAACATGTTTCTTGTGTGGGTCCCCCCTTTTTCAATTTTTTTGGTTATTTTACTATTAGGATAACCATCATAAAACATAGTTATGTGAACATTTGAAAGGGTTTCTACCCTGTCACGGTTCCAATGATAGTCTTTTAAAGATAGAGCAGACGAAGAGACCGACCGAAATACAGATAGACGTTAGACAAACATACAGACAGGCAGAGAAATGAACAGACATCGTAGTCTTAGTATAATTAAGTCTCACAGTCTCAAGGCAATCAATTAAAAGTAGATTATTATTATACTCTAACTAAAAAGCAAATTATTTCCAAGTGTTGCGGATTCAGTGGTGATGTTTTCCCTTAACCTCGAACTAGGAAGCCACTTGTGCAAGCACGTGGACACTTGAAACCGGGCTCGAGATGTCGAACTTTTTCAACAGGATTTCACACTTTTCAGAACTCTACTAAAGTCTTGTTCGCACTCTTGTTCCTGGATATCTATCTGTTATGGGAATCTATCTCTTATAATTACGACAGAAAAGGTGCATGTTTGGAAGGAGCTTGATTTCGGAAGTACCTTACAGATACAATAATAATTATATCCTAATTACTTACGTACCACTAGCAGATATATAAAGAGCTATATAATTAAACATTATGTTATTTTACCTATACCTTTAACATATAATTGCCTTAAAATCGTGACGGAAAACTCTATTATATATAGATAACTTTATACTTTTCAGTTGAAACGAGTTTCTATTTTTATTAAGTTATTGTTTACTTCATGGCCTTGATTAAAGTAGCAAGCAATGGCTAGTAAATTCAGTTGGTATCATACCTAGAGAATTTCAATTTAATTAACCCTCACTGTGAGTTTCTATGAAATTTGGAATTAATTACGTCAGACGATACTTGGCGGCGTTTCGGATCCTCAGTTGGCAACGATTTTACTATAATTTAATCTGGAGTACCGGGACGAAGCGAGGCGGGGACTCGCGGCCAATTAATAAAACTGAAAAGTATAATATTATATTGTTATAAACCTGCAGAATCATAAGAAGTCATCGAAAATGTCACATTATTACCCCAAACAACCTGGTTTTATTAATATTTAAGCCTTTCCTATTGCGGCCACCAACATTTTTAGTGCCTGGAATAATTATTTTAAAAAGTTTCCGACACACACCTATGCTCACACACAAACCTTTTTATTTCAAAAGTTATTTGGTATGTAAAGTGTATAGGAGTCTACTCGTGACCATGGCGATGCAGATCGATCGAAATGTCGAGGTTAGTCAAAATTATGTTTTAGCTGATGCCCGCGACTACGTCTGCGCAGGATTAGTACTTCGAGTAGCTTATTAGTTCTCCAAGGGCATATCTTTCCTTATATACCAAAATATCATAAAATATGTACATGATCAAACGCAATTGCTATAATAGTATTACGAGTATTAGAAAACATTAAAAATACTTAGTATATCAATCAGTAAACAATAATAATAAAATAAAATTAATCACCACGGAAAAAAAAACTGTCATTACATTTCATCACCCTTGGCGGTATTTTTGTTACATTTCATTAACCTTGACGGTCGCCGAACACGTCTAGTGTATCGAGCTGTCAAATTGACTTGGCTTTTGACTAAGCTGATAGAAACTGACACAAACTTAGACAGAACTGTCAGCATTACGATCTTGATGTAGGCGGAGATCTTATTATTTTGTCTATGCTGTGCCTAAGCATATTCCGCTCTTTCACCCGCATGGTGATGGATGATGATGATGATGATGAAAAGTATCCTATGTGGTAATCCAGCGCCTCAACTACCATACTTCCAAATTTCATCAAAATTGCCCCAGCCGTTTGAGCGTTAATGAGTAACAAAGATCCATACATCCATTCTCACAAATCACAAACTTTCGCGTTTATAATATTAGTAGGATATTAATCTGTGCGCGAAAACGTCCTGATATTCTCTTAAATCATGGATAAAGTGTAGAGTTTAGATCGTGATACAGGCTTTAAAATAAAAAAAAACTGTACCAAATCAGGTATTTGATAAACGAATGTGATGGTTAAAATTCTAAGAACTGATATCTTTAGAAACAAGTTCAGCAACGAAATCAAAGTAAAATGCTCTTTCGCCAAATGTTGTCCAAAAACACCTTGCGGATGTTGAATGTATAATACATCATCTCTATTTAACCCAGTGAACTAAACATATTTTAGATCAATCCTTCCACCTTTCATCCATATTTTTTGCGATATTTTCTATTGTTGTTAAGCACAACACTTGCGTAGATGATTATTTGACAAGAATCTTTCTCTGGATGTTTTTTGCTTGTATTACCTGAGCTAAAGGTGTTCCAGATTCTGTTTTGTGAAGTAATAGTGCATTTCACGATGGTGACTGGTTCAGATGGTTGTATGTTTTAATAAACTAGTACAAGTACAGTGGGCCTGGCCCGACAATATTATATTATTACTTAAAGAATGCAGTATTTTATATAGAATTTAAAAACGACGTGTTTTCAACCGACATCTACAAAAAGGAGGTTTTCAAGTGAAGACGACAATGTTTTATATTGTGCATGAAATAATCCATTTTTTTTGTGTGTAGATTTTTATGATTATTTTTTATTTTAAAGCTGGTGCTTCTCATGTGATCCCATTTAAATTTGATCATGATCTGACCCGTAGATGTTTTAGATAATAAATTATCATCAAAATTCGATACTTATAGAGGTAAGTCGGATGAAAGTTTAGTTAAAAAAATATTTGCACTTGATTTAAAAATTTCCTAAACTGGCAACATCGATAAATGGACTAAATATTAAATAATAGCAACTACGTACTGGACGAAAGGCGTGCTTCTCCATATACTCGTATATAGTTTACTCTATGGGCCTGCTTTTGAGAAGGGTTGCATTTGAGTGCATATTTAAGGAGTACTTATACTCCCCTAATCGTTAAAAAAGGTTATTATAGTAGGTACTATAATATTGATCCACGTACGCACCCACTTGGCATTCACACTATTTTATAAAAAAAAATCACCCTCAATACAACAGTTTCATTCGTCCATATAAAACAATTATTATTGATGTTTTCACGGCCTGTATAAATCAACCAAAAACTATACATTTTATAATCAACCAAAAATCCAGATTTTTGTTGTACTCGACCGTATTGCGAACGATATCTGGGCAGTAGCGAGTAGTTTAGCTACTAAATTACTCGCTACTCTACTAAATTACTAGCTTATTCCGAACTAGGCTTAATAGACCCATTCACATGACAGAGACAACTTAAAAGAACCCTTACATAGACTTTTCAGTGAAAAATTATGGAAGTAAAGTAAGCTTTTATTCTAAGCGAGGCTTGAACTCGCGAATTTAGAATAGTGTTATATCTGTGGGCCTAGCACGAATAATTGCGTAAGTGTAACATAACGTATCGCTCACGTGAAACAGTACAAACTGTCATGTATCTAGGGAAACTATGACACAGATAGCTCATAGTTAGTTCGCCGAAGCATAACGCGTTGACGCTTACGATACGAATATGTTTTCGCTAATTGTGGATGCTACTGCTACGGTATTTGTATTAGTTGTAAGTAGGTACTCCCATATCTGAGTTCCTATGCTGTAGCAGCATCCTTTTTTAGTTTTAACTTACCACCACGCCTTATTTTTCCTTCCAACGGTAATTTAATTACAGTTTATAGGGAATGTTATGTATATGATATCGCCATCTAGCGAATTTGGATGTGTAAATTACAGAGAACAGCAGGTATTTTTTTTTCCAAGAGTATACGGTACCCATAGCTTTCTATCACGTCATACAAACACAAAATGCATAATACTCGGATTGTATTTAATATACCGGTATTTGTATTTTGTATACCTAATAAAAAGTAGTTGTCAGTAATTCATCAATAATTGCTATGCGTTTTACCATGCCTTGATGACATGGCACGTTTTTAAAAAAATTAAAAGAAAAAGTAACAAAATTGTTTATACGTCCATAAATAAATGGTAAAAGAAATAAGTACCATTCAACGGACTCATACAATATACCTATATATAAAAATATAGCTAATTTTATGGTTCCTTGACCATAAGTAATTTGTTATTCTGTGCCATAGGAAAGTCTTAGTACTATCTGATACCTAAGCAAGTAATAACTATGTATTAGTAGAATAGAAAGCATTCACTTCTTGTCAGAAAAAACCGGCTTTTGTTAAACATTTGAAAGCTAATAAGTAAAAATGGTAGCGAAACCGAATAAAGAGTAACGGCATAACAAGCCATAAATCTATACTGCTTATTTCTCATTTGTTCTCCTGTTCGACGTGTCCTCGAACTAACTGCATCCTTTGATTTTCCCAAAATTGCTCTAGTTCTATCAAAATCATGACTAATCTCCTTTGTTCCTAATAGAGAGTAGAACCTATTTACATTCCCACAAAATCTACCTCTTTTGGATGAAACAGGTAAGAACTTTTTGGCAGTGAAAAAAATGGCACAGAAAAAAATACGCCGAATACAGACACCCTGGTGAAAGTTTTGTACAAAAATCTCCGCGGACAAACACACATAATGCACTTTTTATATATTCGACAGATTTAAATAAAAACTGGACCTTTCTCCGAAAAGGACTCGGCCACAAAAGGGTTTTGGATTTCACAAACAGATGTGTTTTTTTTTTTAATTTGCTATATGAAGGCATGTGATTTCTATGACATCTGTCATTTGGAATCGATTTATTTGAATTTTCCATGGTACTCGACTACATGAGACTGAAGAGAGTTTTTGTACGTGCTGATTTATTTTTGTTTATGATATGATTGTAGGTAAACTGGTTCTACATGTGTACCTAATATGTGAAATTTACAGCGATCGTCATCCCGAGACATTATTATCGAGTTATTCACATCACATCACAGTAATTGGAATATATTTTTATGGGATAGGTTGTAAGTGATCAGCGTCGCCCACGGACATCCGTGATACCAAAGGTCACCAAGATGCGTTGCCGGCTTTTGAGGAAGGAATGGGCTCTTTTCTACAGGGCTCCTATAAGTCGTCATCATCTCAGCCGTAGGACTTCTCCTGCTGAACATATTCCAAAAGGACCAGTTGAAAGTGGCCTGCATCTAACGTCACCTTTATCTTTATCAGGTCGTCTGTCCACTGTGTCGGTGGACGACCTACGCTGCGCTTGCCGGTCCTTGGTTTCCCCTCTAGAACCTTCCGGCACCATCGGCCATCTGTTCTACGTGCTATGTGCCCTGCCCACTGCAACTTTAACTGGCTAGTCTTTCGGGCTGTGTCGGTGACTTTTGTTCTTCTACGGATCTCCTCATTTCTGAGTCGATCACGTAGTGAAACCCCGAGCGTAGCCCTCTCCCAAGTCGTACTTATTGGTTCGGAAATACCTCAAATGGCCGCTGGTTCTATATAGTGGTAGTGTGAGGCAGAAAGCGCCGTCGAAATCGCATGTTTGTGGACTCCCAGACGTCAACATGATTTTTATATATATTTATTATCTGTCATGACGTGCAGGTATTAGACCGAACAGTTCCTCGGAACAATCCTTGTGATATATGCGGTAAAAGATGCAGAGTGATCCAACATCTCTACGCAGTACCAAAGAGTCGAGCCTGCGTTGAATGCGGTTAAGTGGAAGGAGCTGGTACTGGGGAGGCCCAGCCGAGAGGTGAGAACAGTAGTCCATGTGAGGCCGAACATAAGCTTTATAAAGTTGCAGGCGATGGGCGGACATGAAGTACCATCTCGCTTTTCCAAGGACATCACGCTTTTTAGAGCCTATTTCCCTTCCAATTGACGGTGAAACTGAACGATGTTCGAAATGTCTACGCCAAGAATTCCGATACTGGCTGAGGCAGACTGAAGGCAGTAGAATGCTTGAACACCATTGTTGGTAGGACAAATGTCGCACTTCAATGTTATTGTGGCGACCACCAAGACGGGCTTTTGCAGAAGAGTCCTCCATCTAATACATTACGTAATTATCACAACCCGTGGATAACGTGAGACTTTCCTAATGTAATAGTATAAACCTATTTTCTTATAACATCATAATTTTGCGATTACCATTTTTAACTCTATGAATAATAATTCCTATCAAAACCCAGCCACCGTTTATCGTTGACAAGAAAATGATTGTGTTTGACAGCAGGGCAATTTGATAGACAGTCACCTTTGCGGCCTTTTGTGCCTCCACACGCGCGACCTTTCTGCATTTAAATATTTTATTCTGTAATAACCACTGGTTTGATGAACCGATTGGGCTGTCAAAACTGTAATGCGCAGTTGAATTGTTGTATGAATCTGTTGTTGTTTTTTAGTTTATCTCGTCTATGCTGTGACACCCTCAGATGTGATCCATAGACTAAAATATATACGATGTGATCAAACAAACGATAATGTTGTTACGGTTGTGTTTACATTTAAATAACTCTTTTCTACCTCTTAACATTGTCCGCTTTCAGTGATTTTTTTCATGTAATCATCACATTGTTTACTATGCCCGTACGTTTTGATTTTTTCAGAATTTCAATGTAATATAAATTTCTTTTTTTAGAAGTTAAAAAAACTGAAATAATCTAAACGTACGGGCATAGTAAACAAAATGAAGATTCAATGAAAAAAAAATTAAGGAAATCGGAAAATGTTAAGAGGTAGAGAATATTTCTTTTAGTATGGAAAGTATGCAATCCTATTAATTATAAGTTTTAAGTTTTGCATAATGTTGTAGACAAAATTATCTTGTATATTTTTTTATTGTGTATTTTTCTTGTACTGTTGTATTGCAATAAAGAGTTTATCAATCTATCTATAATATTACAGGATTGTTTTTTTTATTGTGTCATAACTATGGTTAGAGTTAAATACTTGGGTACAAACAAGAGTTTAATACGCAACACTTATGTATGGTGACAGCTAATAAGTTTCAGTCACGTAATTAAAAGACGTTTATTGAATTAATTATTAATTTATTACGACTAAGAAATCACAAACAGTTTTGATTTCGATTCTTATCGCGATTAGTTATTACAATTTTTTATTTTATTTATGTACTCTCTCTTATATTTTCTATACCTAGATAATATCATATAGTTTACTAATATACACTGAGATGTTTAGGTATACTTCATAATCATAAACATAATCAGCCCATTTTGTTTTCACTGCTGGGACTCGAGCCTTCTTCTCAGAGAGAGGAGTTGAGACATAATCCACCACGCGGGCCCAGTGCGGACCGGTGGATAGGCTAGTGGCCAGCCCATGTTGAAGTTTTCAGGCCGCTCGAAGGCCCTCGACATAGGTATACTTGTTGCCATCTTATTTTATGACATTATACTACTATTATAAAGGGGAAAGTTTGAGAGTATGTTTGCATGGGTTGTCTGAAAGAGATCGCTCTGAGCGATAAGACAGCCCATTGTTACACCTAGTTTTAGACCTTTTTTTCTAATATTAAGTCATAAATATGGGGTCTCACTAAAGTGTTATCTATCTATGTTTGTTACTTCGTCACGCTGAAACGGCTGGACCAATTTTGATGAAAATTAGTACGTAGATAGATATATAAGGCACTAGATTAACACGTAAGAGACTTCTCATCATCATCACCCATTACCACGCAGGTGGAACGGCGTGGCGCAACTAGGAATTAATAATGAGTCTATTAAATTAGATACCTACTTATATCAAATTATTTATTATAATTAGACTATACAATATACAAACGCAATGATATATTGTAATGAAGCCACAATGTCCTTTCCCCAGTGTATATATGGCATACTAGAATTTTGAGGTTGATCGTGGACACTGACTATTAACATTTAGTTACCTACCATATATTTATATGATTGTGAGTTTCACACATATTAATCATTCACAGTCTATGCAGTGCACAGGCTCGTTAGTTTCTACTATTCTTAGGTTTATGAGCACCTGCCACCTCCTGAAACGTTATGTGCTCCTAGTACGTATAGGTATACGAGCTCCTTCTATATAATGTTTGGTATTTACTTCCAGAGCGTTATCAATATACTAAACTTAATACCCGATTTACCTACATGCCATAAAGGAAGTTTGAAACAGAAACACTTTATTTTTGACTCCGTTTATTAAATTTTTCAGTTTTCACAATAAATCTACGAGCGAACATTATAAAATTACATTACATCTATGATTCTAAATCTAAATATAAATGCAAGAAAACGTAGTTATTTTCCACAATACCTTATATTAAAATATAGGTAGTCGTAAATATTGGTCAATATATTTTCAAATATCGACAAATATTTAACAGGACATATTGAATATTGAATCCAGGCCAATTTCTTAGCAATTTGCAATTTTTAAACATCAACCAAAGGTCTCCGGGTCACGGGCTTAATTAGATTAAATTAGTATTTATTTTTTCAACGTCTATTGTATTTAAATTGTACTCAAATCGTCAGGAAGTGAATAAAGTTTACGTTAATTTATGATTTAAAAATGGAAGACCATTAAATGTTAAATTGCAGCAAAGTATGTTTGATTTTTTCTCGTAGAACAAGAAGTTTCTTATGCTAACCTATTATATAACTTATTATACAAAGTTGTCGTCGAAAAAGCGTAAGAAATTATATGCTTTTAGGACAAAAACTACATAATTTGCTACAAGACGTAAGTCAAGGACAACAGACGTTTTTTTACTTAAGTGGCAATACGAACACTTATGTATAAAAAAATGCATACAAATATAAATATATACTCTGTCTCAAATGAAGCCAAATTTAGTAAGCAAAGCTATGTCTGATTTTAAATCTTAAAGGTCGGGTTCAAAAGTGACTTAACCCTTATTGAAAATCACTTTTAATTGAAACGAATTCCTTATACTTCCGTAATATTATTAAAAGCCACTTGTCCAACGAGTGACGGTTTACTATAAACATTTTGCACTTGCTATATAGGCTTTAATCAGAGAATTTAATATTAAAGAAATCGTTGCATTTCTGTCTTTTGTTCGAAGTTGATTGAGACAGAATTACTTTATATTTAAGCACATTTAGGTCAAAATTTATTTAATATTAGATTTTGTATCAACCAATATGATCTTTTCGTTGATACAAAATAGATCTAGGCAGGTATGCTGACACAATCAATTGCTCATAATATGCCTAATTCACTTAATTCTATATTCCTAATTTTACGTCTTTAGCAAAACAACCACTTACCATTCGCCCTATGTCATAAAAAATAAACCTTAAAAATCCTTATGTCTAATATTATTTTTAATGAGTATTGATTTGATGTCGTGTACTCGTTTACTAATTTTGCATTCGCGTATACATTATCGTTCCTTTATTTTTTTATTTGACTATCATATGATAGTCCGCTTTAGAAATAAATTTATAAATTCTTGTAAGAACTTGAGTCTTACTAACGTATCGTAGATATTTGTATACACCTATACTAACGTAGTTAATCTTTTGTTTTATATTTATAAACGTGGAAGACGTTTTCGTCTAAAATGCACCAATAAATACTACCTACTTGTAGGTGAGAATATTCTCGACGGATCAAAAAAAACCTGGAAGTGAGGCCAAAATGACGTCACTTCGAAAACCTCACTTCTTCCAAGTCATTACCTTATACATGCGTGTAACTACTGTGAATGTCTGACACCCCCACAAACCTGAAGTGCAGACCCTAAAGTATAATTATAGATATGAGCAGTCATGATCTTCTTGGTGTTTACTTTTTAAAATATAAATCCCATAGTAACTAAATTACAACTATTGAATTTGTTTGACTAAAATAAGAATCCACACTGGTGGGCAAAGGTCACTACCACGTGTAACACGCTAGGTTTTTGTCTGTTATTCCATCTAAAGAAACCTCTTTAATTCTCTTTGTTTTATTTCTCTTTAATTCTAAATTTAAATCTTTCTGTAATTTTGTATTCTGTGACTGTAACTGTGACTTTTATATTCTGTGCCTAGGTAGCAAATTTGTACCTAAAGTGTATCTTTTCTTAACAAACATTAAAAAAACTGCAATGACGGTAGATTACAGAATGCGGAACTGATTAATGGTCGCCGAAGACTATTCTTGAAATAATCTCAAGAAGTCTCAAGTCTCAGTCACTCCTAGACACCAATGACTCGGCAAACGTATAAAATGTAGAGCATCACGTGACTAGGGCGACAGACGACGTAGGACATTATCCACCAGTGCAATGAAGTAGGTTGACAATGATGTGGCAGTCTTTGCCCTCAGTGTGACAACTTAAACAAAAAATATATGAAAGGTCAGTCTTCTATATGTAAAAATCAAAGTCGAATGCACCGCCACCACTGAGGTAGTCGTAAAGGTAGACTTCCATCTCTTCTAACGCCTCCATACTGGGATCCCGGAGTGGAAGGTCGCGAGGTGAACGACCGGAGCGTGAAAATGTACTGTAAAGCAAAAAGACAACATATTAGGTTTATAATATCACTAAAAGGCCAGAGCAACTACTTTATAATATGTTATTGATGTTTTATAAAGCACAAACTCGAACCCGCGTGTCCCGACAATCCGTGTCATACGCCGTGACCACTAGGCCATCGAGGCACACCTAAGTTACCCATCTTAATTTACAAAGTTTGGTCTCTCTATGCAGGCGTTAGTGCTTTAAAATCATACTATACAAATTATGAAGGGTTGCGACATCAATACAAAAGTTAAGTGTTTGAAAAATACTTTTTGCGGTTGGATAATGTTTATCAAGTTGTTGAATAGATGTCGCTCCGTCCCCATACGGTTAAAATCAGATAGCGAGTAAACATTCGATGCTCAGACGGCATTCCTCTGTGACCTAGCGATCATAGCGTCTGACACGGATTGTCAGAAGATGCGGGTTCGTATCCCGTTCGAGGATGTGTATTTGGCTCTCTAAAATTTCTTTATAATTAAAATGGTCAGTGGAACATATTATGACCAAAAACTTTACAATGAACAGTTCTAGTGGTGGTACTAGTAAAACTAAGGTCCTAGTCGATTTTCAATAGTGGTACTAGTGGAACCACGGATCTAAGAAGGAAGTAAACAAATGTTTCTACTAGTTAAACCAGTGGTACTGTGGGTTCTAATGAGGTATACATTAGAGTAGGTTAGACACTTGATTTTTAAATTGAGACACAAATAATAAGGGTTAGTGTCAAAATCCTCATTAGATTTTCCCGTTAATGGGGAATTTGAGACTTTTAGTGTCATAATCCCCGTTGGAGCTGCAAATTCACGAATGCCTTATCCAATAATATCAATATTAAAAAGAGAGCATGAAGAAACCGAAATGTAAAAATGACCTCACAATCAATAAGAATAAATTTCTTACCCAAAGTCAGTTTCGGTGTCGACGACGTAGTCCTTGGTGAAGTGCTCACTGATGTCTTTCATGATGCAAGCCTCGAGCTTCTTGTGCTGGAAAACCAAATAACGTTTACACAACCATTGTCCACCCTCGCAACTATGTAGGATTTGTTAATGTTACAAGTACAATTTGAAAGAAAAATTTAATACCGATTTCCATTCTATTCAGTTATTGGAGTGTAACTCAAAAACTACTGGACCAAATTTTATGAAATTTACCAGGATACACTAGGAGGACCACACGAGAAGCACCAGCTTTCAAACAAAGAAAGAATTTTGAGAATCGGTTCACTTCAATCGGAAAGTTATGAGGTAACAAACATAAAAAGTAAAAAACACAGTCGTATTGAGTACCTCCTCCGTTTTGGAAGTCGGTAGAAAAAAACCTAAATTTTACCTTGTAGCACCGGAAGAAGAAGATGGCCTTGATTTGTTCCTGTGGACGTGGCACAATGTCCCTTTTGTCTTCTGGGACGCATTGCTGAAAAATAACACCAATTACTTAGTTTATATTGTCAAATATTATGTCTGATACAATCGTGTTGGACCACAGTATGTAAAACAACGACTAAATTCATTTAGACGATCACAATATTAAGGATGATTATACTGTGTAGTCATCATTGCTGATATTAATTCGTCGTCGATGAAAAATATATCAAGAACCCTTTCTGCTCTATAGAGTATGACTAGATGCTTCTTCATTCAAATTCAAAGTTATTAGGTAAGAATTTAGGTAACTAAGATGCATTATGAACTCTTTTTTAAATATACTAGCAAGGGCCTACCATCAGGTTGGTTTCACGTTGAACACCTTACTTACCTACATCTAGTCAGATGAGGTGGAAACAATTACTATACTGGTTTAGGAGCTGATCCATAAATTGGTTTGGGCCTTAGATCCTGGATGCGACTTATTTTTAACCGACTTCAAAAGGAGTAAGTTTTATATTCGACTGCATAATTTTTATGTGTATGTTCACCAATTTCTCCCCTATTTGTAGACAGATTCTCAAAATTATTTTTTTGTTTAGTAGAGTATACTTTATTACTATATACTTTAATTACTATACTTTAATTAAATCAATATACTTACTATATATATATATACTTTAATTTAATACTTTAATTATATACTTTAATATATACTTTAATACTTTAATTTAATGAACTATACTTATCTACTTTATATTACTTTATATTGTTTTTTATTTTTACTTATAGGTATACTTTAATTTAATCAAAATCATAAAAAGACAAAACGCTGCGGTAGTGCTTTTTAAATGAATTTTGTTAGTATGACGTAAATTATTCGGTTATAAAACTGATGTCTAAATCTAAAGTTAATAAACTTACTGAGAACTTCTGACAGAACTGCAGTCCCTCCTGTATGTCGCTCTTGAGTTCGTTAGAGACGGGCAGGTTCTCGATCCTCTGCGTGATCTGCTCGTAGTTGGGCTCCAGGTTCTGGTCGATGTACCCCAGCTCCTGCATCACGCAGGTTACGTTGTGGCTGCTGGGCATGCGGGGGATGTTCAGCCCGAGACGTGTGCGAAGGCTGAGCTGGCGCTGGGGAAAACGATATAGGTACGTTTATCACATTACTTATTATAAGTTTTCATGAATTCTGGAGATAGGTCTCCCATTGACACGTGCACCCATACACACCCACAAACAGCAAGTAAGTAACTCTCTCATACATACACACTTTTAAGCACACTCACACTCCTCAGACACTCTTCTGATACAAACGCTCTAACTGCTCTCTTTTAAAATAACTATATGCACCATTTTCTTTGAAATATAATTTAAAAGTTATTTAGAAAACCTACCGTACCGTATAATCTACACTCAGCAAACTTGGTCCTTGCGAGGCAGGATTTTCCTAGTGCAAGGCCACTAGTACACTGATAACCTCTCGAGTTTTACCTAGTTAGCATTAGAAGCTATTCAGATGTTTAATTTATATGAAAGGTACCTACTCATGTTAATTTTTTTGGAAATAAAGTTATTATTATTATATCATTCATGTTTATGACTCAATCATTCAGGAACGGGTAAACAGAATTGTTTGTGGTATGACAAGATAAACTGCATTCATAGAATTAAAAAAATATACTCGGTTCCGGAACAGAACCCGGTCGAATTGAAGAAAAACTGTATTTATTTTTCGATATTTATAATAATTTATTTTGTGACATTGTTAACAAATATACCTAGCACTTGATATCATTCTCCATTTTAATATAGCATAGCCACCCCATTGTGTTCCTATTGCCGTTGCTCTTGGTGGGAGAAGTATGGGCCACAATCCATCTCACGAAGGGAGGCTCGCGGTCAGCAGTAGGTATCGGAGTTTGCAGAGTGCCCAAGCGTTTTCGGCATGACGTTAAGGCTATTATCCTATGGCAACACCGATAGGTCTACCACGAGTTTCCAATCGATGCTCGCTATCGACCGCCGCGAAAAAATGTATGAAAAAAATAACAGTGCCACCTTGCGGTCAATTGTAGAACTAAAATTGACAGCGAGTATGCCAATCACAAGCTTAATAGGTAGGCGAGATCGAGCATCGACTATAGATGACATTTATGTTGCCAACTCATGGTAGAGCTATACATGAATGGTTCATAGTGTCCTCCGAAGCATGGAAGCTCTCGGTCGAAATTCTTACTAGTGGACACTAATCCAAACATTGTAGTTATGTTATGAATGAGTAGACAAGTTCCGCTATTAGGAGCACTCCAACTATCTCTTTCAGAGGTCGTAGCACAAGCAATTTGCGAATATGTATTCGTATCGTAACGTCCACGCGTCAAGCTTCTGCATACAAACTATGAGTTATCTGTGTCACAGTTGCCATATATACGATAACAATACGTTACGTTACACTTACGCTGTTATTCGTGTTAGGCCCACAGGCGTTTGATAAAAAGTGGCGCTTGTCGCTACATTACACGTGATGTGTGTTTCAATATTTGCACACTTGTGGCTGAATATACAATTCTTTACAGTGATACCCGCCAAGACGCACCGAAATGTTAAAAAATACATTTAAAGAAAATATTGTCGAAAACTTACCGACATCCGATTATTTCCAAGATACGGTTGCGGATAGTAACCCTGCTGTAGCCCCTGCATGCCTGGGAACTGCTGGGGGTAGTAGGGGTTGTACGGCATCCCAGGGTATCCCTGGTAACCCCCAAATTGCTGGAAGGGGTAGAGCGGTGGCGCATTGTAGGGGCGCAGCTGTGGGGCGCCTCCTCCGCCCATCATGAATGGGGATAGGCCTTGTGGAGAAAACGGTGCCTAGAAAAAACAATAAGTAGGTAAGTACATTTAAAAATGTTTCATATGAAAAAATACTGTAAAATACTGTCGGTAAATACCTTGGTACTTACTTAAGGTAAAAGGTAATGATTATTTAGGTTGGTAGTTCCCTACTAATTTTTCCTGTTATAACCACGGAAGATACAAAATGATTAAATCATTACCTACTTACTTACCTACTTAATTAAACATAAGTATTAGGTAGGTATATAATTGTATATCTGTAACGCGTGTGTATATTTAGCTACCCATGTGAGACTCTCTTATTAAGTATAATTTACTACTATGTAGATTCCCGGTTCTTACGTTCATACTATAAGTCAGCTGTTGGTATAGGCCTAGGTACCATTATCATTTTGCATTGTACGTTCATAATCAATATGGACTCTTGTTTGAAGTTGTTAAGTAATAGAACATGCGAATTTGATTTTCATAAGTGACATACCTACTTACTATTCACACAATATTATTCACTGTTATTGTTGAAAATTCCAAAGTAGGACCGTGGTAGGACCTAATGAAATAATTTCATGGTAAACTAGCACTTTACGACACTAAGTTACTTACTATAAACCATTCTCTAATTTCGCTTGTTTTAACATCGCCTCTTTAGCTCAGTGGTAGAGCACTGGTCTCGTAAACCAGGGGTCGTGAGTTCAATCCTCACAGGAGGCATCGTATAATTCTTTTTGCAAAGTTTATGTTTTTTACTTAGATTAGTTTTTGCGCTGTTTATATTTTTACTTACCCCTTGTTGTGGTCTAAATGCAAAAATAGAAGGTCTTTGAGATTGAGGAGGTGGATCTTGATTTGGTAAGTCATTTTCTTGACTATTGATGTTAGCGCCATCTGTCGGTTTTGTAATGGTTTGCGTGTTCGGGTCCATGGAGAAGCCGGGAGGCAACTTGCTTAGTAGAATAGGCGGCATGTGAGAGTTCATTGTGTCTTTCATAGGTGGCGCTGTTGAACATTTCGCATATGCATCTTTGAGTTCTTTGGTGATTTGCTTCAGGAGTGATGTGCCGAAACAACTTTCATAAATCTGAAATAAGATTGTTATTTTATGTCTACTATTACTACTTCTACTATTTTATGTCTATTAAGAAGATAATTCTAAGTACCTGCGACCATATTATATTATAATATGACATGCGAATGTCATTATTATAAATGGTACCTACTCTTTCAACGTAAGTAATAAAAATATGATACATGATTACTATTTACATTTAAGTATATTCGTGTTTGAAATCGATGCGTATAATTATTTTTTACAGTGTACTTGTCATATTTATTTAGAAAAGATATTAATTATGTTTCCATGACACACGTTTGCAATTATTTAGCTATTTCAATCAGTCACATGTAAGCAGACGTGGCCGAGCGGTTAAGGCGTCTGACTAGAAATCAGATTCCCTCTGGGAGCGTAGGTTCGAATCCTACCGTCTGCGAACTTTTTGTTAGTAAATTTTTATTTACTTACTTTTAGCATAGCATAGTCCTTCATGAACTTGTTATCACCACTGTCTAGGGCTTGTATCGCTGCGCAAAGCGCAAACATAAGTAACACTACTTTCTGCATCTTGCTTCTGTGAAAAAAGAAACAAAACATTTAGAACCGGAATATTAACACAACAAAGGTTTAACAATCGGCGTATTATGGCTTCAAGGTAGAATATCAATAGAAAAACATAGATTAAATCAATAGTATATATAAATAAAATATCAATAGAAAAACATAAGAATACAAATAGAAATAATTATCTGGACACTGCGGTGTTACCAACAGAGATGGCTTCTTGTGGTCTCCTACCACCTAATAGGTAACTGGTAAGTCGGCTTCCCTCGGCTTTTACGATTCACATACTGACAGACGTGGGGAGGGAAAAATAAGTCTCCTCACGAAGGAAATGCTATGAACTATAGGTAGGTACAAATAAACCCAAAAGCGAGAGTGACACACAGTTAAGGCGCGCTCGTACCCTGATTAAAGAAAAAGTAGAATTTTTAAACACCTAGTGTAACGAAACAGATCGATAGTCATCATCATCATCATCTCAGCCGTAGGACGTCCATTGCTGAACATAGGCCTCCCCCATGATTTTCCAAAAGGACCGGTTGGAAGCGGCCTGCATCCAACGTCGTCCTGCGACCTTCATCAGTTCGTCTGTCCACCGTGTCGGTGGACGACCTACGCTGCGCTTGCCGGTCCGTGGTCTCCACTCCAGAACCTTTCGGCCCCATCGGCCATCTGTTCTGCGTGCTATGTGCCCTGCCCACTGCCACTTCAACTGGCTAATCTTCTGAGCTATGTCGGTGACTTTCGTTCTTCTACGGATCTCCTCATTTCTGATTCGATCACGTAGAGAAACTCCGAGCATAGCCCTCTCCATAGCTCGTTGTGCGACTTTGAGCTTATCTAGTAAGAGACCACGTTTCAGTGCCATAAGTCATCACTGGTAACACACATTGGTCGAAGACTCTTGTCTTGAGGCACTGAGGTATTTTTGACGAGAAGACTTCGCGAAATTTCCGGAACGCTGCCCAGCCGAGTTGGATTCGACGATTGACCTCTTTCTCGAACAAAATGTAGTAGTTGACTATATATAGCATAATACAACCTGCTTCAAAGAAGAATGACTGAACCTACTGAACCGGTCTCTCACGGTGCGGCAGTTTAAATAAGTACTTGTATATGATTAAGTTGTTTGAAGTCAGTTTTTATAATTAAATTTGTCAGAAACACAAGCTGCAACTAAGAAGATTAATATTCCCGAGGATTTTTTTAAGGTAAAAAGTACCCTGGGAGTCGACTATGATCACATAGGTGACCACATTCACGGGTGATAAAAGGACACTAAAGAGTCACCTATGATCACCCAGATGATCATAGTGGAATAGACCAATAATAATGTGTTACTTTCTAAGTGAAATAAAATTTGACGCAACAAATTTAGTCAGTAGTTTTGTGTGAAATCCAACCAACAACCATCCATTAGAACAGAAATTATTTCCAGATATTATCCTACACGGGTCCCAAAGACACTGTTTACCCAAAGATAAGAGTATTTTAAGACCAATAGAACTCTTTCTGAATGAGATCGTCTGGGGGCAGTACTGCCACCATACCTTTTTCTACCATGAAGCAGTAATGTTCGCAATACTGCCTTTTGGTATGAAGGTATGGCTGTCAGGTAAATTACAGACACATGAGACCTAACAATTTAATGTTTCGAGTTACGGGTGCAGTCGTCATTTGTGAGTAAAATGCATCTGTTCTAGGCACAGGTTACCACTTAACATCATGTGGGCCTCGTGCCTGTACCGTTTCCTAATACCACAAAAATACTTCTTTATAAACTGGAAAACGTTTACCAGGATAAAATGTGGCGATATATAAACTGGAAGTCAGCGTTTAACAGGATAATATATGGCGAATGTGTCAACGTAGCGTACACTTATAGCTACTTTAAATCTATTTCACTTAAATCCGTGTCCCGTTTCAGCGTAAGGAACTGACACTCACAAAACTGGGCGTTGTCAGCTCAGCGCTTGTTAACGTTCAATTTCCTTTAGTTGAAATCAAGCAAGCGCAACTCGTAAAAACATACAAATTTCATAATAAAATAATGTGCACTCTTATTTAAAAATTAAGTATCCGTCAATGTATTTGTATTAAAAATTGCTATTTTGTGATATGTGTTTCATGACAAATACATTAGTGAATAAAGAGAAAAATTGATTTAAAGGTGAAATTAAGTGGTATGTTTGAATTTTTATTTAACGTACTCTGGTATGTTAAAATATGTTTTTAATTCCGTCAATCTGTACGTAGAAGTCTTAGAAATGTCATATTACTTTTTGTAGTTATAATTAAATCGCTGCTTATGAGATAAACTGGTTTTATAACTCTCATTTTTATTGAGATCATGATATAATAATTTTAATAATTTAATAATAATAATAATATTAAAATAAATTAAATTAAATATAAATTTAATTTAAAAATTAAATATAAATTTAATTTTAAATATAAATAAATTAAATATAATTAAAATAATATTAATAATAAACCCGCAGGGGCGGCCTTGTGGCGAGCCGTCGGTGAGTGGCGACACCGTGGACCCTGATTCTCCCTGGGGCTAAATGAGACCCCTGACCCCCGGCTTGCCTTAATTGGCCGTCCGGG
This sequence comes from Selenia dentaria, assembly GCA_917880725.1. Classification (NCBI taxonomy): domain Eukaryota; kingdom Metazoa; phylum Arthropoda; class Insecta; order Lepidoptera; family Geometridae; genus Selenia; species Selenia dentaria. Next base: position 31,519,344 of record OU862879.1, read on the forward strand.
GGTGGAGACGCAAGAACAAGTAACAAAAAGCTCCAAGGGTGGAAGTGTTAAAGGGCATAACGCCGGTAGTAGCGCTCTAGTGAAACCGCAGCACACCTCTCGACACCCTTTAGCCATCCACACCAACGTTGCCCCTTTTGTTACCACTCGTGGTGGCCTTTATGGGGGGCCCGTTTAGTGGATGGCAAGTCACCACCTGCCTAAATATTTTAACATGAGACTAAAATTGGCAGGTGCCGTAGTCTCTTCCATAGCCCACTATCTTCCTTATCACTAATAAGTTCATCTCAATAGCCTGGCCATTTTACCCATTTTTGTAATAGTTATAAGTACCATGTTACCCTTCATCCAACATTCTTTCTGTTTTTGATACTCTGCATTTTTATACCAAACAGGCCTCTAAGTGTTGGCTACATCCCCACTTATGCCTTTGTAAAGGACCGGATGAAATCCGTGAAACTTTTTGAACAAATAATAATAATAATTGTATTTATTTGGAACCATAACACGATTAGTTACAAACATATAGGATTCGATGACACCTGCAGAAGTATTAACTGTGTCGCAGATGTCAACGCCCTCCTCCGAAAGTGACAGCACCTTAAGTTTAAAACAATAATAAGATGTTATTAGTCTATGTGATTTGTATAGTGAAAGCTTCTTTAGGCGCGTTAAACACTTTCATGATGAACAAATCAAAAAATCATGGAACTCGCGCCATCGTCACCGAACGCATCAAGTTACTTAGTTTTCACTGCTACCAGCAGTCCCCAAAGACTGCCCTTTTTTCCTTGTCAAAAAATTACACAGAAAACTATAACATATATCGATAAAGAAATAGAGATCAAATATGCATATAACAGAATTAGTAGCTGAGGTATAAGCACAGAAAAGCTGCGTGAGACTGTCCTCGGCAATTTTCTATGGGTATAAGATATAACGGTGCATGTGTTTACTTAGTGAACTAACACTCAGATGGGTTTATTATCCAATAAGTCAAAGTCAAAATCATTTATTCAATTTAGGCATCAAAGACGCAGTTATGAACGTACATTTTTCATTATAATATACTTTAAAGACTACCGCCGCGTTTCGAAATATATAGAGCCTACCCAGAAGAAGCGGCAAGAAACTCGGGGCTATTCTTTTTATATAGATGTTTTTACAATGTTTTTACAATGTTTTTACTTAGGTACTACAAATATTACATTTTATGGATGGCAGAGTGACAGCTTGCCAGAAGTGGAGTATTCCAAGCATCTTTGTCAAGCATATAATTTCGGACTGTATCGCCAATTTCTTAAATGATATAACAAATGTTCGCCTTACAAAAAAGAACATAATATTGGTAGGGCAAGACACGCTTCACTTTGACATCTTAGTACACGAGTAGATAGATCCTGGAGTGATCAGTCCCAAGCTGTTGTATCCTCCAAGTAATCCGAAATTTTGTAATAACCTTTTTGTAATAACCTATAGTAATAACCTTTAATAACCTTTAGTTTTAATAGTAATTTTAAACTTATTAATAGGCAAATCTAAAATAGGAAACTTTATTATAGAATCGTATACATTGTCCCATAAAAGAATGACTTATTCTTTGGAGACGTGTTACATGTACGGATATAGACGGAGAATACTTAATACATAGACGGAGTTATTACCCAATACATCTACCATCTTAGTAGAGATTGGAAGTATGAAACAACCGTTTTTGAGCTGGGAAAGGCACGATTCTTCGCGTTTCTAGAGAGCCCTAAGTAAGTTGGTAGGCATAGTAGGTACACTGTGAACAGAAGTTTCTACAATATTGTGTATTCTATCATTTTTGTATTGCTTTGTGCGTGGTTGGCAATAAATATATAGCAAGAGCAGTGGCCGCACAAACGGTTTCCTCGAAGAACTTGTGTATATCCTTTTAGTATTTGTTAAATTTTATCTATAAATTTAAAAGGCAACCGTTACTGTTTGACTGACAATAAATTTTAAGTTCCTCTGAGAACCAAAAGTGCATTTACAGACATAACTGAGTATGTACGTATCAACAGTGGAAAACAAATAGATACAACTAGAAATGTTACAGCTAATATAGCATTTCGCACGCGCAATTTTTTAATCATTACGCTTATAAACTGACAGCTTCATTTGTTGCAGGGTCATCGACCTGATGGCCTTGCTCACGCCATCGCAGACCTCACACTAGCACCTTGCCTTCTACTACTGCTTACACTGTGGCATTGCGTAATGACTAAAATTCACACCATTATACCATTTATAACAGTATATAAAGATGCAGTAGAACATCTTGAGACTATTATATCTTTTATGTTTGCGGAGTTATAACCGTTTACATTTTGTATGGGAGCGATCGTCTTTTGTTTGGGAGGTATGTTTTTGGTTTTTAGAAAATGCCCAGGGTGCTTGTCAATATTAGTTTTGGCACCTAAACCTATCTCTTTTAGTTTCCGAGAGCCTTTGAGCTGTTCTATCTGGAATTCCACTTTCAACTCATTAAATTTTTTTAAAGACACCAAACCACCACGTTTTTTTATACGAGTACCTACGTTGCCTCAGCGTCCCATTATTATAACTATTAAAAGCAATTGAGTGAATTTCCAAAAAAGTAACACCTACAATTGCTGCATGATCATTTACGGTGATTTATCTATATTTTTCTGCCGTAGTTTTCGATGTGGCATATTTAAGACAAGATATAGAAATATTAGTTCTAGTTGAAATAAAGGTTTATTGTTGACAGGCCGGTTGGCGCAGTTGGTAGCACCCCTGCCTTCTGAGCCGCTGGTCCCGGGTTCGATTCCCGGACAGATCAAACATATGTCTGTTTGATCTGTGTCTGGGTGTGTATATGTATATAAGTATGTATATCAGTCATCAGGTTACCATACTACAGGCTCTGTCTAGTTTGGGATCTGAAGACGTTTAAAAAAAATTGTTTTCTTGACGTAATCAGTTATACTATATTTTATTTATAGATCTAAGTGGCGTGCAATTGGAGAGGCATATGTCCAGCAGTGGACTGCTACAGGCTGATGATGATGATGATGATGATATTTTATTAAAAACGGCCAAGTGGAAGTTGGAATCGTGCAGCGAGGGTTCCGCACATTAAGAAAGCGTCTAACGTTAACATTTTGAATATATTAAAAGTTGGTAAATTCTTTATTAAACTATATATTTGTACAGTTTAGAAATTAGACTTTCTGATCGTAAGTACTGCGTTATATGGATCAGTTACTCACTATTATGCCAGTTACTATCTCTTACTACACTTTTCGAGTACATGTTAATAATATGTTATTACAATAGTACCTACGTATTGTTATATCCCTTTTGTATTATCTCGCTATGCTTTTATTATTTATCCATTCTTTTTTTATCCAAGTCTGCTAATGTTTTAACAACTCGCCCATCTCGATGAATTTATACATACATTCCATGCTGAGGTGGCCTGGAAGAGATTGCTTTTAGTGATAAGAACGCCCATTGTGACACTTACTTTGTATTTCTTAAATTTAAGTTCTCTTATTGTAATGTTTTTGTGTAACAACAAAGTATTATCTATCAATCTATCCATCAATCACCGCCAACTTCTCATTCTGAAAGGAAGAACCAGAGTCTCGGCCGTGGGACCGTAATAGGTCTGTACTTTATATTTACTTTTACTTCATTGGGTACTTGATGACTCGGGATCCGGTTTACGCTTAGAACAAAATATAAAGAATGAAATTAACGTCGACGGATGCTTAAGGGGGGTTCCATGTTCCTTTTCTTACTTACTTAGATCACTTAATCTCTTAAAAATAAGTTCACCCATCACATAAATTATAAATAACTAGAAAAAAATTTAATCTATTTACTTCCGTTAAACTATTTACTTATTGTTGTATCTGTGACTTACGGTGGTTTTCTACCGACTTCCAAAAAGGAGGAGGTACTCAATTCGCCTGTATTTTTTTTGTTTGTTACCTCATTATTTCGACTGGGTGAACCGATTCTCAAAACTCTTTTTGTTTGAAAGCTGGTGCTTACCGCGTGGTCCCATTTAAATTTCATCAAATTCAGTTTAGTAGTTTTTGAGATACACTCCAACAACTGAATAGAATGGAAGTCGGTATTAAATTTTTCAAATTGTACTTGTCTGTCTATCTTACAAGTGAATTTTGTGAAGAATTTTGAGAATCGGTCCCCCCAATCGAAAGTTTGAGGTACCTAACAAACATATAAACATACAGTCGAATTGAGTATCTCCTCCTTTTTGAAAGTCGGTAGTAAACAGACCGTTCAGCTTACGACTCGTTACTTTTTGAAACTTTTTGTATGAGACAACTGTCAAAAAGTAACGAGTCGTTGACAAAACGGTCCGTTTTTAGATATACGATTAGAAAACCGGGGTTAGTTATACATAATCTAGACTTCGAGATAAACTTACTAATTAAGGGCCTATTCTGACCTGGGCGTTATTCGCTACACACCAAAGCGGAACTCGCTACCGCGCGCGGTACAGATATCCGTAGGCATGGAACTGTTATTAGTCACTGTTACTTGCTCCCGCGTCGCCCGGCGGAACTAGTTTCGCCAAACACGAGAAAATACCGCCTCACTAGGCGGTACAAGTTTCGCTGCAGTTATGGAACTTCATACTATTTACCCATCAAGTTCCGCGTGGTATTTTTCGCTACCCACAGCGGTAGCGAATAACGCTCAGGTCTGAATAGGCCTGAAAAGAGAAAAACCTCCAAACTCATAGTTTTAAATAAATAAACCTAAGTCCTCTTCGACAGGTTGAAGTTTGCTAAGTCTCGATGTAGGAAAAGTTTTGGTTTAGGTTCGGTCTTAGAAACGTCTGTATTATGGTCATTAATAGTTAACATCACCATGTAAACTAAATTTTAATTAACTTAGTTAACTAACTTAATGGGTAATTAATTTAGTTGACTAATTTAATGGTTAAAAGATAGTTTTCTGCATATAAGAACAAAACGACGATAATATAATTGTTGATAAATAACAGGTATTTACTGTATCATATATAATTGTGCTATTAATTAGTAATTAGATACTGATGATATTAATCGTTTGGTATTGGAGATTAAAATCATTTAACTAACGGTTCCTCGTAGACATGTACTCGTTCATTATAGCGGTAGGTACTTAACTGTTAACTGTGACTCATTTGCTTGAACATGTGAATGAAAAAAGTAGCAGGATATAACTTGTTAATAATAGTAATTCTTTATGTTGTAATAAAATGTTTGTTTAGGTGTTGCGGACGTATTATACATAATTGTTTATTTTTTGGTATTAAAGTACTTTTGTCGCGCAACTATACTGTCAAAAGTATGAGTAGGTAGGTATATGGATATTTCCCCATATGTTAGGTACTATGTCATGAATTGGTCACGAACGCATTTTGTAACGTGAGCGCTTATTTTTTATGCACGTTTTCACCAACAGTTTAGGCAAAGTAAGTAAGTAAATAGGGGTCACGCGCTCCAGGTACTTTGGTTTAGGTAACACATGCGTTAGCATCTATATAGTTTGTGGATAACACGTAGATGACATTTTGTACTACTAAGTTTTAGCGGGCAAACTGTGTAAACGGGAATTAATCTCATTTTCTTAGTTCATGTATCAGTTTTATACAAGGTATGCCTTTTTGTTTAGATGTAGTTAATTTTATTAGAAAATGCCAATATCTAAGCCTGAGTTTTGTACTAATGCACGAAATATATAGCTTTCACATTTCGTTCAGCTTTTTTATGACAAAAGGAATAGCTTATTTCCCTAGAAAACTACTATTACATTGTTCATCTCCAGGGCGAGTGCGCAGCGGCGTCTGCGAGCTTTCATCGAGCACTTCGCCCTGAAGATGAGGATTCTGATATATACCTACTCGAAGCCCAGGTCGACTTATTCGATCCCTAGCGTGAATGTATACGACTCACGAGAATTTTGATACTAAATTAGGTAAGTACTATACATTACCATGAAATATTATAAAGCTGTTGACATTTAGAATATACCTATTACCTACGTATTTTTAAGTGATTTTTGAATCTAGCAATTACATCCAATACAAAAGTAATTGTCACAAAGACTAACTTTTATCTTGTGGCTTTTGTGGTGAAGACACCACAAAGTTGCCAATGTCACGTAACAAGATGGACCGTATCAAACGAAGGAGTTCGTACAATTTTGACAAAGCGATTGGACGTTGTTGAAGTTGTTGACGAGTACATCTACCTGGGACAGACAGTCAAACTAGGCAGGTCCAACTTCGCGAAAGAGGTCAATCGTCGAATCCAACTCGGCTGGGCAGCGTTCCGGAAGCTTCGCGAAGTCTTCTCGTCAAAAATACCTCAGTGCCTCAAGACAAGAGTCTTCGACCAATGTGTGTTACCAGTGATGACTTATGGCACTGAAACTTGGTCTCTTACTATGGGCCTCATAGAAAAGCTCAAAGTCACACAACGAGCTATGGAGAGGGCTATGCTCGGGGTTTCTCTACGTGATCGAATCAGAAATGAGGAGATCCGTAGAAGAACGAAAGTCACCGACATAGCCCAGAAGATTAGCCAGTTGAAGTGGCAGTGGGCAGGGCACATAGCACGCAGAACAGATGGCCGATGGGGCCGAAAGGTTCTGGAGTGGAGACCACGGACCGGCAAGCGCAGCGTAGGTCGTCCACCGACACGGTAAACAGACGACCTCAGGAAGGTCGCAGAACGACGTTGGATGCAGGCCGCTTCCAACCGGTCCTTTTGGAAAATCATGGGGGAGGCCTATGTTCAGCAGTGGACGTCCTACGGCTGAGATGATGATTGGACGTAAGAAATTGTGTATTTTATATACCTACCACAGAGATCGTAGAACATACAAAATGTGCAAAAAAAATATTCGTATCGTAAGCGTCAACGTCACGCTTCCGCGTACAAACTGTCAGTTGTCTGTGTCACAGCTGCCCTAGATACATAACAGTTTGTACTGTGTCACGTGAACGACACGTTACGTTACACTTTCGCAGTTATTCCTTCTAGCCTATAGTTGCGGCGCTAATTACGAATTACGATGTTATTTCTACGTGGATCGGCCTTTGCTTTGTAGGCCCTTTTTCGAAATAATACGATACTTACAAGATTTGCTTTGGCCTTACTGAATACGCTTATATTACGAGTATATTACCTGCCAGTCACCCAGTCAACCAGCGCAGCGCTTCAAACTGTGCTATGTTTTGTGTTTTATGGTAGCACCTTAATACATTAATTTAAAAGTAATCTATTGAACTGACCAATATAAATCTAGTAGGCTCGTGCTTCGGCCTCACCATAATTTACTCCCATCTTTTCTTGGTTTTTCTTTCATATTGTCCTTTTCCGGACAATAATACACACAACAAAAAAATAATTAGCAAAATTGTTCCATCCGTTCTTTCCGTTCGTTACCAGGAGAAATAGAGGTTCATATAAATATATATAGATATTGACATTTTCCTTATTTTAAGGAAACGAGGTATTTATTATAGCATTTTCATCATCAGTATAACCCGCGGCACGTAACTCTAGCGCTGACCGTTATTGCGCAGAAGTCAAAAATTGGGTATCACAGGGGGGCTACAGGGACGAAGGACTCTTGTCTTTCTCTGGCACATCGAAGACGAGGTACTCTTGTCTCTCTCTGTCACATGTGCGCGACTGTACCCATGCGCAGATATCCCCTCCACATTTCGCTCAGCGCTAGAGTTACGTGCCGCGGGTTATATCGTAGATCACCACAAATCACACTACATTCATCACCAATTCAGTAACCGATTGAACAATAACGCGGCGTGCTATGGCAACTATATTCAAGGAATTATTGTTAAATAAATACAAGTTTACTATCTTTCCTTGAACATAATGTAACGCGCCGTGTTACTTGTTGAATAGTCATAGCGAATATGCCCTCAGTAATTGTGTTGTCCTTTCTTGTTTTATGTAAGACATCTCGAGTTTAGGTATCAGCTTGACCCTCCCACTAGTTGCCACACTCTTACCACCGTTACACAGGGATTATTATATTGTTAAGCATTATTTCAATCTTAATAGTTTACAAAACTAGCATCACGGACATTAACAAAATTTGTGACCAGTTGTCACAGAAACCATAATCTAAGAGCTGAACTGTACAGTGGTCTTCTTCTCGCACACACTAGCTGTATAGCTAGCAAAACTATATATACTATTAAACATATATATTATATACACATACACATACTCGGATACATAGACACACACATAAACCATACACGTAATAACAACAGAACACATTTATGCGCTTTTTAATGTCAAAGATCTGACATAATTACCTGCTAAGTATTTATGGGAGAAGCCACTGGCTCGTGAAACACAGTTCACACTAGCTCGGGAGCCTATGGATTCAAATATATAATGTACCTACTTTTTATGTCAATAAACTATTTGTATTTGTATTTGTATTTGTAGCTCAGGGGTCAGGGCTGTGCCCTCTTCCCCTGGCCTTTCTCGACTCATGACTATGAGCCGGTCCTTAGGTAGATTGACTTCACGGGTTTCTCGATGAACCGGACTGAACTGAACTGTACACTACCATTTTGCAATATAAAGAAATGTTTTGTTGGGTACATAAAAGATTATAATCCTCATAAGTAGGGAGTAGATCGTATCGAACAATTTATGGGCTGATCACAGAACAAAAAATTGCTCGTTAGGTTCCAATAAAAAGTTTACAAGACTAGTGATGTACCTAATAAGTCTATGAGACCATAAGAAATATTATTACCTACCACAAACTCGGTACGTATACACGCAAAATAGTTAACTCTAATTTACTTTTGTGGTGTGTAACTTTTCAGTGAGATATATTTGTGCCTTCAGCTTTGAACATAGCAAAACGAAGTATATAACTAATAAGAAGTTCAGTTTTTTTTTCTACAAAATGATACAGTGGAAGTAGACCAGAAACGGTAATAATCTCAGTAATTTTAATGGCGGTATTAAAATACTTGTTGAGCAAAGCCACGCTATGTCGGAACCCTGGTCTTCTTTTTCCATAGCAACAAGACTCTTTCTTCTTTAAAAGCTTTTAAACTCTAGGTTATTTTTATTTATATTGCGATTATTAAAAATTATATATTAACTGGCTTCCAGCGAACGAGGTTCTCATATCGTCACATCTATATTTTTTAAGTTATGATCATACATAACTTTTAAATGGATAGGTTATATACTTCCAAATTGGATCCTCCATCTTTTGAGCTATGTTATAGTAAAAAAATGCTTATCTGTATTGACATGATAACATTAGGTGGTCCAGCATCAATTAATACCATCAATTTAATTATTGAAAGGATTTCATACTTTGGAGTCAGTCAGTTTTCAATAATTTACTTATAATTGATTTACTATTGCAATGCGTTGATTTCATTTACATTTGATGTTTTAATTGACTTACTCGTACCTGTTTTCCCTTGTTTTGTTGTTGTCGTCTCAGATAAATCAGTCTCCGAGATCCTCGCTCCTCACTACTTTACACTTGAGTGTTTTATTGTAAGTACATACTAACATACTCCAACGTTAAGATGGCATGTCCCGTACTTTTCAATGGACACTTAACTTTTTTATTCTCAACGGCAATCATAAGAAAATAAGCAGTTCGCCACGCAGCCCTGGTTGCTAATAATGGTTTGAGATAATAGTAGGAATTAGCATGTTTGGACTCTGCAAACGAGGGCTGGCAGACGACGAACTCTATTAAGTTACGTTAAAAAAAGAATCGATTCTGTATATAAATATCAGCATAAAGTAGTATAGTCGTAGTGTGTAGTAAAGTGGAATCGACACAGTATAATTATCAGTACCAAATGACTGATATTTCACCTCTGAAGTCTCCGAACTGTAGAAGCTCTTGTAGTGGAACGCGGAGCTTAACTAACTTAATTCAGTACATATTTTTCAAGTACTTAGTATTCAATGGGATTATGCCATGAGAGCTGTTGAGTTCTGGCCGGTTTCTATAACCTATCTATTGATGGTCTCTACTGTCGATATAAATTTGAGATTATTTGTTAGGAACTAGTGTCAAACTTAATTCTTTAAGTAATACACACATAAAAATCACGCCTGTTTCCCATAGGGGTAGGCAGAGACCACAGTTTTCCACTTACTACGATCCTGACACACCACTTTCGCTTTATCCACATTCATCAACCCATCACATGAGCGTTGGTTTAGGGAACTCTTGCCTTGGCCTTTTTCAGAACGTTATGAATCTGATTTTGAAAGGTTCGTCTACGCCTTCCCTTTCCAGCAATTCCATTCAGTCGACCCACATACACATCTCCTTTCTTTCATTCCTTCTCATGACCAATATACAAACCCTTTTCAATTTGAGCCACTACATCTTCGTTCACACCAGAACGTTCCCGTATTATACTGTTGCTTATCCTGTCACTCAGTTTAACTCCAATCATATTTCTCAAAGTCTCCAATGCATTTATTCTGCTCTTATACTTTGACTGCCATACCCAATTTTCACTACTTCATAGAATGGGTAAGTGTTGAAAAAGGCATTTTAATCTGAACGCTTCCACTCGACTCCTGGTTATTCTCTTGGGACACCTTAAGAGGATTGCATAGCTAGTACTTTCCATACTAAAAGAAATAACTCTTTTCTACCTCTTAACATTGTCCGATTTCAGTGTTTTTTTTTCATGTATTCTTCACATTGTTTACTATGCCCGTACGTTTTGATTTTTTCAGTTTTATTAAACTCTTAAAAAGGAAATTTATAGTATTTTGAAATACTGAAAAAAATCAAAACGTACGGGCATAGTAAACAATGTGATGATTACATGAAAAAAAAATCACTGAAATCGGACAACGTTAAGAGGTAGAAAAGAGTTATTTCTTTTAGTATGGAAAGTACTAGCTATGCAATCCTCTTAAGGCTATTTGTCAGAGGCTTTCATGCGGTAAGACAACGCCAATACTGACGCTGGCTTATCTTCAAGATGCATTGGAGACTGGTGTATTATGACTTATTATAGGCTCTCTGACAGGAAGATCTGTTGAGATGTCACGTTGAGAACGCAATGAGCTTATCAAATTTAAGCTAGTACAAACTTATGGAAAGCTTGTTCTTATTCCCTTTGGCAAACCACGAGGGAATAATAGATTGACTTTTAAAAGTAAGTACTTACATCCATTTAATAATTGATAGTTATAACGAGTCATTGATGCCTAAATTGAATAATGATTATGAAATTTCTTCATCTCTACACTTTTTGTTGACCACAAAAACTATACAGCGACGATAGGAATGTTGGCATAGGTACCTACTGGAACAAATAGATTGCCAAGTAGTACGTGCAGTGATGAACGTCGAGTGTAGGTCAAAGACCTTAATGGAACTAAGGACGGGTCCAACAATATATTAAAAATGGTGATAATTGCTTGTTACACGGTGTGGAACCAATCAAATAGAGACACAAATTACTAGCTAGTACTTCTTAGTTGGGCAAAATTATAATCTCTACATACATGTAAATAAGAATCGTAAGTCCATTACTTTTAAAATAAAAATTGTATTTCAAATAATGATGTTTGATAAAAGCGTTTTGGGGCCTAACTTATAAACGCTGCTTAACTTTAAATGCCGTTATGTAGTACTGCGCAAAGGAAACATGTTTGGAGTCGTACTAAATGACGTTATTGTAATATACGTATATAATAAGTTATATAACGTCATTTAAGCAACGTTTATAAGTAAGGTAAGGTCGGAAGTGTTTTAACGATCATGCCCTGAAATACGATATAACTGAGCGCTGTATTTACTTTCTTACATAATAGGTAAATACTATTATTAACGCACTTATCTAGTAACTACTTAAAATGAATTATATTTGGGTGTTTTTAAATGGTTAGCATAGTATTAGTATTTTTGAAAGAAGAAAAATATTATCTGTCAGCAGAAATAGCTAATTGGTCAGCAACTCATGGCCAGCAAACATTTCAAAATCAATCAGCAATTTATGTCATTCTGGATGGCTGTAATTATTTTTGTACTGCATATTAATTATATAAGCAGCCATAAGCTGTTCCTGTTTTATAATATTTGGGTAAGCACTCAGTCGCCGGCCGCTGCCGCTGCACGCTCGCTTCGCTCGCTCGGCTCGTGCGTTGTAGTCACAAGTAACCTAACACTCCTCCTTGCTACGCTCGTCGTCGTACCTATATCCTGTCCTTTGCCCTAGACTAGTATAATTACATATGGAACATATAGACATGTTTTCTCTGCTGATCAATCATAAAATCTTGCTGACCAAGTAGTTATTTTAGTGACCGAATGTTTATTATGCAAACTCATGGTATTGTTATGCTGCCTATTAATGATTAAATTTTTGACCATTATCAAAATTATCTGCGGAACAAAGATTGCTGCCTGATTTTAATTATTGCAGACAAAATCTTTGTATGCTGACAAAATCATTTCAATGCTGGTTTGGGTGGGCTCACCAAATTTTATAATTGCGTATCATTTAATTACTTCTCATTATATTTTATGGATAAACCTTTCAGTACGAATAGATATACATTTTCCCAATTGGATCTGGCACTGCGAGCATGGATTGTTGATAAGATAAGATAGGATAAGATTTGACAGTAATAAAAAAAAAATTATCTATCGTGTCTTGTCTCTAGCATGGATCTAGCCGCGATACGTATATTGAGGGCTGTATTTTATCGATGATTAGTGTCAATTGTTATCCAGTCGACAGTCGATGCTTGCATTGGATAAGATGTTTCATCGTAGATGGGTACACCATGGTACTGGCAAAGTAAGTAAATATCTATAAGTAGTACGTATTCCTTACTAACGTTGATTCACGCAGGTTTGTCGCGTAACGCGTGTAGGGATGTCAACATCGCCACAAAACAAGTGCATATCGCATCTACGTTTTGTTGGTAGCATACCTACACAACAGAAAACAATGACATTTAAAAGCTGCCAATCCCGACCGCTCTGACGGCACTCACGTAAAAATTGCCGGCAAGCGTCCTTCGCCCCCACCCACCGCCTCTTCCCACTTTTATCGTCTATTTGTAGCGATGATGTTCTACTTACTCAGGGCCGCGCGGTCTAAGTACTTTGGTACTGGTCACAGGATATATTATTATGTTAAAAAGGATAGGGTGACTCTACAGATTGTTACCATCACTATAAAACGACTAGGGATTTTTATAGATCTTTTATAGATCCGGTTCATTTGAATAACTAAGAAGGATCCTTAATTACAGCGTTTATATTACTAAGCCTAGCTAAGGCCACGGAAGGTATTCTCTAGGTTATATTGATTTATTTTCAATTTATTGTATCGCTTTTTAAAGTAGTAAACATTTGTTTATTATTTTGTGCGAAAGAATGATGCTCTGGCATCGACTTCTTCTCTATCTTTCATCTTTTGGTTATATAAAAGTTAAATAATTGGAGTAATAATTCCAAGAACCGAATAAATATTAATTGGTACAAACATTTGCCTTTGAAAGGGCATAAAAACATGTTAATACATACATGTACATATAGTTTTTTTTTTTTTTACTTTAATATATTGGTACAACATCCACTGATTGCCCTTTAGGTCTCGAACGGTCGGCAGAGCCTGTACTATGGTAGCCTGAGTTGATACTGATATGCATACTTTGAAACATAATATATGCATCTAGGTCAAACAGACATCTTCATGCACCCGGGACCAACGGCTAGTTGTTAGCAACTGCACAAACCAGCCAGTCAAAGATATGTATTATTACATATAATAAAACTGTACAGGTTGAATTTCTGTACAATGAAAAAAATGCTAAAAACCGAGTCAGTGGGATGTAAGGAGTGAGATCGAACTAATTTAGATTTTTTTTAAATTTTTTTGTTTCTCTGTTTGTCTGTTTGTCTGTCTGGTTGTACGGGCTAATCTCCAAAACGACTGGACCGATTTAAATGAAATTTTGTATGGTGATAGCTTATATCCCTGGTCAATATAAAAAATATAGGATACTTTTATCCCGGTAAATTAAATAGTTCCCATGTGATAGTTAAAAAACTATAATTAACCATATTCCGCGAGGCCACGCGAGCGAAGTCGCTGGCGGGTCAGCTAGTATAATATAAAACACATGGCTATGACATAACTACCAGTAACGCAATGATAGGAGAAGCCACTGGCTCCTGTAACAGTTCACACTAACTCGGGAGCTTATGCATGCAAATATTTATTGTACCTACCTACCTACGAGTATATAAGTTTATAAAAACTGTTGATATTTATATATAGACAGGAATTCGAGCAGAACGGAACTAAAGACATTCAAACAACCTAATATGACGGCACCGTTAGCTCAGTTAGTAGCAGCTCTGCCTTGGAAGTCGAGGTCCCAGGTTATATCCCTGACCAGGGCAAATATAAGTGTGATGAGCCAATTTTTTTATGTTATTAGAAAACAGTACACGAATGAGGCTCACCTGATAGCTTTTTCTAATTTAGATTAACATTAGCTGAAGATGATTATATAGCTGATAAAATCAGACAGCTAGTCACCTTATCTTCTACCCTAGAACACATGCAGTTCCTCACAAGTGACGAACTGTACTGCGCCTGTAACCTTGAGACATTAAGTTGTTAAGTCCCATGTGGCTGTAATTTCTCCGGCAACCATACACTTCAAACTGGGGACCTACTCCAACCTTTTACGAAACTATCATAAATCAGGAGCGTTTTGTAATAAGCTTAGAATAATCATACTTACTATCGTACTCCCACCGACACAAAACGGTCAACATAATTTAATGGTAAGGTTGCAATATGACTCCTTTAAGAGATGGGAGTACGGATCTTAAAAAATTTGACATTGAAACAATCCAACTTAGTGTCAAAACTCACGTCAAAGTACGCGAATTGAGTGAACTATTTGAACCTTCGTCATCAAAACGTCTATCGTAATCTATTATATTTTAAGCTTGCTATATTGACGTGGTATTACCACATTTAATGGTAAGGTTGAAACATGACTACTTTAAGAGGTGGGAGTAGTGCCCAACACAGTACTGTAAACGTTACTGCTTCACGAATTTCACGTTACTAAAAGGTATGGTGGTAGTACTGGTAGTACTTCTCCGGACGAACTCATTCACAAAGGGTTCTACTACCCTTGTTCTCGGATCTTGGATGTTGTACTCAGTAGTTGTATGTCCATGCCTCTCAGGACACAGGGGATACTAGTGCAGGGGCATAAGGCGTGTAAACGATATTAGGTACACACTTATTATGTGACTAACCTACTGTCCGATTTCTTCAGCTATCCAATCATCTAATGATGATCTAAATCTAATAGAAAAGGTTAATGATATCTATAACTGAAATACAAACGAATGAAATGAAATATGAAAGAAAACAAAATTTATTAATAGTAAACATCTTACAGTACCTAACGAATTACACCTTGTTGTTATTTAAATCAAGCAAAAGCTTTTGAACGTGAGAAAAAAATAGCGTTTAAGGTTAAATTATCTTACCCGTTACGTAGTTATAACGTTACTGCCGGTGGTATAGTAAATATGCCGGTACAATGTTTATCGTTATGGTTTTATAACGAGAGGAATTTCTTTTTATAGCCATCATTATAGTGCAGATGAAAGCCTGCGCAATCTCGCTGAAGAATCAACGAAATGACTGGTGCTTTTAATTGTAGTCAATTTTAACGGGTTTGTGCTATTTTATGGTATTCTTTTTAGTTTTTTTCTATACGAATGACTAGTTATTTGGTAGCTTGATATTTATGATAATGGCCTAGCGAATTTTAACTGTAGTTTAAAATACAAATTATAAGAGAAGATTTCCATTTTTTAACCCTAATTGACCGAGCGAGTGAACCGTCTCTGCTTTTACTGGCCAAATTGACTTTCATCTGTCCGAGTTTCCGTATGTTAGTTAGGTTGCTCGTTGGTCTTCCTACAGGTCGCATTTTTCAACCGATTTTGACAAATCTTGGTATGCATGTCCTATTATTTAATATATTTTTATGTCGTCGGTGATTTTGGATGGGGATGACTTTTCCTTAAAAAGGGGGAAGTTTGATGCGGCGCTATTTACCGACATATGTTTGTTAGGTTGTTCCTTGGTAATTTTTCAACCAATCTTGACGAAACTTGATATTCATGTTTTACATTATATTTTTTTGCCGTCAGTGGTTTTTGAAGAAAGGGGTTTACTTTTCCTAATAAGGGGGACAGTTTATTACGCGCTATTTACCGACCGATTTGATTATACTTGGTAAACACAGTAAATACCTGTTTTTAAAGAGGAATTTCGAATATGGGCACAAGTGGTTCCCGAGATACAGTTGTGAAGTTTAAAAACAATACGATTTTAGTATTCCACATGAATATTGGTAAATTTTACTAAAATTGGTCATTGGTGTTGTCGAAATAAATATTTGTATTTTTTTCTGAATTTTGATGTTCTCAGCTTAGATTGCGAGAAATTGCCGCTGATAAAACTGTGTGCTCGTGAGGTCTACTGGTCACAGAATTACTAGTTAAAGTAATTCACGCTAAAAGTTAATTAAGTTACGTTTGGACGGATGTATTTTTACTGTTTTAAATAAACCAATCAGACTGAAATTTTAACAATTTTATCATACTAATATTATAAAGAGGAAAGATTTGTATGTATGTAACGAATTGCCTCGAAAAGTACTCGACCGATTTCAAAAATTCTTTCACCATTGGAAAGTTACATTCACCCTACGTAACATAGGCTATATAAGATTCATCATCATCATCATCCATCCGGAGAGCAGCTAGTTTAATATAATGTGATAAAAATCTGAAATAACACTTATGCTATTTTATTCGATTAAATTCTTGTGGAAGAGCCCTCCAACTCATCACAGTCGTAGCTGCGGGACACAACTAGTAAAAGAAACATCGCATTCTTTCACACAAAATTATAAACATTTGTCTAGATTGAAAATAATAGGTAATAATTTTTCTCTTCTCTGCGCGCTCAACAATTTTTAGAACAAAAGTAATACGCAATTTGATACAAGACTACAAACAACAAAGGCGTACATAATACAGTTATGATAATATAGCATAACGAAACACAATGAAATAGAAAATTAGATACATCAAAAGGTTATCAAGTGCTAATCTAAGCGTGGGCGCACGTTTAACTCTTTTCTATGTAATTTGCGTAACGGTACACGACGGAACTTAATGACGTTACAGTTTAACGCCACCTTAATTATAATGCTTGAAAAAACTTAATTATTGTGGTATGTATGTTTCCGGTTTGGAACGATGGGAACTATTGCTATACTGTGCCACGATGGAAAATAGCGGGAGCTCCGAAGAAGTATTAAGTAATCTGTGCTCCGGGGCTTGATTCTGTAACTGAATTGTGTGAAGGAAAACATATTTTTTAAGTTATTTTATAAGAACGTAGTGTTGTAAAGTAATTGACCAAGCGAAGCGTCTCTGCTTTAACTGGCCAAATTGACTTTCATCTGTCCGTGTGTCCGTATGTTTGTTAGGTTGTTCGTTTGTCTTCCTACAGGTCGCATTTTTCAACCGATTTTGACAAGGCTTGGTATGCATGCTCTATTATTTATTTTCTGGAAACTCCCACAAACCGACTGAAACACAATAGCATGCTATGTAACTTCACCTCGTTGTTATGTGGGAGTGCGGTACTTCCCCGGTCGTGCCGGCCCATTCGGCTGTGGGGTTACAGCGTGGCACTACCACCAAAAAAGGTTGTGCTGTACTGCGTACCGTGTAAAACTTAGCGTTAAGACTACCTATGTGCTCGCTCGAGGTATACTGTTCGCAGAACTGCTAGTAATAGGTACATATCAAACATTAAAGAGTTAATTTGTAGTTCCTGTGATCATCTTCTGCGTACCACACCAGCTTCACGATACCATATCATTGGTTTCTCTGAAGTTTTATAGGTGTGAGTGACTCAATATATTCAAATTAATTAATTCACTACTGAATAGAAAAAGCAAGAAATCTACGTCCATTATTTTTTGCTTTTAACTTTGGGTGGCAGATGATGACTTGGCAGAGTGAAGTACTCCAAAAAATATTGTGATCTAAAACTTTAGTAATTATGTTCGATTTACTTTAGTAAGTATGTTTTTTGCATTATACCATTTTTCTAAGCTAAATGAAATAATAATTTCTTAGGTTGTGATTCTTGTACATTGAAATCAAACAACTTTGAACGTATTAAATCGCGTATATTTTTTATGGCAACGTCTCGAACACTTTTTAGTGAACATGGTCTCGGGTAGACTAGACGATGATTTCAATAGAGATGATGGTAAAAATACCATCTGCTTGAGATCCAGTGATTGATTACTAATATTTGATCGTTAATAAAATCCCGTGACCAGCAGAATACTCTAAGAGTTCTGGACAATGTGACTACTGCGTGCATCGGGAACGTTTGATTGAAATATGTTATGCGGTACATTGAATTCATTTCAATAACTTTATAGCAGTCAACTGTCATCTAGTCTAACTGATATAAATACTTAATTAGCATAATCAGTCCATTATGTTCTTGCTGATGGGATTAGAGCCTTTCTTTCAGTGAGAATAATTAGGACATAATCAACCACGCGGGCCCTGGGGCCTTACTATGAGCTCTTAAAGCAGGACTTCTAGAAAACTGCCCGGTTTATTCGTACCATGACAACGTTAAAGCAAGTCTGCACAGGCCTACTATTCAATACCGCAGAAAAACCGTTCACCTGTTTTTTTTGTATGGACTTTCGTTAACATGACGCTCCAAAATTCACTCAGTTTGGAAGCTTACAAACGTCTAGGCGCCTGAAATGTTGGTTATAGTAAATTGTTAGAGTGCTAGAGACAATATTATCCGTTCACATTTGAGAAAACAATACTCAAACAGTTCACTTATATGAGCGTCATATTATGATTTCATTCAAAACTGTTTATGCCCGGTTTAAGAACTGCACGGAACTTGCATGGTTTTTATGAAGCTGATAGTAAGGCCCCTGAGCGCCTTGGTGGATAGGCTTGTGGGTAACCCATGTCCAAGTATTCAGGCCGCCCGAAGGGCTTCTACATAGCCTAACGATTGTTGCCCTAAGACAGACAACCGGAGCCGACGGCTTGGAAGCGCTCGCAGTGGAGTTTGACTTGGCGATCTTAACCAATCAACAAGTTAAGCAACGCTTACTGCGGTCACGAGTTGGAGTAGCATTATTCAACGTACTCCGTGCGTCAGAGAGTACGTTTAGTTAAACCATCGGGAAAAAATGTCAATGCCTAATTGTGAGGCGTGTGATAAGCCTTATGACGTATATCACATTATATTGATGATGTTTGTATTGGAGTGTGTCCGGAACCAGGCTGAGAGGCTGAAGACATTTCACAATCTCAGTGTAAATAGATCTCGTTTGGGTGAATTGTTTAATATTTTGTCAAGTTCGCCGTCTAGTGATACTCAGTCCTTAAATACGGTTTGTTAGGGGCAATTCTACTGCGATTAACATAGTGTTCATAGTACAAAAAAATGCATTCGTGCGATGAGTGGTGTACCTCCCTTTGAATCGTGTAAGCCTTTATTTAAAAAACTTTATATACTATCACTTCCATGTATGTATACATTCGAACTTGCTACCTTTGCAAAGGCTAACCCTGAACTTTTCAAAATGGCTTCTGATTTATACCCCAGAAATACGCGGAATCCGAACAGACTGGTCCATGATATAATTCCTAGGACTGCACTTTACCAAAATACTCATTGCACGTTATTGATCGTGCAATGAGTATTAAAGTTTTTATTGCTCTCCCAAAGAGGATTAAAGAGCTAAGTTTGAAACCATTTAGAAAGGAATTGTTATGTTGGTTACATAATAAAAACTATTACTCTGTAGCTCTGTACGTGATTTGTTAAATAAAATGTTTTTTAATTATTCGTTTTTTGTGACTTAAGTTGTATTTGATTTGTTTTTTTATAAAGATTTAAATTGTATTTTGGTTATTAGTAAATAGTAGGTAACAATTTCGACTCAATCAATTAGACAATTTTTATTGTAGGTATTATGTATGCACGCTCAACATACTATTTAATCAATATTACATACCCTAGATAGGGAAGATTGTACAGGAAACCATGTGTATATTTTTGTAACACCCAACCTACGTTCTGTAACAATAAACAATTCACTTCATTTCATATAATAAATCATGAATTTCTAATATTCTAAAATGATTATCTCGTTCGGTTATTATTTTTCGTTATTGTACCTATCTACAAAATAGATATCTATCTACCGACCAATCTAATTGCATTTCTTGAAAAACAATTTCAACTTATCATATTTAATAATTGAAGTAAAGACCTACTTACACGGACCACGTAACAAGAAGCACTATAATTATATACTAGCTTAATATAATAAGTGTAATGACGTTTAAAGTAATATTTTTCAAAGCATGTTCTGTTCCTAATAACAATGATGTAATGAGGCAATCGTTATCGTTATGAACCTAATCACTATTATGAAATAGTTGGAACTTAATAATAGTGTTTAGGAACACGTAACTCTGAAGTATTCTTATGATGTGAAACGCTCGCGGCGGAGTTTGCCTTGTTCTAAGATCTACTAGGTTAAGGCGCATCCCATCGCAAATAACCTTTCAAAGTCAAAGTCAAAGTCAAAATCATTTATTCAATTTAGGCATCAAAACGCACTTATGAACGTCAACTTTTCATTATCATGTACTTTAAAGACTCTACCGCCGCGTTCCAAAATATATAGAACCCACCGAGAAGAAGCGGCAAGAAACTCGGGGCCATTCTTTTTATATGGATGTTTACAATGTGTCTACTTAAGTACTACAAATATTACATTTTATGGGTGGCAGAGAGACAGCTTGCCAGAAGCGGAGTATTCCAAGCATCTTTATCTTCTATATAATGTCGAACTTTATAGTAAGCTTTTTTTATTAATACGTTTTTACAGTCAACTTGAATTTGCCCTCTGTGAGCTCAGTTATGTGCTCTGGGATTTTATTGTAAAAACGCACACAATTTCCTAGGAATGACTTATTAGTCTTCGCAAGTCTAAAACTAGGTACAGCTATCCTATTTGTAATTTTGGTATTAAAAGTGTGGTGATCACTATTTAACTTATATTTATGTAAATTTTTACGAACATACATTATATTATCAAATACATATAAGGAAGGCAACGTTAATATATTGATTTCTTTAAATAAATCTCTCAAAGATTCACGGGGACCCATTTCGTATATAGCTCTAATAGCACGTTTCTGAAGGATAAATATGGTCTCTATATCAGCCGCTGAACCCCATAGCAATATCCCATATGACATTACGCTGTGGAAATATGCAAAATACACTAACCGCGCCGTAGAAGCATCTGTTAGCTCTCTTATTTTACGTACTGCATATGCAGCAGAACTGAGTCTCCCAGACAAGGCATTTATATGAGGACCCCATTGTAATTTTGCGTCAATTTTAATGCCTAGGAAGACTGTTTCCTTGTCCATTACGAGTTTAACTCCATCAAGCGTAACGTTGGACTCCAAATATGGAACAGTAGGCAAAGAAAACTTCAAACATTTTGTCTTTGTTGAATTCAGAAGTAAATTATTAGTTGAGAACCATTTAGAGATACTAGATAGAGCGTTGTTTACTTGAATTAGTGTGCTATCTTTCCTATCTACTTCTTTCCTATCCTTGGCCATAAGTGGCAAGTCGACAATGTAAACTAAGAACAAAAAGACCCTAAAATGGACCCTTGTGGAACACCCATTTTAATTATAGATCCTGAAGATGTTACACCATTTATGCCAACCTTTTGCATCCTGTCAGATAAATATGACTCGATGACATCAAGCGCAGCTCCACGAATACCATCCACCAACCCAAGCCTTTAAGACATACGTCATTAACTTCACACCGGCATCCTTAGTTGATCTTGTTTTCGTGAAGCCGAACTGATTTTCGTGCAGTATTGAATGCTCGTTGAAGTGCGCCAAAAGTTGTTTGAGCATAATTTTTTCAAAGATCTTACTCAAAATTGGTAGTATAGATACTGGTCTATAATTTGAGGGGTCTGTTTTCTCTCCAGCCTTAAAAATTTGAGTGATTCTACTATATTTCATTAAATTAGGAAAGGTACCTCTATCTATACAAAGATTAAATAAGCGGGCCAAAATAGATTTTTTTTTCTTTAGAATCCGTTTCTGGGCGGTAGTCGACAGTTCAAGAGGCAACTGCCGACTGTTTGACCTATCGACTGTTGAATAGTTTGTTTTAACGAATTAGATTAGATTTTAAATCTATGAAAATAGGTCTTTTGAAAAATTTTAATGGCCTGATGTAATAAATAGGTTGTTTATAGCGATTAATCCATTAGTGTACACCAAATTTCAAAACCAGTTGTAGTTCATGTGAAAATGAAAGAAATCACTGTTTTTGCCCAATTTCAGTACTTTATTAGAAACTGATATATTAAACAGGTACTATGTAAAGAAAATGTTTGATTGATTGTCATGATTTAAAAAAATGTTTAATGTTTTTGAAATAACGCGATAAAAGCTTCTAAACATCAGGGTTGGTTAGATATTGCTGTGGGACGCGCCTTAAGCAAAACTTGCATGGGTGCATCTTTACATGGATGGGTGACCGTTAGTAGATTTTTCAAGTGTGTGCTACCGTATTTCGGCATGATAAGATACACGTGTCAGTTACATATATGTTTGAAGCTCTTCATGAGTTTAGACTGTTTATTTAGAAACACTCACGTAAATTGGTAACATTCTGAGAAGTTAAGAAAAAAATCCCATACAAAAAAATTGCCTTTCAAACAGTAACGTTTGCACCTGCAGTATGTGTTCAGGGTTTAATAACTGGCAAACGTGTGGTACTTCCGCACGCGGACTCTGTAAAAGTCATACCACTACAAAAAATATCATGATTTAAAATATTTAGGCATGTCTTAGTGACAGCTTTTCATACAAATAAATTATCTCTCATGAGGATTATAAACAAGTACAATTTGAAAAATGTAATACTGACTTCCATTCTATTCATTTATTGGAATGTAACTCAAAAACTACTGGACCGAATTTGATGAAATTTAAATGGAACCACAGGGGAAGCACCAGCCAGAAAACTGGTGTTTTACTTCTCCCATGCTAAAAGCATTGTGTGTTGTGTACCCCTTCTGACTCTTTCTGGGAGAAAATCAGTTAATGAGTCAGTCAAAGGTAAGTTCTCGAGGTATCGCACACATCTACTGTTATCAATTGATAAGTTATAACTGTATAACGTCAGAAATCAAAGAACTTCTTTTAGAACCTAAAGCTTTTAGCAAGCACTTGCCTGTATTGTCAAATATTAAATCATACCATACTTGTTACACTTATTAAAAGTGATAGTCTGTGACTAACTGTAATATAATTTCATGATCATATTTCATTACATTAAATCCTTATTTTGTGTATTTAAAAACTATTTCTTGATTAACCTAAATTGTGACAAACTTTAAAAAAGGAGAACCATGATGGAATGACAGAATAGAGACGTCAGGGATTATCATTAATTTTGATTTGGATTTTGGGAGAGAGAGTATTGGATCACGGATACGTCCGATTAAAAAAAGATTATAGGAAGATTCCAATTTGGTGTGCCGAGACACGAAATAATTATATTCCCTGGAAACCTTAGTTGACGGTGAGGTGTTGAAGTTGGTGAAATAGTGTTTTGCACCCGACGAGTCACTCTCGATATCGTCAATTACATTCCTGAAGTCAAGACTTGGAAAGATATTTTCATATATATTAATCAATAACAAATCGAGGGTGTTGGTTTGATAAATACTCTCGCCCTGATATATAAAACAAGCTATTTGGGGTATCCCGTGTTCTCTGAGCTCAGAACTGAAGCCTTCAATAAAGCAAGAAGCTAACTGGAACCTTTAATGGAACGTGTGTGTGTGGACTTGTGGTGAAGTGTTATCCGCCAGGTCATGTAATACTTATTATTATAACTTTATTTATATTTCTGATGTTCCTTTTTATTTTTTAGTTAGCTAGCTAGGCCTTCAGCTAGGTATACTACCAATGTAAGTAACCATTACATTACATAACGGCCGATGCCAATAATCTATCTATCGCCAGTTTCCTTTACTAGAGATAGATATGTGACAATATTTGACAGGCCGGTTGGTGCAGTTGGTAGCACCCCGCCTTCTGAGCCGCTGGTCTCGGGTTCGATCCCCGGACAGGTCAAACATTTGTGTGCATGAACATGTCTGTTTGATCTGTGTCTGGGTGTTTATATGTATATAAGTATCTAATATCATATATATGTATGTATCAGTCATCAGGTTACCATAGTACAAGCTCTGCCTAATTTGGGACCTGAAGACCTTTGTGTGGATGTTGTCCTATATTATATATTAATATTATATTATATTAAATATTATATTGTACAGACGTGATGTCATTTTTTTCGGTAGTAAAACTGTGGTAAAGATAAGATTATTGGGATTCCCCATTAGTCGGGATGTGAACGAGTGTTTACTATTTGCGATTTGGATATAATTTGGAAATAACTTATACTAAAGACTAAAACATAATTATTTATTCTGATGTAACTTTATCGCGATCTCCAAGAGATCGCGATAAAGTTATTCTATACGCGCACGAAGATGTGCGTTTCAGGTGCATAAGTACTTGCTGCGCTCCGCGGATTCACCTCCGTGGTAATGGATGATGATGATGAATCAAAATATATATGGTGTTTGGTAGAGGGACCGACATACCAAATGAGCGTGTTCGGGGACTTGGTGACTTGGAGAATACAAGTTGGCCAAAAAAAATGCCAGACGCCCCCATTTTTTTTAACTTCTTTTTGTGTAATTTCCCTTTTTCTCCGAATTCGTACCTATTTACCACCATAACATTTGTAAAATCTGTTTTAGACAGGATGTTTTTAGTTGAATTTGGTCTCTATACACCTTCAGGCCAATCCAATTCAAAATCCAGGTATCCAATTTTGCTTTGCTTGGCCTGAAGGCCCGAACACGCTCATTTGGTATGTCGGTCCCTCTACCAAACACCCTGTATAGTCTGTATTCATCAGAGACAATGTAGCATTATAATGACGAAAGATTTTTTCATATCTGTCCAGCGGTTTCAGAGCGGTTTAAGCGTATTCAATTCAAACAAACGAACAAATATTTCATCTTTATTTCATCTCTAATATTACAGCATAAAAACGTAAGAAACACGAAAATATAATATTACTTTTCAAAGCACTAACGCCTGCTTTAGCGATCATCATAGTAAATAATATTATCATATGTTCTATAAAAGACATTTACTTTTGAGATTTTTATTGTGAAAATGTTATAAATTGGTCTTTGTCGATAAATATTTCTATTATACCCATAACGAAGTGTTTAAAAACAAATCTCCCATTATAATTATAGTCGAAATAAATCTAACCAAAATTGAAAAGTAACTGTATAGAATAAAATTAAACAGTCTATAAAACATAACCACAAAAACTGTGTTTACTCTTCTCGCAAGCTAACTGTACATAGAGTAATCACGTACATTTAGGTAAAAAAACACGAGGCTTAAACGTTTCTATGAACAAACTGAACACAGGCCAAACGAAACGACGAATGCAAAAAAACCCGATCAAGTGCGGGTTGGACTGGCGCAAAAAGGGTTCCGTAACACCACAAAATATAATAATGCCAAAAAACTGTGTTTTTATTTAACTTTCAGGACGGATAGAACTGCTAAAATAAAAGTTTTACAAAAATAAAATAAGTTGGAAAACCCGTTTCCTGTGGAGTGTAGAGAGTAAGTAATAGCTATGTAATTTTGCGTATTTTTTTGTTTGGATATCTAACAAAAAGTACTAAAATATTCCAATATTACTGGGCAGATCATACTGAGGTTTTGGTTCGTCAGGCCAAAGACTTCTGAAAATTTCAACTGACCCGCCAGCGGCTTCACTCGCGTGGTCTCGCGGGATAGGGTTAATTATATTTTTTAAGTACGGGAATTCTTTAAATTACCGGGATCAAAAGTATCCCATATGTTGGCCAAGAATATAAGCTACCACCATACAAAATTTCATTTGAATTGGTCCAACCGTTTCAGAGATTAGCCCGTAAAAACAGACAGAAGAACAGACAAACAGAGAAACTAAAAATTAAAATAACTAAATTAGTTCGATTTCAGTTCTTACCTCCCCCTGACTCGGTTTTTGTCATTTCTTTTTCATAGAACAGAAATTCGACCTCTACAGTTTTATTATACGAATAGATAGATATAAAATTTCAAATTAAATAAAGTTAAAAGACATACAGACAAACGTCGTCAGTTAAGTAATAGGGTAAAATAGTAATGTGGAACCCTAAAAAGAAAAAAAATATTGCTTTTCAGTTACCGAAGAAAGCCTAAGGTAATCTCAGCCTCAATCGAAAACATACAATGGTAACTATGAAAAAAAATATGCCTCCGAAACTCAAAAGTGAAAAGGTTTTGACAATTTAATTTCGCCGTTTGGAGCTCATCTTTCCCTGCTTATAAAACGTTAGAAATAGCATTTTAATGACACAGAAGAAAAATTGTATGATATTTAAATTTACAAGGAAATCTAAGTACTTAAATGTGTGAAGCTTTCCTCCGGTAGCTACATCTATGCAGCTTTACTTATAAACACATTTAAAGTATATCATTAAATGTAAATTTGACAATACAATATACAATACAAACATTATTTATTGATCACCAATCATTAAAACCATAATATAATAAAAAGCACTACAGTAAGTTGGACAATTGGCGGCCTTATCGCTATGGAAATATTTTTAAGGCAACCTTGCACAGAGAGGATTTTTAATAATAGACACTTGCACACAACAATGATGCTGTGCGCAGTACTAAATAACGTCATTTAAAATGAAGCATCGATTAAAAGTAAAGGCCGTTTGTATTGAATGTTGTTTTTAATCTTTAAAAATATTATATCTAATTTGTGGGGAACAAAACCACATAGAAAATAAAGCAATTTCTAAATAAAAGATTCGAATTTGTTAATTCGTAAACATGTTATAATCCATGTGCCTATTTAAGCAATCTTATATTGCATTTCCCACACAGCGACAAATACGATAAAAAGAACATATGAAAATACAGGGAAATTGCAAATGCAAATATTTTTTTTCACGCGCCGTAATAAGCAATGTTAGGAAACATATAGCTTACTTCAAAAACTGTTATTTTGAGTGATTAAATGCAAATATTTTATCACAAATTATAATGAGATATGAATAACTCGATAAAAAGTAATAAATAAATGTCTGTTTGATAAGTCATTCAATGGCGTACACATTTATTTATTCCAAATCCAAACCTTTATGAATTTTCTGCATGAAGAACCGGTTGTTACTATAAACATAACTGATTTAACCGGTTAAATTTAAAATACTATGTTTACTCGCCTATAACTTGCAGTACATAAGGTAGGTACTAATTCAACTTTGTAGGGATTATTCTATTATGCACTAGGTTATAATTTTATTATATACATGTGTGTTATAGCTCGGCATATGACCCTAATTGTGATGTAATACAGCTCACTTTTCGAGCAAACGTGTTGAAAAGAATATTCTCTGCGCCCACAAGACTAAAATATAATTACTAATTACGTTCCCATACCGATAATTAAGTTTACCTGTATTAAATATTACTTTTCCTAGAACACTTTCAGCGGTTTATAACATCGGAACACCGACCAAGCTTCAGCTTACGAACCGGTAATACGAGATGCTATACGCTATTTTTTTTAATTATCCATCTAGGCAGGCTAAAGACATAAACACTACACTGTCTCGTCTTACGAAGCTTTTGAATACATCACACGAAATAATCTATGTTTCATAACAAATCCAATCGTGATATTGAAAACACCTAAATTCACTTTAGTTCCATTTTATTGTTACAAATTACACCTGGTTTTGGTAACACACACTTTTCAGTGTGTGTTACCAAACACAAAATTTTTAATCTTTATTGTGCTAACATAGTAGTATTGAAATAAGTTGATACAAATAAATAGATAACCAAATCATCGATTACAAGCTTTACAGTGTGGACAATAGAGTGGCCATTAGCCCTCATACTAGGATTCCCTGTGTCATGAGGACTAGTTCTCCCAACAATGTACTAATATCAAGATAACATACAATATCTTATTGTGCAACACAACAATATTGAGGAAGTCACTTCACAATAAGTTTTATCACGCGAGAGAGTGTGTGTATGTGTGTGTGAGTGTAAAGGTGTGTATGTGTATGTGTTTGCGAGGGTGCGAGGAAAAGGAGTGTGTGTATGTATGTGTGTGTGTTTGTGAGGGTGCGAGGTGTGTATGAGTGTTCCTCGTGCATGAAGGTGTGCGTATGGTGCGGGTGTAATAAGTGTCATTTACGAGTGCGAGCATGAATACGTTTGTTAATTACGTACCTACAATTCAGTTTAAAGATATTTATACTAAAAAAAGACCAAGGGCACTTACATGAGAACAATTTATAGTTAACCTTTAGTTACCTACAATTAAAAACATACATGATTTGAGTTGTTCGCAAAATTAGAAGTAGAGAAAAAATCTCTTATATAAAGTTTGCCTTATCCAATAATTTGAACATCAGCCCTAATTTTTCTACAAAATTATTCATATAACTTACATATTTTGACTGTATATTTGTGGCTTTTAAATCTGGGGCATTTTCTTATTCCGATCTCATTACCTCAGTCAAAATGAGCTTGTAGCTTGTAAAACGTGTGGTTGTAGTTACCAAAATTTATTGCACAATTACCTTTATTATATACTAGCTGTGCCCCGCGGTTTTACCTATTACCGACAGTATTGGATCGAACCAAAATAAACAAAAAAATCGGTCAAGGCGTTTATGAGTTTTAGTGAAGAGACTAACGAACAGTAATTGATTTTTATATACTTATAACAAGTTTTTGTGTTTTTTTTAACTTGAGTGTTATAACTTTATATGGTAATTTTATACCTGTTACAGCAACGGAAAAATAGTAGAAAATTATGAATTAGAATAAGAAAATATGACTCAGTACTTTCATCTTTTATAGATAGATATACTCGTAGTAAGCATAATTAAAGTTAGAGTTAAAATTGTTACAAAACAATGATAAAATATGAATTTTACGCAGATATTTATTTATATTTATTTTTCTATGATAAATTACGTTTACACACGTAGTCTATAATTATGCAACTGCTTTTATCGCTGACTGTACCTAAAGGAGGTTTGGTTAAAAAGAAATGTATGTTTAGTATTAATGCCACTTAGCGCTGCTGATTAATCCCTCGAGGCTAAACTTCTCGGCATGACACCAAAGCTATAGAGAATTATTCTCATTTAAAACCGAAGGAACACAGATAATAAAAATAATAGATTACAAAATAAACTACAAGATAAATAAATGTATTCGTTTGTTTAATAGGTAAAGTTTCCTTTTTATAAAAAATATATCAGCTACAATAGGTACGTAGGCACACCACAAAAAAATAATCACTCTTCTCTAGCAATCATATTATACGTAGATTAGATGCCAAATGATATGTTTAACTTCACTTGTCTAAATCATGTATACATTCGTAATGCTTACCTAATAAACCTATCCAGTTTTGATATAAAACATGTTATAATTAATAACTTATTGACACATATCATATAAATATAAAGTAATAATCGGTGCACATGTATAATTATCGCTAAATTGAAAAATAATGTTAATAGTTATATAGCAAATAATTATTGTAAATAGGCACTTATGTAAGAGTAATAATCCAGTAATACTAGTAGCTATAACGTTTATTTATTACTTTGAGAGTAGCATATTTATGGAATATCATATAATAAGAACGACAGCTTCCTAGGCTATAAAAGCCTTCGAGATGATTCCTTAGAGTTATCATGACATCTAAATTATTTATCCCAGATAGCGGTTGACGTTTGTTATCATGATAATATAGGTACTTAGAAGATTGTTCGGTGTTCTTTTGAATCTATTTATTTCGCTCTAACGTTTATTATTGTTATGGTTTAGGATCCTCCCTCTCGTACATGTTAGTAGCGTTCCGTACAAAATATTATTCGAGATTATCATTGCGATTTAATTGTAAGCTCTTCGTTTTATTTAATAAGTATACTTAATTAGTAGTTATTTATTGCAGGAGGCCTTTGCCAAAAGACACACTGAGGTGAGAGACATCCTATAGCCGGACGAACCAAACGAGACAGCCATAAAGGTTAAATCTCTCACCCAGTTTAATGGATTAAATAAATAATACCTAATTAATAATAAACGTAATTATTATTTCACTTTAAACCACCATAATATTCAACGTTTCAATCTATCTCTATTAAATTTTATTTTACAGTCCAAAATAAACTATTTAAATATATTAAATTTGGAAATTATAAATAGATTATAAATAGAACTCACCGTTCAGTCCGGGTAAAAGCACAGGCGTGCAGAAGGTGCGCGGGCGCAAGTATGCTGCGCACGAGGAGCAATGACTCCGACAGGCGCACTTGACCTTGTGCGAGTAGACGCGAATCCACTCTATGTACTGGTTTTATACTCGCGTCTTCGAGACACACAGATGACCAGGCTGGAAGATGGAGCATGAGCAACGAACAAACTAGGAACGAAAAAAGCGAAATAGAACAATATAATGGATTGATTCAGGGATCAGTTCACAGGAACCCATATTAAAGATGGTAATGCTCTAAAGTACTTAGTACCTAGTATAGAAGTAATTACTCAAGTGGATGATAATCCATTATATGTATTCCGGGAGCACGAGGCCGTCTATACTTGCAAGTGAACCTAAATATACTGCATGTATTGGCTTTGTATTTGCATCCACCATCCAATTGCACCAGTGAATGTTGGATTAGACCCTCAGTAAAGTTTTCGTTGTATGGCGTCGCCGTTTGCAAGTTTGGTGAAAAGCAAACAAGAACCAGTCCCGAAACAAGAGACAAACTGGACTGTACGTACTGTTTGAATTTTGGGACAAAAATAGGTCTCGCAGAGCACCAATGCAATTTGTTGCAAGTGAACGTGAAAGCCATAAGTTTCCAATGTTCACTTTGCTTACAAAGTACACTCTTTTTGCCATCTCTGGGAAAGATGGTGGCGAGGCCCGAATATAGAATTATCACATGTACAGGACTACAAGAAGGTCGATTAGTGAATCACAGACATCGAAAACTTTTGAAAATATAACTGGATCCTAAAAGCTGTCTATTGAAAAGTAAATGACTGATTTTGTATGGTAGGCTCAAATAATCTTATAAAATACCAACTGCTTCGAGATCAATTTTCTTAGCTCAAAAAGCTCAGCTTGCCAACCTCCAGACCCGTGTGTTATTTCGCTACTTCCATCAAGTAAGCAGGCTCACCAAGCGGTGATTGCACTTAATGGAAAAAAGGGACCTCAGCGTCCTCAGCACATGCCTATCTACCTATCACGCTTATCTCGTTTGATGGCTCGTTTTTCTTACAGGCACTTATTATGAAACTTTGAGCACGTCTGTATACTCATAATAATTGAGAACTTTTAAGGGTTATATACCTTATAAAGAAAACGGAATCCCTATAGAATCACTTTGTTTTCCGTCTGTCCGTCAAGACACTTTTAAAAAGGTACGCGAATTCTATACTGGCCGAATCTCGCCACGACCGACTACCATTGGTTTTACGCGAAATTGACAATTTTAGCACGGAAAGAAATTTTCCTCCCAAGGAGCAGTACAAAATGCCTTCACACAGGGTTTGGAGTCCAAGTCTGCAGAGTTCTATCGCAAACATTTGAATGATCTTCCGATTAGATGGCAGAAATTTATACATAACGAGAGTAAATACCTTGATTCAATAAATATATTTTTACTCTACCAAAAATTGTTCCAATTTTTTGCCTTTTTTGCAATTTCACACCTCAAAAGTCAAACGGCCAGACACAATAGAAATTTCATTCTTATAATGACAACGACACTTGAGGGTATATTTAATGTTTCTAATCACCCCTAATATAATGACCGTTAATGCCGCATTTTTTCTCAAACTTTGCAATTTCACAAGGGAATCAAAACTTATACGGGTACGTCCCGTTGACCTAGAAACATTAAATTTGGCAACAAGGAATATCTAACAGCATATACAAAGGAAAAAATCTGAAACCGTGATTATATACTTTAACATAACAATAAATTATAAATAAATATAAATATTAATAATAAATAGCTGATTTACTCATTAAATTAAAAATAATAGTAAATGTAAACTGATTATTTGCAGTTATTGCGATAGTCGTGACCAGGGATTGGACGGCATAGTTCTATTATTATTATGCTCGTTTGGATTAAATAACTTTTCTTAATGCACGGGACCCTCGGTGTGCGAGTCCAACTCGCACTTTTTTCGCAGGTTTTTATTTCGTGGAATAAAGTGACGAAAGTAGGACGTTTAAATGATGCTAAGGGCCACACTTTCTGGTAACAATTGTCGTATCATATTAAAGTGAACCGCTTATTAGCTAAGCGAGGAGCTATAGATCGAATGTCAAAGAAACTATGATATATAAGGTTCATATTTGTATGCGCTACAAAGTGCCTGGTTGTGGATGACTGCCCAAGAAAACTTAACGTCGGGCGCATTATTCACTCATTAATATTAAAATTTATTAAACTTGAAATAATAACAAAAATACATTTCATTTTGCAATATATTATAAAATTATGCTTTTTTTCAACAGCGAATTGTGAATATCTTATGATTGTGTACCTATTTTTGATTTTTATATTTATTATTAGAAGAGGAAAGATTTGTATTTTCACATGTTTGTAATGAATAATAAACTACACAAAAACAACATGACCTTTAAAAAAAATCTCGCCATTAGTGTGCTACATTATTCCTAACGGCCCGTCCCAATAATCTATCTATCGCCGGTTTACCTTACTAGAGATAGATATTTGACACTTTTTGTATGGACGTTATGTCAAATTTCTATCGGTAGTAAGGAAAACTGTGGATAGATAGATTATTGGGATCCCCCCATAAGTAGCATAGGTTTATAATACTGAATACAATTCTATTATGTATATTATATATTATATTATGTATATTATATAGTAGGTATATTACAAGGATGATACTATGTATATTATATGAGGTTTGAATATTAAACACATATGTTTGAAACGAATAAACTAAAAAAATACCATAGGTACAATACAATACAATACAATAACTCTTTAATGCTTACCACAAGAAAAGAATAAATATACAGCAGGTAAATGAACTAATTAACCTACGAGTAGAAATCTTAGAACTATGATAATACAATTGGCGGTCTTATCGCTAATGCAATCTTTTACAGACAACCTTTGAATGGACAAGGATACAAAGAAAAGTGTAGACGGTGGTGTGCAACAAGATAAATAGTTAAAACAAAGTTTAAATATTTGAAAACAGGTTTAAATAAATAGTTACATAAATAATTATCTATTAATTAAAACATAAAGAAGAATCATAAATACCTACATAAATATCAATCATATTACTACTTTAAAATAAGATTATATGAGATCATGCAACATGAGATGTAATATTAATACTCAATAAAATAATAAATACATACATATAAATAATAACAATATTACAGGAAATGTGAAGCAGTTTCAGCAAACAGAGGACAAAAAATACCATATCTACCGACTTCAAAAATAATTCACCATTAAATTGCTACATTATTTTTAAGTAACATAGGCGTAACATCCTACTTTCTACTACGAGTATCCTATTAATATTGTAAACGCGAAAGTTTGTGAGTATGGATGTATGGATGTTTGTTACTCTATCACACTCAAACAGCGGGGCCATAGTTGATGAAATTAGATATGGAGATAGGTGAAGCGCTGTATTAACACATGGGATACTTTTCATCATCATCCATCACCACGCGGGAAAAAAGCGTAATATTCTTGGGCATAGCATAGACAAAATAATAAGATCTCCGCCTACGTCAATATCGTATTGATGACAGTTCCGTCAAAGTTTGTGTCAGCTTCTGATAGCCAAGTCAAAATACCGATATTATTTTGACAGCTCCATACTCCAGATGTGCTCAGCGACCGTCAAGGGTGATGAAATGTAATGACAGTTTTTACCATAGTGATTTGTATGTACGTAAGTACTGTAATTTTTATTACTGTTTACTGATTGATATACTATATCATTTAAATTTTGTCATGTAATACTATTGTAGCAATTGCGTTTGAGCATGTAAATATTTTATGACATTTTGCTATAAAGATAGATATGCCCTTGGAGAAGATAATAAGCTACTCGAAGTACTAATCCTGCGCAGACGAAGTCGGAGGCACCAGCTAGTAACATATATTTTGATTGAAAATCATCATCATCGAAGGTGCAATCAAAATCAAAACCGGGGAAACCTCCGAACGCAACTAGTCTACTATATAAAAATAAGTCGGGTTTTCCTTCCTGACGCTATAACTCCAGAACGCACGAACCGATTTCCACGGTTTTGCATTCGTTGGAAAGGTCTCGGGCTCCGTGAGGTTTATAGTAAAGAAAATTCAGGAAAAATGTAAAAAGAAAAGCGGGAAAATCTTTTTTCGCATAGAGCGCCATCTCTGATACATAGCATGTACTACAAACCAATATATTAAGTAGATGGCGCCAAACGAAATGTTACATAAAACGAAGCCATCTGGTGGCGAAACGGAGTTCGCAGGGTTTGCTAGTGATACATATAAAATTATAATTTGTAATTTTTTTATGTTCTTTAATTCATTTTTTTCGATTCTGATAGTTTTAGACAAGTTTACTTTGGAACCTTTATTTTAACCTTTATTTTTTAGTTAATTAATTTTTAATTTTATTAATTAATAAATTAATGTTTATTTGATTAATTAATTCATTAATTTTAATAACTAATTTTAATCTATAAAAATATCTGTATATAAAATGAAGCTCTATTTTTCGTGGTGATGCGATAATCACGCGTGAGAGGTTGGCACAATTTCGCTATTTCTTATTTTGTTGTATTAATTATTGTCAGGAATTTTCTCGTCCACTACTTAAGAAAAAAAATTAAGAAAAGAGTAACGTAACTTAATAAAAATGTGTGATAGGTAACAGACACAATTTTCGCAAACAAGTTTGAAATAACAATATATACTATAAATATTATAATATTAATACTGTGTCGAATTATGAATTTTTGGGGTATGTCTTTTATTTCTATAAACTTACTTACATTGGCGCACATAAAGCTGTTTGGTTGGCGAACTTTTTCTTCTTAAAAGGATTCATTCCTACAGACGTAGCCGACTCGACTCCCGAATCTACTTATCATAAATATGCTGTGATGAAATGTAGATACAATATGGTATTAACATCTAGTTTCATCAATAAATTTACGTCAAGTGTACACTTTTTTACTCTAGAGTGCTTTTAAAACATTGATCTTGTTAAACAGGAAAATTAAAACAAATAAGCGTGACTCTCCAGTTCGCAACAATTACAAATAGCTTTTTGTAAAAATTTCATGCTCGACTCGGTAACTCTAGGAAGATCTTATTGTTCTCTGATCGACGATAGATAGAGGTAAGTACATATATTAAATGAGTTCATGTTCAGCTAACTGGAACGAAGTTATCCTCTGTGATAATAGGCACTCAAACGTAGATTAAATAATAGTACTTTCAATGTGATATTGACGGCTCGTTTTTAACCTGTGTTCTATAATAGGACGCCGATCTTCAGTGCGATTCTATAAAAGCAAACATCGTTGCATCTTTGCCATGAAACTACGACGAGATGACAAGGAACCTTGGAAAATCAACCTTGTGAACAAGGGTTCTCTTTACAAAACCTTGTGAACAAGGGTTCTCTTGACAAATACAATAGTGAATAAAGAGAAAAACTGTTTTAAAGGTCTAATTAAGCGGTATGTTTATATTTTTTTAAATCTATTCTAGTATGTTAAAATATGTTTTTGATTGTCAATGTGTACTTAGAAGTTAAAGAAATGTCAATTTTTTTTTGTAGTTTTAACTAAATCGCTGCTTGACAGAGATGAACTGAGATAAACTGTTTTAAAACCCTCATTATTACCGACAACATGATGTGACAGCACCTTAAACCTTAACAAATCATATTTTAATAGTAAACTGGTATTCAAAGTCAAAGTCAAAGTCAAAATCATTTATTCAATTTAGGCATCCAAGACGCACTTATGAACGTCAACTTTTCATTATAATGTACTTTAAAGACTCTACCGCCGCGTTCCAAAATATATAGAACCCACCGAGAAGAAGCGGCCAAGAAACTCGGGGCCATTCTTTTTATATGGATGTTTACAATGTTTCTACTTAGGTACTACAAATATTACATTTTATGGGTGGCAGAGAGACAGCTTGCCAGAAGTGGAGTATTCCAAGCATCTTTATCTTCTATATAATGTCGAACTTTATAGTAAGCTTTTTTTATTAAAACGTTTTTTACAGTCAACTTGAATTTGCCCTCTGTGAGCTCAGTTATGTGCTTTGGGATTTTAT
This sequence comes from Selenia dentaria, assembly GCA_917880725.1. Taxonomy (NCBI): domain Eukaryota; kingdom Metazoa; phylum Arthropoda; class Insecta; order Lepidoptera; family Geometridae; genus Selenia; species Selenia dentaria. The sequence continues at coordinate 31,556,162 of OU862879.1, forward strand.
TGTAAAAACGCACACAATTTCCTAGGAATGACTTATTAGTCTTCGCAAGTCTAAAACTAGGTACAGCTATCCTATTTGTATTTCTGGTATTAAAAGTGTGGTGATCACTATTTAACTTATATTTATGTATTTTTTTACGAACATTCATTATATTTTCAAATACATATAAGGAAGGCAACGTTAATATTTTGATTTCTTTAAATAAATCTCTCAAAGATTCACGGGGACCCATTTCGTATAGGTATAGCTCTAATAGCACGTTTCTGAAGGATAAATATGGTCTCTATATCAGCCGCTGAACCCCATAGCAATATCCCATATGACATTACGCTGTGGAAATATGCAAAATACACTAACCGCGCCGTAGAAGCATCTGTTAGCTCTCTTATTTTACGTACTGCATATGCAGCAGAACTGAGTCTCCCAGACAGGGCATTTATATGAGGACCCCATTGTAATTTTGCGTCAATTTTAATGCCTAGGAAGACTGTTTCCTTGTCCATTACGAGTTTAACTCCATCAAGCGTAACGTTGGACTCCAAATATGGAACAGTAGGCAAATAAAACTTCAAACATTTTGTCTTTTTTGAATTCAGAAGTAAATTATTAGTTGAGAACCATTTAGAGATACTAGATAGAGCGTTGTTTACTTGAATTAGTGTGCTATCTTTCCTATCTACTTTAAAAATCAGAGATGTGTCATCCGCAAATAAAACAATATCACAAAGATCCTTGGCCATAAGTGGCAAGTCGTTAATGTAAACTAAGAACAAAAAAGGCCCTAAAATGGACCCTTGTGGAACACCCAATTTAATTATAGATCCTGAAGATGTTACACCATTTATGCCAACCTTTTGCATCCTGTCAGATAAAATAGACTCGATGACACCAAGCGCAGCTCCACGAATACCATAATGGAAAAGCTTTCGAATCAGTATACGGTGTTCCACACAATCAAATGCTTTAGAGAGATCACAAAAAACACCAATAGCATCATGTGAGCTCTCCCAAGCCTTTAAGACATACGTCATTAACTTCACACCGGCATCCTTAGTTGATCTTGTTTTCGTGAAGCCGAACTGATTTTCGTGCAGTATTGAATGCTCGTTGAAGTGCGCCAAAAGTTGTTTGAGCATATTTTTTTCAAAGATCTTACTCAAAATTGGTAGTATAGATACTGGTCTATAATTTGAGGGGCCTGTTTTCTCTCCAGCCTTAAGAATTGGAGTGATTCTACTATATTTCATTAAATTAGGAAAGGTACCTCTATCTATACAAAGATTAAATAAGCGGGCCAAAATAGGACCCATAAAACTAATAATTGTCTCTACAATTTTTACTGACATTCCCCATAAGTCTTCAGTAGTCTTTATATTTAAGCTTTTGAATGTTTTTTTAATTTCGACAGTTGAAGTATATTCAAAAGAAAAACTAGGTACTTCGTTCGTGAAATTAGCTTTAAGAATAGCTTCTGCTGCATTAGGGCAAGAATTCAGTGACTTGGTGACTTCTAGAGGTAAATTAGAGAAGAAATTATCAAAAGTATTTGCTACATTTATTAGTTCTGAGACAGTCTGATTGTTAATTACAAGGACACATGCAGTGTCTTTTGGTTTATTTTTGCCGGTCTCAGTATTTATAGTCTACCAAACTGTTTTTATTTTGTTATTCGATTTCTGAATTTTATCTCTAATAAACAAAGCTTTAGCACGCATACAAACAGTCTTAAATAATTTTGAATAAGTTTTGACATAGTTATGGAAAACTTTATCAGATGTCATAGTTTTTTTATGATATAACTCATACATGGTATCTCTACTTTTTCGAATACCTCGAGTAGCCCAGTCACCAAAACTAACTTCCCAGTTGTACACATTTTAACCTTTGGACAAACTTCATTGATCTCGGTACTAACTAAAGATAATAATCTATAATAATAATCGTTAGGGTCCTCTTCCGAAAGATTCGCGATGCAAAGTTTTGCTTCAATATTTTGCTGAAGCTTTCCGAGCCTACTAGTTGTTAACGGCCTATGTTCGATTATCATCTTTTTCATGTTTTTATTGCCATTAAATTTTATCGCAAGGCCCTTGTGATCAGACCTAACACCGGTCATAATTATAGTTTCCTTAGCCTTACAATTTGAATAAATATTGTCTATGCAGGTAGCTGAATGGTCAGTTATTCTAGTGGGCTCAAAGAATAAATAATTCAAATGGAATGATTTAAACAGCGCAATTGGGTTTGTTTTATCTAATGAATCCTTATATTACAGTCAACGGCAAATGTTTTAATCTTTTCCTTAGTAAATTAGTTTCAATGAAACACCTGATAATTAAAATTTTCTGCAGCTTGTTAAGCATAATTCACTTCAGTAAGACTTGAGTTTTTATTTTACGATCATAAATTTTTGTCTGTCGTAAGTTTGGCCATATATATTTTAGTCTATGTACAAATCTATACTAATATTATAAAGAGGAAAGATTTGTATGTAAGTATGTTTGTAACGAATTGGCTCAAAGAGTACTGGACCGATTTCAAAAATTCTTTCACCAAAGCTACATTCACCCTGAGTAACATAGGCTATATAAGATTCATTATCATCATCCTCATCCGTCACCGCGCGGGTGAAACCGCGGAGAGCAGCTAGTAATTAATAAAGATGCATAATTTTAAAGAATAATTATATCGTCCCGAATATTACAACCATTTATACATTTCAATATGGTTCTCACTTGCCTCTTTTAAAAACAGACTTATGGCGGATCCCAGTCCGCCCCAGTCCCAGTCAGTACCAGTCCAAATCTATCTATCTACAGTTTTCCTTACTACCGATAAAAATTTGGCATAACATCCATAACTCCATAGTTACAAATAGTGTCAAACATCTATCTCTGGTATGGTAAACCGGCGATAGATAGATTATTGGCACCGGTTGTAAATAAATAGGTACTCGTACTTACCTACACATGAAATACCTACCTACGTAAAATAAGGTATTTCGCATTCATCTTTTGGCCTATGCCTTTAACATTCCGGAAGCGTTTAGGTTTATGGCAAATGGCTTGGCCGTTAAACTATTAAATTACGATTAAGTTGGAAAGCCTTTGCTTCCAAACGTCTTTTAATAACCATAACTTAGATCCTATACAGTGACTGGACGCTATAGGAATCATAGCAGAAAATAGCCGTAACGAGATCTATGGTTCCAGCAAGTACTTGTTTATGATTGTAGGGAGAAATATATTTTTTGTGATATAAACTTTTGTAGGTAGTAGTAGTTTTTGAAACTGTTGCATATAGTGCGTTCGAATAGAACCCTTGTGAGCGTTTTTAGCGAAAATAACGCTAAAAACGCTCACAAGGGCGTTCGAATTGGGAATCTGTGAGTGGAAATGTCGTTCATGTCTCTTTTTGTTCAGCGTTCGGAAAGCTAAAAAAGAGGTATTTTTGCCACCAACACACACACACTTGCGTCACAGATTACTGAATAAGAAGCTTGCGTAGCGAAACCAAACTTTTAGAGATAAAAAAATATCCTCAGACGGGATTCAAACTTGTGTATTCTGACTAATCGTGTCAGACTCTCTGACCATTTTAAACCACCCAAGCCTGTATATACATTAAAGGATTTATCTTTCTAGTTGTTTTATCGTTATTATGGGGACGAAGTGCCATCTATCGAATTGTGTGAAAAGCTAAATTCGACCCAAAGAAGAGTTTGTTCAAACACTCTCGTATTGATGACGCATTTTTCATCAATAGCAAACGCAAGTTGCTTTTGCAATTTATATAAAATATCCAAAAGTCAAACTTATAGAGAAAAAATATATCCTGGGACAGGATTACTTTGCATAAAATGCTAATATATAACAACTTTCTCGTTTAGTTATTATCATTTAAAGTTAGTTAATAATTTATTTATTTCATAGGAAATCCTACAGCTTAAATTAACAAAAAAGCGTCTTATAAATTAAGCACCACAGAGCCAATTATACGAGTAGATCTTCACGTATATTATAATATAATTATTGTTACTGCTACATTTAGGGGCACCAAGATTAAAACTGAAAGCAACCATAGTACACTAGGCAGTACTATAGATTAAAGCGATATGTAATGGCAGTACTATAAACTATGTACTGCAGTCTGTATGACTGCATAGCGCAGGTCCATCAGGGCATTTACACTCGTCAGTTACAATTTGACATTGTTGACCAGGTAGTACTTATGAAATATAAATTTTCATGCCACCTGCTCGACAATGTCCAATTACATATCACGTAATATCAACGTGAACTAGGTAAGCATTACGTAAGAAACTGCATTATCCTCTTGGTGCATAATCTACTATTACAATTATCTTGCATACATATGGGCATAAACAATAATTAAGTATCAATTTTAACAAAGGTCTTAAGTACTAAAGTACAGAAGGTAGGTAATTAATCCTAAAAGACAATTATTACAGACATGTCCGTGTTCATAACCTAGTTGCATGAGGACAAGTCTATATAAATTCAAACGTATGTGCATATGATTAAGGAACAGGATACGCAATGAGATTAGGTATTGAGGCTTCTCAGGCTCCCCAGTGGAATGAACTTAGGTTGACCATTTTTCGTTATTCGCCACCTTAATACTAAAAAATATAATATCAAAGCTACAGCTAGTGACATATTTTGTTTACCTAAATCTTTATTGTTTATGCCTTGTAGTAGCAGTAGGTCATGGCAATATAGACAAGTTCTTAATACCCACTACGAGCTGGTAGTGCAGCAGGGGATAAAACTGCCCTTCTGGCTCAAACGATGATGATGATGAACCAAAAGTTAATACGTAAGGAAGCAGGTCAGTACGTTTTTTTAACATCTTTTTCTTTTTATGGGTTGAATCACTTTCAATTTAATGCTTGACAGGGAATACTTACCTACTGAAACATTTGAGCAACACAGCAAGATTTAAAAAAATCCTTAAGTCTCCCCGAGAGAGATATATCAGGGAAAGGGAGTCACGAGTCCGTTATCAATTTTTATGTGTTTATTATTTTAATGCGACGTACTGTGATTTGTAGTTTGTTTGTGTTTTGTTAGTGCGGGCTTGAGAGTTATTTCAATGAGCCTTCATTCGATATTTTTCATAGACTCCCATAGCTGATCGATGAGCGAGCCCATTCGCAACTGATGTTACAATGGTCTGGTGTGATGTCTGCTGTGGGGAATAAGACTGCTCATCACTCCAGATATTTTCTTATGAAACTCGGTACTGAAGTGAGCACTCGGTAATTCGGTAACGGTGGTCAAACAGTTAAAAAAATTGCAAATGGAAGTCACGTCACGTCATAGTTATGGCACGGTAATGACGGTAATATTAACGTGGTTGTAGCTTATCCTGCAAATGGCCATATTAAAATGAATCACACATAACGGAATACACAAAATCGACGCTTGTTAACGCCATAATCATATTTTACTGCAGTTAAATTGCATTAGTCATGGGAATAGTCAATGTTTACTGTCGGACCCAGTAATGACGCTGACAAGATGTTACTTACCAATTACTTTGTTCCATTTTATGGTAAATAGGTATGAACTCACAACTTATTTGCTCATAAAAAGCCTTAATTCCAAAATACGAAAATGACTAAGCCTACTATCTCTACATTCTCTACTCATATATACCTACGTACACTAAAACTAAAAGAAAAGAAAACAATTATTTTCGTTTATTTTTAATAACTTTATACCTGATTCTAAAAATGTTACTATTAGGTACCTATAATCTTACTTAGTACATACCTACCTACGACTATTATTTTTCGTAGATACCTACCTATCAATACGTTATTATTCTTTTTCTTTTATTGTTCTATTGACTTCATCGGCTTCATTGGCAACTACCTAGCTGTTTTATTTTCAAATACTTCAGCAGGCCTACCATAAACTTTCAGATTATTTATCAAGTTCCGAGCAGTTCAATAAAAGGATCTCAAATTGACCTGCCAAAAATCGTACCATGAACTTCATTTCACTGACATGCGTTTGAACTGTGAGGGCTAAGAAGGGCCCTAAATTATTGTCTCCGACAGTTTGCGTGAAAGAGATGACGTTCTAGCATTTTGTATAACGCTCTTACTCTTTCATTGATGCTGGCTTATGTTATGTTCTGAAACTAAAATTAGCCTTATATTGAAACCTAATGATCGGATTTATAATTTAGTTCAATTTATAAAGTATTGGATTATATATATTCCAATATTATTCACATGCATTGTAAAATACGTTATAATAATAATATTGGGGGATCCAGCAAAGTTTGTGACATTGACTTAGTGAATTAATTTCCATTAGTTACACATATGATATTAGAACACATCCAATCTAGTAAACAACATAGAGTCTGACTAAAGAAAGTATATACTGGATTTTTTTGCAAACTTTTTATATGACAACACTAAAGTGTTCCTACCATCGGATATTTACCCTACAAATTGGGGTATTTTAAGCAGAAAGTACTTAGGAACAATTAATTCCAAAAAGGCATTTATAAAACAAACTTAATTTAAACATTTTATAAAATGAGTTTTAAAAATTCGTACGTGTGCTAAAATTGTATTCATCGAAAATAAGTATCGTATGTACGTGTTGGATCATTTCAAGAGCAACACTAAGCCTTAAGTTGGTCTAATAAATAGCTTAATTAATTAGGTACACTATTTACTAGAGAAAAACTTGGCAATTTTATTTTAAAGAAATTAATTTTCGGCTGTTTTCCGAAAGATTTGGTAAAATCAGAATCAGTGTATGGTATCCCTATCTCTGACGCAACAAGTTGGCGTGTTGTTGATGTTTCGTTGTGGTTGACTTGCGTATAGTTTTGTTGTGATATATTCGTGTTAATGCTATAAAAATGAATAAAACTATAGAGTGAAGTGCGAAAACTATTGTTTTGTATGATTTCGAAATATGAAGAGAAAAAGCTTGTGAAACAAGCCGTATTGCGAGAAAAACAGGATTGTTTGCGTACTGTGACTGTTTTTTTAGGTTAGTACGGTCAAAATGTCTTGATATTTTTTTATTTTAAATAAGTACATATTAGTTTTAGTTACTTTAGATAATGTTTTTGTTCTTTTACAGATAGTCTTGAGGATAATGCACGAACTGCTGAAGTAAAACAAGCAATTGAAAAGGTCACAGATTTAGATCAAAAAGATATGATGAAATCGCAGAACCAGTACTTAGAAGAACTATCTTCACTCACCGGTAAGTTTTCACTCAACGTTAATCTTAGACTAGTTTTGTAATACTTGTGTATTTTCTATTATTTCTTAGTTATGAGACTCACGATAATTGACGTTTTTTTTTTATTCTTTTTACAGATGTAAATGTTATTACATTGAAGAGAATTAAAAAAGAAGGTGCGGTGAACAAAGGGGTCTGGAGGACTCCAGGTAAAAAACGACCTCACCCTTCAAAAGTGTCGAACTTAGATAGTTTCGATATGGATGTTATTCGTAATAAAGTAAACGAATTGTACTGTGTGAGGAAACCAGTACCAACATTAAGATCTTTGTTGGTAGAGTTAAAAGAAAGTATAGAATTTGGTGGATGTCGTGAAACTCTCCGTCGCATATTATTAGCCAACGGTTATGAATTTAAGAAAAACAAAAATGAACGTTCATTATTAATTGAACGATATGATATAGCTGCATGGAGACATCGCTTTTTGCGTACCATTGCATCGAAACGTGCAGAAGGCAAGCCAATAATCTACTTAGATGAAACTTATGTCCACAAAACCTATAAGCCTAAAAAATGTTGGCAAGGTCCATCAACAAGTGGAATAATTGAAAATATATCGTCAGGAAAACGATATATTATTGTGCATGCAGGATCAGAGAAAAGCCCTATTCCAAACTCATTGTTAGTATTTAGCACCAAATAGAAAATGGCCGACTACCACCATGACATGAATTCCACAAACTTCAACAAATGGCTTCAAGAAAAGCTTATTCCCAATTTGAATGAACCAAGTGTAATTGTAATGGACAATACATCATACCATTCTGTCATAATAAATAAAGCGCCCACATCTCAAAATCGAAAGTTAGAGATACAGAATTGGCTTACATTGAATGGTATTTCATTTGAAACATACAATTCAAAAGCAGAGTTGCTCTGCTTAGTAAAACAGAACACACCAGAACCTATTTATGAAGCTGATGAACTTTTAAGCCAAAACGGACATGAAGTGCTAAGACTTCCTCCATATCATTGTGACCTAAATGCTATAGAACTCATATGGAGTCTAGCAAAAAGAAATGTGGAAAGCAAAAATGTAAGCCGAACTCCAAAAGAGTTCGAGGATCTCATAAAACAATCTTTTGAGTGTATTACAGCAGATGATTGGAAAAAAATTACAGACCATGTCATTCATGTGGAAGACAAGTAGGTACAAAAGAAGAGACCATATAACTGAAAATAATTTAGAAAGCTTCATCATCAATTTAAGAGACAGCAGCGACTCCAGTGATTCTGACGATTCACTCCATGTTGAATTTTTAGATTCAGATTTTGATTATAGTGATTAAAAAACAGTATAAAAATATTATATGGTGTTGTTTTCTTTGATGCATACTCACATAGATTTACAAAAATTTAAACTCATGATAATATTGATACTCATGATAGTATTTGATAGCCTGTTTGTTCCTTTAATACGCCACAATGGAGTGACGTATCCGTGTGATGTTTGGTATGGAGTTAATAAAGAGTTAACAAGTGATATAAGCTACTTTTAATCTCATCATAACGCGGACAAAATTGCAAGCATCCACTAGTAAAATACAAATGAATGTTAAAGTATCAAAGTGAGTTGTTCCAACTTTCCTTTTTACTTTAGGGCTGCCATGATGATATTTTTTAAATTTGCCGTGCTTTTTCAGTATCAACTTTCATTAGCCAGACAGAACTTTTTTTTGTTGTTTGAGTTGTTTTGTTTGAAGTGGATTCTCAGAGAAACGACCCGAATGATTATTATCTACCTACAATATCAAGGCGGTGACCAAATGTGAGAATTCTTATTTATTCAACTTGGAATTATAGCCGCGTCTACACCACGCCGCCGTGTTAGTTATGCTCACTTAGAAGTACTATGGGAGTTCTAAATACCCATAGCGGCATAGCTGTAGGGTAAAATAAAACAGTTCTAGCGTGTGAAAATATGAGATGACTTTTTTATATATTCTTCTAGTAACTCAAATAATTATTCGTATGCGTTCCTCATTCTTCTACGATAGTAACAGAAACTATTATTTTCCCAAATTGATAGAAATTCGCTGTTTTTACGTTTAGTAGGTCAGAAAAAGTTGATTTAGCTCGCCTGCTTTATGTGACAGATATGCAGGTTACTTTGATGGATATCTAAAGTCAAAAACCCGTCATGGTACGCTTACAGCAGGTCAATTGCAGGCCGACCTTTGCTGGCCGGCTAGATCACGTGGGCAATAGTTGGCTGGCCTGTTAGAGTCCGCCATGGTACGAATTTGCAGGACAGCCCAATAAAACGCTTAACTGTCCTGCTATAAGGGGCTTATGGTAGGCCTACTGGGCTTTTAATTGACTTTCCGGCCAACTTTTCCCAATATAGTATTTACACAGCATTTATGTTTACATAGACTGTGGTATTTATCTATGTTTCCGGCGGTGGTGTTTGAACCATCTCGTTATCTCGACCAGTGTACGTATCAGACGGACATCTGAAGTACATTCTTTGCTAGACACGAGTTATGCGCTCTGATTGGCTACAGCAAAATAATAATAATAATATAATAATAACATATATTTATTTCCTCCTCACAAAATGATGTATGACAGTTGATTTTTTAAATTTTGCTAAATGATGGATACAAGCTACATAGGTACGTACGTAAGTGGAACTACTTACGTACGTACCTATGTAGGTTGATCGTAAGTAGATTGATAGGTTCATTACAGTAAATTGATATTTTTATACGTACTTTTAATTATTATTGAAGACTCCGGTTGTATCTAATTATGTATGAAACATATTATTTTATAGATCTATCATTTATTTATGTTTTATTCTTTTTAGTTTTACTCTGTAGGTATTAAAAAGTTTTCTACATTTTGGATTCTTGTCTTCTTTTACTGTATTTATTGTTTGAATCCCAGCGTATAAATGGCGCCTGCTGATGTCTAGGATGCATCAAGAGGATCTTGACTAAGTTGTTACCATAATCATGTCAGCATATAGACACATATTATTAATAATTATATTCATGCATTTTCATGGCAATTTAATAGCTAACAAGAGGGTTCATTTTCTCTGCAAACAATAAATGTATAATGATTACCTAACCACAAAGATTTTAACACACAACAAAGCTAAAATGACAAATACAATACCTATTTAACTTATCAGAGGTTCCAGGAGAAGTAAGTGGAATTCCACTGACAATTTCCGATAGAAAGAATAAATCAATCTTTAAAATGTCGTAATTTTTAGGTGACGAAATATAGGTACCTCAAAATGTTTGTGACACACTTGAATTGAAAGGTACTCGGCTTATTCGCACTATTATATAGTAATGCTTCACAATGTATGTCGAGCCATTTCTGGACTCTTATTTTTGGGAAACGTGTGTAGAAAGAATGGCGTCCTGCTTAATAAAGTAAATTAAAGTAATTAAAGAAATTTAATAACATTTCAAGGACGGCAAAACAGAGGAGAGGGAAAGGGGTGAGAGGGGGAAGGCAAATGCCATATATAATTTTGCTATGACGTTTCTCGTGACTACTTTTTTTTCTAGATAGATAACTACCTTCTTCTTCTTCTTATGTGGCTTTTTAACGTGGAAAGACGTTACTCTGCCAGTGTCATGTTTTGGCGGATATTTTGCCCTTGTACTCCCCCAACCCTGAAGGAGTGACCATTGTACGGTACGGAATCAAATGAAAGTAATATGAATATCAAAAGTATTAAAAACTGGTTTCGCTTTTACAAACGTATATTATTGGTTTTAATAAAATTACATAACATATAAATAAATGGTGTGAAAACAAGCGATAAAAGAGAGTTAATATCAGTGGGTCTAGCGATATCAGAATTAAGTTTATCATACAAAGAAGAATTTAACTTAGGACATGAAAAGAAAATGTGATTTAAAGTACCGTCATCTAGGCCACACTCACAAAGCGAATGATCCCTGACCCTGATTTTAGCAAGAAACACGGGAGAACAAACGTGACCTAAGCGCAAACGAATTACGGTGGAAGTGACCCATTTCTCAGCATTTTTAAACTTAAAAAACCAAGGTTTTGAAGGTATGGTGGGCTGAATTAAGCCAAAATGCCTACCTTTGATCATTCTTGTTCGATTCCAAATATTCGACCATTTATCATTTAACTGCACTTTTGTAGAGTTACGTAAATCGCGAGAAAAACAGTTGCAGTATGATTCCAGCCCTAAATCAGTAGCCTGCTTAGCAAAATTATCTGCAATTTCATTACCTTTAATGCCGCTATGGCCTGGTATCCAAGCTAAAACTACTTCGATACCAGCTAAATAACATCTATAAAGAATTTCTCTAATTTTCAAATTAGTGTGTAACATATCTTTCGCACGAAAAGGAAATTTATAAATGTCCTGTAAACAACTAAGAGAATCCGAAAATATGATGCATTTATTTAATTTATAAGATTCGACATATTTAACAGCTTCTAAAATTGCCACTGATTCACCTGAATAAACAGATAAACTAGACGAACATTTAAAGTTAAGTATAATACGATACCTAGGTATCCAAACAGCTGCTCCGACATAACCATTACTCGTTAACCTAGACGCGTCCGTAAAAACCGAAAGCCAACCTGCCCAAGAACGATCTAAAATATCAAGAAACTTTTTATCCGCACCAGGAGAGTTCTTATCAACGCCAAAATTTAAAATAATATTAGGTCTGAAAACTAAACACTCATAGGGCACAGTAAAAATGGGTTGTATAGTAAGTTGATAAATAGTGTGAGACAAATTAAGTAATTTGTTGTGTGAATTCAAAATACATGGAGGATCCTTGTGACGCCAATAACGAGAGGATGAAACTAAATTACTAAGACAAATTAACTTCTGTAAAATTGGATGATTAGAAAATTGAGCAGCTTGAAAAAAAAAACGATCAGAAAGATACTGACGACGAAGATAAAGAGGGGGCTCTACGCATTCAACTTGAAGAGCATTGATAGGAGAAGATTTCATGGCCCCAGATATAATCCGAAGACATTTGTATTGCAATAAATCAAATAATCTCAAAGAAAGTTTACTGCAAGGTTCTAACAGAAAAGTAGCGTAATCAAAATGACTTCTTATAATTGCATTGTATAGTATTTTTTGACAAAAAGGATGAGCACCCCACCAAACCCCTGAGAGTGCTCGGAGAATATTCACATTTTTTTCACATTTATTTTTTATATACTCTATGTGAGGAGAACCAGTTAGTCTTGAGTCTAATATAAGACCGAGAAATTTTGCTTGATTCTTAACCATAAGGCAATGATCATTAACGAAAATTTGAACATTAGGGATAGACCGCTTTCTAGAGAATACTACAACATTACTTTTCTCTGAAGCTAAAGAAAGCCCATGATCTACTAGCCAGATATTTAGATAATGGAGAGCAGAGTTTAGTCGAGAAACTGACTCCGAAAAAGTTTTAGAAGAATAATAAAGAGCTATGTCATCAGCATACTCAAGGATTTCACAAAATGAGTCAACACTGTGATGAAGGTCATATGTGTATAAGCTATAAAGTAGTGGACTCAGCACTGATCCTTGAGGAAGACCTTTCCATACCATTTTTGGGGATAACAGAGAATTTTGATATCTTACCGATATTAGTCTACCTAACAAGAGATTAAAAATGACATAAGTCATCCGTTGAGGAAGATTTAACTGAAGCATTTTTTGTTTTAGGATAGGGAGTTGCACATTGTCGTAAGCACCCGTAATATCTAAAAAGACGCCAATCAAATGATCATTCTTAGAAAAAGCAATGCGAATATCAGTGGTAAAAACACCTAAACTATGAATAGTGCCAAATCCTTTTCTAAAGCCAAATTGAGACTTCGATAAAATTTGACGATGTTCTAACAACCACTCTAACCTGTTTTTTAAAAGATTTTCAAAGATTTTTACCATAACAGATGATAGAGCAATAGGTCTATACGAAGACGGGTTTGAAGGATTTTTGCCAGGTTTCAAAATTGGGATGATTAATTGATGTTTCCAAACATCAGGAAAGTTACAATTTGCATATATGTTATTAATGATATTTAACAAATATTTTTTGGTATTCAAAGATGACCGACAAATGAATGAATATGGAATTCCATCCAAGCCTGGAGAAGAGTCTTTAAGGTGATCTAAGGCAGCTGAAAGTTCATCAAATGAAAACAAGTCATCCATAGGAACACTAGAGATCCCAGAACTTGAAAAACAAGTAAAATATTCTTTAGGAGGAACGAAAGGAGGAGCTAACTGGTCAGAAAAAGCTTCTAGCCATGATATGTCATTAGATGACAAATCACGACAGTCGTTTTTGGAATTTCGAAACGATTTGATTTTTTTCCATATAAGGTAGGAAGGAGAACGAGGAGAAAGACTTTCGCAATATTTTGACCAACCAATTTTTTTTTTCTTAGAAAGAAGTCTTCTAGACCTTGCCAAAACCTTTTTAAATAGAATAAAGTTTTCATAAGTAATATTTTCAGAAAAGTATGTTTCTGCCTCATTTCGCTCTTTGGTAACACTAGTACATTCAGAATCCCACCAAGGAGGTAGAGGGATATTAGATCGAGGCTTCTTTATGGGAATAGTAGAGTCTGCAGATGCAATAATGGCATTTACTAATTCTGTATATAAATTTAAGTAATTAAACTCATTAATAGGAGGTAAAGAAGATACCTTAGAATCAAGAGTGGAAGAAAATGTATCCCAATCAGCACTATTAAGTCTATATTTTAAAAGAGGAGGTAAACTAAAAGGAGCTGGACATTGTGAGGAAGAAGAGATAAGAATAGGGAAATGATCGCTTCCATGAGAGTTAGGAAGGACAGACCAAAACAATTTGGAGGATAGAGAAGCAGAAGTTAAAGATAAATCTACAGCACTAGGATTTTGAAGGGGGGAAACCTGTCTAGTGGGAGAACCATCATTTAAAATGCATAAATTGAAATCGTCAATGAGATCAAGTAGGTAAGGTGAAAATGAGTCAGGAGCACGAAAACCCCACATTGGGTGATGACAATTGAAATCACCAAGAACGATGAGCGGAGGAGGAAGAGAGGAAAATATGAGTGAGAGTTCAGAAATTATAGAAGCATTAGGATGAGGAATATAAATTGATAAAATAGATGTATCAAAAGATCTCACAGCAACAGCATTAAATCTACTACTGTGAGGAGGAAGTGAGAGTAAAGAGTAGGGCATAGTTTTTTTAACCAAGATGGCGCTACCTCCCCACCCATCGTCACGATCATCCCGAAAACAGGCGTAGCCAGGTAACCTAAAATTAGAACCTGGCTTCAGCCATGTCTCCGAGATAGCCGCAACAACGGGTTTATATTTATTAATCAAGTAAATAAGCTCACATTTCTTTGATATGGCGCTCCTCACATTCCATTGTAGAATCTGATCCATGTTGAGAATTTACGACATAAGAGATTTTTTGTAAAATCTGCAGAATATTGTTCGGTAGTGGCATTTCATCAAATTTTGAAATCATATTTAACAAAGTACAAGATATTAATTCCAAAAGGTTTTCATTTTGAGAAGATCTTTCAGAATTTAATGCACAACCATTAGTCATAGTTGATGAAGGAGATGCAATAATTGCATTATGAGCTACTTTATCGTAAGATTTGCAAACTGACGCAGGACAGCTTCGAGGCACAGACACAGTTTTTTTATAGGAGACAGGAGCAGATTGCGTTTGGGCCTTTTCAATAATAGGAGACGGAGGACTTGGCGTAAATTTGACTATATCCGCATACAGACGACGATTGATGGATGGAACCCGCGCGGATGCCTCCATATATGATATGCTTTCCTCCGAAACAATGTTTTTAATTATCTTTTGTCTATTATGCTCAGGGCAAACCTTGTCTGTAGCAAAATGATTGCCTGAACAGAATAGGCAAGAAGAATCAATTACCTGACAGGTAGAGCCCGAATGAGGTTGTGCACATTTAAAACAACGCGGTTTAGATCGACAAAAATTTTGAGTATGACCAAATCTACAGCAGGACAAGCATTGAATTGAAGGCAATTGATATTTATCCACATTAATGGCAGCATTAAAACAGAAAATTTTCTTTGGAAGAAATGTACTTTTGAACGTCACTGCAACCGTTTGAGTCGGAATCCATACTGGCTTGTTTTCAATAAATGTTTTTCTATTTAATCTCCTTGCCTTTAAAACCGGCCCACAGCCAGAAGGGCATTCAAGTGCATTAACCAACTCCTCCATGGACCAATCCACTGGAATGCCCTTAATAATACCCGTGCGCGTTACGTTATAAGTCGGAATTTGAGCATGAAAATCATAAGCAGACAGAAATTCACATTCCAAAAACTTGTTAGCCTCATCCCACGTTTTGAATTGAAGCGCAACTTTATTTCGACCTATCAATTTTATTCCATCCGAACAAATGCCTGTAACTTTATTTTTGAAAAGAAGTTGAGCTACCTTTAAGACTCTTAAAGTATAACCAGAAGCAGGGTCAGCGATATTCTTTGTTAAGTGGACCACATAGGGGCCCAAATCCGTCTGATCATAATGAAGATCTTTTACGTCAAACTGGGGGACAATATAGAAATGTTGCGTCGAAGTTGAAGGGCTGATATTTTTTTTATTAGGAATTAAGTCATCCTGAGCACTAGGAGCACGTTGACGCTTCCTAGCTCCTGTAGAAAGACTAACCAACGTGCTATCTGTATTATCTGATTCCGAACCAAGATCAGGAGGATCACTCCACTGATCCAGTTCAGGATCACTCATTTTTCGAAAGAAAAATGAGTGATCTTAATCGCTTTTACCAATAATAAAAATACTATTTACAAGCAACAAGAAAAAAATTACTTACTAAAAGAAACGAAACCAAGTTTTTTTATCAAGATTAATTAATAAGAAATCTACGCATTAAACTTCCGTATAATAGCCAACTCACTTACAAATAATCCCAGATAAGGCTCAGAAAAACAAAAATATTCTTTCAGACTCCCAATAATTTTAAATAATTGTGCTCATTTTTCAACAGAAGCCGCCATCTTTCCCCTAAATCAGACTATATCAGATAACTACCCGTGGTCTAAACATAGCCGCAAAGAAGGTGATTTGCTGCGAGTTTGATTTGGGAATAGCAGTACCTGAGTACTTGTACTTTCAGTCAAAGAGAATACAAAAAGAAGTTTTCATACCACATGCTCGAAATTATTCTATTACATGTCACGCAATCTCTACGTAATGCCGGCGCCTCACATGGGCTTATGTCTTGGTTCCAACGTTGGCTACGAATAGAATGGCCAATAATTGCAACCAAGGTAGCGGCCTCATACGGGCTCCAATATAATTGGGCAAACACTGATAAATGTACTGTATGCCTCAAAGGAGAAATACGTAGTTAATGCATGAATGGCTGGTTTAAACATGAATGGACGCTTTATTTAAAATCTATTAGAGTTGTTAATGTCAAAATGATTCGATTCTTTTTCTTCTTCCTTCTCTCTGATCGCCCGTCATGGCTGCCGGTTCGTTCTGCACTCTAAGCATTAATAATATAATAATATAATTGTAATCCTTATTTTATTTGTGAATCAGTGACGACGATTGTGCCTCTATATTAATAAGTAATATAGACTGCAATTACTGGATAACCTCATCTTTTATTTCCTGCACGAAACCATCCACCCGGCACATGGTGCGCTGCTTAAATGATAATAGGTTATTTAGCCCAGACAACGAAAGAAGTGCCAAGCCAAGAAGGACGAAGACAATATTAATTGGTGGATGTTCGTTTCGGTGCGGAAAGTATTGCAGCAATGAATAATGAAAATGGAAGCGGTAATGTTGGTGTCTCGCAGCCGCCGCCATCACATACGTCGTCGTCGTCCATGATTATTGGAGGTGCTGGAACAATTGATAAATTGGATGGACCGTCCAACTACAGCGCATGGAAATTCGCCGTGCGAATGGCGCTTATCTTAGATGGTTTGTGGGACCAAGTCGAAGGATCGACGGCAATCGACGCTGCGCGTGACCAAAGGGCGTTGGTGCGAATTTGCCTTTCGATCAAGTCGAATTTATACCAATATGTTCGCGATGCCAAAACTTCTAAAGAAGCGTGGAGCAAGTTGAAGGATGTTTTTGAAAATAAGGGCCTTTACCGGCGTGTATTGCTGCTTCGTCAACTTCATAGTATACAGTACAGCGCATTCAACGATATGAATGAATACATTTCTGGTATTATGACCCTCGTTCAACAGCTGGCGGATATTGGAAAAGTGACTGAAGATGAAGAGGTAGCTGAATTATTATTGAGTGGATTGCCCGAGGAATATGACTCCTTAGTTTCTGCACTGGAGACGGCTTGCATTACTAGCACTTTCAATAGTGAGCTGGTCCGCTCTCGTCTCCTTCAAGAAGCGCATAGGAAAAGTGAAGGAACTAGCAATGGAAATACTGCATTTTTATCAAAGAAGACACAGATTATATGTCATTATTGCAATCGTCCTGGACATGTTCGTGCAAAATGCTTTAAATTCAAACGCGATAAAAAGAAGAAGGATAACTCGTATTCAAATACAGCGTCCGCATTTATTGCAAGCAGTTCAAGCGGTTTCTACATTGATTCGTGCTCGTCAAATCATTTGTGTAAAAGCAAAGACTTAATGGTGAACATTAGAGACTCTAAATGTCAGCATAGTATTGCAGTAGCCAATAATGATAAACTTGTTAGTGACTCTCAAGGTGAAGTTCATATTCAGTCAGGGAAAGAGGTAAGACAATTAAAAAGTGTACTCTATGTCCCTAACTTATCCACGAACCTCATTTCAGTCAGTCAGTTAATTAAAGATGGTCTCACAGTTACATTTGATAGTAGTGGTTGTAATATTTTCGACAAATGTAAAATCACTGGCAACTGTATTGCTCAGGGTCCATGTGTTAATGGGATTTATAAGTTTAATGGTTCTGTGTGTCAGTCTAGTAGTGTTTCGCAATGTAGGTTACACTCTTTGCTCCTTCGAGATGGGCAGGACTCACTGAGTGCTGCAGTCACTACTTCTGAGCCACAACTGGAGATGTGGCACAAGCGTCTTGGCTATCTGAGTTTGTCAGGTATGTGCATGTTGAAAAATCTTGCAAATGGTTTTCAATTCCAGACACAAGATCAGACTCAAGCTTTAAAAAATTGCGTAGCATGTCTTGAGGGGAAGCTATCGGCCGAACCTTTCCCCAACAAACAAGCAAAGCGCGCTAGCAAACCATTGGAGTTGGTGCACACTGACGTCTGCGGCCCGATGCAAGAAGCAAGCTGGGGAGGTGCGAAATACCTTGTCACGTTTACGGATGACTTCACAAGAAAAACTGTTGGATATTTAACTGGCAGTAAGTCCCAGGTAATTAAAAGTTTTATTGATTTTAAAAATTTGGTCGAAAAGCAATTAGATTTTCAAATAAAATGTCTTAGATCTGACAATGGTGGTGAATATTGTAGTAAACAATTTTCTGATTATTTAAAGAGTCATGGAATTATTCACCAAACTTCTGTTCCTTACACACCTGCTCAAAATGGTGTTGCAGAGAGATTAAATAGGACTTTACTAGAGCCCCCCCGAAGGGTTCTCGCATTGACGTGGCGGGGGGGCTCAGTAACCGTGGCTAGGTACACCACGGTGAAGCCAAGAGGAACCCAGGGGCCGCGCCGGCGTTGGGGTGCGCTGGCTGGCTCAGGCGGGCCGCTCCTATGGGCTTTGGCCGCCAAGTCCACATAGGAGTGGCGGGGTCCGGGCGCTTTGGCGCAGACTCGAGGAGGTGGGGCCCGGGCGCTTTGGCGCAGGCTCGAGGAGGTGGGGCCCGGGCGCTTTGGCGCAGGCTCGAGGAGGGGGGCCCGGGCACTTTGGTGCAGGCTCGAGGAGGTGGGGTCCGGGCGCTCGGCGCAGACTCGAGGAGGTGGGGTCGCGGGGGGGCTATCCCTTGTGGCTGACGTAGCAGGCGGTGGGGCTACGTATCCGACCCACCGCAGGGAGACCACGGGCGACCAGACACGGGGAAGTCTGGCGCCCATTGTTGGCGAGTTTGGTCTCCGAGGCAGTTTCGGCGCGCCATGTGTTCTGGCGTGCCGCGAAGAGAAGGGTCCGGCAACGGACAGCCACGGCGGGTTCGCGGTCGTGTGAAAAATCTGTCCCGCGTTCCCGCCGAGGGCGGCAGTGACGGAACACCCCGGGGTTTTGGTGGGTATACGGACTCCCACATAACCACCTCCCTCCCCGTGGTGGGTGGTATCCATAAAGGATTTCCCCGGGACAAAAAAAAAAAAAAAAAAAAAAAAAAAAAAAAAAAAGGACTTTACTAGAGAAAGCTAGGTCTATGTTGCAGCAAGCGAATCTCTGTAAGCGTTTCTGGGGTGAAGCAGTTATGACTGCAATATATTTAAAAAATAGAAGTCCCACAGTTGCTTTAACAGGATGTACTCCCGAGGAAGCTTGGACTGGGTCTAAGGTTGACCTCAGCCACCTTAGGGTATTTGGCTGTGCTGCTTACTCTCTGATTCCTGAACAAAAGCGCCAAAAGCTGGATGCCAAGGCGAAATGTTATATTTTTGTGGGATATTCTGATACATGTAAGGGTTACAGATTGGCAGATCCATTTGATCCTAGAAAGGTTATTTTATCTAGGAATGTGACATTTTTGGAAAATGTATTTTACAACCAGGCAGCAGAGAGAACAAAATCAAATGATAAATTTAATAATAATATTATTCCTTATGTATTGAATTCTAATGATATTGAATCTTGTTCTAATGATGATAATTTTAATATTGACATTCACAGTAATAATAATAATTTGAATATTGACAATGTTTCTAATGCATTATCATCAGATTCTAATATCAGTGGTATTGTGGTTTCAGATGAGGAGTATTGCACTGGGAGCGAGGTTGATACCAGCCAGGCTGAGCTGTCTGCTGATGAGTCAGGCGATGGGCCAGTGACGTCATCGAGCGAGACTTCAGATGGAGATAGAAGTACTGTGACTACTCCCATCAAGGTCACATCTTCTTCTGGTCGTCCTATACGCTCAACACGTTGTGTTGCTCCTAAGAGGTTTGAAAGTTATGATTTATCTTCTATGTTAGTCCAGGAAAATCCTCTATACTATGATGAACCACTTACGTATCAAGAGGCTATGGCTAGCCCCAATAAGGAAATGTGGCTGGATGCCATGAGGAGTGAGTATCAAGCTTTAGTTGCAAATCAAGTATGGGAATTGGTAAATAGACCCAACAGTGAAAATATTATTAAATACAAATGGGTGTTTAAAGTAAAGCAGGATGCTTCTGGGAATTTTGAAAAATACAAAGCCCGTTTAGTTGCCAGGGGTTTCTCTCAAAAGGAAGGTATTGATTTTAATGAGACCTTTGCCCCTGTGGTACGTCATTCAACTATGCGTATATTATTTTCACTGGCTAATCAATTAGACCTTGATATTGAACATGTAGATGTAGCAACAGCATTTTTAAACAGTGACTTAAATGAAGTGATATTTATGGAACAACCCTTAGGTTTTTGTGATAACAGTGATAAGGTTTGTTTATTGAAGAAAAGTTTATATGGCCTTAAACAGTCTAGTAGAATGTGGAACTGTAGGATTCATGATTTCTTATGTAAACAAGGTTTTGTTCAAAGTAGGTGTGAACCTTGTGTGTATATAAAAAACACCAATAATGATATGGTAATACTTGCTTTGTATGTAGATGATTTCTATATATTTTGTAGTCCTTCTAGTAATAATAAGAAGGATTTAGTATGTAATTTAGAAAAAGAGTTTAATGTTAAAAATCTTGGTGCTTTGAAAAGCTGTCTAGGTATTAATGTTACTCGAGATAAGGCTAAAGGTGTTCTTAAACTTAGTCAGTCACAATATATTTCTAAATTACTTGAGCGTTTTGGTATGACTAACTGTAAGCCAGCGTCTAGTCCTATGCCTGTAAACACTAAGTTAGAGAAGTCAAATGATACTGACAATTGTTTACAGGAAGAAGTTTACCAATACAGGCAATTGATAGGTAGCCTCATGTATCTTGCTGTATGCACGAGGCCTGATATATCTTTTGCTTGTAGCCAACTTAGCCAGTTTAACAACTGCTTTAATAGAAGTCATTGGTTGGCTGCAAAACGCATTTTACGCTATTTAGCAGGTACAATTGACTATGGTTTATGTTTTATAAAATGTAGAAATTGGAAATTATTTGCTTATGCGGATGCGGATTGGGGTAATGACATCACAGACAGAAAATCTTATACTGGTTTTGTTATAAAGTTAGGAAATGACACTATTAATTGGGAGTCGCGTAAGCAGAAATGTGTAGCACTCTCAAGTACTGAATCAGAATATCTTGCAATAGCCGATTTATGTAAAGATATCTCTTTTGTTAAAAATTTACTATCAGAGTTCATATCTAAGACAATTGATTGTACTGTATATAATGACAACCAAAGTGCACAAAAATTGTTGGAAGCTAATGAGTATTGCCACAAAAGAACGAAAGATATAGACATAAGATATCATTATGTGAAAGACTTAATAAGGAACAATGTAATTTCAGTAAAGTATATGCCTACAGAGAAAATGATTGCCGATGTATTAACTAAGCCGCTCAGCTCTTGTAAACATGATTGTTTTGTGAAACAAATGAATGTTATGTGATATAGTTAAAGTATATATATTTTTAATGTAAGTGTCTTTAATTTTTTGGTTGTATGAATCACATGTATAATTTGTAGAGCTGACAAAGTCTTTGTAGAGACTAGTTTTATATAAATTTTTGTAGAAGTCACATGTAGAATGCCATGTTTGTTAATTGTTATTTCTTTTGTGTATTGTCTGCAATCCTTATGAGGCATAAGGGGAAGTGATAAATGTACTGTATGCCTCAAAGGAGAAATACGTAGTTAATGCATGAATGGCTGGTTTAAACATGAATGGACGCTTTATTTAAAATCTATTAGAGTTGTCAATGTCAAAATGATTCGATTCTTTTTCTTCTTCCTTCTCTCTGATCGCCCGTCATGGCTGCCGGTTCGTTCTGCACTCTAAGCATTAATAATATAATAATATAATTGTAATCCTTATTTTATTTGTGAATCAGTGACGACGATTGTGCCTCTATATTAATAAGTAATATAGACTGCAATTACTGGATAACCTCATCTTTTATTTCCTGCACGAAACCATCCACCCGGCACATGGTGCGCTGCTTAAATGATAATAAACACTCATGCCAAGAGCATTGGAAAGCTGGACGTTCCAGCAGGTATCATTTATTCATCAAATTTAACGGTCAAATTATCAATCAAAAATCAAAAAATCAAATTTATCATTATAACATTATATCTTCCACGCACATCTTTTTTCGATACCTTTCCCACGAATCTGCTAGTACATTTTTATTTTTGTGGTATTTATTAACTGGAGTCCACAGTGCTACTTCTGCTCTATATAATTCAATGAACTTCAACACTTGTTCATTCATCCACTTGGCGTTCAGAGAAAACATATCACAGCACGTCCAGCACTCACATCGGCAGAGCGCGTACTGAAGCAAAGCAACCAATGTGTGGATCGAGAAGCGACGTTGCACCCAAGTTGTAGCCCCGCCCCGCCTACACACTTTATTCCCCTCGCCTTTTAACTTGTACAAAAAACCGACACAAGTCAGGTTGACATTGGCTATTAGATGCAATGTTCCGTTTTTATCCAATAACGTTCCAAGATCGATCCTCACATTGGTGTGTTGGATTCAACAGTATAACTTGGAGCCAACATAGCCCATGTGAGGCGCCGGCATAAAGCAAGGCATTAAAGTAGTAAGGTTAGTAGTAGTAGTAGGCTGTAAAGTTGTATGAAACTGCCTGGGGAGTAAAGTGATTTGGATTTGGAACGTTAATTGTAGGAATACTCTTACGGAGTACGGAGACAGCATACAGAAAAAAAAATGAAAAAAGGGACGATAAAGTTTAACTATTTAAGTAGACTTAGTGCGTTCGAATAGCCCTAATTTGGCGGAAATAGCACAAAAAATGCTCACAAGGGCGTTCGAATTGGGAATCTGTGGGTGAAAATGTCGTTCATGTCTCTTTTTGTTCAGCGTTCGGAAAGCTAAAAAAGAGAATTTTTGCCACAAAGTGTAATTTTTGACCCACGTCCGAGCATGGTTGTTTGTGATCGTTTTTTGACTGCTATGTATTATTTGGTACGACTAGTTTTTTTATTTTCACGTGGGCACAATAAACAGATATTTTTTCGGATAGTTATCTAAAACGGCTTAAGTTTTAATAAAGTATAGTTTCCGCTAGCAATATATCTCTACGTGAATGAAAAATTATATCAATTACAGCACTATGATATTGTATAGTCTGTTGCATATCATTAAGACTGTTTCTCTTCATGATGAAAAGATCATGTTTCATGATCTTTTCTGATCAAATAACCTTAAAACACTCTATCGTGATATTCTTTTTAATTTTGAATTTCGACTTTAAATTGGATTTTATTAGACTTTTGACTGATTTAAGAGACCAATACTGGGATAAATATAAAAAATTACTTAATACAGTGGTTTGAATAGAATACTCTATACCCCGCGATTGTGTAATGAGTGGTAATTATAATTAAGATTAAAAAAGAAAAAAAATATTTAAAAAATTAACTATGACTACTTAACTAATATACACGCGTGATTTACAAGGAAACCAAGATATTAAATTAAAACCAGCTGTACACAACATGCGTTTTGGTAAAAAAATACTATCTGAAAACATACACACAAAAATTACATTTACAAAAAGGTCATTTATATACAGTTTGAGAAATACAAATAAAATAAAAGTAAATAGGTACTCCAAGAACTAACTACGGTGAAAAGAAACATTTTGTTTGAGGGTGCACAATTATTTAATAATGTACCTAACGATTTTAACAACTGTAAGAATATACATACGAGTATGTTTAAAACTAAACTAAAAAGTATAAGTTCTTACATGTTTTTTAAGTCCATACTACTAGAAAACTGGATATTTTATATGTTTTAATATTAACTAGTTCTTAATTAGTTATTAGTTTTAGTATTTTAAGCTCATAGTAAGTGAGCTACGTTCTTTATGAGTAAAAAATCGTTAAACCTAAAAAAGGAGCATAAGTGTTTATCTATGGTATCTGTATAAACCACTGCGAACCCCCATATCTTCAAAAGTATCGGCAAATATTGTTCAAAATGAGCAAATCCCTCCAGCGTGATGGAAAAACCAGTACACACACATACAAGATTGCGCATTAAGACGATGATACAGATGCTACAGCCATGCAATTTTAATGTTCATTAACGACACACAACACTCAAATGTAATTAACATTAACATTAAATTCGATAGTTTTGTTGAGAAAACCACTCAATCCGTTCATATTTTAATTACCTAATAATCCGGGTAAATGATTTTCTATGGCAAGATATAACCATAAGTATTGTTTTAAATATTGTCAGATCTGGCAGGATGGCCAACCTCAAAAAAATATTTATTGCTTCACTTTTAAATGTCATCTGTATGAAAACTTTCCTTCTCTGTGATCCTTCTGGACCTATGTAAATAGGGCGAATTCTGTGGTGAACTCGTACGTTTGAGCATTTGCTATCTTCTAACTAATTCATTAGATCTAACTTACCTAAAGTTGTATGAAGTGAATTTTTTATTCAAAAAGTTAGTCACATAAATAAATTTCTCATTAAATCATCAAATTACGAAATTGATATATCTAAAATATGTATGCTCACAAAGCGGTCTGGTCGCTAAGAGCGATCTCTCCAGGCAACCTTTGGATGGAATAAAACATGATGATTTTCAAGAGACGTTACTTATGAGTGATCTTAATAATCTACCTATCCACAGTTTTCCTAGCTACCGGTAGAAATTGATATAACGTTCATACAAATAGTGTCAAATATCTATCTCTGGTAAGGTAAATCGTAGGCGATAGATAGATTGGCACCGACCGTTAGACTGTCATGCCGTCACGTTGTATAGCCCGGTGAATAATAAGATAGGATTACTATTATTGTTTTTAATTTTGTATTATGCTTGAGGACAAATTATTAGGAAAACTAAAATTATGATAGATTGTTTTATTATAAATCAATTTCCATATCACTTTCATGTTCACTCTCTGTTTGATCTTCTTCATCACTTTCGTCGTCATCATCATCGTCGTTTTCATTCAACTGAATTAATGCATCAAAGGTCGCACGGCCAGACAATAGAAATTTCATTGTCATAATGACATCTAACCTTGACGGGTTATGAATCTAAAAAGATAAAAATGTAAGTACTATAGAAATAACAAAAACTTCACATACAATGACCTGATTCCGAGAATTAAAGCTTGAGTACCTACTCTGCCCAGTTAAAGCAATAATAATGGATTATGTTAATAAACAATAACGTACCTGTCCA
Organism: Selenia dentaria; assembly: GCA_917880725.1. NCBI lineage: Eukaryota > Metazoa > Arthropoda > Insecta > Lepidoptera > Geometridae > Selenia > Selenia dentaria. Next base: position 31,581,962 of record OU862879.1, read on the forward strand.
TTTCATCGTCACATACTCCATCTGAATTATAATATTCGTCCTCGTTTTTTGGGACGTGATTTTCACAATCGCGCCACTGTTCAACCGAATAATTAGAAAAAAGCAATTCTAACCCCGACAGCACTTTTTGGTAGCTCTTACGAAACAATTCGACACTATCGCGTCGACACTAAACATTTTTGGTCGCTGAGTCGTCTTAGTTTAGTCGCTACGACCAAAAGTGGGGACGATCTAGACACAGTAACATTTGGTTTTTAATTTACGTCGCTTAGTGGTAACATTGTTCTCAGTCTGCAACCATTATCGGAAATATTTCGTTCTTTCTTTCATTCATTCGCTTTTTGTTTATCGAAACATACTTACAGAAAAAAACAAATGAAGTTTTTAAAAACAAGGAGTCCATCTTAATTTTGGCAATATAAGTTCTTATTTCGACTTTAATTGGTTTTAATGGAATTATAGTGCTATTATCAATGGGAAAAGAAATGTATAGTATTATTTGAAAAAATATTTAGAAATTTACCAATGCGCCATTAATATATTGTAATTTAATCAGTTAGTTAGTTAAAACATGCAGTAAACACAATGGTAAATATTTAATTTACTATTGTGTTTACTGCAAGTTTTTTACATTTCCAAAACTGAAAAGTTTTGCTTCAGTAGAATAATTTACTTTTTATGCTAACAATGTGTTATTTATCTAAGATTAACCTATTAAAATTATAAAACATTTGATTATATTTATGTATTTAATAAAAATATTCTAGTAACAAAGTTACTAGACTGTGTCTAGTAACTTTGTTACTAGTCCACTTCAACTAGAAGTAGTTATATAGTTAACGTATTTACAAAATGGCATCACTTTCTTTATTGTTGCCAGCAATTCTCAAACTTTCAGCGAACATTCCCTTTTGAATAGTACTGGCTTAGAGGGTTCATCCCAATTAACATGGATCTCTTGTATCCAAAGTACCTACATGGGTGAACAAAAATTCTGCCATGTTTTGGCCAAGGACAAAAAAAACCTGTATGTTATTAGTTGTTTAGAAGTCCTGCTTTAAGAGCTCATAGTAAGGCACAAGAATCATGAAATGTTGTTAGTTTGTTTTTCTCATCATCTCCTAGAAAGTTTTAGTTGTGGATCCACCTCGTTACTAGAACGTGTCTAAGACAGGACAGTGACTAAATGACAAATTTATTTATTTGCCTGTTACTACACTCTACTGCTTGAATAAAAATCTTACCTATTATATTAAGCAACACTTGTACTATTTAACTTCAGCAACTTAGCAAATGTATTAACATACGATTTGACTTATAAAGAACAAAACTTGACATTGACATAGCTGAATGACGTTTTCCGACGTTAAAAAACCAAAGAAGAAGAAGATCAAGACACAGGGCCGCGTTCAGAACCTCGGTGAGAGCAGCGCACTCGGAGTGCACTCGGCGTGCAATTTTTGCACTAACGCCGCCGCGCCGCGCCGCCGTTCCTAACCTCAGGGTAAAGCACTCGGTTGTTCTAACCCGAGCGTCCCGAACCTCGGAGCGTCGCAACTTTTTAACCATCAAAATCTATCGGTATAAGGTTGTAACCCGAATCTGACATAACTTTGACCAATCAGACTACAACAAACTTCTTATTCTTCTCTCGTCTCAAAGAAAATTAAGTAAGGATCAAGTGATATGTCAATGTCTAGTTTGTCAAAGTCTGTTTGAGGTTAGAAAACAACCGTGACCGTTCCGTACCTCAGAGCGAGTTAGAAAACAACTAAACAACCGCGCTCTGAGGTATGGAACGACCCCTAGTATGCACAGCGTTGCCAGAATGTTACTTTTGTAACATTTACGTTATTTTTGAATTCCTCATGCCTCCATGTTACGCGACTCAAAATGTTAATTTCAGAACTTAATAATATAGTAATATTCACTCACTTTGCGAGTATTTCTGCATTTTCCATCTCGCTTAATCAGGCATGCCATTGCCTTCTTATATCAGTTTGCCAATTCAGTTTCTTTGTTTTGTGTTTTTTTTATGTATTGAACCATACATACTTAATCTCACTTTGGTTGGATGTGTTTTTATTTATTTCATCAAAATAAATTCGTTTGTTAGTTGTTCGACTCGTGTGTGCTACAATACGTGTAAAACTTTTTGTATTTTGTATTAATACTTGCTACTTACTACTTACTGATTTTAATTGGCCAATTTGGCCATCGAATGTTTTAAATAAAAAAAGTTAATGGGAAAATCCTGGACAAAGCAGGATTAGGGATGAGATAATTTCTCAGATTTACATGGGGCTATATCTCTAGATTCCAAAAGTGAGATAGAAAAATCGAAGGTGCTATTAAAACGAAGTATTGATATTCTCTTTGATTCCAATTTGGGTGTCGAACTAAAGATGATGCGGAGTGAGTGGTGAAAATTGTTGGAATAGTGATTTAGGCCCGAAGAATCGCCTACCAACTTATCGTCAATTACATTCCTAAAGTCATGGACTTTTATATCATATACATGAGGATATTATTATGAAGTTTTAATTTTTGTAAATTGCTAGCAGTCCAAAGGTTATTGGTTTGTAGAGTAAGTACTCTTGTTCTTATGACGCAATCAAAGCTCTTAAGCCGTTCAATGTCTCGTTGAAGCCTCCTTCAAAGCCAGAAGCTAATTGGAATGGATGACTGACTGAAGCTATCTCTACTTGAGTAACCTGCTAAACGATCTGACCTCTTAGGACTTAAAGTGAAGTGTGAATTAGCCAGGTCATCTATTTTTATACCGACTTCCAAAAAAATGAGGAGGTACGCAATTCGACTGTATTTTTTATATTTTTTTTTATATTTGTTACTTCATAACTTTCGACTGGGTGAACTGATACTCAAAATTATTTCTATTTAGAAGCTGGTGCTTCCCGTGTGGTCTCATGTAATTTCATCAAATTCGGTCTAGTAGTTTTTGCGAAACACTCTAATAACTGAATAGAATGGAAGTCAATATTAAATTTTTCAAATTGTACTTGTTCTTTGTTATAACTGTAATTTCTAAAATTCCTTTTATTGTTTATTTTAGTTATTGAATTTACTGTTCTTGATATAAAACTGATCAATGCAGTGTAGGTCGTAGATAGAACGATGTTACACTACATACTTAGTTTAGTATGTAAATGAAATATATATAGTAAACATTGCAATTTATCGCTAAGTAGACGTAAGTGCTTTAGAAAATCATATTAGTAATAAAAGTATTTATGGTAGTTTCTACATTTGATAAACATGTATTTAGGGAATCAGTAATTTACTACCTAAGTTAACACCGTCAGTTCTGTTTGCAAGTAAAATAAACAATAAATAAATAAAAAACAAATATGTGAGTGTTATGCTAGTTAATAATAAAAGTTAAGCATAATATGTCGTTATCCATATAGAATAAGATAATGTTACTTTCTTATTATTTCTATTCTACTTATTAGTGTCGTTTTTCATATAGAATAAAATAATGTTACTTTTCTCGTGAAATTTTTACTTGTTCAGATGTCTCTTATTATATTTGACTATCAGTCTATAGATAATACTATATGTTATCAGTCAGTCAGCCACTGGCAACACTGAGTATGCAAAATGCAAAAACACGTGAAGAAAACCATAGATTTGAACAACCGATTAATTTTGAAGAAAACACTGACATTGACAAGTTTAGTGAAGAGAATTCAAGAACCTGACTGCTCCATGAAATTAAAACAATAAGATATGGCATAAGGACAAGTATCCAAAGCCATGTTATTTAAAAAAAAAAAATGCAAGAATAAACAAAACAAACAGTATGTAATTGCTAAATTATTATAATCATAATTATTACAATGTCGAGCAAACCTAATTCAAAACGAACCATATACGTGGGCGGTTTAGCAGAGGAAGTGGACGAGAAAGTGTTAAACGCTACATTTGTTCCTTTCGGTGACTTGGTCGATGTTCAAATACCCTTAGATTATGAGACGGAAAAGCATCGAGGATTTGCTTTTATTGAGTTTGAGAACGCTGAAGATGCCGCCGCTGCTATTGATAATATGGTATGTAAATGTTATCATTATTATCCTTGGAAGTAAGTACCTACATACCTACTGGTGCTACTGCTTATAGGTTATTTTTCTTCTTGTCTTGCTGGTTACTTATTTTTGAATGGCTTGTGCAGATAGATTATTTTAGGGTGATAAGCTATACTATGCTATGTTGGTCCTTGATAATGACTTTGCGGTGCTTGATGCATTATCTTACTACCTTTTTATAGTTTTGTCCTAATGCTGTAATTTCCAAAGGCGAAAACAAACAAGGGCATTCAAATTAGGAATCTGGTGGTGAAAATGTCTTTTTGGGCTCTTTTCTTCAGCAATCACGGCATTAAACAGTTAATAATGCCACCAAAATACAAAAGTGGTAGACAATACGAGAAACACATACATAAAATAATACAATGTTTTTCTTGTACAATACAATCCAATATTCTCTCGGAAGTAGAGTAGTTTGGTGATTATCGTTAGATCTAGAATCCTTCACTTCTCTAGGTTATAGACTAAAAAACATAGTGCACAAGACTGGAAACAGTGTACATCTCTAAAAATCTCTCTAAAATGTAGTATCTACTCTTGTTATGTCTGTATGTTAGAGATGAAGGATTTCACAGAAATAGTTATTTTAGCGTTTGAGTAGGGTGCGGGCAAAAGTGTCAAAAATAACATTTTGAGCTTTATAAATGCTTGAACTAGAATGCCAAAAATTATAGTGTCACCAATGATCTTATTGTTAATCAAATGCACCTAATGTTACCATGAAGTGTTGCTACTTGTTCAATATTTCAGACAAAATTAAATTAATTTTAAGTACTACTTTAAACTATTATACTTCGACTGGGTAGGCATACAATCATAATACTGAAGGGTCTTGAATAATTGAAATGTGTTTGTGAATTGTTAATAGCTTAGTATAGCTTGACACCAAACTATAAGATTTCTATTCCCTTGCTTAACCCCTCACCAGTCGATTGTCAATATAACAATGAAATTTCTATTGTGTGTGGGTTGTACAACTGATGAAGTATTAATGTTTGTAAAAATTAAAATTCTTTATGAAATATCTTTACTTACATATAACAAAAATGTAACAGATTTCTACATGGAAGATATTTAAATTTCAATAGAATATTATGGTTGTTAGAATGATTGTCTGTGTGTTTGTGCATACTAATCTCAGAAACAGCTTATACAATTTAGATTTTGTTTTCACTTATATATTGACATGTTGATTAAAGCTTACCATAGTAAGCTTTAATCAACATTTAGTGTATATTTCATGTCAATTGGTTCATAAATAAAAATGTTATTGAAATTTAAAGAATAATACTAAACCAAGCAAGCGAAGCCACTGGTGGGTAACCAATACTACTTGAGTATTTGATAAATACTTGCTTCTTGCCAAAGAATGTTGGTACTATGTTGATCTATAGTACTCTGACCCTGGCAGCAAGGGTATTCGTCTAAGAATCTTGAATAGCCTAATTATTGTAATAAAGTATGTTGTGAAAACCACACATTACCTAATACAATATTTTATACGAGGGTGAATCAAAAAGTTCTTAGAAGTGCATATATATGAAACCTTTTTGGATCAAGTTCGATATTCAAATTAAAGAGTGTCTATCACACTATATTTATGTAGACTGTCACTTGTTTTTGTCAGTTCGTTCGCATGTAATAAATTTTTTTGTGCAACGAGTTGCTAAAAAGTCAAAATTATGGATAAAAGTGAGTTACGTGCGGTGATAAAATATCTCAGTTTGAAAAAAATGTCTACGAAGGAAATTTTTTTGACACATTCAGCAGACATTAGGGGGTGATGCTGTACCCTATTCTACGGTTGCGTACTGGGTGGCTGAATTTAAAAGAGGTAGATCAAGCTGTAAAGATGACCCGCGTTTTGGGCGGCCTTCAACCTCCGTTACAGAAGAAAATGTCAAAAAGGTTGAGAATCTGGTTTTGGAAGACAGAAGAATGACTATAAAACATATAGCTGAGATCCTAAAGATATCTTTTGGTAGCGTTCAATCCATTTTAATTGATTCACTGGGGTTCAAAAAAGTGTCTGCAAGATGGGTGCCACGAATGTTAACCGACGAAAACAAAAAGCGACGTTTGGAAATTTCCAAGCGTAATCTCGAAATGTTCCAGCGTGATTCGGATAATTTTTGCCGTCGTCTTGTCACCATGGATGAAACGTAGGTCCACCATTTTGATCCTGAAACTAAAAGACAAAGCATGTCTTGGAAACGACCATCCTCTCCATCCATTAAAAAATTTCGAGTTGCTCCTACCGCTGGCAAAGTTATGGCCTCTGTGTTCTGGGATAGTGAAGGAATCCTTTTTATTGATTACATGCCAAAAGGCCAGACGATTACTGGACCCTATTATGCAAATTTAATCCCGAAAGTGCGTGAAGCGATTAAAGAAAAACGTCGTGGAAAACTGTCGTTGGGCGTGTTGTTCCTTCAAGATAACGCTCCTGCTCATCGATCGGAAGTTGCGCTCAACGCAATCCGCTGTGCTGGCTTCAATCTCCTTGACCACCCACCATATTCTCCGGACTTAGCCCCAAGTGATTTTCACTTATTTCCAAAATTAAAAGAGGAAATTCGTGGAACAAAATTTCACGATAATGACGCGGTTATAGCTGCCGTAGAGGACTTTTTCGAGAGTCAAGAAAATAATTTTTTTTCACAAGGAATAAGGAAGTTAGAAACGCGTTATTCTAAATGCATTGCATTGGAGGGAGATTATGTAGAAAAATAAAATATTATTATTTAAATCTTTGCATTTTTTAATATTGATTCCAAGAATTTTTTTATTCACCCTCGTATTTCATTCAATAACTATGTGACCCGGCAGTGGCTTTGATTGCTTGGTCTTGGTCTAATGGTGGAAGTGCCACTGTGAAATTTTAAGCTCATGTGTCCGATACCTTGGTTGGTCAGTTATGGGGTTATCTGACAAAGAAATTCTCAATAGCAGTCCTGAGTCCGGAACAGTGTCCCAGTGGTTTTATTTTATAGTTAAAGCATAGGTTATTAGCAGTACCATATAAGTTCATATCGAGACCGCAGTTTTATATGAGACTGTGTAGAATAGAGAGATCAAGCTGATTTATGAAACAGATCAAGATAAAAAGTTTATAGTTGGGAGCTCCGAGATTCTATCTTATATATATATACTAAATGTAATCAATATCTGTGCTGTAGCTTCAAGTTATACATGAGCATACAGATAGACAAATACACAGACAGTTTTTTTTTTAAATGTATTTTTTCAGTAGGTTCCGTTTTATGTCTTCTGTCTGACCCACTATTTTTTATTTTTCTTTCAGGTTCAGATTTTTTGGCCTATACTCCTTCGTTATAAGTATAAATAAATAGTTTTTTAGTTAATAATAAAAGTATAGGTAGTTGAGGTTAGGATTTTTAGGAACATTGGAATTGATTCTCGAAATATTCATGGATTACTTGCATGCTTATTAGCATGAATCAGAAATGATAAACAAATTGTATTTGTAAATTTGTGTTGTTTAAAACAATACAAATTAATGCCCTGTGATACAACTGTAAACAGACTAACTGTGTACTAACTGATGACTCCTGTGTGACTAACAAGTCACACGTTAGGTGCATTCGTTTAACTTATGAGGGCATTGGTGGCGTTGTCATTGATGGTTCTTTAGTTAAACCGTTAGGAAAGTTCAAAAACGTCATTTTTGCCACTTTTGCCAAGACCTGAAATCGCATGATTATGCTGTCAAATACATAGCTGTCAAATAACGATCACAAACAACCATGCTCTGGACGTGGGTCAAAAATTGCATGCTCTTTGTTAGCTTTCCGCTGAACAAAAAGAGGCATGAACTACATTTTCACCCACAGATTCCCAATTTGAACGCCCCTTGTGAGCGTTTTTAGCGTTATTTTCGCCAAAAACGATCAGAAGTGATCTATTCGAACGCAATAAGTATGTATCAAAGCAAACACAAGCAAAGATCTTTTTTAATATAAGTTATATTTATATTTTTTAGTACAAAATTAATTTGTTATAGACGTGATAGCGCCTTCTTAAATCGGCAAACGCCGGCTGCACGCTCGAAAAAGTATGACTGAATGGTCTGAATGTAACGTTCCGCCCGAGTCGAGCGTGCAAGCGACAGCACGGAACAAGCTATAGAGATGCACAATCGGCCTAAGCGTTCTGCTTGTCTTATGACGTTATCAAGTAAAATTTACGTCCGTAAACCTATTTTACAGACAATCATTTTTATATATATATATATAACTAGGTTTTAGTACACTTGCATGTTTCATAGACTTGAAAAATTTGGATTTTTATATAAACTTCACTGTAGAATATTCCTGAACTACTACTAGCATTCCAAGCTTTTTTCGTTTAAAAGTGTGGGCTAGTTTAAGGATATATATATACATATACAGTTGTGGAGATATAATTAAAAACTACTAATACCCAAGTCACTTACAATAGAGATTAATAGTAGTGTTTAAAGTTACTAAAACTATTAATATGTAAGTATTTTGATGATTTTTTGATTTCTCGAGAGAAAGGAAATGGTATAGAACTCCACAAAGTGAGCCTCCTCACATTTTAACGAGTTTTAAAAATATATTCAATCTATTCCAGAATGACTCAGAACTGTTTGGACGCACAGTACGGGTAAATATTGCAGCACCACAACGAATAAAAGAAGGCTCTACACGTCCAGTCTGGTCTGACGACAACTGGCTTCAAAAACATGCTGGAGAAACGTTACAAATCAAAGAGGGAGATGATACTGGCGATAAAGATAAGGATACTACAAAGGCTGCTGCTAGTGTAAGTATAAACATTATAACTGTTGTCTCTCAGTTCATCTATGAAAATCTAATGTATGTAAAGAAAAACATTAGCAGTTTTGATAAAAGCAGTGATGCTCATTCCATCAACACGCGAAAAAAGCACAAGCTATCCGTACATGTAACGCGTCTCCACAGAATAAGTCATTCTTTTATGGGACAATGTATACAATTCTATAATAAAGTTCCCAATGTTATCCGAGATTTGCCTATTAATAAGTTTAAAATTACTATTAAAACTAAACTCTGTCAAAAAGGTTATTACAAAATTTCGGATTACTTGGAGGATAAAACAGCTTGGGACTGATCACTCCAGGATCTATTTACTCGTGTACTAAGATGTCAAAGTGTAGCGTGTCTTGCCCTACTGATACCATTATTATGTTCTATTTTGTAAGGCAACACACTGGGGCTAATATTTGTAGTACCTAAGTAAAAACATTGTAAAACATCTATATAAAAAGAATGGCCCCGAGTTTCTTGCCGCTTCTTCTCGGTAGGCTCTATATATTTTGGAACGCGGCGGTAGTCTTTAAAGTACATTATAATGAAAAATTGACGTTCATAAGTGCGTCTTTGATGCCTAAATTGAATAAATGATTTTGACTTTGACTTTGACTTTGATTAGATACTAGCTGCCCACGACTTCGTTCGCATAGTAGGCTCGGCCTTCGGCCACGCCATTACCTCCCATCTTTTCTTGATTATTTAATGTAAGAACCTTCTATGAAGTAGGCATTAGAAAACATTTAAAGTAAAGATGAATCAAATCTGTAAAGCCGTTCTCAAGTTATATCGTGATCAGGAGAAATACATATTTATAAGATAAACTAGCACTACCTTACTAAACACACACACTAATCGTGAATTTTGGTTATGTTTTGTGATTGAGTCATACAAATGTATAAAAAAAACAGTAAATAATCGCAATTTTTAATAATTTTGAACAAGTTTCGGTTTCGGTCAAAACAGAGAGCATGTGCGAAAGTTCGGTTTCAGTTTCGGCTGATAAACCAGTTTTGGTCGGACACTACAAGACTGTCAAACTGTATGTTCTTCTAAAGCCTGCAAATCTCAGAGAAATTGTTAAACACCTAAAACAATTGGATAACCTTAAAGTATAGATTTGATGAAATTTTTAAAGAAATTCTTATCATCTGCCTAAAAGGGAGTAGTATTCCTCCCATTTACACCAATAGGCCCGCGTGGTGAACTATGGCCCAAGTACTAACAGCAGTAGGGACATAATGGGTTGATTGTGTTACTGCTTACAATAATTTATATAATTATAGGATTATATATTTATATAGGAATATGTTGGCTTGGCAATTATCAGAGCATTTGGAATTTCTCCGAAATCATAACAATCTACAAGGCTGGAAAACCTATCAATGAACTAAGTTCATAGAGACCATCAGCTTATTACCGGTCATCTCTAAATTGTTCGAAAAATACTGCTCTTACGCATACTTAACGAACGATAATTCCTGACCACCAATTTGGATTCCGACCAAACAAGTACGTATAGAGCCGTCGATCCAATAAGAAGATCCCTAGATTTCAAGGAATACTGTTCACCGACTTTCCTCGATGAGGAATAAGCATTCGCTAGTTTTGCATAGGGGTTTGCTTTGGAAAATCAGGAGTCTATTGTTACGCTCTTACTTTGGTATGGTATCGTATTTACCGGAGTAAATATTCCATGTAAAGGATGGCGAGTACACGTCAACCTTCCCCGACATTCAAGCAGGAGTGCCTTAAGGATCGGTGTTGGGTCCTGTTCTATATACCATTTTACATCAGACACCCATGAAACTTCCGGAGTAGTAACGGCTACATTTGCATTTGGCACTGCCATTCTTGCCTGTAAAAGTATTCAATAAAAACATCCCAACTCTCCCAAGATGCACTAGATAAAATAGAAGTGTTTGTAAAGAAGTAGAGAATCAAATCCAGTGCTTCTAAATCTACTCTAATCACATTTCCCCTTGGCCAAGGACACTGTTATAGTATATATAATATGCAGAGGTAGTTGCAGTGAGTATAGAGCACATCCATACGATATATTACCATTTAATATACATTTACTAGATCAAATAAATAAACGAATATTTTACATAGCTACTGACTTTTTATTATTTTTATGACACAACCATTAACAACTATGTTGTCAGGGAAACAATATTCTTATAAAAAACACATTATCTATGACACTCCCCCTCACGATGACCTTGGGTGCTAAACTGAGCACAGGTCTGAGTGACTCCTATCATTTGAAGCAACTTCAATAGCCTTGGTTGCGGTAAGGCCTTTGTTAGAAAATCAGCTTCCATATTATCTGTGCCCACGTAATGGATAGTTACCAGTTTTCTTTGGACACAGTCCCTCACAAAATGCTCTTTGATACTGATGTGTTTTGATCTCTTTCCAGTCTATAAATTGGTGGCTAACTTCTGTGCAGCCTGATTGTCATTATAAATTGGAACTGCCTGCTGTGATACTCCAATGTCCTCTAGTAAATACTTCAAATGCAGGGCTTCCTTCGTCGCCTCTGTCAACGCCATGTATTCAGCTTCTGCTGTTGATAAAGCAACAACTCTTTGTTTCTTTGTTTCATAACTTATTAGACCACCACCATACTTGAAAATATAGCCTGTATACGAGCGACGGTCAAGGGTACATGCTGCCCAATCTGCATCTGCCATACCTATATGTGGCAATCCTGTTTTCTTGTATCTTAATGAGATATTCTTCGTCCCCTTAAGGTAACGTATAATCATTTTTGCAGCTTGCCAGTGACTTTTATCGTAACAGTTATTATATTGACTTAAATAGCTAACTGCGAACATAATATCTGGTCTTGTTGCTACTGCCAGATACATTAATGATCCAATAAGCTTTTGATATGGATAGTTAACATTTTCTTTTTCATCTAAGCTTTTCTCTAATTTTAGAGCTGGTTCCATAGGCGTCATAACTGGCTTACATTCTTCCATGTTAAAACTTTTTATCAAATTTTCAATATAACTTTCTTGTGATAACGTCATTTCTCCCCCTACATGGGAGAATCGTATGCCCAGACAATGATGAAGTGAACCCATATCACGTAATTCAAATGCTTTCTGCAATTTTGCCTTAACTTCCTGGAACAAATTTTCCGACTTATAGGCCAGTATTAAATCGTCGACATATATGTTGACAAATAACTTCTCACCTTGTTTTTCCAAGATGTACAAACAAGGATCAGCTGGAATTTTTGAATCCGATTTCCAGCATTTTTGTATGTAACTTTAAGAACCATTGTCGTCCTGCTTGTTTCAATCCGTATATGGCTTTATTTAATTGACATATCCCGTCACTTTTGTATCTGTTCATATCTAGTAGCATTTCTTTTGCTCGTCTAACTACTTCATTTTCTTTTCCACATGCAGTTATAATTATCAAGTATTTATCCAAGTTTTTCGGCTTTTTCATATAAATTTTTTCATCTATATCACCGTTTAAAAATGCCGTACACACATCAAGTTGGGATAATTTCATGTCATTTTCTATCGCATAAGCAATCAATAATCTTATGGTACTCATTTTCGCTACTGGCGCGAATGTTTCCGTGTAATCAATCCCTTCTTTTTGATTGTAACCTCGTGCCACAAGTCGCGCCTTTCGTCGATCTATTTCTCCAAGTTCATTGTACTTATATTTTAGGATCATTTTACTGTCAATCAAATTTTTACTTTCACTCCTGTGTACAATTTTGCAAGTATTGTTTTTAAGATGCTATTCTATCTCGCTTAAAATAGCGTCATCCCATTCATCACTATTTTCATCTATTTCACACAAAAATGATTGTTCAGCATCTATCTCATAATCTTTGTGCCATACTGGTGGGTTTCTTTTTCGCTTTCTAGTAATGGAATTCGTCGCATCCATTTCATTATCTGAACATATTTCAATTACTATTCCTTCTGTTTCTGCGGTAGCATCTTCGAATATTTCATCATTATTTAGTTCATGTTCTTGTTCACCAATTACTGATCTATTCAATCCTTCTATGTTTTCGACATTTTCTTCTTTTGGAAAAAGTATCACTTCTATATCATTGTTGTCATGTATCTGCTCTTCTTCTTCATCTTTTTCATAAAACATCTTTTCCAAAAAATTTACGTCTCTGCTAATCATTATATTCTCGGCTTTTGGACTGAAAATTCTAAAAGCTTTATGATTGTCAGAATATCTTAAGAATATACCAGCTGTTGCTCTGGCTTCAAATTTTCTGTACTTTTTATTTTTGTTTAAAACAAACGCCTTCGTCTCAAAAATATGAAAATGCCTCACAGATGGGATTCTTTTTACCCATTTTTCAAATGGAGTCGCATTATTAATGCTGCTGCAAGGGCTACGGTTTGCTATATAGTTGGCTGTATTAATTGCTTCAGCTCAAAATGCTTCTTTCTCGACTTCATTTTTAAATTCTTTGAATTTTGATAGGGCTTCGTTTTTAGTTTTCATAGTATATACCCTTGTATATCTTGAAAAATCGTCAATAAATGTGATGAAGTATTTTGAACCTCCTTTCGATGGTTGTCTCATCGGTCCACAAACATCGGTATGAACAATTTGTAGCAATGCATTAGTCCGTTCTTCATTTTTATGTACATTGAACGGCAGTTTAGTTGCCTTGCCTTTGGCACATACTTCACAGTCTTTAACTGTATCATTTTTATTAAAATCTAAACCTTCCATTTTCTTCTGATCCATAGCTATTCTCATTTGTCCTTCATTAAGATGAGCTAGCTTCCTGTGCCATTGCTGCATTTTGTTTGTTTCACAATAGTTCACATTTTCCCTTATGTTTTCTTTGACATAATATAAACCGTCTTCATTTCTTTCAAAAGACTTGCTTTCCGTGCAGGGCCTTTGCTATAGTAAATACTCTCAAGTGTGTCCTATACATCTTTGCTAGTTTCACATTTCTTTACTGGTTTCAACTCGCTTGGTGAGATTATTAGAAATAATTCTGCCAGTGCTAAACCATCTTTTTCTAAATATTTATTTAGTTCATCGCCTTCAATAGTTGGCTTCTTTATAGCCTGCGAAACGTAATTCCAGAAACCTAGTTTCAACAAGAGAGCTTTTGCATGGATTCGCCATGTATCATAATTTTCTCTCCTTAATGGCTCAATATGTACGTGATGACTCATTTTTACTTACGTGAGTGGCCCATAACCTATAGTACACTCGAGAGCAATGAATCCGGGTCACTTAAAGAATGTTAAAAATCTTGGAAACTAAAAATGATAGGTTAATGCAATAAATTGTATTTAATAGACAATGTAATACTCCTTGAATGAAAGTAAAAAAAATATGAGTCACCATACATTTTATTAACACAAAATTACATAAAGAAAAAAACTGCTGATCTCTCCTTAAAACAAAAATAGGAAACATGAAATTTATGAACTTAATTACGATTTTCTTGAATTTTAATACTTCGTATTGCCTCCTCGTGCTTCCATTACTGCGTTTACGCGGTTTGGCATGCTATACACCAAGTTCCTTATACGATTTTGGGGAATATTCTCCCATTCCTCTGTGAGAGCAATTTTGAGCTCACGAAGCGTGATTGGGGGAGGGTTTCGTTGTTTTACGCATCTGCCTAGCTCGTCCCAAGCATGCTCGATCGGGTTGATATCCGGGCTGCGCGCTGGCCACTCCATACGAGTAATGTTCATCTCTTGAAGGTAGTCATTCACAATCCTACCTGTATGAGGTCGGGCATTGTCATGCATAAATATAGCATCCTCACCTAAATTGACCATAAATGGACCAACGTGATCATTGAGGATTTCTTCCACATATCTTTCGCTAGTTAAAGAGCCGTTTTCTATGATCACCAGCTCTGTGCGACTTTCAGAAGAAATTCCGGCCAACACAAGTACAGACCCACCACCATAGGCTACTTTTTCTTCGATGCATGCTTGCTTGAATCTTTCCCATGGTCTTCGATACACTCTGTGTCTTCCATCGTGCTTGTAGAGCATAAATTTTGATTCGTCGGAGAACATAACTTTTGACCAATCTTCAATACTCCAATTTACGTGGCTCTGGGCATATCTTAGTCTTGAAATACGATGCCCACGCTCCAGTTTAGGGCCGTTTGCAGGTCAAGGGGTTTTAAGTTAGATTCAGCAAGCCGACGTCTTACTGTCCATGCACTTGGGTTACTTTCTCCGAGGCGTCGAAACTGATTTGTGAGTTCAGTTCCTGTGAGAAAGCGATTTCGAAGCATGGTGTTCACCAAGTATCGGTCTTCTCGTGCTGTGGTACACCTGGTTCTGCCCGTTCCTGGTCTGCGTAGGTTAGAACCAGTTTCTTCGTAACGTCGGAGCACTCTTTGTACTGTTGACAGCGACACACCGACAGTCCTGGCTGTATCGCGCTGACTCCGGCCGGTTTCCAGCATTGTAAGTATTCTGGTGCATTCTTCAGGCGTAAGCGACATAATTTCAGCTTGAATAATGAATATAGAGCACTATCAACATGGTTTATGTACCCACATAAATGACAGATTACAAACAAAAGCAAAACCAAATGCTGTAATTTCGTAGTTCCATCTTTGAAAGTGGCCCTTTTTCAAATTTGATTTTTTTATGATATAACTTTACAATAACTAAGAAGTTTTAACACCTTCATTTAAGGAGTATTACATTGTCTATTAAATACAATTTATTGCATTAACCTAGCATTTTTAGTTTCCGAGATTTTTAGGATTCTTTAAGTGACCCGGATTCATTGCTCTCGAGTGTATATATAATATGCAGAGGTAGTTGCAGTGAGTATAGAGCACATCCATACGATATATTACCATTTAATACACATTTACTAGATCAAATAAATAAACGAATATTTTACATAGCTACTGACTTTTTATTATTTTTATGACACAACCATAAACAACTAGGTTGTCAGGGAAACAATATTCTTATAAAAAACACATTATCTATGACAACTGTCCACCTGTTAAACTAGGGTTCAACATACTATAGGGAGCAGAAGGGAGCGGCTGGCCCAACCTAGGGCTTGCCACTGAACTGTTGAGGCTGTCCGACCCGTCCTCCAGAATTGGTTGGACAGGGAACACGGGACACTTACCTTTTGGTTGGTGCAAGTCCTTACGGGCCACGGGTGCTTAGGAAACTACCTGTGTCGCATCGCCGGAAGGGAACCGATACCAGAGTGCCATCATTGCAGCTGTGATGAGGATACGACGCAGCATACGCTCGAGGAGTGCCCAGCTTGGGAGAGTGAGCGCCGCGACCTCATCACAGTTGTGGAGGATGACCTCTCGCTTCCATCATTGGTTAAAGCCATGGTGTAGAGTGATGGGTCGTAGAACGCGGGGCTAGAATTCTGCGAACGGGTCGTGTCGCAGAAGGACGCTGCGGAGAGGGAGAGAGAGGTTACCTCTACTCTTCCGATCCGCACCTAGAGCCGGGCGTAGGAAGAGGGGGTACCAAGCCCTCCTCCATCCCCCATAACAGAGGTCCCGGTGATGGATACGGGGGAGACCGTCACCTTTTAAAGACCTCGAGATGGCGCGGTGTTTCCGCGTGCCTCTTAAGAATGTTGGGGTGGAGTGACTCCTGCTTCATCCCACCGGCATGGGTGCGCCAACTGCACCCATGTGCAGTTGGCGCGTAGTTGACGAGTCTGACATACCCCGTTGAATCCCCCCGGGTTTGGCGGCAATGTGTAAGTGCATTCCCCACACGTTAATAAAAAAAGGGGTCAACATACTACCACACAACGATACAGTGAAATACTTAGGAATGCATTTGGACTGTAGACTCGCCTGGAGAAAACACCTTCAGAGAAAAAAGACGAACTTAACCTGCGGTAATGAGTTGGAACTCATTTTTTTAACCTACACTGGCTACTTGGAAGTAACTCTCTGCTATTGAAACTACAGATAATGAGCTTCTCACTTGTTGAATGTGCTAAAACCTATTTGGACTTACAGAATACGACTATAGGGCTCAACATGCAACTCCGGTATTCAAATGCTACAGAGGGCTCAAATGGTTTCTAAAAACCACGGAGTTGCATAGTGAGTTAAGCAAAAGTTAAACTTCAATATGGTCAATTACGACATAAATCATTACTCGACAAATTACAAGAAAAGGCATACTAAAGAGGTTAAAAAGACGAATGATGGAAATTAATGAAATGGAGAGACACTTAATGAAGTAAATTTAAATATAGCTTAATTCTTTCTACTTCATTTTAAAAAACTTAATTTTATCGAATGAAATTAAAATGAAAGTTGCCACTTTACTTTCTTGAGAAACAAATTGCATGCTAAACTAAATAGTATCTTCCATCTTGTATATCCGTATTTCCAATAGCATTGAATACATTTTTGTTTGCAGCTTAAAATTAATTTTTGGCATTGTTGGCACTGGCACATGCAAAGTTATTAAACTTTGCAGCATTACCAACCTTCTTTTTTCTATGCTTCTTCATAATGGCAGTTGACATTAGAAAACTATTTCTAGGTGAATCGAAAGTACCTCCATAAATAGTTATCTGTGTATTGAAATAACTTTTTAGTGACATTGTCAAATAATAATCACAAAATATACTTTTTACTTACATATTTTCATGCATATAAAAGTGTGATTTCATATCACGTATCGCGAGCCATGGAATGAATACTATAATATAATATTAAGTTAGGTGTACAATGGGGTTCCTATTTAGTAAAGAGCCTGAAGAAGCCCCAGACTCTAATTGTAATCGAAAAGTAAGTGAACTAAAAGAAGAAGAAATTCTGATTGAGTACTCTGATGATAAAATAAAGAACAGCAGTAAAGAAAGAGTGAAAGGAGCGCCGTGCACACGATCTAAGGAAACAGTCCTGGGTAGAACAACCAAAGAAGTCATGAGTAAAGCATTTAAAGAGCCAGGGACAAGTAAAGACGATTTTAAAAAGAATAAGACAAGTAAAGAAATGTTGACGAAGAGGTACAATAAAGAGGGTGTTGTGAGAATAGGGAAACTGTCTGAAGTTAGTATTGAACCTGCTGCAGAGAGGAAACTAGGAGAGCAGCTGGAAAAGATAGCACCAGTAACAGATGTGAGTCAACTACCATCTAGGGATTGTAACCCCACAGATCATCCAATCCCGCGGGATTGATATGCAGGATTGCTCAATCCCGCATATCAATCTCCATGTTAATTTTAGAATAGAATGTTTTAATCCAACATGATTTATAAACTGAAATTACCAAATAGGTACAGACATAAAATCCCACACTTAGTAATTTCAGTTTATAAATCATGCTTATTAAACTTTTCATTCTAAATTTAACATGAAGCTTCAAAAACAGTAATTTACATTTTTTACTAAAACATTCATGTAATGTAAAAATAGAACAATGTTCAAAACTAAACGCAAACTTTTTAGTAAAAAAAACGCCTGGCGAGATTTCACATTCAGTTGCGACAATTGTGTTTTAATTTACCGTGTGAACTTAGATAATCCCAAAAAATGAGTTCAAGCGAATCTGATTCGGAAATAGATGGCACCCCTCCTGATTTAAAAGCTGAGGTCGAAATAGCAAAAAACAATTTACTTCCTCCAAAATCCAAGGAGCAATATTTAAAAAAATATTTAAAATGTATGAAGTGGAAGGCAGAAAAACAAGCCAACAGTTGGTCTGAAAACACCATTTTTGAGAAAAGCATTATACAAGCCTCAACCAGTAAGTAAGCCACCCTGGCCTTGTATATTCAGACTTTACATGCAATTCGGTCCGGTTAACTCATACTTGGCATTGGAAGACTTACTGGATTCTGCAGTAATGTACTATTACAGTACAGTACACTTTATCCGTGGTCATGGCGCTTGTAACAGTGCCGAAATATCGGGAACTCAAACTAAATACACATGGTAACTACATATCCCGTAAATATTATGAATGATTCTAATGTTTGTGACGTTAGTTTAAAATCTTACACATTATACGGTATTATCAATCAAAATTGCAGAATGCTAAAGCTTAGGGTTCAATTTGACACTGCAATTGTTATGTGCAGAGGCCGTATATAGCACAAACAGTTTGCGAAAAAAATATTCGTATCGCAAGCGTCAACGCGTCACGCTTCGGCGTACAAACTATGAGTAATCTGTTTCACAGGTGCCCTAGATAAATGACAGTTTATACTGTTTTACGTGAACGACACGTTACGTTACATATCCGCAAATATTCGTGCTAGGCCCACTGGTGATTGACATAAGGTGTGATAAGGAGTGCTGGTGGTAGGTTCTCCTAGTGTCCGCCAAGGTACCACCGCCATATTATACCATTATTTGAAGCTGTAATGTGAAAGCACTGCTGTGTTTAGGTTACTGCGCGAATGAGCTAATAGCTATGTTTCAGGGTGACAGTGGTGAAAAAAGTAGTGCGGGTACCAGTGCTGCGTAGAACTTTGGGCAGGCAGGACGCTTACCACCAGGTGAACGTCTAACCCGTCTCGTCACTCACTTGCATAAGAATGATCAAAGACTTTAAATCTCGTCACATAACTAAATTCTACAAAATAACAATATTATTAGCTTGAAGTCGCCATTTTGTAGAACGAGCGTATAAAAGCTACAGCAGATCTAGCCCATCCGGTGACGCTTTAGATGCCGGTGGAGGCAAACAGCAATTAGTTCCGATCACGGTGTAGGCTCCGGCCGAGGTAATGGCTGTGGGCAAGGTATCCATGGTTATGATAACGATTCCCAGGTAAACACAATCAGGCACCGAGCACGAGGCAAAAATTATATCTTGGTTAGATTCTCTCCAAATAGTCAGAGTTAAAATTCATAGGGCCCACTTTCAACGGTACACTCATGTACCGGGGCAATTCTCTCCGACTCTCCTCTCTCCTGGCGACGGCCCAAGCCGAGGTCCGTACCTTAGTGGTGCCCTTGAGCAAGTCGCCTACTCCTGTCCTTGCGGCGAAGCGTCTTCAACGCTCGCCTTAGGCGGTGCGCCTTCCGCGCCCGCATCTGACTGAGTGCCATCTGCGCTCGCCACCCGTCCGGTGACACTGTAAATGCTCGTAGATGCAAACAGCATTAGTCCGTTCGAATAAAAAACAGCAATTAGTCCGTTCGGAAAAAATCACGAAAATGAATGACGACATTCATTGTACTAGGTTAATATTACCGCTGTTTTTATAAAACCCTCCACTTCTGTATTCTAACAATATTTTTTTCTCACGTCATTTTCCAGACAAGTCCAGCGAAGCCAGCCGAGAAGCGTAACCCACAAGTGTACTTCGACATCAGCGTCGGCAAGCAAGCAATCGGACGGATCATCATGATGCTTCGAGCTGATGTCGTGCCGAGGACGGCTGAGAACTTCAGGGCGTTATGCACGCACGAGAAGGGCTTCGGCTACCAAGGCAGCAGCTTTCACAGGATCATACCGGAATTTGTATCCTTTTGAAAACTTATTTACAAACGCCACGATAAAGCGTCTTAAGGCGAAATGGTACTGAAGTACGGTTGTATGAAATACTCCGCCTGCGCGATTCCAAATGTTCTCTATACTCGTATTTGTTTGTAAAAAACTGAGCTCACTAAAGTATTTGAATGTTTGTTGGGATTTGCACACATTCTTTTATTTTTTAATTTTTCCTATAGAAACTGAAGTTGATTCATTACAACAAAAGTGTTTTTTGGGATACTTCAATTTTTTTTTCCATCGAGGCAAATTTATTTAATTGTGAACATATCCGAATAAAGTATTTCGTAAACATTGTATATACATAAAAAAATAATTTCAATTAACCATTTTCAAAGGCTTAGCTTAAAATATTCGTGAGGACGAATTTTCAAATTAAGAGCATATTTTGTCTCAAGGAACAATAGCCAGTGACCATTTGTGCTCGGCCCACAGAGGCCGTAGTACAAACAATTTGCGAAAAAGCATTCGTATCATAAGCGTCACGATTCGACGTACACACTATGACTTCTCTGTCAAAACTGTCCTAGATAAATGACAGTTTGTGCTATTTTACGTGTGTGACACGTTACGTTACGCAGTTATTCGTGCTAGGCCTACAGTCACTAGTTTATAGGAAAACACAGTAAATATATTTTCTCAACTAAGATCTAAATCAGATGTGCCAAGGCGGCGATTTTACGAACCACAACGGCACAGGCGGCAAATCGATATATGGCAAGAAATTCGACGACGAAAACTTTACCCTGAAGCACACAGGACCCGGCATACTCAGCATGGCCAACTCCGGGCCTAACTCCAATGGATCACAGTTTTTCTTATGTACGGCAAAGTAAGTATCCTTAAACTCCATAGGTTCTATAGTTATTTTCCTTTATAATTGCCATATACAATCTCATCTGCATCCGTAAAGTGAATCCAATATGATTTGTTCAGAAACTGTATGGGTGTCACATATATTTATCAAAATCAAGTCAAGTCGCAGAGACTAAGAATATTTTTTTACAGAAAGAGGTGGCATGCCGAGTCGCGCATGCGTGTTTGGTTTTGTTAACTTATGCCCGGGCTACAGAAGGCTAGCTTTTCAAGCTAGTGTCAGTAAGCTAGCAAGCTAATTTTTAATCTAGTTTGTGTTGTGATGGAGTTCTATTTTTAGGTTAGTTGCGCCCCCCACCACTGATTTTACTATCCTGCCTTGTGTACTAGCTTCATGTGGCCGGTGAAGCTAGTTTTCAGTGGGCTAGTAAGCAGGAACCATGCGTTTTGTTTATTTCTCTTACTGCGATGTGGTTTTGAGATTTTTAGATGCCCAAACTAAGTGAGGAGATTATTTGAAGTTTGTACAACTGTACCGAGACCGAGAGAGAATGTGGAACGCCACCCTTCCAAGTTATAAAGTCAAGTCTAAACGTGATTCAACACGAACAATGTGTGGCGAATTAAAGACAGTGGTTATTGATATGACTACCAAAGACTTAAAAAGTAAAAATGCAAATTGAGAGCGACGTGTTCTCAAAAACTGAACAAAATTGATAAATCAACCCGGTTGAAGCAGGTTCTCAAGAAGAAGCCGAAGCCGAAGTCGAAGCTAAATTGGTTCCAGGAAATGTACAGTTTTATTAAACATGTGCATATGAAAAGAAAAACAACGGAAAATATTTGCAATCGTTTATTTATTATTACTACATATTTACTGTCCGTCGTCTGTCTGTCTGTTTGTTCGTTTGAAACGTAACATTGGTGTTAACATTTGTATTGAGATCCGAACGTCGAAGACTTGCAGTAATCACGAAATCATTTTTGATTGCCAAGGCACAGTACCTTCATTGTTAAAGTAGTTTCTCGTTTCTTGATTGCTGCCACCACATGGTTACTTCCTTATTGACACAAAACTTTGTAAACCTATAGGTTCTGTTCTCCGAGAACAGAATAGGAATAGGAAATACCTGTTCCGATATCCTCACTGTCTATTATCAGAGGTGTGGTGCTAGCATCGATCTCACGATAAACTTTGATAAACAAAAAGTTTGGCAATTCCTACCTCTGTCGTGTAACTTAATTATGGAATGCTGCCAGCGTGCGTTTTTCCTTGCAACTATGACCCTGGGTCTTTCAAGCGGACCGTGAAAAAGCATCTCTCGTTTCATCATAAGGGTGACGATTAACGCAGCTTACGGCTGCACTAATGGTCATCGCTTCTTGATCCCATCTCCGCTTACCATCAGGCGAGAGGGCGTCACTTTGATGAATCAATATAAAAAAAATCTTAACTTGTTGCTAGCGAAGGATCTAGCTGTGTCAAGTCAAATTCGAAATCATTTATTTAATTTAGGCATCAAAGACGCACTTATGAACGTCAATTTTTCATTATAATGTACTTACTTTAAAGACTACCGCCGCGTTCCAAAATATATAGAGCCTACTGAGAAGAAGCTGCAAGAAACTCGGGGCCATTCTTTTCATATAGATTTTAACAATGTTTCTGCTTAGGTACTACTATTATTGCATTTTATGGGTGGCAGATGATAACTTGCCAGAAGTGGAGTATTCCAAGCATCTTTGTCTTGCATATAATTAGATCATCATTAGTCTAGTGGTGGGATCTGTAAAAAATATGTTGTTTATAAGAAGTAAAAAAATTGTTATTTTCTTTTTGGACATTCGATAATCAGAAGAACAAGTCAATACTAAAAATACTTGTGACATTATTGACAACACTAACGAGAATATTGATAATGTTAACAATGATGACAATGTTGAAAATTCTGAAAGTTTGTCCACGCAACAATCTACGCCTAGAACATAAAGATTAAATGATATGACTCAGCTCAACAAGTCCGCGGCAATATCAGCAAACACTACCGCACCATCTGCAAAACCGTCTACCGAAATGTCTGGTGCACCAGATCTGAAAAAGAAAAACAATACGGAAGTGGCAACACTGATCAACAAAATTCGGCTGATCAAGAATGATTTAAATAGCATAGCATGTGGATTAGGGTCAGAACAAAATGAGCATGATATTTTTGGAGAATTTGTAACTAGCCAACTTAAAATGTTATTACATCTACAGGTTGTTAATAGAATAGAATTTATTTATTTCAGACTAATATCTGTCCATATTATTAGTAAAGGTACATACACATAGTCTTACATCTAAGTTAGTTAAAATAATCAGTATTTTTAATTTAGTTCAGATAGACATTATTAAATTATTCACATAAATACCATTACAAACAATAATTATAAATTCAATTAATAAAAGATTAACTAATAACAATAACATATACATGTAAAAGTTTGGGTGGGTGTTTGTTATTTTTTAATCAGCATAATAGCTTAACGGATTTGAATGAAATTTGGTAGATAGATAGATGGGAGTAACACTTGTGTTACTCCCATGTGTTAATGCTCCCTGTGTTAATGATCGGGAAAAAATCAATATTTTGATTGGTACTCAAAAATGCATATTTAATTATTCCGATTAGCCTCATTGACTAAGATTTTAAATTTTGCTTACTTGACTAATGATGCTTGATTTAATAATAAATAAACGTAAAATACAAACTGTAATGTAGTTTTTCAATGCCTTGTAGATTTCGACACATACTAATGGATAGATTTGGATATGGAACATTTATTATTATTATTTATTATTATTTATTTATTTATTAACTAAAACGGCACACAACGCCAATTACATCAGTCAATCAAAAATTAAAAATTAAAGTTGTACAGAAAGAAATAATGATATAAAATAACAATGCAATAAAAATTTAAAATTATCACTTATTGTCAATACAATTAATTCAACTTAACCTAACCTAAAAAATATAATAATTAGAACACATTATAAAATTAAATTAAATTAAAATACAATTAACCGGCACTTAATGTCTAATACCATAATAATTTTGGTATAGTCATAGTCAACCAAGTAGCCAGTTAACCTACCCCAAAATTAATTAAAAACAATATAAATAAAATTAATTCAATGTCAAAAACAAAAATATTACATTGCAAAATCATAAAAGTCCAATGCATCCTCTTCCGCTACCACCTTGCACGCTTTCTTCTCACAGTACTTCAGACACTCAGATATAATACACTTCCATTCGCCCGCAAACAGATCACAATCAGTTGTCATGGTAAGGAGAGAGTTGAAAGCATTGAGAACACGTGGGACAGGAGAAACAGCGCGTGCAATAGTTCGGCATGGGGGGACCGAGAACAGACGACGGCACTCCCGACGGGGACAACTGCCAGGGTCTGGGACGAACAGCCGCGCCAGCTCACCAAACAGGTTGGGTGCATCAATGTTCCCACGGAGAATCTTGCTCATCACCATCATCTGGTTTTTTTCACGCCGGACTTCCAAGGAATTATAACCTAGGCAGCCCAGGAGAAAGCTGGTAGGATACAAGTAGGGATAATAATCATACAAGCGCTTGTATAGAAAACGAAGGAACACTTTGAAGGAACACATCTTGCGAGTCCAGCAACAAGTCGACAATTTCCGTAATTAACTTTAAAAAAATTAATTGGCTACATTCCCTAATTCGACACTTTAGTTCGTTGCTTTCGTTCGCTGTTTCTTGAATTCGGCACATTTCTATTGGACACTTTCCTATTCTGACACTTTGCATTCGTGTACAGTGCCGCTCTAAATCTTTTTTGTACTACTATGCTCTGAATATTTTTTGTAAATCGTTCTTTAATCTTTGTCAGTCATCTCATATATTTTACTTTCTTTCACGTCGCGATCAAACTCCCAAGTCCTGTATAGGTATTCCCAGGTATATATTTTCTACCTGTTTTTCGTGTCTAAAGCAGCGAAAGAAAATCAATATACGAATGAACCCTTATGTAAGTAGATAAACAACTTCGGAACGTTTTTTTAGTTTAAGTATAATTAATAAATTCGTTGTTTTTTCTTTCAAAAAGTTTCATGAATGACTATACCAAAGTGTCAGGATAGATACTGTCAAAAAATTTATGTGCAGGGCTGCGTTTCAGTAAACCTCAGGGCCAGCCAAAATTTGACAAAACCGTCCACGACGCTTTTAGGCCAAAATTTGCAGGGATCAGGATTTGATCACGCCCGTTTCACTACACCTGTCGGAAACACGTTGTTCCAACATTTTTCTACTTTTGAGAGAGTCAAATTATGGTCGGCTGTCAAAAGTGACAGAGTGTTGATAGTGACAAAGTGTTTTGTTGCATTTTCACGACGGATGGAACATGTATTTTTATTTGTATTAAACTCGAAGTGCCCCATTACATTTCCTTGACCGGCGCAAAATAATTAAAATCCTCAAATTAGTTTGAAACTAACAATGCTAAGACCTCATTTATATATTATGTCTAACTCGTTTTTGACAGATAATGGTAAATGAACAACGCTCCATCAAATTTTGCTCGAACATTATTGGTAGGCTTGCTGGTACGCAGCCCCGAATTCAAGATAGTATCAAAGTAGTTAATGTGTCGAATTAGGGAAAGTGTCGAATTAGGAAAAGTTTTCAATTAATAAAAGTACCGAATTCCAGAAAAAAAAATCAGAAACTTGTTGCTGGAACCTATCTTGCAACTCGATTAATCCTTTGAGTACCATTGACGTACATTTACGTTCGTTTGATTCATAAATCTTTTTTTATTTTAACTATCGCGGTATATGAAGGGTTAAAAGGGGCTGAACCTCCTGTAACTAATTCCGGACGAAAGAAAATCTAGCGTGATCAACAGTTTTACTTTTGCTGATAGCGCCTGTCTCATTACGGTATTCGGGGCTGATATGGTCGCAAAGCGACAAAAGTCCCTAATAAATAAAGATTAAAAAAAATAATTACTGTATCAATTCGTTGTATTTTTGACGTTACAAGACTCAACAGTATATCAAACAAATCAAAGTGTTTTGCAAAATACTCTTATACTCGCCTAATTGCCATTGCGATATTCTTCCAAATGTAAAGCAGCTGATCCACGTTTATCTCTTCTTAAAATCTATGGTCGTTAATCTCTAGTTCGTCTAGTGCGAATTGGCACAGTTCTAAGTCAAAGTCAAAATCATTTATTCAATTTAGGCATCAATGACGCACTTATGAACGTCAATTTTTCATTATAATGTACTTTAAAGACTACCGCCGCGTTCCAAAATATATAGAGCCTACCGAGAAGAAGCGGCAAGAACTCGGGGCCATTCTTTTTATATAGATGTTTATACAATGTTTTTACTTAGGTACTACAAATATTAGCTTCAGTGTGTTGCCTTACAAAAGAGAACACAATAATGGTATCAGTAGGGCAAGACACGCTACACTTTGACATCTTATTACACGAGTAGATAGATCCTGGAGTGATCAGTCCCAAGCTGTTTTATCCTCCAAGTAATCCGAAATTTTGTAATAACCTTTTTGACAGAGTTTAGTTTTAATAGTAATTTTAAACTTATTAATAGGCAAATCTCGGATAACATTGGGAACTTTATTATAGAATCGTATACATTGTCCCATAAAAGAATGACTTATTCTGTGGAGACGCATTACATGTACGGATAGCTTGTGCTTATTTCGCGTGTTGATGCAATGAGTATCACTCCTTTTATCAAAACTGCTAATGTTTTTCTTTACATACATTAGATTTTCATAGATAAACTGAGACACAACAGTTAGAATGTTTATGTCTTTAAACTTCTGTCTAAGGGAAACTCTGGGAGCTAAACTGTAGATCGCTCGTATAGCCCTTTTTTGCAGTATAAAAATGGAATTAATATCTGCAGAACATCCTCAGAGCAGTGTGCCATAAGTCATAACGCTATGGAAATAACTAAAATAAACTATTCTAGCTGTGTCTACATCAGTTAATAGTCTTATTTTTGTAATAGCATAAGCCGCTGAACTGAACCTACTAGACATTTTTTTAAGTGGGGACCCCATTGCAATTTAGCGTCTATAGTAATTCCTAAAAAGACTGTTCACGCAGTAACTCTAAGTAGAATACAGCTTTTTTTCACATGCTGTTCATTTTGGTTGTGTGATCACCCTAGTCAATGCGATAGTACTCGCTTAAAATAATGATGCCTCATGTAAACAGAACTAGCGCGTTCCAAGCCAAGCCAGTTTAGTAGAGAACTAGCTTGAAAAACTAGCCGCGTGTAGCCCGTGCAACTATTACGTTCAAGTTTATATATCTGTGAACACCTTGGGATTTTAGAAACGCGCCGGCAATGCTGACATATTATATGCGATCGTCAGTACAGTAGAGTCAAGATTTTGCGTATCTCATAATAAGGTCTTGCTTTTCAATTAGATGAGTCACTAACAATAGAAGTTGCATGTAAGTTTCTTCATTCATTCGTAAATAATTACGATAATCTTTTGACGTAATCGTCAACTCGTTTAATAAATTTGTATGAGTAACCTGATTTCTTTTCATTAACCAGTGTTTGCACCACTCTACTCGATCTTTTCTTTTTTTTTGTATTTTTTTTCTCATCAGTACAATTCCCAACACGACTAAATCATCGTCGTTTGTCACTAGTAACGACATGGCTTCATTTTAAACTGATCTTGTATGGTGTTTAAGGACGCATTGCCGATTCGATCAAGCCTGCAGCGTCATGCTGATTTAACGATAGAAAGGATGGTGTATGGCGGCCATTAGGTATACGATCCTACCGATTTCGATGATTGCGTAATACATTTGTTTGAAGCTATGTTAAAATAGCAACCTAGCGTTTGATTAGAGCTAAATTTGTAACACACTCTTTTAATAAACAAATATTAGGAAATTAATCATGTGTGTTTTTATTCGTTTACAGAACTGATTGGCTGGATGGGAAGCACGTAGTGTTTGGTCATGTGATATCTGGTCTTGACGTCATGAAGAAAATGGAGCGGTACGGGAGCAAAAGTGGCACAGTGTCATCAAAAGTTATTATAAGCAATTGTGGAGAATTACAGTAATTGGAAATTCAAATTGTTTTTTTTTAATGAAAGATAATACAATACGAATGCTACCAATGAAAGTACAATAACAGAGGAACTCGAAAGTCGTGGCCAGCACATTCATATGACCTCCAATTTCGAACACTTATTTCGTCCGAACTACTTCGATATAAAATTCTTTTTACCTGCCAATTTTCATGTTCATAGGCTTAATAGTTATACAGTAAAAGCTCCTTATTCGCGGGGTATATGTTCCATAAACATGCCACGAATACAGAAACCGTGAATACGGAATGGTCATTTATATTTATTTTTATTTTATTTATATTTTTTATTTATTTATTTATCATTTTTATTTATATTTAACTTTGCACCCATATAATAATAAAGTCCAGCAGTTTTTGAGTTACACTCCAATAACTGAAAAGTATTTCGCCTATTTGGATGATATCACCATTGACGGTGAATGACAATCGATCACGTAATTAGCAAGGGTCACTAAAATTGGCAATTTTTTTTTATGAGTAACGGAACCAACTCACACTTTTTGGTGATGAAGCCCGTTCCATTTTTCGTTAACATTATTTTCTTGATCCGTTACATAAATCAAAGAAGGCAGCTTGATCTCTATGCTACACGGCCTCATAAAAAACTAAGGTCCTGATTAACTGGTAGGTGCGCATGAACTTCTATGGCACGGCTAAAGTCTACGCTATAACAATAAATTAAATACAGCACACCCATTGCGTGTATTACTAGGGGTAGGTAATAGAAGTGTATAAGTATAATAGATTATAGGGGATGTGTTCCTAGGTGACAAAAAAAAAATCAATTTAATTGAAGTTTTTGAACATTTGATTAATTATCTTAGGCAATGGTTTGAAGAATTTTCTACTTTTCTCTTGCTTGGCAGTTTTTAAAAGATCCTTCAATTCAGATTTCAGACTGATACGCAGCAGTCGCACTAGCAATTTACCTCTTAAAAATAAGAGGCAATATATGTAGAGACGTGTTACTCGATCACAATTTTTGTAACGATGTGAAAGACAAACAATAACCGATAAATTAGTAATAATGAGGTTATTGTAAAACGTGTACTGAAACCATGCCAGTGAATGTGAAATTTCGCCAGTGTCTTGGAAAACGATTGTCTATCGGATAGACTATCAAACGTCCCGTGGTTATGATTTATTTAACCAAACAAAATGTATGTCCAATCCACCGCTGAAACAAAAAAGGGTTTAACCATGGACGTATAGTTAGTCCATGGTTTAACTAACCAAAATAAATATACTAAAATTGGAAAAAAAACTTACAGTTTAAACTTACAGTGTACGTTTTGATCTGTGTGAATTGACGGAAATTTGATATATAGGTAAACTTCTTAGGAAGAAATAAATTTACCAGCATATTTAAGTTTGGTTTAAACAATTATTGTTAACTGTTAAATTATGTAAAGAAAAATTCGAACGCTGCCAGTTATTGATAATGCAGCGTTACAAGCGGCAGATGCGCCCCTTACAATTTTTTTTTACAATTATTGGTATTTACCTACTTCTTGAGCTCTATAAATCTACGCATGGCTTTATTAATAAATCTGTTGTTTCGGGGATATGAGCAAATCATTAAGATATTTTGCTGAGTTCTGAGGAGTCTACAAATACATCCCTTTAGCCATCGCTTTACAATCGACATCGGTCGGTTGAATCGCCAGAAACTAGATAGTTGTGGCGATTAAAACGGGCCAACGCAAAATCCTATACTGTGGCAACTTAACGACTGTCATTACGGGCGATAACTAGTCGAGACTACCGAACATGAATTGTCGATAGGATAAGGTAAACATTGACCGTAATTAT
Source organism: Selenia dentaria (assembly GCA_917880725.1). NCBI lineage: Eukaryota > Metazoa > Arthropoda > Insecta > Lepidoptera > Geometridae > Selenia > Selenia dentaria. Next base: position 31,612,221 of record OU862879.1, read on the forward strand.
AAGTCACGGACACCCCGCGAAATATCGCGAGCAATATCGATAGCAATAGCTATCGCGCCTAGATCGATACTAGAGACAAGATACGACAGCCGCCGTGCGAACATGAATCTCACGATAAGTGTCGAGGCAATATACCTACCTACTGACTTATCAGCCATCTTACCTTATCTTTAGTATGGGTCTGGCTGAAATAGCTATATCGCGGGCTGTTCTGTGCTAGCGATAATTTTATCCTATAGACAATCCATACATAGCTCTGCTGATAAAAGCAGTTTAACGACGTGACAAATTTATCGTGAGATCCATGCTAGTATTATTTGTTTTTTATATATTATTGCACTGTTTTATTACACCGCCAAGTAGAGGGTCTAATGCATTCGGTAAAACGCCATCTGGCGGCTTCATTAGGCCTGTATTCCAGGACTGTAAGTTTGAATTTTCTAGGACGATGGACTAAGTAAAGACAAAAACAACTTTGGATGATTTTGTACACTTTGGCTGCACTTAGCGCCATTACCATACTTAACTGTCAATAATCCATCATTATTACTCGTCATAACACTAGGAAAAAATCTAGAAAAATTGAGACGATATCCATGACAGCTATTGTTGGCGTTTCCCGCTATCCCCACTATATAGTAGGTTCGTTACTTTACCAAGGATGATTTAGTCATCCTTGCTACGAATGTCGAGTGCCAAAAATATTCTCCAAAACTAGCGCGCAAGCAATGAAGTATATTTTTGAAGAGACTAGCACTTTATATTATCGCAAACTGTGAAAAAGGAATTACATACCAATAGCTCGGGTCGGGGTGCGACGTTAACAGGAGCGCAGTTCCATGTAAACTCTGTTCGTTTTCCTAAGCTTATTCTTATTCGTTTTGGGGCAACGAGGCCTGTAGGTCTACCACGACTTTACAACATTGACACCAAAGGTGGTTCGATATCGACTGCCGCAAAAAAAAAATGTATTAAAAAAAGAACAGTGCCATCTTGCGGTCAATTGTAGAACTAAAATTGCAGCGAGTACGCCAATCACAAGCTTAATAAGTAGGCGAGATCGAGTATTGACTAAAGATGACAGTTATGTTGCCAACTCATGGTAGAGCTACTGCACTGACGTCGTCCCGCTTGGGGTGTTTTGTGCATCGCCCCTGCCAGCATTTACTCAAGCTAGCCCAACAGGAGTTGTGAGGGTCACATAGCGGAGTATGACCTTGGGTCGCTGGCATAACTGCTCCAGTATTGTTTCAGGTGTTGGATGAATAACAGTCGATGATGCTGATGGTGCTACATGCGATCTGGAGAGGACGGCGAGAAATCTGTTCATATCATATCAGGGGAAAGGCGTAGGTACCAGTGTCACTAGTCACTTTTTATGACAAAATTCATACATAGGTATATAGGTATGGACGTTATTAAGAAATGGTAAGTCTATGGTATAAAAACTAACGTGGTTTTCACTCATTTTTACTTAGAAATACAAGATTCACGCACAATATTTTCGTCATCAACGCGGGCGTCCCGAGCACTCCTTGGAAAGACCATCGAATGTGGTCGAAACTATCCGATAATTGTATATTACGTGGTTAATTTAATCCTGTATTTCTAAGTAAAAAAAGTTATCGGAGGTACCCATCTACAGTAAGCAAGAGGTGCAATGTTTAACAGTAAAATATAAGCTCCTATATTATTCCTTCAAATAAACTCTTGGTACGTAGGTACCAAAGTAAGTAAGTAAGTATAATACTTACGAATACTCAAAATGTGGGCCTTTATAAAAGCACCATTTTCACGTACGATGCGTGACTTGGTTATTTGAACGACACGTAAGTAACATTAGAAAAACCTCGAGATGTGGACGTATGCAGGATGAGTTGACAAATATGTTTCTCTGATTTGTTCAGTGGGCCGGCCGATCACTTAAGAAAATCTGCTTAAGTGTAACGCTATCGTATCGTTTACCTAGTACAAACTATGAGTTATCTATGTCACTATTGCACTAGATAAATGACAGTTTGTACTAAATACGTAACGATGCGATTACGTTACACTTTAATAGATTTTCGTGCTCGGCCCACTGGTAACATTTTGTTAATCATAAGTAGATTATGTCTGGGAAAATTAAATAGTTAAAAGTGATTAACCGCATATTATGTCACTAGATTTATAAATGGGCTTCAAACATACGTAGTTACTTAATCGAGTAAGCGTAGCATAGACATTTTACCGTGGTTTGAAATCGAACTTCAACTCTCCGTTCCACACTAGTTACCTACTATTTTCCCCTCATAGCCAAATGTGTAGTGCCAAAAACCCTAGTAACTACACTAATTAAAGTTATTGGACATCTAGGATTGTGGAGTTTCTGAGAGATAAATACAATTACAAATACAGACTCTGTCGACAGACTAATACAGACTAATTTCCGAGAAGCTGATTCAGTAGGCCTACCATGAGTTTACAACATTGACACCAATCGATGCTCGATATCGACTGCCGCGAAAAATGTATGAAAAAAATAACAGTGCGACCTCGCGGTCAATTGTAGAACTAAAATTGACAGAGAGTACCCCAATCACAAGCGTAATAGGTAGGCGAGATCGAGTATCGACTATAGACGACATTTATGTTGCCAACTCGTGGTAGAGGTACAGATCATGTAGCACGGGATAGCTGCAGAGCGGGAGCATGAGAATAGAGGTAATCTATTGTTAATAAATTATAAATCTTGAGTTGTCCAAGTTCGGAGAGTTTGGCGTGAGGACATGGGATAAGGGCGTATCACACTCTCACTCAACCACTATAATAGAGGTCTAGGCGTTAGACACGGGATGTTGTCTGCCCCCTTAAGATTAAGGACGAGTTATTCTACCCGACTGACTAATCCTCATTCACACCTCAACGGGAAGATACCCTAGTGAGCCAACGTCGCCTGGGCGTGCGAGTGCAGTAGAATTCCTTTAGCCCTGGTCTCACAGCGTCCTTGAATATCGTAGGGTTTACTCTGCTTCCGCGGAAGTGAAGTGGACAGCATTTCCCCCTAAAAAAAGGGTTTACTCTATTGGTACCGACATAATCCTGCGCTTATGTTTCCAAACCATCCCATTCAATATTGTGCACTAATTAACAAAAAACCTTATGTATGAAATTACCCGTACATAGTCTAATCCTCACTACGTCCACGCTTGAGATATTCAGTTTAATTTGCCGCCAAATTCCTATACCTACCTACGTACAACCAAGTTAATATTAACTGAGTGGTTTAAACGACACGCTTCGAAGAACGTTTTTTATTTGACGTGCTTGTCAATAGGGTCAATATCGGCATTTTTGGTTCATTATGTGCATACATGAGTGTTTCGTTTGCGAACCACTGATACTTTTTTAATTTGTGTATTGTTACAAAATCACCCAGGGGTTGTATTTTAGGAATTTTATTTGGTGATATGCCTGTAGTTTTATTAGGTGATAATTTTTATTCAAGGGTCGGTGAAGATGGAGCCTAACTATGCCTCCAAGTAGTATCTAGTAACCTAGCATTGGTTACTCACCTACTGTACTTAGGTTTGAGTTTAATGTACCTACGGTTAAATTAAACCAACTTAAACATTGAAATTTATAGAGAGAAAATTCACATCCTCGGACGGGATTCGAACCCGCGTCTTCTGACTCTCCGTGTCAGACGCCATTGACCAACTAGGCCACCGAGAATCTGGTCCGAGCATCGAATTTTAACTCTCTACTTGACTAACCGTCTTGCGGGGACGGAGCGACATCTATTGGACAGTTAACTTCTTTCGGTTGGATGGTACTGTTAACTGTCCAATAGATGTCGCTCCGTCCCCGCAAGACGGTTAGTCAAGTAGAGAGTTAAAATTCGATGCTCGGACCAGATTCTCGGTGGCCTAGTTGGTCAATGGCGTCTGACACGGAGAGTCAGAAGACGCGGGTTCGAATCCCGTCCGAGGATGTGAATTTTTCTCTCTATAAATTTCAATGTTTGAGATCGCTTAAGCAGGCGTTAACATAAACTCCGCCGTTGCCGGTCCCAAGCCCGGATGAGAAAGGAGGAGGGTTGGAGGACAAGAGCTGAATAACCCACCGTAAAACAGCAACGCCGAGTATCGGGCGGCGGTCAACTATCCCGACCTCTCTATACACCCACGATATAGAGAGTGGCCTACAGTGACCATGAGGAATTAAATCCCCTCAAAAAGACTGCCGTGGAAGGATCTGGGCGCCCACCACGATGTACCTGTCCAAGAAAACCCCCCAATGAATGAATACGACTAATAAGGCTAGTTTGTTGGACGATCCGACTAACCACCGGCGCCGTTCGGTTACCGGGCCGGGCGGTGTGAAATTGGCGACCGAAGCCGCTGCTAGAAAGAGTCACCAGGATCTAGCAGACGGTATTGCTACTGGTGACATGACAAGCAGAATCTCAATTAGAGATCATCGACGTATTGCCACCTGGAACGTCCGTGGACTATTGAGTCCAGGAAAACTAGACATTGTGGAGAGAGAGGCCGAATTGCACAAATTAGCCTTACTTGGAATGTCCGAAACGCATATGAGAGGACACGGGCATCTTAGAACCACTAATGGTAACACCTTATATTTCTCAGGCCCTAAAGACTCCAGTACCAATGGAGTTGCTATCTGGTTACCTAGATATTTAAATAACTATGTGGTAGGATACAATCCAGTCTCAGACAGAGTGATGTCCTTGAAACTGAACACACGCCCCTGCATACTAAACATAGTCGTAGTGTACGCCCCCACATCCACCTCGGAGGAGAAAAAGTGTGACGACTTCTACACAGAGCTTGAAGCAGTGCTGTCTTAAATTCCGAACCGGGAGATAACAATGGTGTTGGGTGACTGGAACGCTAAGATAGGTAGCACACTAGACGACGATCACATCAGGGACACAGTTGGAAAATACGGCCTCGGCGCCAGAAACGATAGGGGAACCAGACTTCTTGAGTACTGCATCGGGAAGAAGTTTTCGATACTGAACACCTGTTTCCAGCAGCATCCTAGACGTCTCTACACTTGGGTGTCGCCTGGCGATCGTTGCCGCAACCAAATTGATTATATACTTATCAATAGCCGCTGGAGAACGTCAGTGTCAAAGGTCAAAACCTTTCCTGGGGCTGATTGTGGCTCAGACCATTGTCTTTTAGTTGCTAATTTTGCTTTGCGCCTAAAAGTAATCAGGAAAAAGTGTATTAAACCTCCGCGCAATTTAGGGAAAGCAGAGCAACAACAGTTCCAGGTCGCACTTGACATGGCTATAGCAAATAACCCTCCGCCTGTAAATGCAAATCCAGATGAAGAGTGGGAACACCTAAAACAACACATCAACAAGACAATCAGCGATATTCCTATTGCCTCACCAGTTAAAGGTAAACAAATGTGGCTATCAAATGAGACCTGGAAACTAATACAAGATAGGAAGGAGCTTAAGTCACGAGGTTTATCAAGCCAAGCTGTCAGAGAAAAGTACTCAGAATACTTTAGAGTGATTCAGAGGCAATGTCGACACGATAAAGACAGCTTCGTTGAACGCATTTGCCAAGAGATAGAGGAGCATGCACACAAAGTGCAGAGCTCGGACCTCTTCATGAAAGTGAAATTACTCTCTAGACAGTTCAAACCTAGATCATGGTTGTTGGAGGATGAAGATGGCACTCCTATACACGACCTTGAGGCTGTGGCAGATCGATGGCGCAGATATTGCAAAGAGCTATATGATAATCCATATGAACGCAGAGCCCCGCAAGACCCAATTATGTGGAACGAGATGGCACTTGAACCGCCCATTCTCCGATCAGAAATCACAGCCGCCATTCACACGCTCAAGTCTAAAAAAGCCCCTGGACCAGATCTACTCACAGCGGAGATTTTGCGTGCAATGGGTCCTGTAGGTGTAGACGCTCTGCACAAGATTTGTGATAACATCTGGCGCACCGGTGAATGGCCCTCTGATTGGACTAAATCAACTATACTTCCGCTACATAAAAAGGGATCCACCACTAAATGCAGTAATTACAGAACTCTAGCGCTTATATCGCATGCCAGTAAAGTAATGCTCCATATTATCAACAACAGAATTCGCTACTTTCTGGATTGGCAAGTCTCGCAGGAGCAGGCGGGCTTTGTTAAAGGCAAGGGCACTCGCGAGCAGATCCTAAACATTCGCCATTTGATCGAAAAAGCCTACGAGTTCAATGCACCCACCATGCTGTGCTTCATAGACTACAGCAAAGCCTTTGACTGTGTTGTATGGTCAGATCTATGGAACGTACTAAAAGAGCTGGGGGTACCACAACACCTTGTGGCGCTTATCCGCTCGCTTTACCTGCACAACCAAGGCATTGTCAAAGTAGAGGACTGCGCATCAAAGCCTTTTAGCTTTGCCAAAGGCGTCAGACAGGGCTGCATCTTATCTCCCATTCTCTTTAATGTGTACGGGTTCGAATCCCGTCCGAGGATGTGAATTTTTCTCTCTATAAATTTCAATGTTTGAGATCGCTTAAGGAGGCGTTAGTGCTTTGAAAAGTAATACTATAAAAATCACAAGGGTCGCGATGTCAATGCGAAAGTTCAAGTATTTCTAAATAATGCTTCTTTCGGTTGGATGGTACTGTTAACTGTCCAATAGATGTCGCTCCGTCCCCGCAAGACGGTTAGTCAAGTAGAGAGTTAAAATTCGATGCTCGGATCAGATTCTCGGTGGCCTAGTTGGTCAATGGCGTCTGACACGGAGAGTCAGAAGACGCGGGTTCGAATCCCGTCCGAGGATGTGAATTTTTCTCTCTATAAATTTCAATGTTTAAGATCGCTTAAGCAGGCGTTAGTGCTTTGAAAAGTAATACTATAATAAACCCACTTACTTAGGTAGGTTACCTAAGTCTAAACCACAAACTTTCCTAATTTTGTATTCGTATAAATGAACCATTTCGTCATTTTTCGTAAGTATTACCTAGTTAATTGACTACCTAGGTATCTATATCTGTTGGGGTGTAGTGGTTGGTCTAGCAGTGGGACCTTTACAGAGCTACTGGTCGACTCGCGTGACGCATGTAGTAGTTGCTGACTGGACTGCAGGCGCCCACAACTCTCTGCTAGTGGCTCCAAGAAGCTGTTGTGTGTGCAGTGGCCAAACCCTGGTAAGCCACGTCGACCCGTAGACTAAACCTAGCAGAGGGGGCTGTGTACTTCAGAACATGCATAGCTGGGGTGGGATGGATGATCCTCCATATAGCACATGAAGACTGCATCGGTAAGAAGAGGCGAGCACCGTCAGTACGGCAAAAGATTTCGGCGAACTTGGCGATGTAGCATGGCAGAGTAATTGGCCGTAAAGGGCGCATATCAAGGATCCAGGAGGGATATGTGGCCAACTTACTGCATCCTTTCATCTCTCTCCACTCGTATTGGCTTCCAATCCATTGGTACATAGAGGTAGAGGACGAGAGAGTGGGTATGTACCAGCGCAACTGCTTATCCACTTAAATAAACTCACGCGCAGATGACCCAGGCGAAGTTTACTGGCTATACGAGACTCGAGAAGACCTGCGGCAATAGAGTATTAGTGGTGGGGTAAGGACGACGATGTGTCCGAACCTTAGCTGTAGCTCTGCACGTAGGCGATCAAACGATCAGTGGTCGCTCCCAGAATTGATTGAGGAGGGAGGACGGGTTCGGCAGCACGTCTGATGACAAAGCAGCCCTATTTAGGATCGCTCTGCTTTCCCCTGCATAGGGGAGGGGCCTAGAAAAGGTGGCCCAAACATAGTCCACCTCCTATATAAACCGGGTGTCAAACCGCGGTCACCTGGGCATCGATCTATACGCGGTCGAAATAAACGAATTAATCAAGTTAAAAAAGACCTTATTATCGGAGCATGGAACGTTCGAACTCTTCTTGACAATGACAACAACTTATGTCCTGAGAGGAAAACAGCCTTAATTGCAAGAGAACTGGCCCGCTACAAGATATACATCGTCGCACTGAGTGAGACTCATCTCAGTGACAGTGGTGACCTCCGCGAGGACCTGGGTGGCTACACCTACTACTGGAGTGGAAAACCTACAGGAGAGCGAGCTGCGAGTGGTGTGGGATTTGCGATCCGGAACAAGCTAGCAGACACTCTACGTGAACTTCCGAAAGGCGTCAATGACCGCATTATAACCCTCAGAATCCAGCTAAGAAACAACACCTACGTTAATTTTATAAGCGTATATGCTCCAACTCTTCCTTCTCCGGAGAAGACAAGGCCAAATTCTACCAGGAACTGCGACATGTTTTGGTACGCATTCCGATAAACGACAAAATAGTTTTGCTTGGAGATTTTAATGCACGTGTTGGTACAGAGTTTGGAATTTGGAACGGAGTTCTCGGACGACATGGAGTAGGGAAGTGCAATGCCAATGGTTTAGAGCTACTGACTTTGGGTGCGGAGTTCGATCTAACAGTCACTAACACCTGTTTCCGTTTACCAGACAAATTCAAGACCACATGGATGCACCCGAGATCACGTCACTGGCATCTTTTGGAATATGTGATTGTCCGAAAAAGGGATCTGAAAGACATTCATACTACACGTGCTATGAGGGGTGCACAGGGTTGGACGGATCATAGACTTATTCGATCAAAGTTGAGCATCACATTAAACGTACCACGAAGATCTTGTCATATTACCCCAGCCAAGATAGACGTAGTCAATCTTATCCATTCTAAAGACCTTCAGAAGAAACTCGATGATTCTGGATTTGGTGCCATACCATCTTCTTTTATAGAAAACTCTATAGATGAAAAATGGCGTGAATTCGCCAAGTCTCTCCATGCATGTGCTGTACAAGGTGTTGGTAGCCCGTGCAAGAAAAACCAAGACTGGTTCGATGCATCAGACATGGAGATACAAAGATTCGTAGAGGACCACAGACGCACCCTAAGTGGTCAATCTAGTGTTACTGAAAGAAGAATAGCACAACAGAGTTTAAAGGCAAAAGTTAGAGGGCTCAAAGATAAGTGGTGGGCTGAAAAAGCCAAAGAGATTTAAAGTTATGCAGATTCTAACCAGACAGGCAAGTTTTTTGAGAGTATACAGGCAGTATTTGGTCCGAAAATGAGAAAAATCACGCCCATTTTCTCACAGGATAAGCAACGCCAGTTGACTGATCACGTTGACATACTAGCCAGATGGGCAGAGCACTTCAACGCGGTTCTTAACCCTGAAACGCAAAGTGTAGATCTTGCGTATATTGATGTTATCCCGGATATGCCTGTATGTGAAAAACTGGCTGACCCACCAATTTTTGATGAATCGGAAGCCAACCATAGACGCTTTGAATTGGGAGACGCACATAGACAATCAGTATCATCACGTATTTGTTGGAGCTGTGGGGCCGAGCTGCCGACCGTAATAAAGCTTTTGTTATGCAAACGCGAGCCCCTCGGGCTATATGCGGGGTTCAGGGTGACGTCTCCTGCGAGAGTTATTTCGAGAGCTCCAGATATTACCGTTGCCTTGTGAGTTCTTGTACCAGGTAGCCATATTCACACACACCCACCTCGATACATACGAACGCAGGGGTGTCAACAGAACGATTGCCTTGCGGAGCAATATAAAGAAAGATCAACTGGTGACGCCGGCTCGTCAAGTCAAGGCGGTCAGTTTATATTCTCGGACCCGCGGTTTACAACCGCATCCATTCGAAATGCAGCGTCCACTGCGTTCTTTAAAAGTAAGCTTAGAGCTTGCTTTTAGGAAAAATATTCTATGTTATTGAAGATTATTTTCTGTTAAGAGATTATTCGTTTTAATTAATATCTCTAATAATTTAAACTTTAAAGTACCTAATTTACTAAATTTACAGGTTTTTTTTATTTTAATTGTATGTTCGCTAAGTGCAATTATCGACATGTAACTTTTGGTGTCATTAATAAATTATTTGTATTTGTACACAAACCTAGAATGCCGTATGTACGACCCGTATTGCACAGCCAAATATTCCGAGGCCATGTACACGGAATACGAGCTGTACAATACGGGTTGTGCAATAATTGGCTGTACATTCTAGTCGTCGTACATTGCTGTCTCCCGCGAATCATCCTGAAATACATACACAGTCTGTGCCATCATGTCTGTCATGTCCAAAGACCTTACACTTACTATAAGGTCTTTGGTCATGTCATCGTATGCCAATACGTGAGCAAAATGAAGATCTCAACAATGAGATTGACTAATTTATATTAACATCATTGGATCTCAACGACTATTATCATTGTAGATAAATTACAGTCCTCGTCGAGATCTTTATTTCGGATGAAACGAATTAAAGGCACGAGACCCAAAAAAACTGCTTTTTTTTTATCTAACAATTTTTTACCTCTACCAGCGTATAAAGTGTTATAGTATACTTAGGTGATAGGTCAAATACCTAAACATATAAGACAAAGGACTCGGTTAGGTACCTGCACAGTGTATATACATATTGCTAGGAACCTACATACGCGAATGTGGATTTTAGTACAAACAAGATAAAAACTACCATAGTTTAAAGAATTTTAATTTAATGTTCTGCACAAGCAACAAATGCCGCAACCCGATTGATCATTCCTCTTTAGAAACTACGAGGTATTCTAGGATCAATAATTTCCGAGTTATGGCGGTTTTAAGTTTGACAACTGTCATAGCAAATGAAGACCTCGAAGAGGTTAGTAGCTTCATCCAAAGTAATTGATTCTGGTAATCAGTTCCTTCAGATGAGGTTGCATCAGATAATCTGGCCTAATCGAGCGAGCGCCTACTTTGGATGAAATAACTAGCGTAAATAGAGATTGCCCGTCACTACGGGCAATCTCTATTTACGCTAGTTATTACGCTAGTTACCTTTGGGAAAATGAAGAGCGTAGGTTCTATGCAATCGCAGACTAAATAACTCACTGCGCACACGCCTTCTTCATTGTTACATCTGGCCGATACTTCTATACGGATGCGAGGCCTGGACTATAAAAGAGCAACTCAGGAAACGTATAGAAGCATTTGAGATGTGAGCCTACAGGTACATGATGGCGATTTCCTGAACTCACAGAGTTATCAATGTGAAAGTACTGCGGCGAGTTAGACAAGAACGCAAACTTTTAAAATCCGTCAAAGAAAGAAAACTAGCATATTTGGGCCATATACTTAGACATGACAGATATTGCCTTCTTCATTTAGCAATGAAGGGATAAGTTGCGGGAAAGAGACGAGCTGGTCGCAGGAAGAAATCATGGCTACGAAACATCAGGGAGTAGAGAAGGATTACGAGTGCCGCTGAACTTTTTCGCTTCGCCAAGGATAAAGATGAGTACGGAAAGCTGATTGCCAACCTACATTGATTGAAGAGGCACCCAGAGAAGAACTAGCATAAAATTACCTTGTGTGCCTGGAACTATAAGTAAACTTTTTATGATTTAAAACCTGGAATACTGGAATATTTGCACTGTTTTTCACTTTTTCAACCCTCTCCCTCTTTCATGGTTGTCTGGAAGAGATCGCTCTGAGCGATGAGTCCGCCCATTGTGACACTATTAGTTTTAAGCATTTAATTGTAGTAAGATATTTTTTGTGTATACTGTATCGAAATTCGGGATATTATTTATTTGTAATGTACTTATGTGTAATGTGGTGTTACAATAAAGAGTTAATCTATCTATCTCCCTCTACCATGAGTTAGCAACATAAATGTCATCTATAGTCGATACTAGATCTCGCCTACCTATTACGCTTGTGATTGGCGTACTCATTGTCAATTTTAGTTCTACAATTGACCGCGAGGTGGCACTGTTATTTTTTTCTTACTTTTTTTTCGCGGCAATCGATATCGTGCATGGATTGGTTTCAATGTTGTAAACTCATGGTAGATCTATCTATTGGTAAATGACGTATGCGCACGATATCGTAAATGCACACTGATACGCTAGTTGCATTCTTGATCTTTCTGAATATGTTCTGCCCTTTGCGCGGCAACCTTTGAGTCACGAGATAGGTATAAAGTTTAGAAAGACTACACTAAAAGTGTTTTTATGGTTGGCAAACGAGCAGGTGGCTCACCTGATGGTAGTGATCATCGTCGCCCACGCACATCCACAATACCAGAGGTCTCGAGGATGCGTTGTCGGCCTTTGAGGAAGGAATTGGTTCATTCTGGTCTCTATGAAAGCCATTAATAGACACTTTTCGTGAAAATAAGTTCACTAACATAATGTTCAACGGCGCTCTGTGCGAACCGCGGCCTCGTGATTTAATTTTCTATATTAATATTTTCAATCTGTCTTCTCATTATTCCATTCCACCCTTTTGGGGTCAATTGTCGCAATGTCTCGAAATCTCCTTCGTTAATTTTAAGCGCTTCGTTCATTATTCTATTTTATTGTCAGAAATAAACTTTAGAGCCGTTGGTACGCTGACCTATTTTTCGGTACAATGTAACTACGACCAAAGTAATTGGTCAAAGCAATGAAATAACAGTAAGAAAGTTTTGCAACGACGACTCGAATTTAGCTCTGTGCTGTGCCTCATATATCTGGCTTAAACCCCCGATGCAAAAAGAGGGGAATACGTTTGACGGGTCTGTGTGACTACCTGTGGCATCGCAATTCCTAAATGAATAGACCAATTATGATGCGGTTTTTTGTGAAAGCTGACGTGATCAATATGGTGCTAAGCTACAAGTTATGGTAGATCAGCCGTGCGATTCTCTAAGAGCAAACATCGTTGAATCTTTGACAACATCCGTGAAACAAATGACGAGATTACAAGAAACGTTGGCCTTATGTACAGGGCCGATATCTCTATGGTATGACATCGGTGAGCTCGTCGACGAATCATTAGAGAATCGCACGGCTGTTCAGGCGTGTCAAGGTCATCATTTGTTAACTGTTTTAGGGATCTAAGACGCATACTTGTGTCGAGGGTTAAAAACAAGAAAAAGAAATATTTTATCACTTTGTTATTGTATTTTATGATCCGCTACTACTTAATTTATCGAGGCAGACGACGCTAATACAATACAAACAATAAAATAATTCTTTGTTGCACATAATCGAACATACAAAAAGTCAGTTATCAAATATTATCTTAAATTATAAGTAGTACAATGGGCGGTCTTATCGCATATAGCGATTTCTTCCAGACAACCTTTGGATGGAGAGTATCATAAGAAGCAGTAGACGGTGATGCACAATATTGTGTTATTTTAACTCTATACTATATTTAATATTCTAATACATAAATACTAAGTAAATATACTTAAATCATAATAATAATACATATGAATTACATAAGGATAAAAATAGTAATTAGTGTTTTATTATACTTGACAGATAGTGATTGTTAAAAATACTTTATAAATTGAATTTTTAGTACTTCTGATATGAAGAAGCATTGCCAATTCTATAGTCGTACAGCCTGAACTGTGAACGACTTGTTATCATCATCCATCATCATGATCATCATCTTAGCTATAGGACGCCCACTGCTGAACATAAGCCTCCCCCATAATATTCCAAAAGGACGGGTTGGAAGCGGCCTGCATCCAACGTCGTCTTGCGACCTTTATCAGTCGTCTGTCCACCGTGACGGTGAACGCTACCTACGCTGCGCTTGCCAGTTCGTGGTCTCCATTCAAGAACCTTCCGGCCCCATCGGCCATCTGTTCTGCGTGCTATGTGCCCTGCCCACTGCACTTAAACTGGCCAATTTTATGGGCTATGTCGGTGAAATATGAAATATAAAGTTGAAGGGTATTAGAAGAACGTAAAGAGAAGTTGTGTAAAAGATGAAGAAATGTAAATCGCTCTTAGAGATAGGAAGGAGATGTAGATATAAAGCGTCCTAACTTATTTAGCTGGTCCTGGGTTATGTCTAGATATGAAACGTCAGCGTAATCGAGGATAGGGAGTAACAGAGCGAGTAAGCGCAGCGTAGGTCGTCCACCGACACGGTGGACAGACGACCTGATCAAGGTCGCAGGACGACGTTGGATGCAGGCCGCTTCCAACCGGTCCTTTTGGAAAATCATGGGGGAGGCGTATGTTCAGCAGTGGGCTGAGATGATGATGATGATGATGAGTAACAGAGATTGTACAAGCATAATTTTGGTGGTACCTAATAGCTAAAAATATCAAGCAGCAAAGATTTTCCGACTAGTTTCAGCTATTTGCAACACCCAGGAAAATTTTTGGTCTATACTAATACCCAAATTCTTGCAAGTGTCGCTAATTTCATCAATGAAGTCCATTAACAGGATTGCATAGCTAGTACTTTCCATGCTAAAAGAGAACTCTTTTCTACCTCTTAACATTGTTCGATTTCAGTGATTTTTTTTCATGGAATCATGACATTGTTTACTATGCCCGTACGTTTTGATTTTTTCAGTTTTTTTAATTTCTAAAAAAGGAAATTTATAGTACTTTGAAATACTGAACAAATCAAAATGTACGGGCATAGTAATCAATGTCATGATTCCATGAAAAAAAATCAGTTAAATCGAACAATGTTAAGAGGTAGAAAAGAGTTCTCTTTTAGCATGGAAAGTACTAGCTATGCAATCCTCTTAAAGACGACTTGCGGAAGGTGGAATCAATCAATGAGAGAGAACGTTCTAGAACTACCAACGACGTCGATTTGTGTTTTCTCTAGTTTTAATTTGATACTTTGTTACTTAGTTTGATTCTAATGGTGAAAGAATTTATAAAATCAGTCCTGTAGTTTCAGATCATATTTAATTCAAACAAACAAGCAAATAAATATTTCCTCTTTTTATTATTAGTGTAGATGTATATAGCGAGGTCTCAGAGTGACAAACATGACGCTTGATTTTAATTAATTTGGTGTTGAATAGAATCAATCAAATAGGTTTTCTAGAGAAAGCTATCTGTAAAACTATTTCCTAGTGAATATTATCAATATAATATTGATATAGGAGAATATTTAAATCCGTCTGTCTGTCTGTCTGTCTGTCAAGACCCTTTTTCTCAAGAACGGGTAAAAATATCAAGCTAAAATTTATATCAAATACTCGGGCCTACGGCTTCTTTCAGTTGTAAAAAAACAAGTACAATTTGAAAAATTTTATACCGACCTCTATTCTATTCAGTTATTGGAGTGTATATCAAAATATAATAGACCGATTTGATGAAATTTAAATGGGACCACACGGAAAGCACCAG
The DNA here is from genome assembly GCA_917880725.1 of Selenia dentaria. Taxonomy (NCBI): domain Eukaryota; kingdom Metazoa; phylum Arthropoda; class Insecta; order Lepidoptera; family Geometridae; genus Selenia; species Selenia dentaria. The sequence goes on from OU862879.1 coordinate 31,627,456, forward strand.
CTTTCAAACAAAAATAGAATTTTGAGAAGCGGTTCACCCAGTCGAAAGTTATGAGGTAACAAACATAAAAAAAACTGTCGAATTGAGTACCTCCTTCTTTTTTCGGAAGTCGGTAGATTAGATTAGAAAACTTATAAGTCAACGCGGTCAAAAGAAATGACCGTTTATGTCGAATTCTTACGCATATTTTTCGATTTCACAAAGTAATCAAACTCTATCAGGGTACTTCCCGTTGATCTAAAATCATGAATTTTTGCTAAGATGCAAAGTCTCACAAAGCACATAGCTATTGAGGATCGAACGGCAAAGTTTGTCCTTTAACCCAGTATTACTATGCGTAGCCATATTGCCATACAATATAGTGGTTATAGCATTAGTTATAGGTAGGTCCTATATTTTATTTTGATTTATTTGTATTGTATTAGACCAAACCATTTATGGTCATATTGTTTGGTCAAATGTCTAAGTTTAAACATGTGCTATTTTAAGATATTTCCACCTATTTGCCGCTAATTTCAGAAGGGTGTAAAAATTGATCTCAGATGAGAGTAAGTTATATTATTTTATATACTGCTTAAACTAAATACGGGATACAACTTTAAAGTAGATTTAAACTATTTGCTTAAAGATTTAATTATAACTGGCCACTAAATAATAATGTAGAGGCATTGGTTTGCTGGTGTAAAACACTAAATTCAAATTTTTATAGTATTACTTTTTAAAGCACTAACGCCTGCTTAAGCGATCTCAAACATTGAAATTTATAGAGAGAAAAATTCCATCCTCGGACGGGATTCGAACCCGCGTCTTCTGACTCTCCGCGTCAGACGCCATTGACCAACTAGGCCACCGAGCCTATAAAAAATACAAGGGCTGCGATGTCAATACGAAAGTTTCAAGTATTTCTAAATAATGCTTCTTTCGGTTGGATGGTACTGTTAAACTGTCCAATAGATGTCGCTCCGTCCCCGCAAGACGGTTAGTCAAATAGAGAGTTAAATTCAAATTCTCTAATCTCTTTGTTTATACTTAAATCCACATTTATGTATGTATATACTGTGCAAGGTAACCGAGTAAATACTCTTTGTCTTGTTTATTAGACCGATAGCCTATAGCACTTTTCTCGATGGTAGAGGTGAAAATTGTAAGTTTCAAACGAGAGCAGTTTTCTTTGTATCTCGTACCTTTAAATCACTCACTTTGCTCAGATTATTAGAATTACTACGCTCGTGATTCAATTCTTACATTTTGCACTCTAAGCAAAAGCTAACAACAATTACAATGCTTACTTGTTGAACAAATAACTATAATTGTACTAACACTAAAACAAATTAAGGATCAGTCATTATAATCATAATAATAATCAGCCCATTATGCCCATACTGCTGGGACTCAAGCCTACCTCTCAGAGAGAGGAGTTGGGCCATAATCCACCACGCGGGCCCAGTGCGGATTGGTGGGGTTAGTGGACAATCCATGTCGAAGTTTTCAGGCCGCCCAAAGGCCCTCGACATAGCCTAACGACTGTTGTCCTAAGACTAACAACCGGGTCGGCTTAACATGCCCACCGAAGCACGGAAGCGCTCAGTTGAATAATGCCACTAGCGGTCACCCATCCAAGTCCTGACCGCAGAAAGTGTTGCTTAACTTGTTGATCGGTTAAGATCGCCAAGTTGAGCTCCACTACGAGCGCTTCCAAGGAAGGATGCAGTGCTGTAATTATATTATTCTGAAACCACGTATCATTAAATAGGTACTGCTTAAAACATCCACCACAGTTCAACATAGTAGGTAGTATATTTTTCTTATTCAGTCAAGAATAAACATTGTTACTTGTACTTACCTGAACGAAAAATGTGGGTATTGATCGTGATTATAAGTAAGTAGGTACCTACCTACTGTTTTTTTCCTTAAAAGCAACAAAAAAGTCGTAAAATTATAAAAATGGTATCCCCAAGACAACAACAACATAATAACAACTTTTAATCCTACTATTTAGGGATGACAAAAATTAAATAGACAATTTGCCTTAATAGGTAGATATACCTTACAACTTGTTCGGGTAGCATGAAAAAACAAGTTTAGATTTTAACTTCTTTATTAACCGACTTTAAAAGGAGGAGGAGGTGTCACAATTCGACCGTATTTTTTGTTCGCGGATAGCTTCGTTGTTTCGAAATTGATGATTATTTTTCAAAGTATACTTCCGGGGGACCACCCATTTAAATTTCATCAAATTCGGTCAAGCAGTTTTTGAATTACACTTAAATAACTGAAAAGTGTTTCGCATATTATTATGATTTTATGATATCATCATTGACGGTGAATGACAATTGATCCCGTAAGTAAGGAGGGTCACTAGGTCAAACTTGTTTAAAAAAAATAGTTTCCAATAATTAAATGATTGGTAACTAGCTGGTGCCCGCGACGTAGTCTGCGTAGCATTTGAACTTCGAGTACCTTATTATCTTCGCCAAAGCCATATCTATCATTATACCAAAATGTCATAAAATATTTACATGGTTATATGAGTAAATTTTAGTACTTAGTAAATCAATCAGCAAACAATAATAATAAACAGTATCTACGTACATACACATTTAAAATCACCATGGACAAATTGTCAGAACATTTCATAACCCTTGACCGTATTTGTGTCACATTTCATCACTCTTGGCGGTCGCCGAGCACGTCTAATGTATCGAGCTGTCAAAATGATAGCGTGCTTTTGACTAAGCTATCAGAAAATGATATAAACTTTGACAGAACTGTAATCATTATGATCTTAACCCAAGAATATTACGCTTTTTCACCCGCGTGGTGATGGATGATGTTGATGATGACGATGAAAAGTATCCTTTGCGTTAATTCAGCGCCACATCTACCTTCGTAATAAATTTCATCAAAATTGGCCCCGCGGCTTTGAACGTGAAATAGTAACAAACATCCACACATCCATACATCCATACTCACAAACTTTCGCGTTTATAACATTAGTAGGAAGTAGGATTTTAAATTGTGATTTTTTAGTATTTTTTTTACTGTTTAAATTGATATCTTACATTGTAATGACAGGAAATTTCCTCTAGTATTAAAGCTTTCTATGTACTTGCTGTACCAGATGAAATATTAGATTATGCACAGAGGGAGTAAAGCAGTGTCTTGCGTCACGGGCGGCATATTGGACGCTGAGTGTAACGGGGACTCTAGAGTTAATTTAAGATTTAAATTGTATTCCTCAGCGAAACGAGGGAGTTATGTAGAGTCCTGAGTGTTGCGAGGGATTTAAGCTGCCACACGCTAAGACTTAGGCTTTATCCTCGAAGTGAATACTCTACTTTTCACAACAAGAGATACAAGAGAGACAATAAAAACTCAGGGCTACATAAAAAGCATTTAGGTATTTAGTAATAGGTAAAAAAAAATACACTTAATAATAATATTGGAGACATTTGTCCAGTTATGGATGCTCAAAGTTATATTATTGAGTCAATGTACTTGTTAAAATATTAAACAGTGAAGAGAGAAGATCACCGTCTTTTTTTCTTCTTTTTGTGTTTGCTGTCTGTGGAGGTTAGTTCGATTATCGAAGAAACTCTTTTTACAACGCCTGTATTTATGCTAAGAGTTTGGCTACAAATTTTCACGTTTCAAATCGAAATCACTTTAATCCCTTAGGAGTTTTATACATTACAACCCTGGGGATGTAATGCCTTGTTTTACGTAGAGATTGCGTGGTATGTAATTTGACATTGTCGAGCAGGTGATATGAAAAAAATTATTTGTTAATTTTGTTCACTGCGGCTTTTATAACCAATTATACAGCAATACACCATCACTACACACTAAATATTATCTTTCAGAGTATCTCACAAGAGCACACAATGAAGGTTTTACAGCCATTATCAACATAGCTCTCACGGACACCACAAAAATTGTTTATCACCAAGCCATTGATGGCAAACAACATTTTCCGATACACAAATAGAGACATTACTTATACATGTTGTCTTTCTCATACATACACATTTAAACACATACGTTTATTCAAAGTTATAACAATGAGGTAGGGTACGATGAAAGGAGGAAATTATAATTAACAGATATTAGTAATCAATCTATGTACAAAAGTGCTAAAATAAAAACAACAAGTTCTGAAAACAAATATTAGCCGACAAAGCAGATTGTCGGTTAAGAATAAAATATTGCAACCGACAAACCAGGTTGTCGGTTAAGAATAAAATATTGCAACCGACAAACCAGGTTGTCGGTTAAGAATTAAAATATTGCAACCGACAAACCAGATTGTCGGTTAAGAATAAAATATACCAACCAACAAACCAGATTGTCGGTTAAGAAAAAAATATACTAACCGTCCAACTAGGTGGACAGCGTGGTTGGTCGGTTGATAATAGACGCATTTTCTCAATCTTGTAATTATAATTCTTTTATTAGCCGGTCTATTTTCTCTATGCTCAGTCTACGGAAGTTCCCTACTCTATCTCTGATAATTGTTGTCATCATGTCAACACGTCATGCATGATTATTAATCAACATGCAGTGTATCATTAAAGCGTAAATTGAACTTGAGCTGAGTAGGCTAGTAATTCTATCTGCATCATTGAAGGGAGGTTATGAATATCTGATTAATACGTGATGTATGGTTCAATGCCTGATTTGAGTTACATCTTATTGATGGGTCCTTATGACAGATCAACTTAATTTATTATGTATAGAGTTGCGTTACTAAAGGGTTTAAAAGAACACTTCTAAACCCCTTTGACTCTTTCTGTGTGTATGTGACAACCGGTTTTCTAAGTAGGTACCTAACTACAAAAGATGAGGCAAAGTAAAAGAATACCTACCCTTTCAGTTGTAAGCACTAGAGCTCGTCAAATATTTAGACCTAGACAAATATTTTGCGATAGAATATTCGTATTATTAACGTTAAATGCCTATTCAGACCTGAGCGTTATTCGCTACCGCCACGCGGAACTCGATGGGTAAATAGTATGAAGTTCCATAACTGCAGCGAAAATTGTACCGCCAGGTGAGGTGGTATTTCTCTTGTTTGGCGAAACTAGTTCCGCCGGGCGACGCGGGAGCAAGTACGAGCGACATACTTCCTGCCCTCGCCCCGCTAACCGTTGCCAACGGATATCTCTACCGTGCGCGGTAGCGATATCCGCTTTGGTGTGAACATAACCTTTCGGATTTCTCTATAGCTCGCGGTAGCTAATAACGCCCAGGTCTGAATAGGCCTTTAGAATTGAAACGCGGCGCTATTTTTCGTAGTACCTACTATTAGTTATCTGTGCCACACTTGCCGTAGATAAACGATAGTTGGTATTATATTTTATTTTATTAAATAAGTATGCTAGAGCGACATAATAAACTACATAGAGAGGTCTAAAATGGAAGGCTTTTATTTGAAAGCTACGTTTGTTCAAATAAGATGCCGTAGAGCCAAATTCACAAGCTCAATTGTAAACATTGGCACAGAGTAAGAAATAGTAGAATATTGGTTTGACTACAGGTCTGACTAAGTTGACTTGTTAAGCGGTTTACTCTCAAATCTCAACTCAAGTCATAATTGAAAACTGTGCGTCTTTTTAAAATATAACCCACTTTACTTAGTGTTTAATAATTTTGGTTATGTGTTTAAGAAAACAGTGCTTCACTTCATTTACATGTACCTACTCGGACCTATCCTACCTTAAAGAACAAAAGTACTTTAATTTTTGGAACGAAGTTGTATCGCGCGTTGTGAAAGGGGGCTAGACGGAAAAAAATCTTACGAAAAGTTGTCACGACACTTTTTGCTATAGTAAGCTGTCTGTCTGTCTCTCTCTCTATCTCTTATAGAAAGCAAGTGCGGCGTCGCATGTTTCTCTGTCTGTGTCTCTCTCTCTTATAGAAAGCAAGCCAGATGTTGTAATCGTAGCAAGTGGCGCCATTTAGTTCCGTAAATTTATACTAGATGGCGACTCAGGTAAAGTTAGCTCGCGGAGGCATTTCATTCACTGGATGTAATATGTAATTTTGAGAAATATACATTATTGAACACTTCCCATACGGAGAAAGGAGTTTTAATGAAGTAACCTTATACGCGCGACTATCGGAACCTATTATTGGAATATTTACCATGGTTTTGTATTTTTAGCATTATTTATTCTGATGAGAAACTTCGTTCCATCCGGGTGTCCCTTGACACCTCTCAAGTTTTTTATTTAAAGTTGAGGATATAAGTGTTCGTTGAACCATTAAATATTAATTATATAATTATTTAGATGTAAAGGATTAAGGTGGAGAGAAGGGCCGAACGTTCTTGTAGTACTATGGCATTCTTAATGCTATTCATTCGACTGGCACAGAAAAAAAGGTCTGGCGGGACGCAAGGAGGCGTAAATAGATTGTGGTCATATATATACTTTTAAAGACACTTTTATTACGGGTTAACATATTTTTAAGTTTTTAATTTAATCGATTTGTATTAAATGCGTCAATACTGTGGGTATGCTAACAAATTCCTTGGTAGTATAATACGGATAGACTTCCACCAGCTCCTTCGATTCATCCTTATTTATCTTGGTGGTCTTCCTCGTGGTCATGCCGAAGTTTCTACTACGAAATCGGTTAAACACACCGTGCCTCGTAGCCGTATACTCTCTAGACACACCATTCATATTTCGATCAGTTTCTGCTGCGTTAGTCCCACGTCGGAACTCGTATTCCAAAATTACGCTGAATTTCGCTGTTTCCATCTTCATGTAAAAATTAACTGAATTTAGTTGACAATTGAAAGTCAAACAATCAAATGAATCCCTGTAAAAAAATTGAATTTTATAGATTTCGTGTGAAAATGTTTCACTATGAAATCTGACGACTACGAAGATAGTGGCTAGTGGGATAAATCGGCAACTTTATACTTACACCCCTATTATTAAAGTGCGTGAATGATTACAAAATAGGCGTTGGTTCATGACGGTAGTATTAGGATGATGCCTTATATGAGCAGGTGTTAATGCTTTGAAATCACAATATTAGACGTACCTAGGTTTACATACGTATTGCATTGCCGATATCGATGAATTGCGTCTTTTATAAGCAAAGGTTACCGTTTAATACCAGGCGACCCTCGTGATTGAACAGTTTCCTCAATCATCATCATCATTATCTCAGCCGTAGGACGTCAACTGCTGAACAAAGGCTTCCCTCACACATTTCCAAAAGGACCGGTTGGAAGCGGCCTGCATCCAACGTCATCCTGCTACCTTTATCAGGTCGTATACCTTGTCGGTAGACGACCTACGCTGCGCTTGCCGGTCCGTGGTCTTCACTCTAGAACCTTTCGGCCCCATCGGCCATCTGTTCTACGTGCTACGAGTAAGTGCCCTGCCCACTGCCACTTCAACTGGCTAATCTTCTAGGCTATGCCGGTGACTTTAGTCCGTCTACGGATCTCCTCATTTCTGATTCGATCATGTAGAGAAACCCCGAGCATAGCCCTCTCCATAGCTCGTTGTGCGACTTTGGGCTTGCTTATGAGGCCTATACATAGTAAAAGACCACGTTTCAATGCCATTACTGGTAACAAACATTGGTCAAAGACTCTTGTCTCTCATGTATATTTATTACATGAGGTATTTTTGACGAGAAGATTTCGCGAAGTTTCCGGAACGCCTTAATCACATACTAATAATCTTTTCTGTGGTAATTTTTTTTAATTGATTAATATTTATTAACAGAACTTTACTCAAAATATTTCGATACCTCTGTAAATACAGTATTATGTATAACTAGTAACTTAAGTATAAATACCAGTACTAAGTATATAAGCACTGAACTAACAAGCATTCGATCTCATTATACGTAGGTATATATACGTAGTAAAGTACCTACGTAGTACTTTACTAAAAATAATTTCATATGAAAGTATAAACGGTACTTACATAAAATCTCTGGAACAGCTGGGCTGATTTTAGCGGTACTTCAACTGGCAAATAGCTGATGTTATGAGTAACTTAGACAACTTTTATTTTAGAAACAAACATAAAAATCTCTGTATCCTTGTTACCTTATCACGCTAGAACAAAGTCAAAGTCAAAGTCAAAATCATTTATTCAATTTAGGTATCAAAGACGCACTTATGAACGTCAACTTTTCATTATAATTTACTTTAAAGACTCTACCGCCGCGTTCCAAAATATATAGAACCCACCGAGAAGAAGCGGCAAGAAACTCGGGGCCATTCTTTTTATATGGATGTTTACAATGTTTCTACTTAGGTACTACAAATATTACATTTTATGGGTGGCAGAAAGACAACTTGCCAGAAGTGAAGTATTCCAAGCATCTTTATCTTCTATATAATGTCGAACTTTATAGTAAGCTTTTTTTATTAAAACGTTTTTTACAGTCAACTTGAATTTGCCCTCTGTGAGCTCAGTTATGTGCTTTGGGATTTTATTGTAAAAACGCACACAATTTCCTAGGAATGACCTATTAGTCTTCGCAAGTCTAAAACCAGGTACAGAACGGCTGAATGTATCGTAATTACATTATGTCAAGGTTATAGATGGATGATGATGATGTACATCATCACCACGCGGGTCAAACCACAGGGCGCAGCTAGTAATAAAATAAATAAAACTAATAAGTATAAGTATTTCATTACTTATCTACTCAGCATTTTGCATAAAATTCAATTTAGGTAATTTCTTCCACGTCTCCGAGTCAACACTCAACCAAATGATTTCATAAACGATCCACCACTACATTATTCGATATGAGATCCTGTAATAGTGCACTCTAGCACATTATCTAAACCTGTGGGAGTAGGTACGTCTGCGAGTTTGTACAGTTTGATTGTCTTAACTTGGTCTTATAACTTGTCTCTAACTTATAAAAGTAGAGTGCTTCTCTCTACGGGAAGCTTGTTACGAATGTAAGAATCCTTACCCACTACATACCTGCCACTACTATGATAGTTTTTCGCATAAGCAATAGTTGATAACCCTAGCGTGACCGCTGAGTTTAGGTGTTAAGATCACCAAACTTATCAAAATGTCAACTTACTTGTCACTAGTTGTTGTATAGGAGTCCCCCTTAAACATTTGTTTTATTCTGTTTTTTAGTATTTGTTGTTATGGCGGCAACAGAATACATAATCTGTAAAAATTTTAACTGTCTGTTATTCATCAGAAACAGCCTGGTGACAGACGGACAGACATATAGACAGACAGACAGACGGACAGCGCAGTCTTAGTAATAGAGTCTCGTTTTACCCTTTGAGTACGGAACCCGAACAACTAACGGCCGTTTTCAATATTCTATCTATCCATAGTTTTTCTTACTACGGATAGAAATTTGACATAACGTTCATACAAATAGTGTTAAATATCTCTATCTCTATATATATAGTGTATATATAGACTCTATAGCCTTTAGTATATTTCGGCTACACGGCACGGGCAGTATCGGCATTTTCGTAGCACTGGGTCTACGGTTGTTCAAAAGTGTCTTTCTTTGTTTCCATAGTAGAACTCATCGTGAATGAGTTCGTCTGGGGAAGCAGTGTCACCATGCCTTTTTCTACCGTGCAGCAGTAATGTTCGCAATAAATGATAATAAATCAATGATAGCCATTGATTGGCTTTTTACCGCCATCTATATATTTGTTTCGTAAACAAAGATGATATTGCATCTGTGATTTAGTTCATAATGTCATCTTTTTAGACATTGGCCGTCTTATTATGGTTGAAGGTTTAAACCTCAGTTAAAACTAGGCCGGGGCCTGGTTTATAGACCAAAATATATACTAGGCCTGGTTTGGCGATGTTGCTATAGAAAAGTCTCGTTTATGAAATAAACCTGTGACGTTAATAACGTTTTCGGGTTTATTGTCGAGTTTAAGAGCTAGAGTTGGTTTAAACCTTCAACCATAATAAGGCGGTGGTAGTCTTGAGTGTATTAATTAAATTATTATAGTGTTAATTAAGAGTGTAATATATACTCGTCTAAATAAAACATGTTTTAACTTGAAACATACATAATCAGCCCATTAAGTTCCTACTGCTGGGACTGGAACCTTCCTCTCAGAGAGAGGAGTTGGGACATAACCCACCACGTGGGCCCAGTGCGGCTTGAAGGATAGGCTAGAGGTCAACCCATATCGGAGTTTTCAGGCCGCCCGAAGGCCTTCGACATAGCCTTACGACTGTTGTCCGAAGACAAACAACCGGGATCGGTGGCTTAACTTGCCCTCTGAAGCACGGAAGCGCTCAGTTTAATGCCACTAGCGGTCAACCATCCAACTCCTGACCACAGCAGGCGTTGTTAACTTGTTGATCGATTAAAATCACCGAGTCAAGATGCGCTGCGAGCACTTCGACGTGAAACGTGCTTTTAGTAATTGGGAGCTCCGGGCTCTATTCTATCCATATATTAAATTTCATCGAAATCTGTAGTGTGGTGCTTAAGTTATGCGTGAACATACAGACAGACAGGCAGACTTTTTTTCCAAAATGGCATATATACCCGTTATTTTAATAGTTTTCTTCCAAGTATAGACTTTTTGGCCTCTACTCCTTTATTTTAAGTAATAGGTAACAGTTATTGTATCTACTTGTGTAATTCATAGGTAGGGATAAGAAATACTGGGTCTAAGTTATTTGTTGGACATTCAACGTATCACATTTGTATGCGATTCAAATTATGGAAATGAGCCTTATTCGAATAAGAATCAACGTATAAATTAGGTATTATAATATACCAGAATATTTTTCACTTTATATTCATACTACTTACTCGTAGTTGCGCCCCGCGGTGGATGATGATAACAATGTAGTAGCACATGACGTGCGACGCCATATTCCTCAACGGAGTTGAGTTGAGGACAGAAGAAAAAAAAAACAATGTAGTATCATATGTTTTAATCAAGCGCCATAAATACTTCCATACCAAGTATCATGGGTTCATCGTTCGTCATTATATGGGTTGTCTGGAAGAGATCGCTCTGAGCGATAAGACCGCCTATTGTTACACCTGGGTTTTAGAATTGTTCTTTTTAATATTAAGTGATTAATGTAGACTCTCAATTAAATGATATCTATCTATCTATCACAAAATGTTGTGCAGCCGTTTGAGCGTAAAGAAAGTAACAAACATACAAACACTTTCACATACTTTTGCCTTTTGCATTTGATTTGAATTGAATACGCAAGTATTTCACTTACGTATACAATATTCAATGATATACGGAGTAATTCCAAATTCACAAAAGGGATCTGGAGTTAACTTTTCTTCGTTTATTTGTAAAACATTGTTACTTGTAGGCTTAAGGACACATTAAGGGAAATGCGAAGTAACTTCTCAACGTGATCCGACTGTACAGTAACTAACAAGGTGTTGAATTTCGTAAAGTGAAGGAGGTTGGAATTCATCACAAATGAAAACGGAATTCTGGAACGTAGTGAGACTGGAATAGTTGCAGTCTACGTTTTAAGTGAAGCTTCTGACTTCTGAAAAGTTGAAAGTTTAGGAAAATGGTTTTCTTTTTATGTTACTTATAGGTTACAAGATCTCAAAAATGTTCCAGCTAGATATTTTTTGATCATATCTATTCAGAAGGAACTTATCTTTTACCTTGAGCGACCACCGATTTCTCTTTTCACCCTGAAATTCAGAGGTAGTTGGTAGGTAAGTGCCAATCTTACCTTATTATAATTTCAAAGTATTTGTCTATCTTTACTCATAAATACCATACATTGCTGGCAAACAGAATTTAACGAATTGTAATATTTTGTATATAATTATGAGGGCGTTGTTCGCTCACTCCTGACCTTAATCCCCAAAGGCTCAGCCCAGGTGGAATCGCTGACAGTTCAGTGTCAGGTGCTAGCGGGCAACTTTGTTTAGTATAATACTGCCGTGCAGAGAAAAGAAAGTGGTTCTTCAAGTATTACCTACTTATACTGTAACTGTTACGATGCCTTCAAATTTTAAATCAAAACAACATTGTATTGAAAACTTTATGTGTTGGTTTAATGTAAATTATAGTTTACTATTAGGCACGAAGGAAGGTACTTAGTTCTGTACCTCACCTCAGGGTCAGCTGTATGGAAAATTAACTACTTTTATATTTTTTTATTTTTTCGCCTCTAAGGGGTAACAATGGTAATAACTTTTTTATAGTATTACTTTTTAAGGCACTAACATCTCAAACATTGACATCCCGTCCGAGGATGGAATTTTTCTCTCTATAAATTTCAATGGTAACAACGTATGCATTTAATAAATTTGCGTTTGTTTGATGAAATTATTTCAACCGTTGCTTTGATTTACGTGACAACATACACTGGACCGCAAAGAAAGCGAGTGTATAGTATATAATCAATGCGTAAAATATTTGAGCAATGCTCATGGTAGCAATAAAAAGTACTAAAATGTATAAACATTCCATGTCAAAGGCCGCAGCACAAACAATTTGCGAAAAAGTATACGTATTGTAAGCGTCACCACGTCATCCTTCGGCGTACAAATTATGAGTTATCTGTGTCACAGCTGCCATAAATAAATGACAGTTGGTACTGTTTTACGTGAACAGCACGTTACGTTACACTTATACAGTTATTCGTGCTAGGCCCACTGATATGGTAGCACATGTATCACAATTAAATGAAAAATAGCGATTTAAAAAAGAAATGAAAACGTTTTACTTTTTCCTATGTTTCAATAAACAATAAATAAAAAAACAATAAAACTAAATCAAAGTTTATTTAACTTGATTTAGTTTTTATGTCAAATGGATTGCTAAAATATTATAAGATGTATCGCATTTAACCGACGAGCTTTCTTTCTGGACCAGTTTATATGTTTAAGTTGCAGGTGTTGAGACGGTCCATCCATCTGATGAATCACGATTTACGTAATGGTTACCATATGCCCGATCCATGTAACCCACAGACCATATAACCACGTGGTTATATGGTCTGTGATGTAACCACACGTCATAAGCACGACAACGTCATTTTACCCTTATGTGTAGCTTTCTTGCATCTTGCGTAGAAAGAGACGAAACCGTGTCCAGTAGGTCTACCATGAGTTTACATTGACACCAATCGATGCTTGATATCGACTGCCACAAAAAAAATATGAAAAAACGAACAGTGCCACCTCGCGGTCGATTGTAGAACTAAAATTGACAGTGAGAACGCCAATCTCAAGCATCATGGGTAGACGAGATCGAGTATCGACTATAGGTGCGTTCGAATAGACACCTTGTGATCGTTTTTAGCGAAAATAACGCTAAAAACGCTAACGCTAAGAGGCGTTCGATTTCTCCTTCCTTTCTCCGGCGAACCTCGCCTTCATACTTAGTAACCTCGCCTTCATACTTAGTTATTGATTTCCATCCGCTGGCACTGCTTTCGCTTACAGCACAATCACTAGTACGGAGCCGGTCCCAAGCCCGGATAAAGAGGGAGGGCACCCAGGGGGGAATAAGGGCGCGGTAGTTTATCTCATCCGATAATACACCGCGCTTTGCATTCCTCCCCAGCGGCAGCCTGTGGCCGGCATATTGCTTGGGGGCAAAACACCCTCTGTGTTTCTTGGGGTGATTTCTTCTCAAGCGATATGCGAAAAATCAGGGGTAAGCTGCTTGGGCAACTGCTTACACCATTGCTTTTGCGCCCACTCACTAACATTTCTACTCCACAGAACTACCATTAAAATGATGTACAGCAATATTGATAGTGATATGCCATGCGATCCGGCTAGCGCCCGGCGCCCTCTGGTTCCCGGGCCAGAGAGTGTGAAATTGACTACCGAAGGCGACGGCGGGGTGGAGTCCCAGGCCTCGCCGGCCGCGGCTGCTACTGGACCGATGACAACGGAGGCGCTGCAACTTGGACCAGTGGAGAAGGCCAGTCACCCCGTGGAGCGCCACAACGCGCGCAAGAGGGACCAGCTGCAACGACAGGGAGAAGCGGCGGCGGAACCATACGCTGAGTTGGAGGGAGGTAACAGGCGAGGGATCGGGAAGCCTAACAAGCCTACCGTGAACTTGCAAAGCGCCTATCGCGGTAAAAACCGCAAAGTACAACAAAGGGAGCGTTGGAGGCGCTAAGCCGAACTGGCGGACACGCTCTACCGGCAGCAGAGGGAAGGCGTCCTGCATTTGCCTGGCATGTCGGCGCTCGCGCCGGCTGTCGTCGCAAGCATGGCACGCGCCGTCCCGCATGCTGTGGCTAACGCCTCTGCGCTCCTTGACATGGGAAATGAATCCCTGATAAACGCAGTGCCTCGCACGGTCGCACCACGTACGGCTCGCCCCCCCTCCGTACCCAACCAAACCCCAGCTCAAAGCAAGGGCAGGGGAAAGGGGAAGGAAAAGAAGGGGCGCGCAGTGGCTGATGGTGAGGCGCCGGAGTGCACGGCTGCCCCACGTACGACTCTCCGCCCTTCCGTACCAAACCAAACCCTAGTCAATGACCAGGGCGAGGAAACGGGAAAGAAAGGGCGCACAGTGGATGATGGTGGGGTGGTCCGGGCCGCAGGCACTGTGGACGTAAAACAGACGGACGTGGGGGATGAGGTAACCCGTAATGCGAAGAGGCAGCGGAGTTCAGACCTTGTGTCACCCAGCCAGGTAGCGGTCGATAAGAAGGCTCGCCTGGATGGTGGAACTTCCTCTGCAGCTATCGCGACGACTATGGGGCTCCTTACCTTCTCGGGCCGGAAGAAACGGAAGAAGGTGGAGGCGCGGTCTCGGCATCGTACGCGGATGCGGTCAGGGCGGCACAAAAAGTTGTTGTGTTAGACCGGAACCGAGTGCAGATGGATGAGATTCGCTCCATACACCTGAGGAAGGTCATCGATGAAAAGATCATCGGTACCCTTCTGGCTAACGCGGGCAGCCCGAATACTGTACTGACTAGGTTTACGGCCCTGCCGAGAACGTTTCGCGGTGGGGTCAGATATGTGGCCCGAGACGACTATGCGCTCACTTGGCTCACCAGCACGGTGGAGCATCTACCACCGTTATGGGAGGGCTCAGGTGGATACATGGTTGTGGCGGAAAGCAAGGTACCTAGGTATTATACTGGGGTTATTTTTATACCAGATTTCGGACGAGGTAGGCAAGATCTGGCTAAACGGTCGGATATCTTGCTCAACTTGCTTATCGCACAAAATCCTGGAGTAGGTGTGGAGAGGTGGCAGCTCTTCACGCATGAATCGCGCCCTATAGGCGATAGCTTTAATCATATCCTCGTAATGGGTGTGCCACCAGAGGATCTGGGAAACCTCCAGCGTGAGGGCTGTCGCCTTCACTACCTGTCGGCGACAGTGTATGTGAAGGTGAGAGGAGTAAAACTCAGGGTCGATGTGGAGGCGACGTCGGGGGGGGGGGGGGGCGGGCGTTGCGGACGCTGCTCACGGCGGCGACGTAGCGTCGGTGACCCCTGTCGCCGCATCAGACGCAGCGCTTGCTGAGGATTTGGGTTGGTCGAAGGAGGACGTGAAGCGTTTGCTGGGCGAGGACGATGACGGCGAGGATGATATCAGTGGCGATATAATGGGCCTAAATATCTTCTCGCCGGCATCCTCCATGGATGCAGAGATTGCAGGCGCCTCCTCCTTGACCTTACCAAATAACAAGCAGTAGAGTTGCTCTTCAAGCTACTCGGCTGCAACAAATTTTAGTAAAATAAATAATTAGGTATTTTAAATATTTTTAATGATGGATACTGATAATATAAACAATTCATATTCCAATTCAAAAAACACAACCAACAGAATGGGTGACAGTACAACTAAACAGGGCGTCATTAGTAATATTGACATCATCCAAGCCAATCTCCAACACAGTGTCACAGGTTTCGCCGCTTTGCGAAGAACCCTAGAGGAGCAACCTAACACGATAGCACTGGTCCAGGAACCCTATCTAAGCCGTAGTAAGGTGAGTGGTTATAATGCCCTAAGGGGTAACGTTTTCTCTCCCCCCTTTCAAAGGAAAATTCGGACTTTCGTTTACGTACCGAATCCATACAAAGCATCCTTGGTGACACACTTGTGTACCGACGATCTTACGGTAGTGAAACTAGAGACGGGCCTACATGGACGGCTCGAAAGTGTTATAATAGCATCAGTTTACATGGACATCGAAGCTGAAGCGCCACCTCAAGCACTTGAAGAATTAATGCACTTCTGTGAAAAAAACAATCTAGAATGCGTGGTGGGCTGCGACGCAAATGCCCACTGCTCCGTCTGGGGTAGCACAGACACAAATGAACGAGGAAAAGATTTACTAGATTTTATCCTAAGGCATAATCTAAACGTTCTGAACAGAGGCTCTGAACCTACATTTGTAACTTCTAGGGCCAAAACTATAGTTGACATAACTATAGCGACAAGGGAAATTGCCGAGACCATTGAGAACTGGCGAGTTGCATCAAAGGAGTTCTCTGGCTCGGATCATAGACGAATCAGGTTCAGCCTACAAGTAAAGGAACATAAACCGCGAACCTACCGAAATCCTAAGAAAACTGATAGATCCCTATTCAAGGAAACACTAGAAAAGGCACTGGAATCAGTGCCACAGGTAGAGGCTACCACAGAAATAGAGCCTCAACACATAGAAGCTAACCTGGATATCATAGTGCGCTCTATGATAAGTAGCTACAATAAATCATGTCCTTTAAAAACAGAAAACAGTAAAATACTGCACTCGAAAGACAAATGGTGGAACAAGGAACTCAGTAAGCTGAGGAAAAAGGCAAGACACCATTTCAATAGGGCAATGAACACCGATCACGAGAGTGATTGGCAGGAGTACAGAAAAGCACGACACAAACTCAAAGTAGGGGTGCAAAAGAGTCAAAATAATTCATGGAAAAAGAATAGCAACTCTATACAATCGGAGAGTGAGACGGCGAGACTTGTATCTAGTGACACTCAGGTAAAACTAGGTACATTGAAGAAGCCCGATGGCACCTATACAACATCGGAAAAGGAGCAATTTGAACTCCTCCTACAAACTCATTTTCCTGACTCTTGTTTGGAAAACAATGAAGGATGGGAAACCGAAACTTCGAACGAGCCCGATAACGATGATTGGGCTTTTTCGAATTCTATAGTTACGGAAGAATCTCTTCTATGGGCGGTGAGTACTTTCAAACCATATAAGGCAGCTGGCACCGATGGTATTTTTCCTGCATTAATCCAATGGAGCCTGGCCAAGATCAAAAACCACCTCCTGGCGATATTTAGAGCATGCTTAGCCTGGAAGTATATACCTAAGTCATGGAGGGAAGTCAAGGTAGTTTTTCTACCTAAGCCAGGAAAAACAGATTACACGCATCCAAAGTCTTATAGGCCTATAACCCTGAGCTAATTTTTATTAAAAACCTTGGAAAGGCTCTGTGATAAATATATAAGGAGTGGACCATTAGCGCAGAATCCTATCCACAAAAATCAACACGCCTATCAATCAGGAAAATCTACAGAGACTGCTCTCCACCATGTGGTGAACAAAATAGAATCAGCTTTGGAGAATAAGCAATCCTGTTTAGCCACTTTCATTGACATTGAAGGAGCTTTCGATAAAACCACTTTCTCCAGCATCGAAATCGGGCTAAGAGACAAGTGCGTGGATAACAGAGTAAATAAGTTTGTGACTAACATGCTCTCCAATAGAGTCGCATTGAAAACTCTAGCACCACACGCTGTCAAGTAACGAGAGGATGCCCACAGGGTGGTGTCCTATCACCTTTGTTATGGGTAATCGCAGCAAACGAACTCGTAGAATTGTTAAACAAAGATGGAATAGTTACTATCGCCTACGCAGATGATTTGGCCATAATGGTATCGGGGCTATTCGAGTCTACTCTCTGCGAAAAAATGCAGATGGCACTTCGAACTGTCGAGGGATGGTGTCACAGACACGATTTATCAGTAAACCCAAATAAAACAGAAATGGTACTATTCACACGTAAAACAAAGGTAACCAAACTTAAACTACCTACGCTATTTAGCAAAGAGCTAACTCTAAGTAAGGAAGTTAAGTACTTGGGCATTTGGATGGATAGTAAACTTTTATGGGGAAAACATCTCGAACATATTACCAGAAAAGCAACAAATATTCTCATGCAGAGCACAAGAGCAGTAGGAAAAGACTGGGGACTAAAACCAAAGCTATGCCGCTGGCTATACACGGTCATTGTGAGACCAGTCCTCACGTACGGATGTGTAGTGTGGTGGCCAAGAACAAATTTGGTAACCACAATAGCCAAACTGCAGCAAACCCAAAGATTAGCTTGCTCGCTTATTAGCGGATGCACAAAGACCACACCGTCGGCAGCCCTAGATGTAATCTTAGGCCTAACGCCATTGCATCTTCACATACAGCAGGAAGCAATGGCATCAGCGCTACGGATAAAATCTACGGGCCAGTGGAAGGACTCCGGACCTGATACACACCATAGTAAAATTTTACATAAGGTGACAAAAATTATCCCAGAATCATCACAAGGCACTGACAGGATAGTCAGCACGCACCTTGATGAGAGAAAGTACGAGCTGGTCACTGAGAAGACTGCTTTGGATGGTTGTTCACCGTCATACAACATGTTTACGGATGGGGCGAAAAATAAAGCGGGAGCTGGTTGTGGATATTTCTCGCCGGAACTTGGTATATCAGATTCAAAGGCCTTAAATAAGACCACATCACCAGCACAAGCAGAGGCTATGGGCCTACTGTTAGGAGCAAAAGCTATACCATATAGAGACGAGGTGGGCTCCATATCATCACCTGTGGAAAGAAAACTAATCGCATTCACTCTAGATAGTGCGGCGGTCATCTATGCACTCAGAAGGCCGGTAACCAGGTCAAGAGTGATAGCCGAGTGTCACGCGACTCTACAAAAACTATCAAACAAGTATAAGATAGTGGTAGCTTGGACAAAAGGGCATGGTTCATGCCCAGGAAATGCGAAAGCAGATACCCTCGCCAAAAATGCGACTAAGAAACAGGTAAGTGGAGATGTAAATGATCTCTGCAAGCCCTCAGCGATGGAAATACGTAATCTACTCCGCCGCTTTACTGAAAAAGAACAACAACACATTTGGGATAACAAAAAGGACTGCAAACAAGCAAAATCTATGTTTCCTATGTTGAACAGATATACAACTAACAATTTGTTGAAACTTCAACGACAGGACCTCCGCCTAATGGTAGGCATTATCACAGGTCACTGCAATCTCAACTACCATCTATACAAAACTGGTGCAACAGATAGTCCACTGTGCAGAGGATGTTTGCAGGAGAACGAGACCGTGAAGCACGTGCTGTTAGACTGCACGGCTACGGAAAATATACGGAACACTACCGGTCTACTGAAGGATCACTATAGTTCTAAATCAACATCAGTTTTAACACCTCAAATATCACTGGAGCAGTTGTGCCAGCGACCCAGGGTCATACTCCGTTATCTAAAGGAGTTGGGATGCCTAGGGTAGCTGGCGGGGGAAATGCACAATACACCCCAAGCGGGACGTCAGTGCAGGACTTAGCGCCCCCAATCAGAATAAGAATAAGAATAAGAGGCGTTCGATTAGGGAATCTGTGGGTGAAAATGTCGTTCATGTCTCTTTTTGTTCAGCGTTAGGAAAGCTAAAAAAGAGGTATTTTTGCCACAAAAAGTGCAATTTTTGACCCACGTCCGAAGCATGGTTGTTTGTGATCGTTTTTTTGACAGCTATGTATTTGACAGCATAATCATGCGATTTTAGGTCTTATACTCAGTTGAGCATTCGAATAGGGTATGGGCAAAAGTGGCAAAAATAACGTTTTTGAGCTTTACGAACGCTTTAACAAAAGAGCCATCAATGACAAAGCCACCAATGCCCTAAAAGCTAAACGAACGCACCTTATAGATGCCATTTATGTTGCCAACTCATGGTAGGGCTGTACTCGTACTGTCATGTGATCATCATGCAGCTCGTGCGGCAGCCTGCCACCGCCTCTACTCATGCGTACTACAAACCGCAAACACGTCTTTGTGTACAAGCTTACAGTATTTCCTTTTAATATTAAAGGTCCAACAATAGAAACTAATGCTGGGTATATTTAGTCAAATGATTAAAAGTAATCATCTTCTGATAGCTCTCTTACCGCAAATAATCTACAATTAATGTTATTTTCAAAACATGGATAAAGACTTGAAGAAAATACAATGACTACATTATGTAGCCATTTAATAATTTCAAATCTTCCGCGATGTTTTTCTGGAGAAACGATAACGACGTAAGTTTAATAAGATACAAATTACGCCTGCCGTCATTTGTTGCTGTTTGCATATATTTGTCAAAATAACGCCTCAGTGCGCGACAGTTGCAGTGCAACCCAGTTCGTTTAGCCATGAAACTCTGCGTGATACCAATCACCCCCCGAGCCATTTATGCTTGCGTGCCACATTCACCCGTAATGTATCTTACGATGCCCTTGAACCTTAAAATCAAAACCATCATGCTACCATACTACAACTACACTATCTGCGGTGGTACCCGCTAAGACATACCCAGCTTTCCGGTTGAAGTCAAAAACGATTTTGGCGCTGTGATCCTCATTCCAAATCAACGAAAGCGCGACAACGTAGATCCATGGGACGTCATGGATTACGTCAACAAAGACGCCATTTTGTGATTTAAGCGACCACGTTACGAACTGAAATTAACGTGAACAGTTCTGTCATAAAATGCCGGTTCTTTGATGTGTGCGTGTTTTTACTTTTATTCGTTACAATAAAACAAGATTTTTTTGTGGCCTGTTCTATACATAGTTTTGCTATACCGCCTCTTTAAATATCTTGTACGATGAGTGTAACGAATTACTGCGTTGTCAATGAGCAACGTGAGCGAGATTTCAACCCATTCCGAGTGGCTGAAAGATCTCACCTGTGAAAAGCGCGATATTGAATCGGAATGAAGAACAGTGATACGAGTAATATCGCCAAAATCAGTGTTGACTCCACTCATGCCTTGGCCACAACGAGGAGAAACGCTGAGCCACCCCTAATCGCGATAATTCGATAACGGCATTAACATTGCCGTTGAAGTTGGCCGATAAATTGGTTGACGGTATTTTTATGCACATCAAAGAGATTGCGTTGAAGCGGCCACACCAACGTTTGTCAGTGTGCACCGTGATAGCTAAGGGATCGCACGTGTGAACTTTAGAAGAATTAAAAAAGAAGAATGAACCCCTAATGGGTTATTTTATTACAGAGCCCAATCAAATAAATATTATAAATCTTTGAAGTCCTGGCAAAAATTACATATACTCAATATTATGATACAATACATTCATATAATACAAATTGACACTCATTAAATACAGTGTAATAGCAACGTCGACGTCCATCTTGAATTATTGCCAATTTTATCGGCAATGAAATGGGCGTTGACGTTCACGGTACCAGAGTGTAGCTCAATGTATCGCGATAATTATCGGAATAATTAGCGCGTTGTTTAAGGCGATGTTGAGCATTGACATTGAACCTCGGTGTGGCCAAGGCATCAGAAAGTAGGCCTGATGTGTGTCAGCTGATCCGTAACACTCAGGAAGTATGTGTATGGATAATCTCCGAAAGGCCATGACTCCGATGGTTACAGGTAAATTAATATGTAGTTAAACAATGTCATCCATACATTTTTTTTATGTAATTAAGTAACAAGGTGAGCAAGTGCAGTGCTACGCAGAACTCAAACTGTAGTTTTGCGTGGCACTGTACTATGTTCGCCATCCAGAGAATTTCGTTCTTGTGTGTCTATCGCCCAGGAATATACCACTTGCTACTGTGCCCTTCACTCCCTAACACAGTAATGCTTGCGCATATTGCTCCACAGTAAAATATATGGTACCAACAACTTGGACCAATACAGCTTCTTGTACGAGAAGCCTCCAACCTAGTTGGTCTTCAAATAAACTAAATTGTAGGCAAAATAATAGTCTGGGAGCCCACAACCGTGCGATTCTGACGGCACTTTCTGCCGCACACTACTACTCTGTGGAATCAGCTGGCACTTGAGGTGTCTCCGAACAGATAGGACTTGGGAGCCTTCAAGAAAAGAGCCTATGCCTTCCTCAAAGGCTGGCAAACGCATCCTCGAGACCTCTGGTAGATTCCCGTAGGCCACGGTGATCACTTATCATCAGGTAAGCCGCTTGCTCGTTTGTCAACCTATACCATAAAAAAATCAGCAGTCCCAAAATTTAAGGAAATGTAAAAATGTAATGCAAAAAATGGGATCTACTACTATGTGATCCGCGATGCTTGGTTCCAAGTGAAATGCTGTGTGAAACTTAACTGGTTGCGTAATTCAACCCTTGAATGTAACTTTATAAATTAAGTCTTCTTTTTTACTTATGTAAAGCAAACCACTGTAACCAGTTATAAAAGGTATAACCGCAGTATAAAAGGAACCTTATGGATCATTTCATTGTCAGTCTATCTGTCCACCAAGACCCCATTTCTTACTGGTTTACAGTCCCTTACAGCTCTTATAAAAACTAGTTCTATAAATTTTCGCAAAAATGAGACCATTTACGGCACATTTTTAAAATTTTTCAGTAAACTATAACCTACAAATTACTATTAGGGGAGAGGGGGGCACCCTAGGACACTTTTTACTCAATTATTTTTAGATTTTTCAGTTTTAAACGAAAGTTATGTAAAATTACTAGAAAAACTAAAGCAATATTTTGTGTTTCAGAAAAAAATTAGAAATAAACATATTTGTCAAGCGGAATATATATTTTGTGACTTTTTAAAAACCTTGACATCGTCCTAATCTACCCCTCATAGGGAGGCAGCTTAGGACTTTACTGGGGCAGTATAGGACTAACGATTTAAAAGGCCAATTTAGGGATTCAAACATACTATTTATTAATAATCTGAAAGTAGGAAGTACTACCCAAGTTCAAACGGGGAAAAATTGAATTTAAATGTAAGCATTGCAGCAGTTCTTGACGTGCTTCCAGCATCATTGGGTGGTGGCAGTTTTGCTAAAACATCCATAATGGATATGGGCCATTTATCCTCCTTTTCAGGAAAGTAAAATGTATTGAACACTGGTTTTTTATTTAAGTCATTTACAATTAAATTGTTTTCATTTTCAAATTCAATTCAATTTGCCTACGAATGCCAAAGATATTTTGCTGTTTGTCGATGAGCACTGAATTAGGCAAAAATCACCAGGCTTGATATTTTCCATGTTGGCATCTTCTATATAGGACGTTATATTGTCGTCTTCGTCTGTTAAACAGCAATCCGTGTCACTGTATATAGAATAGTGAGTATCGTCATCGGTAGTATCTGTTTCAACATTTTCTATAATTGGTTTGGCTTTCTTAGCTTTCTGTTTAGTTATCATGGTTTTAGATTTTCGGAGTCCTGATTTCTCAAGTCTTTTTTGTCTTTCTAAATATGCTGTTAATTTATATATATATGATATTTATATAGTTCATTTATTTATATTTATTTGTATAGAGGGGTATATTAGGATATGTCCAAAAGTGCCCCATGTCCTGTGTCCTAATCTACCTCATGCCCCTTGTTGCAAATCTTAAGACTCATATTGCAAATTAAACATGCTATTACGTTTTGAAAATGAGCTTATTAAGTGAAAGTGTAACCAAACATACCCAAAACATATAGTAACTTATCATTTATGCACTATTTTAGCCAAAAAATACTTACGTTTGCGGGCGAAAAAATTTACGGTAGCCGACGAATATGAAGAACAGGTTATGAATCAGTTTGACTGCTGACATTTCGTTAAATGACATCTGATGGTATTGAGTGATAGTGTTGCCACTTAAATGCTTAATATCGTGATAAAAAATTGTCGATGCTTTTGGAATTATCTTCATTGTCCTAATCTGCCTCTGTCCTAAACTGCCTCCTTCTCCCCTACCTTAATATTGTAAAAATAGTAACAAAGCTCATACATTCGCTTTATACTAAAATACATTTTGTTCCTTAAATTTAGACAAATTATTTAATCTTTCCATAGTGCCATATGATCTCATCTCATCTCAGGGACTGCTAACCATAACAAAAGATATTTCAACCACGGCCAAATAAACACATATTAGATCAATCATAAAAACAATAATTGCAAGCGATGAAAACTTGTTACGAAAATCTAAACGAATATTGCGGGAAAAGCACCCAGAGTTGCAGTCTGTCATCTTCTGCCAGAGATTTTCGCGCCAGTTTCCACCGTGAGACTGGGCGCTTCGCACGTACGTGACGTCAGCTCGGGAAATCTCCCGCCGATTTCGCATTTCGAACGTTGCCAATTTAATTTGTTTTTAATAGTAACGTTTTAAAAGTTGTTTGTGCCAGTGTTTGGACGATTTGGTCTGTGCCAGGGACTTTACGAGTAAAAAGTTTTTACTGTGATTGTGAGTTTTGTCAGTTAAAGTGATTCAGTGCAGTGGAAGCTGGGACGATAAGTAGCTTATAAAGTTTAGAGAACGGTGAGTAATTGATCTCCTAATATTCAATTAGTTAATTTGATACATATTATTGTCAAAATGTTAAACTATTATTTATTACACATCACAAACTTTGTGAATCCGTTGTGTTAGATTTTACAACAATAAATTCAGATCTTTATGAATATACAAGTATTTTAAATGATATGTCCATAAAATTCGCAGTAAAGCTGTGAAATTTTCTATGTTCTCACGCCAATAACTTACATCAGAGTTCCACGGCTGATTGATGTGCCTTTGATGTTGTTGGATTGCCGTCACTTTTTTACCCTAACCTTTTTTGATGGCCAAAAGTGCGTGCGCGGAATAAAAACTTTTTCAGAACTCGTTCGTAGATTTTTTCGGTTAGTATGCAGCTCTCACTTTATTTTTTTTCTGTTCTTTGCTTTGCCAGAAAATGTGTAATAAGTATGTGTGTATAATATGCACCACACAAAACAAAAATTACAGTTGTGATCTGTGTAGATGTGTATTGTTTGGACGCTAGTCCAGTACGTTACGCCAGTATAATTCGGATGGGATTGCAAGCGATTTCGTGGTTGATGTTTTATTGTTTTTTTTAAGATATACAAGGATTGAATACATTTCACTAATCAAACATGCATCTAAAAATATGTTTTTCTTTATAATTCAGTGCAAAATTAATAATAAAAGTAAAAAAGGAAAACTAGTTATAAAGATGTAAAATGTGATTTCCAAAGAAATGTGTCCCTTTTTATGACTATATAACCTAAGATATCCTCATATATATTAAAATATTGTTGGTGGTAAGTCCTCAGCTACTTTTCCTTAATTTTTGTCAGTAATTTTTGGGCTTTTCTCTACAGAGTTATTTTTACCTAACTATGCTATAATTATTTAAAAACCAATATTCCTAGTTGTAAGTATTCCTAAGTGCCCGTTCTATTCTAATCTCATATAGTTCATAGTTTTTTATTCATAAATTCAAATTTACATGTCCAAAAAATATTAATTAAAAATAATATATACTAAAAACAGTGCAAATTAAGTACATATACTTAATTTAACATTAAATTAATGTGTACTTACGATTGTAGATGTACAATCAATAACAAATTGCTAATATAAAAACAAATTGCCTATTATTTAAGATTTGGATAAAAATAATGGAGTTAGTCAAAAATTAAAAAATGTCAAAATTAAATAAATAATGTAAAATTAACCTACTATAAATAATGAAGTTAGTCAAAAATTAAATAATGTCAAAATTGAAGTAATAATGTCAATATTAAATAATAATGTCAAAAATAAATTAATAATGTCCAAAACTACACTTGGATAATTGGAATATTCTTTTATTTCACATATGGATGGACATAATGCTGATTACGACGTAAGATTGCAACAGAATCGACACCCATTATATAAAACTTCTGTCGACCCCTTTGTTAAAGTACACGCGTGATAATTTATTTCGCGATGCAGTATAAGAATTTAAGACACTTCTTATTTGACATAAAACAAAGTTAGTTAAAGAAACAATGTCCAGACTTTCTTATTTAAAAGGTTCCGAACCCCTTCCAAGTTGGTACATACACCAAATTGACTCAAAGTCCTAAATCTATGCAATATATCAAGTTTTTGCAACCATGTCACACAAAGAGATGTCTGATGGCCATTGATGCTAAAAGCCAAAAAGCTGATTGATGGCCGCGGACATATAATGACAAGGCATTTTGTTATAAAAACCATGACATGTAGACATTGTGATATCTGGTTTATATGATTGATATGAGAACCACCCGGAATGGTGTAATTTAGACAAAAAAGAGGTGAAAAATGTCAATTTTTTCCACATACATAAATAAAATTAGGTGTTAATAATATGTAATAAACTTTTCGTGAAAGATTGTTTTACTGATGGTGAAAACTGCATTAATATCCGTTGCGCGGTTTCCCTCCTTGAGTCGTAAACCTCATGTCTGAGGGTCGTGGCCTCCTCCACCCATTGTCCTTTCTTTTAAGATATTACGCCAGTGTGCTCGGTTACCAGCTATGTGTAGATTTAGGTTTAGGTTAGCAGATATACAGTACTATATATGTGGATAACAAGCAGCGACTACGTTCAAGTGTAATACGAATAACCCGTTCCGTGTCTAGTGTTTTTCGGTTTATTTCCGAACTACTCATAAAAGTCCAAAAAAAATACTACATTTGAATAGTTTCAGCAAATAAAAGCAAGTTTATACCGTTGGAGTGATACAATATATTGGATCTGATAAAATATATTACAAACTCGAGGTCTAAAAATATGTATACAATTTGTGTATGCGCGACATGGCTTAGCACTTTTTTTAAAGGTACACATGGTGTACGCGTGACACGACGGGTTAATGCAACCCTTGGACAACTACTTAAATCAGGATAACAAGAAAACAAACCAAGAGTTGAATAACCAGCACGACTATTATGTATCTCAGTTGCTAACAAATGTTGATTGAAATCGAAAAAAATGGCGGCTTTAATGTAACTTTTGGCAACTCCAGTTAACAAAAATGTTAGTAAGTTGATGACGGGAGCGAACAAAGTGACATAGAGCCACCTTTTTTCGATTTCAATCAACATTTGTCAGCAACTAAGACACATAATAGCCCTACTGATTACGGAAATCATTAAATAAATAAAATTTGCTCTTTGTTTTAGGGCTTTGCAGTCGGGTAATAACTGTACAGTGACACTCGCGCCATCAAAACGAATCTAATGACGTATCGTTTATCAAAATTGGTTGAGCCGTTGAGTAGTTACGACGGATATAGGAAAGGACATACATCTACATACAGACATACATACAAGTCAAACACATAGCTTTTCTTTTGTGCTTCGACGCAGTAGAGCAAAAAGTAGCACGTTCTGTCGCTAAGCCATGGGTGGTAACAAACAAACTATACTTTTGCATTTATAAAATAACTATACCTGACTCCTCCGTAGCTTCGCTCACATGGCCTACGCAATCCATAGCTTTGGAACTACATCCTTTGATTAAAATAGTTTTACGACATGGTTTGCTTTAAAGATCACCCTGAAGAGTTAAGTTAGAAAAGTATTATGCCAAATATTACTTTAAAAACACAAGTACAATTTGACAAATTTGAAACCGACTTCCATTCAGTTATTTGAGTGTACCTCAAAAATTACTAGACCGAATTTGATGAAATTTAAATAGGACCACACGGAAAGCACCAGCTTTCAAACAAAAATAATTTTAAGAAGCGGTCACCCAGTCGAAAGAATTGTTATAAAATGTGCTAAGCGAGACGTCATCGACGCGGGCGTCCCGAACACTCCGATAAAAAAACACCGAATGTGGTCGAAACGAAACTATAGTCGGAACTACCCGACAAATACTACGTGAGTAATCCCGTATTTCTAATTAAAAATCAGTCGAAAGGTATGAGGTAACAAAAATAAAATAAATACACTCGAATTGAGTACCTCCTCCTTTTCGGAAGTCGGTAGAAAACAATGGTCGTTCGGTCTTAAACTACCCTAACACGTTACTATACGCGATAGAAAACTTACGGTCGGTTTCAATAGTCTATCTAGCGTCGGTTTACCCTCTAGAGATAGATATTTGACACTTATTGTATGAACGTTATGTCAAATTTATATCGGTAGTAAGGAAAACTGTGGATAGATAAATTATTAAAACCGGCTGTAAATGTTTCTGCCTTCTTCCATCTCCTATGCCGGTATTCCAGAAAGACGATATGCTATAAATCTTGACTTGGATGCACATTGAACCGTAAATGCCATAAATATTCATATCTGTACTCACTATGCAGTACTCTTATTTATTTTATTCAATCCTAGATTCGCTAATGAATGTAGTTGGTACTTCTGGAATACGCCTCTTAGATCCAGGAGAGCAATTCTACTATTTCACAACGTCCGACAATCTATCCCGCTGCAACTGCAGTTTGACTCCGGTTTTCGTTCGATCATTACCCAAAAAGCCATTCTACTATTTTTAGAGAAAAATTGGAACTTAGCGTCATCTCAGCCACTAGGCTAAGATGACGCTACGTTCCAATTTTTCTCTAGAACGCAACGCTAACTCATATTCGTCAACAGTAGTAATTATATGTAATACAATATAGACTACTATATATTAAATATAAGTACTTATAAACGCAACTGTAGACGATTATGAGTTAGCGTTGCGTCCATTATTTATCGAGTTAATAGAATACAAAGTTTTGATCGATCGCTAGCGGCAATAGAAACGTAACTGCAGCTGGGCTGTTTTTCAATAGCAGAATTAGAAAACGTATAAAAGTCACCGTTCAGCTACGGTTCGATTGCAATTTAGTTGTGGAATTGGCCCCCAATATATTTCTACTACTCGAGAGAAAAATCTCAAATTATCTGCATCCCCCAAATACGTTACTCCCGTGTCATAAACCTAATATTAAGTAGGTAGTTGTAAGTATCATTTTGAGAAGGTTTCCCTTCATAACTCGTAATAGTATCCTGGTAATGTTATGATTGAATGATGTTAAGTTATGATATGTTACTTATATTACTAGAGCGAACGCAGCCGGGTGCGTAAGTACTCCATGAAGAAGTGGCCCGGAAGATCACGAAACCAGTCGAGATATTCGAATATACCTACCGCGGAAGTTAAACCGTCAAAATAACATTAATAAGAGAACTTTATTTGCGTGAAATGCATCAATTATTAAACGCTTCACTAATGTTGTTTATGAATCTAACCAGGTTAGTTCATAGTTCAGTTCAGAAACGATAACCAGTCGATATTATTTTTCATACCACCTCCTCGACAATGTCCAATTACATATCACGCAATCTCGACTACGGCACGGTAATATTATCTACAATATTACCGTGACTATGGGCATTGTAAAAAGTGTTTATTCGATAATAGAACTATAGCCTCCACAAACAGCACACAAAAAAGAAAAAAAAGAAAAGAGGCGCGATTGTAATTAATGTGAAACAAAAGACGGTGTTCTTCTCTCTTCATTGTTTTTGTATTTTAACAAGTACACGATGATTCACAAATATTATTTCGAGCATCAATAACTGGACAAATGTGTCCAATATTAATATTAACTTTTAATTCTAACTAAATACCTAAATGCTTTTTATATCGCCCTGAGTTTTTATTGTCTCGCAGAAGCTATGAAAAGTAGAGTATTCACCTCGAGGATAATGCCTGTCTTCGTCTTGGGCGGTTTGAACCCCTCGCTTCACTCAGGACTCTACATAACTTAATCCACGATTATTACGTGAATTTTAAAGCACTAACGCTTGCTTGGCGAGACTAAACTTTGCAATTTTAGTGTGAAAGTCGAAATGATTTTGTGGTTGGTTTCATGTTCGTCGCTGCTTTGTTTTGACCTACAACTTCGTAGTTCGTTTGAGTGATTATTCGTGTATGTTTGCATAATTTTCACTAATAGCATATCTTCAACGAATATATATAATAGAATAGATAGAGGTAACAAAACCTCATCACGTCCCAACTACACACGGGCCTTCTTTTCAGAGAGAGAAGTATGGGCCAGTCACTAGACTATCTACTAATCTGCACTGGAACTGCGTAATTATGGCCCATACTTCTATGGCCACTAGGTCACTGGTAGCGGCGGGCTAGCCTAAGACTACATTTTAAGACGCCATTAAACAACTAGGTACACCTAAAATTGTCACACAGAAACCTAGAAGTTGAAGAAAATTCTTCCTCTAGGTACATAAAAGTATTAGTTTCCCCCTCCTGTTCCCCCCTCAACCCAAGATTGCATCTCTGAGTTAAACAACGACGGTCCTCGAGCAATCTTCGAGTGAGATCCCCGAACAAATATTGGGAAATCGTCAAGGCTTTGGGGTACGGATTTGGGGAAACTTTGCTTTGTCAAGTTTAGTGTGTTGAGAATTTGATAAGACCACATACGTACCTACTTTTATAAGTAAAAATCTGATTCTATATCGCTGTAGTTACAGTAGGTGAATCGTTGACATGAATGATTGAATATAATTTGATGAATATTCTTGAACATATAACCATCCAACAAGTACAATTTGAAAAATTTAATACCGACTTCCATACTATTCAGTTATTGGAGTGTAACTCAAAAACTACTGGACCGAATTTGATTTGAAATTTGCCCTTTGGGACCACACGGGAAGCATCAGCTTTCAAAAAAAAAGAATTCTGAGAATCGGTTTATCCTATCGAAAGTTATGAGGTAAAAAACATGAAAAAAATACATTCGAATTGGGAGGTACTCAATTCTCAAATCAACTCAAATCCTTTTTTGAAGTCGGTAGAAAAAAACTGATTCACTGTTGCCTCCTTAACCCTATACCACATAATATTAAATTACAGCAAGCAACTCATTATGTAATAGTAAGCATAAATATTTAGATGCTGTGCGATGATCCTCTGCCGATATTAGAAAAAAGATTCAGTAATAATTTTGTATATATAATTCAGTTTGTTGTACATATCGGAGAGGTTATTCAAAAGGTTCAATTCTTTGAGAATGAAATAAGGTCTTAAATTATAGGAACACCATTAAATTAAAAACATGAAGATAGTATAAAAGGTGACATTTTGTTACATGCAACACTAACAAAATGCAATATTAGTACTAGCTAACTACTCCACGAAGAAGTGGCCCGGACGGTCACGAAACCGATCGAGATATTCAACTATATCTACCGCGTAAGTTAAACCGTCAAAATATTATTAAAATGTGTAATACTTACGAAAGTTATCAAGTTATAATGTTAGTAAAATTTACAAATTTGCAATATTAGTAAAAAAACAATGTATAAATGCATATATACTTATAAACATTGCTCATTAGATATATAGGTAATAGAAACATCTAAACTCCCTATTTTCCTAGTTCGCTCCATAACTTGATGAAATCTGGCAAGAAGACAGATCATAACCCGGAGAAGGATATAAGATACTTTTCGTCATCATCATCAATATCCATCCGCCCACATCACGCGGGTAAAACCGTGGGGTGCGGCTAGTATTAAGTATAATAAAAAAACATGTAAAGTAAATGCATTCATAATTTGATTTGAATGATATCAATGTCGCCATGGAATTATATTTTTCAATGACTATATTATTTCCAACGGCGACCAAATTAGCTTAACACTAAGACTTAAATTTAAACTTTAGATAACACAGAAGGAATAGTGAGAAGATGTCCTAGATTCATTATATTATACTTGGATTTTATGATGGCTATAATATTTATCTATACGACTTTAGTAAATTGTGAATATTTTTGAACAGTACTTGTACAGCTAAACCTCTCATAGGGGAGCTTACCTATTCGTAATACGAAAACCTTACTTCTGTCATTATTTTGATGGGCGACTGCTAGTGGTATTAAGAGCTGAGCGCTTTGTTTCAAAAGCGGGCTGTTGTCTTCTTCAAAGCTCTATTCGTTGGTACATATGTCAGATGCTGTTGTTGATTTGAAAACAGCTGTTTATCGTTATCCACTAGCCTAAACGCCAATCCGCACTGTGATGGTCCTTTCTGATAGAGTAACAACTACAAAGATAGATCTGCAGTGCCACCACACAGATCTGTGCAGTATAACTACCTTTTCCCATACCGAGGAAGCAGTGGAAACATAATGCGGCGAAATCAATATACATAGGTCACACTAAAAGTCTCCGGAATTGGCCACTTACATAAACAACATTTAAAAAGTTTACTACTTTTGAAAATGGAACTCTTTAGCCGTGGAATAAAATTTGTTTCGTCTGATTGTCAATTGTTTTCACATTGTGGCATCATTTTAAAAATTGCGTGATTACAATAAAATGGAGCAGGTTATTGAAGGCGAAAAACGTACAACTTATGAGTCATCCAGCATACAGTCCTGACCTAGCACCGTGTGATGTTTTTCTGTTTCCCGATCAACGGTTATCAGCTCCAGAAGAGGCTGTCGAAGAGTATGAAAAACACATATCTGACGTCACCACGGAGTGGCACAAAGGTTTCAAAAATTGGGTTCAATCGTATGAAAAAGTGCATTGACGTAAAGGGAGTATATATTTTGAGAAACAATAAATTCAGTTTTGATAGGTAATTAATAGTATTTTTTTGTTATTGATTCCGGAAGCTTTTAGTGCGTCCCACGTATATAACAATAATAGTCGCTAGTCGTTAAAATTTAAATTTGGAGGTGCTCTGTCATGGTAAGAAGAGGTGTACTAAGAAAGGATTTTACGAAATTCAACCCCTAAAAATGGGTGGAGATAAAAATGGGTTAAAACGTTTGTATGAAAGTCCTTTGTTTCTGAACTTATAGGTGTGAAAATTTGTATTCAGATAGTTCATTTAAAATAAAAAATGGTGTTTCTTAATATTTTTTAACTACTTAACTTACCTTCGTAGTACTAGTAAGTACTAGACTTAACACTTCGCGTTCCGGAAACGTTAATGTATGTCAGTTTTATTCATACAACGTTGGTTTTAATTATCACGGTTTAGGAAGTATGAATCCTTTACACAGTACAGTTTCACTCATAAATCTTTTGTTTTAATTATAAATTGGTTTAAGTTTTAATATAGGGAGTATTAATCCTTCCTATACCGTGATAATTAAAACAAAAGATTTATGAATGAAACTGATGTATGTTTACCTACGTCTCTGGGACGCAAAGGGTTAAGGGGTGAAAAGAAGGATGAAACTTAGTAAGGCACATTCTCTGTTTTTGAACTTATATTACTGAAAATATATATATAGATATTTCACATTATTGAAGCCAAAGGAGAAACAGTCTTCGTGGCGCGGGTACAATTGTTCCTTTATGGCCTTACGTTTGGATTTGCAGGACCAAATTAAGGTTTGTTTCGCGATGACTATTAATAAGTCACAGGGGCAAACTCTAAGTTAGCGGCAGGACTATATCTCCTACGGCCAGGCTTATGTTAATATAGTGTCCGCTTCCGAATTAGTGAACAACATTTTATAAAGAAATACTGTAATGGCGTACCTGCACTTTTGTTAAATATGACACGTAGTGGCGGGCAATATCCATGAACAAAGCTCTTTATCGTTACAATAATACATATTAGAATAAAATACTCCACATGGACGAAGTCGTGGGCAAAAGCTAGTGTGGATATATATCTTCATTTCATACACCTTTACCGAGCCCGTTGCGTGACGTCACGCCTGTATGTAATACACTAACTGCCCCCATAAAGTTGTTAAGTAATTCTGCCTCATACATGTGCCTGTAATTTCGCTGCACATATAACCTTCAAACCGGAACACGGTAATGCAAGTATACGGTATACGTACGGTATGGTACAAATACTGCTCACGGTAGAAAAGGGTACTTCCCCGAACGAACTCATTCACAAAAAGATCTACTGAAAGAAAGAAAGAAAGAAAAAGAAAAATATATTTGTTGAAGAAAAACAATATGACATTTTGTCTTAAACATACATAAAATAAACTAATTTTCTACACTACATAGTACATTGTTTTACTGCAACACAGTCTCAACTCAGCATAAGCTGGTTGCGTTGAAGTAACCAGCACTGATCTTCCGTTGGGGCTGGCGGTGACGTCACACACGATTGCATGAAGCGTATTTAAAGAGTAAGAAAAAAAACAAAAACAACACATTAAGGCGCGCTCGTATCCTGATATTAGTAAAAAGCAGAATCTTTAAACATCTAGTGTAACGAAACAGATCAATAATATTGTATGAATTAATTACTAAGTTTAGAAGAGGAACAGGCAAAGAGTAATAACCGAACAGAATTCTTAAATATTACCCGCTCTCCGCAGAAAAAAATCCTTAATAGGTCCATAAAAATAAACTTTGACGTCCAAACTCTCAGAATTTTCAGCGATAACACTATATTTTTTATTAAGTGATACATAGCCAACATACACTACTAAATTAGTAACCAGCAGTTTTTTCAATTGTGTTAGTATATATCGAAATATGAAAACGAACAAAATTAATGCATTTTCGCATGACATCGTCCAATATAACATGCGATTTTCAACCTTACGTAAAGCATCGTATATTATTTTAATATTGAGGTTGGACCGCGTCTTAAATACAACACAATAAGAGTATAAAACCAAACAGGGTACGAATGTCCGGATGTACCTACACAGACATCGGTAATAAAAAATGCTACATACAGTTCGCGCCTACGGCACAAGCTGTTATCTTGCTCAATGCCCTTATTGCTCAGAATAGAGACATTGATGTGTTCTAT
This sequence comes from Selenia dentaria, assembly GCA_917880725.1. Classification (NCBI taxonomy): domain Eukaryota; kingdom Metazoa; phylum Arthropoda; class Insecta; order Lepidoptera; family Geometridae; genus Selenia; species Selenia dentaria. Next base: position 31,662,288 of record OU862879.1, read on the forward strand.
TATACATATAAGTTATTACATTATAATATATATGTTTGATGGTGAGTGTCGTAGTTATATATAAGTAAATTGGTATTGACTCTACTGTATCCAGATCTTAGTTGGTTCATGACTTAATGTACGTGTTGGCGTAAGCTGTTCTAGTAGATACATAAGTAATTGAAATAAATAAATAAATAAAATACATTTTTAAACTATCATGGTCACTAACATTACAAATATTCAAATTATCAACGGGATAGTTACCATGTATATTTTCTGTGAGTTTTCGATATTGCGGCACTGTTGCAAGCGCCATGATCACGGATGAACGCTCATCCGTGATTTGCTTATAAATATTTTATTATTTTCATCATTTTTAAATGTAATAAATATATCTAATAAAATACATTGTTATATTACCTATGTAAGAAAGTGATCTCAATCGAGTTGCTTAAATTAAAGCATTGGTTGCTAGAACCTTGCTTACATTATTAAACGTTTGAGTTGCTCTAATCATAAAATACCATAAACAGTAGGAATATCATTTGGTACCTAGTTTATCATTTGTAGCTTTCATCACACAATATTAACCAACACAATGACCTTGTCTTATCTAGAAATGTATTAGCATAATCAATATTACGCGTTATATTACAGGAAATGGCGCTTGCCAAATATCATTCGAAGTTATCGCCGCAAAGTGATATAAGTATGATATATTGAAATTGGCATCGCGAACTCTACGGCTTTATGCTGATCGGACTAAAGTTTCATTCAAATAAGGTTCTTCTTCACACGTGCTACCACAGCTTATATGTATATCTATATATATGTTATTTACACTGTGGTGCTATTAATACAAATACAAATACAAATATTTTTTATTTCGGTAAACTTAAACTTATGATACATTTCATAGGATTGGGACCCTCTTTTAAGTATGAAAATATCTGTGTTAGAGAGTCCCGCTCTTCCGTAGTATATGTTATATAGAATAAGTAAGTACACGATGATTGCTTGAAAAAGTTAACGTATTAGGTAATAAAATTTAGTAGCGTAATTAAATAACCTAAGTTAAATATGTAAGTTAAAGAATAAGAATTATAAACTTATGTTTTAGCTATAGTACGAGTATTATGTGTGGAGTGTGTGTGCTTCTGATTAACAGTATTTCAGGAGCACCCAGGAAGCTGTGAGTGATTGTATGTATGTGTGTGTGTGTGGAAGTGTGTGTAGTTTGTGTATGCATAACTGAATGTTACGAAACTACTTTTAAAAGTTTTTCAGTTTCCTCGTAGTTAAGTGTCAATAGCCATTCGTTAAGGATTTTTTTGCATTTATAGTTATTCCTAGGGTAAATATCCAAAATTACATTTATAGCATTGTAGATGTAAGCGGATTGCATGGTATACTGACGCGATGCAAACTGAGTCCGAGCAGTACTTTTATTGGCTACTCTACCTCTTCTTCGCTTGTTTAGATTTTTAGGGTTGTACTCTAGAGATCTGTGTAACTTTAAAACGACATTTAGAATATATAGTTTCCTGACTGACAGTAGTATATAGTAGCTATTAAGTGCCTATTACACCCGACACCGGGCAAAAACTGCAAGATTATTCTTAATATCTCAAACAAACTGTCAAGCAATTTGAATGAACACATTTTTTTGTGGTAGTGCCTCGCTGCTACCCCACAGCCGAATGGGCCGGCACGACCGGAGAATTACCACACTCCCACATAACACCGACGTGAAGTAACAGCTTGCTATTGCGTTTCGTCTGTTTGTCGTAGTTCCTCTCCTTCGCCCTCCCCCTCCATCCTCACCTCTTCTGTCTCTTCCTTCCTATAATCCCTCCTAAAAGGTCGGCAACGCATCGAGACCTCTGGTATTGCGGATGTCCGTGGGCGACGGTATCACTTAGCATCAGGTGAGCCGCTTGCTCGTTTGCCAAACTATCTCTAAAAAAACACTTTCAAATCAGTTTATGCATCATTTATATTTTTTTTTATATCGTCATGTTGTTTTGATGATTTTTTTTAAGTAACTAAGCGACGGTACAAGTACGAGGCCCACCTGGTGTGAAGTGGTAACCACTGTCTAGAACAAATGCCTTTCGTCACAAATGTCGAGCTGCACTGCGTCACTAACCCTGATACACACCCTGAACTTGTTAAGTCTCTAATTCTGTAATGTATCTGTAATTTCGTCGACTCTTATACCATTCAAGCTACAACACAGTTTTTTTTTGTTTGAGATATCTTTGTTTCTCATAAGAAAATATTTTACTTACATGAGAATAGCTTTTAACCCGTTGACTCGCAATTCGCCATATTTGGCCAATAATACAATAGATTTCGCAGAAATCAACCTACTTTTCCAGGAACTGCCACGTGTGCGGTTAAACATTATATTATTATTGTGGTCTTACGATACAAAACATTTTGTATTTGAGGGTAGTTTGACAAGATTCAATTGTTACGTGTTGTTTAGTTCGATACTGGTTTTGCACACAGAGGTTGGTCAACTAACATTACATAGATCAAGCGTATCTGGAAGTTTTTTTTTTTTTTTGACGTTGGGAAATGCTGTTACGCATTGCCGTATGCGGGGGGGCATACGGGGTATGACGGACTCGGCTTAAGGCGCCCATACCGTCTAAATGCAGTCATCAGTCGAAGACGCTGGAACACCGTGGGGTGTTCCAGCGTCTTCGACTGATGACGGGGGGCGTGGGACCGAATTATTCTACCACAGCCCCCGTCGACGCCGCAGCCCGCTGTAAAGTGGCGGGCCCTCCTCAGTGAGGGGTGTCAATGGGAACACCCCTCCACCTCGTGTGATGCCCCCCGAACACGGAGGGGGCATCAACATGGCGAAAGGACCTATCTCTGAAGGGTGCCGGATGCCCCCGCATCCGACGGCCCAGGCCCTCTCAGCGGACACGGATGCGGGCTCGGTTAGCCCGCACCCGTGTCCGCGCTCTCCGGAGCGGAAGAGAGAGAGGGTCTCTCTCCCTCTCACGCTCCGCCGCCTCCCTCCGCGAGACAATAATCTCGCAGGAGGCTACTGCCTCCCAACATCTCTCATCGGCGACCATCCTGGCTAGGATGGTCGGCAATGAGAGATCCGTCCCAATGACCGCGACCAGAGCCTGTCGCGGTTCGTCCTCTCCAGGGCACGCCTCCAGTGCGTGCTGGGCAGTGTCTGCTGCACAGCCGCACTGATGGCATGCCGGGGAGGCTTCTCGTCGGGCGATGCGATGCAGGTAACTCCCGAAACAACCATGTCCCGATAGCACCTGCGTCAGCCTAAACGAGAGCCTCCCATGTCTCCGAGTGATCCACTCGCGGAGAACGGGCTGAATAGCATCGAGAAGCGTATCTGGAAGTGGCTCAAGCGTACTGAATATGTTTTTGTTAATAACGAGTTTATTATTATACAGAAACTGGGCAATTATATAAATTATATTAAGTTTATTAATTTAAAAGTTAATTATTTTGTTATATTATTGTGTTAAGTGTGTACTATGTAATAGAACAGTATAATGTAGATGATAAAAAAATTATTATATTGAATTAAAGTATTCATTTAATATTTGAAAATATCCTATTATTATATATATTATATTATATGAATATACCCTTATATAGTAAAAATTGTGTCAGAGTCAGGATGCAGTTTAGCATTCTGTGTTGACATCGCTACTGGATTTTAGTGATAATTTACATGTTAAGTATTTTAAATAGTAACGCATAATGGATACTCGTTAATCAGCAAAGGGTAAACAAAGTTTATATAGAAAAAGATAAGTAGCAAATATGTAGATTTTGCTTACACACCTGAAACACAGAGCGTGTACCTAGTATATACAAATACATGGTTACTGCACGACCTACTAATATTATAATTATTATGGATCGTATATTTCGTTTTTTTTTCGCTATTACTTCTCAACGACTGAACAAATTTGGATGCAATTTAGAAGCTAGATTAGATGTGGCACTGGATTATCGAGTTAGATACTTTTTATCACCGTTATCGATGGATGATGGTGATAAAAAGAATACCACACGGGCGAAGCCACGGGGCACATCTAATTATTGATAATACATATTAAAGATTAGGAAAGATAGAGAACTAGTTCAAGTCAACAACGCGTTAACTATTGTTTCAAATTGGTTCGCCGCAAACAACCTGCTTCTCAACGCAAAGAAAACGAAATGTTTAAAATTTTCGATGCCTAATGTAAGACATATAGAGCCAAACGTATTACTCGACGGAAATAAATTGAAAATTGACAAGGCAATAGTCTTTCTAGGTATTAGCATAGACTCTAAATTACAATGGGGTCCTCATATTGATGCACTATCTGGAAGACTGAGCTCAGCTGCATATGCGGTTCATAAAATTAGGCAATTGACAGATATAGCTACTGCTCGACTGGTCTACTTTGCTTACTTCCACAGCATAATGTCATATGGTATCCTGCTGTGGGGGTCAGCGGCGGACATAGAGACATTTTTTATATTGCAAAAGCGGGCAGTTCGAGCCATCTACGAAATGGGTCCTTAAGACAAATGTTCAAAGAAATTAATATATTAACTCTTCCATCTTTGTATATCCTAGAAAATATAATGTACGTTCGTAAAAATTTAAAGAAGTTTAGAATAAATAGTGATATGCATAGTATTAATACTAGAAATAAGGATAGGATAGCTGTATCTAAATTTAGACTCACGAAAACTAAAAATAAGTCCTTCTTAGGAAATTGTGTACGTTTCTATAATAAAATCCCGAAAGACATTACTGAGCTCACTGAAGGGAAATTCAAGTTACGTGTCAAAAATATACTAATGAAAAAAGCCTATTATAAATTGAGTCACTACTTAGAAGACAAAGATGCCTGTAAGCTTTCCACTTCTGCCTAATAGCCAACTATTGAATAAATTTGTTATTTTAATACTACTCATATGTAACCTCAATGTACAAAGACTTAAAAAAATAATGTCCCACGAGTTTCTTGCTGCTTCTTCTCGGCGGTGGTTCTTTTCCGAAGACAGCGGTAGAATCATTTAAAAATTTTGACGTTCATAAGAGTGTCTATGATGCCTAAACTAAATAAATAATTTTTGAATTTTGAATTTTGAACTTTGAAAGCTTACTATAATAAACTTTGAGTGTTCACTATACAATATTTGAGAAGCTTTTTTGGTACTTTTTGTCTATGGATTATTAGACAGATAAAGCGAGAGTCGTGGTAACCTTTTATGGTAATTTTGTTCAGTATTATTTTTATTAAAAAATAGTTTTGAAAAGAGTACCTCCAAATGAATCACCCGATATTTACACACTTAAGTACATATAACAAGCTTCAGGCTCAGATGGCTGCTAATAATAATTCAAACTAATACATGCTTGTAAAATAATGTATGGCTGTTTATAGGTACACACTTGGATACATTTAGTAAGCTTCAGGCTGAGATGGCTGAAATAAGTCTATAGTGTCATTATTAACAGATGTTACGGAATTATCATGATAGACATTAATTACAGCGCGGCAGGTTTAATTATACTAGCTCTGTTACTTATTGTTTTATTAATTAACCGAATAAGTACCTATTTCTAGATAATATCATCTTTATGAAATTAATTAGTAACCAAGTAGCTGAGATGAGACTAGAAGAATGTTTTATATTTAGGCAAATCTATTAACAACACCATTAAAAGATTATTCGTAGTATAACATAATAATCAGTCCGGTATGCACCCACTGCTGGGACTCCAGCCTTCCTCTCAGAGAGAGGAGTTGGGCCATAATCCACCACGCGGGCCCAGTGCGGCTTGGTGAATAGTATTCATCGTATCCGCGGTATGATTGTATTTTAAACTATAATTAATGATGATCTAGGCTTTTATTTTGTCAGTTTTTAAACTCTTGTGAGTTTGACACATATTAAACTATTATTAAATGGCAAAACAGAGTTAAGGATCGAATTCGTCGACCCGGGTTTCGAGCATCAGACAGTTGCTAGCTCGTAGAAGCCGCTCAACATTCACCCTGAAGCTGAGCATCTGATATGCTCAAAACCCGGGTTGACGTATTTTATCTCTAACGTGAGTAATTGGTCCGTTATTTGACCGAGCGCGCGAAGCGTATGTTTGTTAGGTTGCATGTACGTCTTCCTGTGCAGGTCGCATTTTTCAAATAATGTCGGCGAAATTTAAGTAGTATAAATGTTTTACTATTTAACATAATTTCCTTTTCTTAACAAGTACAATTTGAAAAAATGAATACCAACTTCCATTCTATTCAGTTATTGGAATGTAACTCAAAAACTACTGGACTGAATTTAATAAAATTTAAATCGGACCACACGGGATACACCAGCTTTTAAACAAAAAATAATTATAATGTTAATTATTAATAATCAATAATTTTGAGAATCGGTTCACCCTATCAAAAGTTATGAGGTAACAAATATATAAAAAAAATCAGCCGAATTGAGTACCTCCTCCTTTTTTTGGAAGTTGGTAGAAAAGGGTGAAGACGGGCAAGTTTGCTACTTACCGACTGATTTTGACAAAATTTGTTAGACACATCAGGTACCTGACTTTAGAGGAATTACGACTATGAGCATAATTGTTCCAGTGGTATAGTTTAATATGAAAGTATGTTTTTTTAATATTGTTGATGGGGCGTAGTGAGAACTTAACTAAGACGTGAAGTGGGCGTAGCAAGGATTTGGCGCGGCAAAGTTGCGTAGCGCGGGTCTGACCCTGAAATGACGTGCGACAAGATTAAAGTCCATTGTACGTTATACATTGTATTACCTCGTTAATATGCGGAGCCCCTCGTTCACACTCGTTCGTGAAGCGCTCGTAGCGGAGCTCGATTTGGCGATCTTTACCAATCACAAGTTAAGCAACACTTGCTGCGGTCAGGACTTGGATGGGTGACTGCTAGTGGCGTTATTCAACTGAGCGCTTCCGTGCTTCGGAGGGCACGTCAAGCCGTCGGCCCCAGTTGTTTGTCTTAGGACAACAGTCGTTAGGCTATGTCAGTGGCCGACGGGCGGCCTGAAAACTTCGACATGGGTTGGCCACTAACCTATCTACTAATCCGTACTGGGCCCGCGTGGTGGATTATGGCCCAATTCCTTTCTCTGATAGGAAAGCTCGAGTCCCAGCAGTGGGAACAAAATGGGCTGATTATGATGCGGAGACATAAATATTAGGTACACCCTTCTTACGTAGTGACGTGCATGAACTGGGTGTAAGGACTACGACATATCTGGCACCTGTCCACCACATCCGGGCTTACAATAGCCTCAATCTGTCGTTTTATTTTTTTTGGTAAATATTGATGTCACCATTTTTAGTGAACCTTTCTAATTACAGGATCGATACTCATTCACCGTTACTGACGATAGCATCAAGATAGGCGAAACAATTTTCAGTTATTGGAGTGTAACTCAAAAACGACTTAACCGAATTTGATGAAATTTAAATGGTCACCTCGGAAGTATACTCTACCAAACAATGAAAATTGAGAATCAGTCCATAAATGGGGGAAAATCGGCTAACACCAAAAACCACATACAATCGAACATAAAACCTCCTTCTTTTTTGAAGTCGATTAAAAACAAATATGTATATACAGCTGTGTATGAAGCACATATAAGACTCGTACTTACGAATTAATAAAAAATACATTTCTATATTGCGAATTAAATGTAGGTACGCCACTTTAAAACAATTGAATTTGAGTTATATATTAATGTATGGATGTACCCCTTTTTGGAAAGGGGACATTTCAAACGGTTGACAAAGACTACCATAGAATTTACTGTCTGTTGTTAGTAGGTACACGGAATATAAGCCTCATATAATGACAATGTGCTAGCTAAGGGTGTTTGTTAATTACTTTGAGGCTAAGGTAGCTTTCCGTTGAGCTTTCTCAAATTACAATGACGAAAAAGCTTTTAATATTAATATTATACCCAGATGGATGGATGTCAAGATGAAACAAATAATTTTGGAATAAAATTCCGCAGTGCGGGCGAGGGGTTTGAAACAATGTAGGGACCAAATTAGTTTAATGAAAAAACAGGAGCTCTTCGGAATGTAATTACCCTATTTATTTAAGTTTGCTTAATTTGCCATAAAATATTTTCATTGGTTTATCCGATCAAAATGTGTATGAGATGAACTATACGTATATTTATTTATATTATATTAACGGGGTTTAATCGCGTTAGTAATAGTATTTTATAGCTAGTAATTTATTATGTGGCGGTTCTTTACAGCTGCAATATGCTCTTTGACTCGTTCATATTGCAGCTGTAAAGAACCGCCACATAAATGAATCTGCGATCGCTGAACATCTGCTCGAGTCAGGACCTAATCTTCAGAACCTTAAATTCAGAACCTAAGGATTGAACTTCACGACCCCAAAATTCTCTCTACGGAGCGTCACTATTACTCGAGAATGGTACGTGAAGCGGTTGAGATTAAAAAACACCGTAACATCAACCGGGAGGATGGTTTCAAACTGGCGGCAACATGGAATCCAGTGATTAAAAAGTGTTCCCGTCGCGATTTATCCTCAGAAAAATCTGTCGATATCGTTAGTGTTGTGTGTCGGGACAATGACTTTTTATAACAACTGTTATATATGGTATATTAAAAAGTATCTACATACTTCAAGACAATGACACCCGCCTCTTCAGTCCGCTCGTGACCACGATCAATGCAACTTGATCGAAACGTCGAGGTAAATAAATACTATTACTAACGCGATTAAGCCCCGTTAATATAATATAAATATGTGTTCAAATCGCGAAAGTTTAAAAATTTCTATACGTATATTGTAATTTAAAAGGTATTTATTTGGGTTAGGAAGGAATATAAGGATCGGCGCAAGACGGCTGGCAAAAACTGGATGCGAGAAGCCCAAGATAGACCTATGAGAGTATAAGAGAGGCCTATGTCCAGCAGTGGACTGCTACAGGCTGATGATGATGATGATGAAGGAAGGAATAATTAGATTCGGTTTTTTTATTATCCGAAAACTTCTGCTAAATCTCCTGCTGGATAGGTGTGCATTGGCGAGTATTTAAATAACAACAAAAAGTCAAATTTTCATATCAGTTCAAATTAGAATTATTTATCAATTAGGCTATACGGATGCTCTTATGTACGATAATAATTAATTAAACACATCGACTGAACCATCACGGATCGTGAATTGACAATGTACAACAAGCTTTTTAAGCAGTTATATATACATAATAACAATTATTAACAAGACTACGTACCTATGTGTGTTGTACAAAGTGTACAGTGGCCTAGCTTACGTATTTTGGCATCTGTGCTCCGAAGTGCACGTAAAATACTCCAGTTGTTTTCTTAGGAGAAGAATCATTAGGTGTCCAAGGCACCACATGCGAGGGTTCTTGGTATAGTACCCTCTTATGGCTATACTCAAGTGCGTGAGTCGAACTCCAAAATGTATGTCGAAGATACCTGCACAGTTAAAAAAAGGAATTAAATTTAAGAGGGTGAGGCGGATTCGGAAACAGAATATGGTTAAATTGTTTATCAAACAAGCTCTCTACGAGCTAACAGTGAGAAGTATAGGTACCGTATTGAATGAGCAAAATTAAATATACTTAGATCTTACTTGCACAGACTTTCTGCTTGGGGTATGGGCTTGGGTTAAGGCATAATACTATGCTTTACCCAAGCAGTCCTTAATGATATAGAATATGTTGGTTTTGTAAAAGCCGATGATCGAGAATTATAGTGATCAAGTTTAGTTGTGGTCTTTATATTCTTCGTAGCCGTGCAATGCAACATCACGGTACCCGATAGTCTTGTTGTCCTGCAATTATTCTATGTTTTATTGTTACACTTGTTATCAACAACGTCATCATCGTCATTCCTCATTATCAGCCGGAAGACGTCCACTGCTGAACATAATAATATAGGCCTCGCCCATAGAACGCCACTTGGAACGGCTACTTGCTTTCGCATCCAGCGATTCCCCGCGGTTTTGACGAGGTCGTCGGTCCACCTATAGCGGGGGGCCGGCCTACACAACACATCGTCTTCCGGTGCGTGGTCGCCACTCGAAAACCTTTCTTCCCCATCGGTTATCAGTTCTGCGAGCGATGTGGCCTGCCCATTGCCACTTCAACTTGCTAACTTTGAGAGCTATCGGTGACCTTAGTTCTCCTACGGATCTCCTCATTTCAGATCTTATCGCGCAGGGAAACCCCAAGCTTAGCCCTCTCCATTGCACGTTGTATAAATAACGTCATAAATGAGGTAAAATGAGATAGTAAACATTCATACAAGGTAAGTAATAAATTAAGTATTTAAATTGTCTGACTACTACTGTCTAATAAAATAAGTATACCTAATAACTATTTTTTTAAACCTTATAGGCTAGTGTTTGACCACTATCTTACTTGATGGTTAGTGGCAAGGCGGACGAAGGTGGAACCACATTACTGTATAATAATCACAGTAGTAGGTACCTTTAAATTTGATAGAATTAATAGGAAGAAAGAGAAGAAATCTTGGATCCAGAGTTTACAATAACTAATAATGACAATAATTTGATATTTTATATTATGCGTGTAAAGTAAGAACAAAATACCTATATAAATAAATGTTTATGAAAATGTATGGTTCATAGCAATGGTTTCCTTTCTCAGAGAATCTAAATACCAATTTATGTAACGTTTAGAAACCGCTCCCCAAAAAGCTCGTGCTCGAAGCGGCAAAGCTTGTCGAGTTGAATAATCAAAGCTTGCTGAGTTGACTTTTATCTTCATAGCGTTGAGCACCGGAGGACTAACGAAAAGTCGCATTTTTATTGGTATTTTACTGAATACTTTTCGGGGAATTCGCTTTGAAGTTATATAATCGCATTCCTCCATCCCCATTCTACCTACAAACGATCAGCCATAAGGAAACCCGACAATGATAAAGGATTAAATCCCACCTAACACTTGAAGCGTTTTGATTCTACGACCGAAGGCGCACGGCTAAAGAATAGAAATCCTTACCCGAAGTCATGTTTCCTCCTTATCCAAGGGCTTTCAAATCTAAGTGAACCACGTACGTTGAACGCAGATTTAATCCATCGAAGAATGCAACGTCATTCAGCATAAGATGAGATCATAAGATGAGTCAATCACCAGCTTATCGAAAATAAAACGATATATAAAGAAAAATATGTAACTATCCCGAAATTAATCTATTTACGCATAATTATATTTTCTGGAAACATAGACTCTGGACGGGCATTCCACTCCAATACTGAAATTGTTTTCAACTCGTATTTGTGGAGTTTTTATTCTTCCTAAGATGCCTTTACTCAATTTAATTTCGCAAATCGATACAACCCGGAGGTCTCGATTTTGTCCCTGAAATAAAGTAGATCCCAAATGTCAGTATGCAACTCTGTTCTACGGTCGGGATCAAAACTAACGACATAGGTTGACTCGTCAGTTCGACCAGATTCTAACATTATTCTGATCAAGAACAGTTTATAATTTTAAAGAACAATAAACATCCTTCTACATATTTATAATTTATAACTAGGCCTTACTGAACCTGACTGCATGAAGTAGTTGTCTGCATTGTTAACTAATCTATTACTGATAATCTAAACCCCAGATTACTATAGAAATGAATTACATTCAAAACTACTACGGTGAACGAATGTACAGATACAAAGTGCCACTATTGTACAACAAGCTGCCACAGAACTTTACTGATATGTATTTTACAAATCCTGGTTTTAAAAAGGCATTAAAACGCTTAATGTTAGAAAATAAAACGGAAAAGGAATAGGGTTAACATGTAACATACATAACAGTGATATGTGAACAGCGGCATTGAACATTCCATACTTACATTTAAGTAAGTACCTACTTAACTACCTACCTACTTTTATTTTAAAAATACTCATACGGCATTGTAATTGCTTAAGTAAAAGTAATTACATTAGCAACGAATTTAATCCTATGGAATATAAAATAGTATTTGCTTGAAATTAGAACTATCAAAGGCAGAATTCTTAGCCGAATAATAGTCACCATTTTGATTTACTTAAAAGCATTGAGAACATCAAAATTTTTCGTTGTTATTGCAAAAGTGAAGTTGTATAGAAAAAAAATTATATACGCGCACAAGTCTGAACTGTAAAGGATCTATTATGCTGCAAAAATTGAAAACCTATGACCCCCAAAACAACCTAATACAAGTGTAAAAAGATACATCCAATGTTGACAGGGTTATGTCATTACTTACTTAAGCATTTACTTTAGTAAGTAACGTTCATTGCTCAACTATAGAATAAGATTGTATGTTGAAAATCTATTGAACACAAGTAATTGCTTCATTGAGAAATTACTTAGCAACAAGTAGTCACTTGTTTATAAATGCGAGAATTAATTATGTATATTATAGAGAATAGCATGCAAAAACATAAATTGTAATGAGAGTGTATCTGCCGACAAACTGTTCTGCAGTTTGGCAGAATTTAGATTAAGGTAATAAAAATGTATACTTATTGAAAATAAAAATAAAAAAATAAGATTTGTTTTAATTTGTACAGAAATTCCAATAAAAGCACAAAAAATATCGCTTGATTTCATTTTCATTACAAATATATTTCTTCTTTACAAAATATGGTTTGCAATACGTAGCACATAGTTGATTTTCTTACGATTTCATTAAAATAGACCAGCTATTAATTCATGTACTTTAGCCGCTAAAATCATGATATATAATTACTATACGGATGGTCGACAATAGATTCACTATTCCTTGTCTGAATCTACATTGTGGCTGTCTTGAGTTCAAAGAAGTTTTCCTTTGAAGATTACAAGCTTCGAATAGTTTTCAACAGTTCTTGCAACTCACTCTGAGCCTCGTTAAGTGCTTGACTCAAACATCTGCTTATCGCACCTCCAAATTATAAACATGTTCGGGGAATGAGACAGTCTTAGTATTGAAGTGCTGTCAGAGGTAATAGCATCGCGGCTCAGCACCCACTCGGCCCGAAGAATAAAAATAGTAATAATTATTAATAAAAAAAAATATATAAATAATAATATATAATATAATACCTACCGCAGAGGCGGCTTTGTGGCGAGCCGTCGGTGAGTGGCGACACCGCGGTCCCTGATTCTCCCTGGGGCTAAATGAGACCCCTGACCCCCAGCTTACCTTAATTGGCCGTCTGGGGGTGGAGACGCAAGAGCAAGAAACAGAAAGCTCCAAGGGTGGAAGTGTTAAAGTGGTGCATAACGCCGGTAGTAGCGCTCTAGTGAAACCGCAGCACACCTCTCAACACCCTTCAGCCATCCACACCAACGTTGCCCCTATTGTCACCATTGATGGTGGCTCTTATGGGGGGCCCGTTTAGTGGGTGGCAAGTCACCACCTGACTAAATATTTTAAGATGAGACTGAAATTGGTAGGTGCCGTAGTCTCGTCCATAGCCCACTATCTCCCGTACCACTAATAAGTACATATCAATAGCCATGCCATTTTACCCACTTTTTTAATAGATATATCATGTAACCATCCATCCTTAATGTTTCTGTTTTTATACTACATTGTATTTTTATACAAAACGGGCCTCTAAGCGTTGGCTACAGCCCCACTTATGCCTTTGTAAAGGGCCGGGTAAACCCGTGAAATTGTTTTAATAAAAATAATATATAATAAAAATAATGAATTAATATTGTTACTTAAACAGGCCGCTGAGGTAATTTATATTGAAAGCCAAAGTAAAAGTAAAAGCACTTTTTTAAACATTCACGTTTGTCTATACTATATATAATATTATAAAGAGGAAACATTAATATGTATGTTTGTAACGAATTGGCTCAAAAAGTATTGGACCGATTTCAAAAACTCTTTTACCATTGGAAAGCTATATTTACTCTGAGTAACATAGGCTATATAAGATTCATCATCATCATCATCATCCATCACCGCGCGGGTGAAACCGCGGAGAGCAGCTAGTCTTCAATAAACATATTGTTACTTACGGGTTGAAAACTGTAGTTCATTTATAAATATCGGGAGCTCATTATAATTGAAAACTAAGGTTTTCATCCCGTAAGTAACAATATGTTTATTACAAGTAAAAGTTTGGTAAGTGCATTAAGTAAATGCTTGTTAAGTTTGTAAAAATTTGCCTGACCACGGCATTTCAATTAAGTTTTCTTATTTACACATGCCGACACTGTGGAATATTTATTTCCCTGGTGCCGACAGTCTATGTGACCGATGTGTGAACTTTCGCTAACAATGAACGCTCCATAGCGTATTTCCACAGTCTATGTAAACCTTATGCTGTAGTATTTCTTTCCTTGAATTAAGTGGACATCATTATTCAGAGTTACATGATACTACTATGAATCGCGGATAAACTTTCCCTTACCTATAGCGAATCGCTCTAACGAGCACATTCAGAACATAGCTTTTGTCATTTTGCGTATCAGCGTCAGGTAATTGGGCTAAGAGAGCTTCATCATTTGTAATTACTGCTGTAGAAAACAATTGTTACACTTCATCATCATCATCATCATCTCAGCCGTAGGACGTCCACTGCTGAACATAGGCCTCCCCCATGATTTTCCAAAAGGACCGGTTGGAAGCGGCCTGCATCCAACGTCGTCCTGCGACCTTCCTCAGGTCGTCTGTCCACCGTGTCGGTGGACGACCTACGCTGCGCTTGCCGGTACGTGGTCTCCACTCCAGAACCTTTCGGCCCCATCGGCCATCTGTTCTGCGTGCTATGTTTTTGCTGCGTGCTATAATATGTGTGTGTTACACTTCATTAACACAAAAATACGAAATAACAGAAATGTATATGCCTACCTAAAATAAGTAGTGCAAAATGCGGTTTTATCGCTAAGAGCTGATCTTCCAGATAAACTGAATGGATTTACAGGGACATATCTTAGTAACACTACCTCTTAAATTATTGTACATACTACATAGTTATACCTACGTAAACGTAATTAAGAAATTACAAGGTGTAAGTTTAGATACTAAATTCTTGGAATCGAGGGCAGTGATATCTGTAAATAGACTTATATACCGATTTAGTCCAGTAACAACTTACATTAAACCTATACAAAACGCTGAAATACGAGTTATTCTGAGCGCAAATATGGCGGCGGATAAACAGGTATTAGATAATTATTGTATATATAATAAAGTTTTTTTTGATGAGATGACAAAAATATATAACTTGTCGGTTCCCTTAACCCTTACTATACAGTGATAATTTAATCAAAATATTTATGAATGAAACTCACCTAAATTCACGTCTCTGGTACGCAAAGAGCTAAGCACAGTTAGTTAACTAAGAAATTGAAAAAGAAACTTAATCAATGTACAATTCTATAATTTATTTGGTTGTACACAATATATTTTAATAAAAAACATTTATTAGTAATTAAAAATTCAATAAAATAATAATAATAATAACTATCTAAAATATATTTTTATTTAATCTGTGGTCAACGATGCTGGTGCACCAGCTATTAACTGTTTTTTTTATTTATACTGCTTTAATCCTGTACTTTTGCTGTGTACTGTTTGTTGATTCTTAAATAAAAAAAGACACTTTGGGTTTGTCGATATATCGGTATCGGCGATATTTTTATGGTGGACCCAATGGTACTTTTCAAATTTCGACCTCCATAAAAGTAATGTCGCGCGTGGTGTCTCTTGTATTTCGTAGCAAATGAGCTAACTAGCTCAGAAACTTGCGAAATTTCCATTCTGCACAAGATTTAATAAAACATTTTTTAACAAGGTGTTATTATCGTACTTTTAATTACTACAACAAACAACTAATCTCAACCTATCTGTATATTTTATTTTAATTAAAAATAAGCCAACGTGTGTTTTATTTGTTTCATCTTCTTTTTTTTTAATTCAATAAGCGTATTGGTATCGGAACCAGTATGGGTATCACCGATGTTTTATAAAAGCATTAGTATCGGCTTCGTATCGGCAAAAAGGCGTATCGGTGCATCCCTAATATAAACGTCATTATTATTAATTATTTTTTTACAGATTAAAGGTCATCTTGGTAGGTAACATCACAGTGCAAGATATTCACGTCCAACCACTTTTACCTTTTACGTATTTAGAGTAGGGACTGACCAAAATTTCGGTTTCCGTTTTGGTTTCGCCCAAAAAATCTAGTTTCGGTTTCGGCCACAATAAAGCCAAAACTTTCGGCCCCGCCGACACTCTAGTATTCTTGTGTCGTTTAAATACATATTATTTAAAAATATATTTGTTGTCTATAATGATTTGTAACACTATTTAAATGTGTATAATAAATGTAAAAAAGAGGAAATTTCAGTATATATTCGTGATTTTAAATATACTTAATTATCGGTTTCGGTTTCGGCCGAAACAGAGAGCAAGGCCGAAAAATCGATTTCGGTTTCGATTACGGCTGAAAACCAGTTTCGCTTGGACACTAATTAAGAGGCGTGGATATTGACATTAACTTACCTATCTATTGATAATAAAAAACAGCATTCGACTTTTATATACTTACCTACTTTTTCGTATGAATATACTTCGGTATTTAACTTTCCAAACTACCCATAAAAAGTCCCAAACTCCTACTTTACGATGGTATTCAGGAACCTATTGAAAGTTCAGTAAGTTACTCCAGCAATAAGTACTTTTGAGAGACGCCAAAGATAACGAAATGTTAATATTGTTAAGGCCCCTGGATCGATGAAAGTCAAAATTACACTTTACTTCTTTATCTTTTTTTCATAGTAATAATCAGTGGTTATTATTACTATGTTGAAAAGTTACGATTTCAAAGATAATCCGTGCAGTTAGCACCTTATCACGTAAATATTTTTTTTAAGGCGCGGTCGTACCCTGATAATAGTAAAAAGCAGAATCTTTAAACATCGAGTGTAACGAAACAGTTCGATAATAATCTATGAAAAAATACTTAGGTCGGAAAAGGATCAGGCAAAGAGTAATAACCGAACAGAATTCATAAATATTACTCGCTCTCTGCAGAAAAAAATCCTAAATAGGTGCATAAAAATAAAATTTCACGTCCAAACTCTCAGAATTTTCAGCGATAACACTATATTATTTTTTAGGTAATACATAGCCAACATATAGTACTAAAGTAGTAACCAGCAGTTTTTTCAATTGTGTTAGTATATATCGAAAGATATAAAGAAAACGTACAAAATTACTGCATTTTCGCATTACATCGTCCAATCTAACAAGCGATTTTCAGCCTTACGTAAAGCATCGTAAATTATTTTAAAATTGGGTTTGGACCGCGTCTTAAACTTGACGTGATAACGTCTTATGAAGCGATGAATGCCGGCAGCACGCATGAAAAAGTATGACTTCTTGTCACGTTCCGTTGTCAAGTTCCGCCTGAGCCGAGTGTGGAAGCGAGAGCGCGAAACAGAAATAAGCGATAGAGAGGCACGATCGGCCTAAGCGTTCGGCTTATCTTATGACGTTATGGGTCGTGGGCCTAGTTTAGGAACCAGGAGGTACACTGTAAATCAACGTTTCATTGCGCTTTAATTATCCAAATAAATGGATTTTTATTTACTTGTAAAAAAAAGCCGCCCGTAAAGATTAGAATATAGGTTTATAGTGGTGGAAAATGTATGTATTAAAAAGAAAAGCTAAACTATCAAGTTTCTCCTATGCATTGAGGGTACTAAGACGTGCCATAGATATAAACACTGCAATTACCGCTTATCACGCTAACGATTCTTCGTGGCTCAGATACGGTAAACATAAACCTACACTTTTTAGTAACAAGTACAGTTTGAAAATTTTTATACCGACTTCTATTCTATTCAGATATTGGAGTGTATCCGAAAACTACTGAATTGAATTTGATGAAATTTAAATGGGACGACACGGAAAGCATCAGCTTTTCGTGTGGTCCGAAAGAATATTGAGAATTGGTTCACCCAGTCAAAAGTTATGAGGTAACAAACATAAAAAAATTGTCGCATTGAGTACCTTCTTCTTTTTTTGGAAGTCGGTAGAATAAATCGAAACAGCTTGCAAGTTTATGTTTTGTAAGGAGTATCACAAAAATGTGTATATTTAGGAATATATGTGAAATTTCGTTTAAAAGTGACTAATATGAGGTTTTTAAATCCTGATCTTAATGTTCTAAATTCGAATTAAATTTTCATAGCTTTCGTATTTTGTTTAATGAGTAATTTTTGCCGTGTTTGGAGTGTGAAGGAAAAGAGAAACGACACACGTAAATGAAATAAAAAACTAGGTATATGTTTATTTAATAACTTGTATTCCCTCCCCGAGCTCTTATTACTGCTTCCGTACGGTTCTTCCTCGATCGGATGAGAATCATGATCACATTTTTTGGCATTCTATTCCATTCCTCTGATTGCATTTTGCAGCTCGCTAATTGTTTGTGGGCAGGATCTCTTGCTCGAATTCATCTCTTTAATTCATCCCATGGATGTTCAATGGTATTTATGTCTGGGCTTCTTGCTGGCCATTCCATAATGGAGATACTTCGGTATGATAATCTCGTACGACGCCCGCGGTGTGAGCCCTGGTATTTTTGTGCATGAATATGAAGCCGTTGCCAATGAAAATTATCATCAAGATAGGCTTTTTCAATTTTCAGTTTTTGGAGTGTAACTCAAAAAGCAAATGAAATGTATATAGGACCGTCTAGAAATCTTTTTGAAGAAGAATTTTGAGAATCGGTCTATAAATGGGGGAGAAATCGGCCAATATACACAAAAAATCATACACACGAACTTATAACCTCACCCTTTTTAAAGTCGGTTAAAAACAAAAAACCCACTGTCGCGAGTTACTTCCACTCTTTTGCAAAATATCGCCTGATTTGACTGGACTAATAAAATTGTGTCATTTTAGTCTGTCCAATACTTTATTTGATATTATTTCCCGCGCGTGTATTTATATTATATTAAATGTATGCAAAATAATTGTAGAGAGTGTAGTAAAAATTGCTATTGGAATGTTCAAATTTGGGTTCAGTACTTTTATAACCAACTAGCTGCGCTCCGCGGTTTCATCCGCGTGGTGATGGGTGATGATGACGATGAATGAAAATATATAGCCTGTGATATTCAGGGATAATGTAGCATTACCAAAATATTTTTTGAAATAGATCCATAGTTTTTGAGTTTGTTCATTACAAACAACATACCTACAAATACAATTTGAAAAATTGAATACCGACTTCCATTCTATTCAGTTATTGGAGTGTACCTCAAAAACTACTGGACAGAATTTGATGAAATTTACATGGGGCCACACGGGAAGCACCAGCTTGCAAACAAAAAATTATGAGGATCAGTTAACCCAGCCATAAGTTATGAGGTAACAAACATAAAATTGTCAATCAAAACAAAATTGTCAAATTGAGTACCTCCTCTTTTTTGGAAGTCGGTAGAAAATACAAATCATTTCTATTGATACTATTCAGCATCTTGGAGCTATCAGCTATTTTGGAGTTTAATATTTATGCGATTATGCTAAATGTCTAGATTTTACTTTGCGATATGCAGAAATAACCAAATTTTTTTTTATTTAGATCGTATTTTTGTGTTATTACATACCTCTTCTTGTTACAATTTCATTAAAAAATATCTAATTAGATTCCCGGATAAACACCAAAATATTTCTCTACAAATATTAATTGAAACTGATCACTTTGTATTTTAAATAGAAATAATATGTATATAGGCAAGTAATGCACAGTTATTATAGCAATGGTGAATCTTTAGGCTACAAATGATAAAAAAATCAATGGTGTCGGTTCAAAAATCGATCCTTTTTAAGACGGACCTTCAAAAATATTACTTAAACCACGTCATAAAAACGAACCATAATAAGTAATGTTTCATTTTAACTTGAAATTTCAACTCGGAGAGCAGCTTTAGCACGACAAGCGGATTTTTCACACTTACTTGATGTTAGGTTTGCTAGGTACTAAAGCCTAAGTCCTGACACTAAAGATGTAGCCGGGTGTTTAGTAAAGCCTTTCCTTTTCTTCTTTAAAAAACTTACAATACGCGTTTTTACGAATGTGGAGGTAAAATATTATGGAACTTAAGTAAACTAAATGCAGACCTCCCTTTTATTACGCATTTTAAAAGGGCGGAATCCTTCAGTGATATATTACTCTCGTGAATTTTTACATTTCTTTTAGCACAACCCTCCGAATACCTATGAATATCCACTGATATTATGAATACTTTTTATCCACCTGATAGTTGAATTTATTACACGACAAAAACACAGAATTCTCCGCGACTCTGTCACTATCACCTCGGAGCTTTGAGAGATTTAAGCAAACCAAAAATGTCCCAAAAGTTACATTAAAACGTACAAAAAAGAATAGGTAACATTTCAAAAACATATAGGTCTTTTGTATTGTGTAGCGGGGTCCAAAAACGGACTATTTTATCAAGTAGAGTAACATTTGTCTAAGATAGTTTTCACCATAGCATTCGCGATATTTCACAGGTTTCCGAACTGAACCAAAGCTTCAGAAAAATAGTATAGGTATGAACATACTTATCTCGGTAATGTTAAATTTTCATTAAATATTTAGACATGTTGCCTTTGGACAATTTTGTGCATGTTTTATTTACATATAGAATTTTAACAATCTTAAGCTGTAGGTATACTGTGATACCTCCAAACAGTTGATGGTCCATGGCTAGACACAAATTTTGTTAAATGGTACCTCATTACTAAAAGCTAAAGAACCACTGGTCTAGATCAACATGGCTTGTAAATGGAGTTTTAGCATACTGTATTTTTCGGTATGTCACAGAAAATGCTAATTCATCTCATAAACAAGAAAATATTTATAATTATATGGTACATTTTTGCGGGTTAATAATAATAGTAAAATATGTGTCAAACTCACGAGAATTTCAATACAAAAATGTATGGTGAGTGTAAGAATCACACGACATTCCAAAGACCTTTTCAAATTCAAATTCAAATCGTTTATTGCGAATATAGGTTACCTAATAAGTTGTTACAAGTTCAAATGCTCGGCTATATTCAGCCTTTCGGCATTAATAGAACTATAAACTGTCTATACAGTTTATACTCGTAGTCTATACAGTTTATAGTTCTATAGCCGTCTTTGTAAACGCCATCTCCGTTACAAAGGCACTGGTATATGAAGCTCCATTAGGGACGCCAATCAATGTCGCGCGCAGGCGGGACTGAGCAAGTGAGAGCAAATAATTAGGATTTAAGTTTTTACGTAGGTAACAAGAACATTCAGTAGGTAAAAAATGAAATAATGTTCAGATGAGCTGCAAATAGTACAACCGACCTTCTCACTGGTGGGACACGAGCTTATTCTACTGAAACATAGAAGTTTGTTTCGACAAGTGGCCAGTACCTGTACCATGAGTTGGCAACACAAATGTCATCTATAGTTGATACTCGATCTCGCCTACCTATTACGCTTGTGATTGGCGTACTCGCTGTCAATTTTAGTTCTACAATTGACCGCGAGGTCGCACTGTTCTTTTTTTCATAATTTTTTTCGCGGCAGTCGATATCGAGCACCGATTGGTGTCAATGTTTTAAACTCATGGTAGACCTACAGACATAGCGTCTGAGATCTCGGACCACCCAAACCCAAACCTCTTTGACATTACTTATCTTGAGACAGCTGGGTCAGAAGATTAATTTTGTGTATCAAGGTGCGTAAACCGACTTTAATATTCTGTTTTAGACATTGATTGATTAAACATGCTAAAACATACATATAGAATATACTTACATACACAATACAATACAACATTATAAGAAGTGGAAAATGTGATGTGATTTACATGCTTAAATTATAAAAATTGCTACACAGTGGATCGATCGCGATCTTGCAGCGTAAACTCCCCGAGGATGGGCATCGGACATGCCCGAAACCTAGGTCGATAACGTCGGCTAATTACGTGAGTAAAGTCGGTTTTGATATTAATTAAAAAATGCTACACAGTGTTAACAGAGTAAAATACATTATTCATATAGTAGATCAATCAGCAACTGCCCATAAAATACCTAAATACTAATATAACTAATCATTATGAAAAAACCTGTCTTTGCCAAAAACGATATTAGAAAATATATTCAGTGAAACTTCCGCTAAAAACAATGCTTATGGCCGAATTGCGGTGTGCACCACCCTCCGTCCCGCACAAACTGCAAACGGGAAGTATACAGAATAAACAACACACAAAGCAACTCAATTAACCAAAAACTATTCGACACGTTTTTTTGATAATGGATTTCCGCAAAGTAACGCCTGAATCAATAAATTACATGTCATTGCATTTCATCACCCTTGACTGTATTTTCTCTATGTATATTCTCTAGTCTACTGTGAAACGGATGTACTGTCAATGAAATATCACGTACTTAGTACGAGACTTCGTAGTTCGGTTTTGGGAGTAGGCCTTCAGTTTCGAATGCCACTAGCGTTCACCCATACATCGTCTGCTTAATAAAAAAAAACGATGATTGTAACTGTCCTACTTATTACATGATTTAAAAAACTTTTTATTATGTATGAAAAATGTGTACAAACCGCGTAAGTTTTCTTAGTAAAAAGTTACATTTTGCCTTCGAACAAAACGCCAATATTGACATGTAAAAACTGGTCTAACTGTATTTCAGGAAAAAGTTCACTAGTTTAGACATCTGTGAGGTTTTTAAGGTATTTACGCACGTGTGTACTTTGAAACGTCATACCTGGAAAGATGATACTATATTTGTTTCACAGAATTTTCAAGCCATCTCCGTCAGGTTTTTTGGTGGTAGTGCCACACTGCAACCCCACAGTCAAATGGGCTGGCACGACCGGGGTAGTACCACACTCTCACATAACACCGACTTGAAGTAGCACAGCTTACTATTGCGTTTCGTCGGTTCGTGGGAGTTCCCGTGGCCTGATTACCCCCTTCCCCAATCTCCCTCTCCTTCCCCCTCCCCTCCACTCTTCTCTTGTATCTCTTCCTTCCTCTCATCCTTCCTCAAAGGTCGACAACGCATCCTCGAAAACTCTGGTATAGCGGATGTTCGTGGGCAACGGTATCACTTAGCATCAGGTGAGCCGCTTGCTCGTTTGCCTATCTTAAAACGCCAGGAAACCCGTCGAGATAACCTTTGTGCATGTAATATCTTGGTACCACAAGCATTACCGGATACACATACTCGAAGTACGGCTGCTGGCATGTGTGTTTTTCCGGCATTAGCATTTGAGTTAAATAAATTTGAAACATTTTTAAGGGACGGTTGAGTAAACTCCATGTGTAAATATAATAAATTAATCCCGTCGAATGCTGGAAACGGGTTTTGTATAAACATACTGTTTTCATATAGATTAGGTTTAAAATAAACTAGTGTGTTTTATAACACTGGTATCAAAGAATTTCTGGCTTAAATCTTAAATGTTTAATGGAGTTTAGTCTAGGGATGGGTTGTCAATACAGTTTATACAGATATACTTTGTACGTTGTTTATACCTATTGGACTATATTTATAAACGTTGCGTAAACACAGATTAGGCACAATATGCTTTGTCTTGCTTTCTCGCGTGAAATTTACTGTATGCGAAAAATTTACAATTGGATGTTTTAACTATAGTCACCGCGTTACCAACTGAGTCGTGCGATAATGAAGCTAGCGATAAGCGAGCGCTAATAAGGGTCGAATGCAGGTAGCGGATTATCGATAAAAGCTACATAAATGTTGGGATGCGTTGCACATTCCTATCTCTATTGACGTTTATGTCCCTACGAATCAGTTACGCGGTAACTATACTTAGAGTGTAGCCAAGTTTATTAATAAAGCAGCTTATGTCTAAGATAAAAAAGGTAATACAATAGTAGACGGATGGGTATAACCTCAGATTCAGGTGGGAGTAGAATATCAGAAGGTTAATGAGGTTCAGGTAAAGGAGAGGGAGCACGGGGGAGTGGGGATACGGGCCTCCGGAACCTCGCACAAACCGACTGAAACGCAATAGCAAGCTTTGTTACTTCACCTCGGTGTTATGTGGGAGTGTGGTACTTCCCCGGTGATGCCGGCCCATTTGGCTGTGGGGTTACAGCGTGGCACTACCACCGATAAAATAAGTATATAATAAGTTTTATCTCTTGCCCTGTTATTTCACTGGAAACATTTCACTTCCACAAAACACAACAATGTTTGAACACTACTGCTACACGGTGGAATAACTGCCAAACTTGTGGTACATCCCCAGGCGGACTCTACAAAAGTCTAGCACTAGAAGAACGACTTAAAAAGCCCAATGTACATGACAAACTGCCCTTGGCGTACTGAGGTCTGAGATCTTATTACAGCGCCATAAGGTTCAACTTAGTTCTCAAAGACGGCACGTGAAAAGTACGTGGTGAATCTGCGGTAGGTCATTTAAAGACTAATTTCAACTTTATACAGTTTACGAATAAGATTACCAGAAAGGCTACCATTTTATAAGGGCCACGAAACGCTGTGCTTTACTGCATTCTTCAACCTTAACAATAGTTCTCGGCTAATAATTCAGTTTTTTCTAGTGCCTTTCAGTATTTTATGAACAAAGTTGTTATGGCTTAATTAATCATCATCATCATCATCTCAGCCGTAGGACGTCCACTGCTGAACATATGCCTCCCCCATAATTTTCCAAAAGGACCAGTTGGAAGCGGCCTGCATCCAACATCGCCCTGCGACATTTATCAGGTCGTCTGTCCACCGTGTCGGTGGACGACCTACGCTGCGCTTGCCGGTCCGTGATCTCCATTCCAGATCCTTCCGGCCCCATCGGCCAAATGTTCTGCGTGCTATGTGCCCTGCCCACTGCCACTTTATCTGGCTAATCTTCTGGGCTATGTCGGTGACTTTCGTTCTGCTACGGATTTCCTTAGTTCTGATTCGATCACGTAGAGAAACCCCGAGCATAGCCCTCTCCATAGCTCGTTGTGCGACTTTGAGCTTATCGATAAGGCCCGAGCTTAAAAAGTTATATGTTATGGCTTAATTGCCACCGTTTAAACGGGTTGTGAGGTAGAATGGTTGATGTACATTTATTCTTGGTCTAACACTCAATGTAGCAGAGGACTAAGCCAACAGGAAGTGAACTAAAAAGTTCAACAAACAATCCCATACATAGATTAAAGCTATGGCCAGGGTTTGGCCAACAATCTGGTATTCTTCTGGTGTTCTTAGTACCAAATGTTTTTGGCGAATATTACCAAAATCGTCAAGTTAAAACTTCACAACCTATTATCTCGGCAACCACTTAACCAATTATGCTCATGTTCGAAATTCCTCATTATAGTCAGATACCTAATGTGTACGTGTACTAAAATTTTATCAAAATCGGTCGGTAAATAGAGTAGCAGCATGCTTCCACCCTTTTTAGAAAAAGTACCCTCAAGTAAGTAGTACTCTAAAATAACCGTCGTCAAAAAAAATGATTGAATAGTAGAACACGCATACCAAGGTTCGCCAAGATTATTGTAAAATGCGACCTGTACAGGAAAACGAACAAACAAACTAACAAATATACGGACAGATAAAACTCAATTTGGCTGGATAAAGCAAAAACGCTTCGCTCGCTCGGTTAAGAGGATTGCATAGCTAGTACTTTACACACTAAAAGAAAAAACTCTTTTCTACCTCTTAAAATTGTCCGATTTCAGTGATATTTTTTTAATGTAATCATCACATTGTTTACTATGCCCGTACGTTTTGATTTTTCTGTCTGAAATCGGACAATGTTAAGAGGTAGAAAAGAGTTTTTGTTTTAGTATGGTAAGTACTAGCTATGCAATCCTCCTAAAGAATTCTTTGGGATGGCCGAGCACTTGCTAGTACTCGCTGGTGTGTTCCAGGTATGAAGTTGTTATTAGTTTGTATGTTTGTTATTATTATTATATATCATATTGGTTTTGTGTGCAACTACCAGTACCATCTGCGTATATATGTGTGTATAATAACCTACAAGCACTGTAATTACTGTCAAGTAAGATAGTATAATAAGCAAGTTCTTTTAAAGGCGTTAGAGCTTTAAAAAAAGTAATGTAAGTAACTATAAAAATTACATGGGCTGCGATGTCATACGAAAGTATTTCTAAAAATACTTTTTTCCGTTGGATAGTGCTGTCAAAGCTGTTCAAAAGATGTCGCTCCGTCCACATAAGATCAGATAGAGAGTTAAAATTCGATGCTCGGACCTCGAGTCTCGGTGGCCTAGATGGTCATAGCGTCTGATTCGGATAGTCAGAAGACGCGGGTTGTATCCCGTTCGAGAATGTGAATTTTTCGCTCAATAAATGTCAATGTTTGAAATTCTTTTAAAGTTATTAAAAAGCCTTGCTAAATTACCTATACGTAGTACCTAAATTCATATTTACACACATATTTTTCGCAATCCCAAAAGACTCGCATATAAGAAGGTACATGTAAAATGTAAATTCAAGAAATTTCAAGAAAGTATTATTTTCTTATTAGGCAGGTATGCTATGTAATATAAATTAGCAATACGCTCGTCTATAAAATAAATCACCAAAATTGCGTCGTGCTGATCTTCACGGGCAACTTTATTAAACAGAAATATATTGCTACCTTCAGAAAGTGCGTGCCTCATCCCGAAGACCCTCAATAAATAAGAGATATGTGATATTTTGGCTGTGCCTACGTAATGGCTTTGTTTCACAGGAAGTGTTATATGAGGGTAGACGTAAATTAGCGTTAATGTAGACCTTAGCACATTTTATTTAGTAATCTGTGATTGTAACTATAATATCTATGCTAGAAACGAGGCATAATTCAGTGTAAGAATTTAAAATAATGAATCCGCAAATATAGAGTTACGGCTAACAAGGTTTAGTGCGTATTCCAGATCAGCCATATTTGCTATGGCCCTGCAAACACGTAACACGGCACATTACGATTTCTTTAAGGAATGATGGTGAAATCAATACAATTTTACTATCATTTCTTTAAAATATCTTAATACACCGCGTTACGTATTTAAATGGACATAGTGAATAATGCTCCTTATGTACCTACTACCACGCAAATTATACATTGGGCCGTTGAGAAAGAGGGTAGTTATAAAAATATGATAACTTTTAAACTAAAAATTAAATGAAAGTTTATTTAATTCAAACGTACGATGAAGTAAAATTATTTTATTTCTTTTTCTACCGACTTCCGAAAAGGAGGAGGTATACAATTCGACTGTATGTTTTTTTTATATTTGTTACCTTTGATAGGGTGAACCGATGATTCTCAAAATTCTTTTTTTGTTTGAAAGCTGGTGATTTCGTGTAGTCCCATTTAAATTTCATCAAATTCGGTCCAGTAGTTTTTGAGTTACACTCCAATAACCGAATAGAATGGAAGTCGGTATTAAATTTTTCAAATTGTACTTGTTGTTTAATAAGACCGTTTTTGTTTAATGAAACATTATATTTTGTTTAGTATCATGCTTTATAAGTATTTAACCTTCTCTTAACCTTAACTTAAATCTCTCTTAACGAATATTAAGTATCGCTATGTTCTCAAGAAAGTGACTAAGTGTCTTATTTGAGAATAAATTTTTTTAAACCTAAATCTAAGTATTTAGAAATTATGTCTTTTTAGAAGCCATTTTTAGACAACGCATATTTCTATTTTCACCCTACTCAAAACTCTACATATATATAATTTACTCTATGCTCAAAACGACCGTCTCTTTTGTCAACTTCGTTGTAGCGTACGGTGATGTCAACTATATTATCATTAACGGTTCAGTCTTTATTTGCGGTGGCTGCAGCGCGCTGTAATTTAAAAGGGAAATTTGGACCCATAACTGCCCCTGTACCTTTTTCGCGAACTTTTTTTTAATAACTTTCGCGAACTTTATTAATTTTTATTTGAAACTAGCGGGTCTATTCGCACACAAGCATCAAAATAACGGTCCTCTCAAAAAACTAACATCGCTATAAGTACCTATCGACACATCCCAACTTTGTGTCAAATTATCGGAACACCAGTTAGGCAGAAGGTCAAACAGAGAAGTTTGTTTTCGACCGCAAACTTGGCTAGAAGTTTTCCACTGATTTCCAATAAATACTCTGTGAACAGTCACGTACATATATTTAGATTTACGTAAGCACGTTTACGTTTCCGTTACTATCTGTTATCTGAAAAAAGGTGTGGGTAGTGGACAGGTAAACCTGCGCTGTGACGCAATGAAAGCGGGTTGCATTTAGTTAGTGAAACGCAAAACTTTTAAAAATATTTGAACAATCCTTTTAACAACTACAATTTGAAACATTTAATACCGACATCCATTATATTCAGTTCAATAACTGAGTGTAACTCAGAAACTACTAGACCGAATTTGATGAAATTTAAATGGGACCACACGGAAAACACCAGCTTTCAAACAAAAAATATTTAGGAATCGGTTAACCCAGTCCAAAGTTATGAGGTAACAAACATAAACAAGTACAATTTGAAAAGTTTAATACTGACTTCCATTCTATTCAACTAATGGAGGGTATCTTAAAAAGTACTGGACGGAATTTGATGAAATTTGAATGGGACCACACGGAAAGCACCAGCATTCAAAAGAATTTTAAGAATTACCAGTCTAAAGTTATGAGGTAACAAACATAAAAAAACATACAGTCGAATTGAGTACCTCCTCCTTTTTTTGGAAGTCGGAAGAAAAAAAAAACCGTCGAATTAAGTACCACGTCCTTTTTGGAAGTCGTTAGAAAATTAATGTAACTGTAAAAAAAGTAACTGCTTTTGAACAAAAAATTTAAACCGACTCCTATTTAATTATACTCGTTGTTGATTATCAAAAATGATGGCCGTCACAAGTCAATATATTCTGGATATTTATTGTGTCCTTGTGGATTTTCACAAAAAAGCGCTTAATTAATTTTGATAAAATTCATGAAATCATAAAATCGATTCATAAATTGGCGGTATGATCGCGTAACATACATACAAAAAAACATACAGTCGAATTAGGCACCTCCTTCTTTTTGAAATCGGTTAGTGGCAAACTAATTTAAAGTTTATTTTAACGCAACAAAGTGGATAGCACATAAAGTACTTTAAAAAGACATGTCTTTCGGAATTAACATAATTATTATTTATGTCTGTTTTGCATAGTTTATATGTATAATGATGGAGTAAAAAGGTTCCAACTAGTTTTCGAGAAGATTTTTCATGATGAATACGTGGTATGAAAATACTTAGTACCTACCTATTCTTTGTTACAAAGATTAAAAAATAAGTTGCAGCTATAGAGCCATAATTTCTCGTCACTAGATCAAAAAGAGTGTCGCTGCCGCTCGAAACCAGAAATGTCAACTTTGTTCACTCCGTGAGAAAAACCATTTTACGTTTAGTAATCTGTTAATTTGGTTGAATGACAAAGGTTACCGATTAACAGATGTGCCTCGTGCTTATTTCGTAACCTTTTCCTATAAAAAAATCTTGATTGGTACCAGTGACGCCAAAGTCAAAGTCAAAATCATTTATTCAATTTAGGCATCAAAGACGCACTTATGAACGTCAATTTTTCATTATAATGTACTTTAAAGACTCTACCGCCGTGTTCCAAAATATATAGAGCCTACCGAGAAGATGCGGCAAGAAACTCGGGGCCATTCCTTTTATATAGATGTTTACAATGTTTCTACTTAGGTACTACAAATATTACATTTTATGGGTGGCAGAGTGACAGCTTGCCAGAAGTGGAGTATTCCAAGCATCTTTATCTTCTATATAATGTCGAACTTTATAATACGCGTTTTAATAAAAATTATAATTTTTATTAAAACGTTTTTTAAAGTCAACTTGAATTTGCCCTCTGTGAGCTCAGTGTTTTGGGATTTTATTGTAAAAACTGTGTGTGTTTATGAGAAATAAATTCTTTAAACCCAAAACGCACACAATTTCCTAGCAATGACTTATCTCGCAAGTCTAAAACTAGGTACAGCTATCCTATTTATATTTCTAGTATTAAAAGTGTGGTGATCACTATTTAACTTATATTTATGTAATTTTTTACGAACATACATTATATTTTCAATTACATATAAGGAAAGCAAAGTTAATATATTGATTTATTTAAATAAACCTCTCAAAGATTCACGGGGACCCATTTTGTATAGTTAGTATAGCTAGTAGACGCTTGGTGTTAATCTCTCCCAAACGTCAGTGACGCTAGCCTAAATAGTTATAAGTAAAACAATTCCAAACTAGCCAGTGTGCGTAGATTTTATCCATTATGATCTCCATCATATCAGCTAATTTTTAATTAGAAATACGGTATTACTCACGCAATAATTATCGGATAGGTCCGACTATAGTTTCGACCACATTCAGTGGTCTTTTTCAAGGAGTGTTCGGGACGCCCGCGTCGATGACATCTCGCTGAACACTGCGGGCGGCAGCTCGTAGCGCCCGTGATGTTAAAGGTTGGCGGTTGGTCCACCAAAAGACCACCGAATGTGGTCGAAACTATAGTCGGACCTATCCGATAAATATTACGTGAGTGATCCCATATTTCTAATTAAAAATTAGTGAAAACCACGTTAGTTTTTATAACAAAATATATCAGCAAAGTTTTGATTTATTTTAATAAAATCCACAGCTCTTAGTTCCTATCTTAATACATTATATTATATATTCTTTATGTAAAATGTCTATGTCCAGCTTTTTGTATCTGTTGTGCAATCTCCTAACAAGTGAATTTTGGCCACACTGTTGTTTGTTGAATAATTTGGTATATCTAGTACGCGTTTTTGGTGTACAAAAGCTTTTAATCTCTGACAATAACTCTGGACAATCAATATCACCATTATGCAAATGAATCAAGTTCTTCCATTAAGAAATTATTTCCGTTGTAGAGTGCATTTCTGAAGCAGCTCTCGTTTTTATTTTCATCTTTTAAAGTTTTTGACTCGAACCTTTCTTTTAATTTAAGCTCTTTCCTTTCTCAGCTCGAGTGAAACTCGAGCATTGTGTTTACTTTTATTTTAATAAGAGCTCCATCTTGAGATTGTGATGTACTTATATTGTACTATTTTCTGTCCATGACGTAAATTTTTATGTCATCTATTGAAAGTCTATTTGGTTGTGAGATGGTATTAGGCGTACATATACATATACATACAGCAAAAAACGCTTCACAATTCACCTCTCGGGTTTCTGTAGACCAGTTGGGATTTAACCAAGTAATCTATGGAAAAATTTACATGTTTGTCATGTATTTTTTTATTTTATCATTTTTTTACGCACCCACCCGCAGGCTTTTGTCACAATTTATCCACGAGTTCCAGCACGTCGACATATTTAATGACAGTTTGAGAACTATTGTAATCTTAGTTTATTTTTAACAAATTATTTAAGATAGTGACCGCTTTGGTTCATATACTGTAAGCTTACTATTTAATAAACAAATAAATAAATAATAAATTAATAATCACAACGTCATCGTTAAATTTGTGGTTCCAGATGGTCTAAAGAAAACTGACGCACCAACCACCAATATCAACAACGCTAATACGACTGAGCGCGTAATTGTGGAGTTCACCACAGATTTACCGAGTCAGAGCGCTAATTTACCCAAAGACATCACTGATTGATGTCTTTGGGTAACCTAGCAAACCTAGCAAAGCAAATTTCCGCTCCCGATCCTCGCCACAACTGCAATGCTCATCTGGATGTACTAGGTGGTACAACCTCTGTTCATGATCTGTTAGATATTGGCAGCGATTCACTTGTTTAAGAATTAAACTACACCTGCGAATTAAAATTTAATTATGATAGTCCTTAATCTGTTACTAAAATCCAAATTAATGTAACACTAACAGCCGGTGCCAATAATCTATCTATCTGTTTACCTTACAAGAGATAGATATTTGACACTATTTGTATGGACGTTATGTCAAATTTCTATCGGTATTAAGGCAAACTATGGATAGATAGTTTATTGGGATCCTTCTTTAGACGTTACATGAATTGGGATATTTCTAAAAATAGGATTATCCTATTCAATTTTGGGTATTTTTACATTAGTTTAGCGAGCACCAAGTTACGTGACGACTAATCTAAGTCTAAAATAAACCCACAGTTGTACAGAAATATCCAATTTTAATGCTGTTATATTGGATGTGTTGTACTAATTTGAATTTTAGCCCAAACAGAATAAGAAATGTCTTAATTTAGAGATTTTCAGTTTAACCCTTTTGCGTCGTAGACGTAAATATACCTCAGTTTCATTCATAAATCTTTTGTTTTAATTATCACGGTATAGGAAGGATTAATGAGTGCTTACAGAATCAACATCCTAAATGTTATAAATATGAAAGAAATGTATGGATGATTGTTCCTCAAATAGTACTTCATCTGTCGAACGACCCACACTCAATACAAATTTCATTGTTATATTGACAATCGACAGGTGAGAGGTAGTTAGGTAAAAAACGGATAAACTGATTTGGATGAATTTTGGAGTGGAGGATAATATATAATAAGGCTGTCCGAAAAAATTGGGGAATATTTTTTTAACTTTGTATGAAACACATTTTAATCGATTTAAATTTTGATACTTGGGCATGTGAATCCTGGCTAGGTACAAATTCACACCTTTTGTTACACGCTGTATATTAGCTATATATATAGGGTGTTTGGTAGAGGGACCGACAAACCAAATGAGCGTGTTCGGGGGACCACTTGGAGAATACAAGTTGGCCAAAAAAATCCCCGACCCCCCAATATGTTTAACTTTTTTTTTGTGATTTTTCCCTTTTTCTCCGAAATTGTACCTATTTACCACCATAACATTTGTAAAATCTGTTTTAGACCGGATGTTTTTAGTTGGATTTGGTCTCTAATACACCTTCAGGCCACGTAAAGCAAAATTGGATACAAAACAGAGCTAACTAACTGATTTAGTGAAAAAAAATTGGGGTGACAGGGATTTTTTTTGGCCAACTTGTATTCTCCAAGTGGGAATTTTTCTTTTAGTTAAGATATTTTCGTCTTCTTGAAACAGCGTTGGATTGTTCCTAACCGACTTAAACATTTCAAATAGATATAGAGAAGGTAGTGTAAGTAGTTTGTGTTATATAAATAAAGGTCTACATGAATCATTCCATTTTAAGCCAAATATTGAGCGTATACTTTTTTTGCGCTATGAATGCTCTTTAAGAGTCTGTTGAGTTTCTCATATTATAATTCTCATATTATATATATATATTATAACGTCATACCTTAAAATCGAACACACGTGGCTATGATATACAGTTATGGCGGTCTCTGTGTTTGTAATATTAAACATTTTTCTTCCCGAACACGCTCATTTGGTTTGTCAGTCCCTCTACCAAACACCCTGTATATCTACTACATACGTAGGTACTAGCAGACTTAAAATAGTTAATATATGTACATAGATACGTTAAGTTTCTAGTCTAAGGGTTAAAATCGAAGTATTATTGCCTCGCAAGCTCTTGAATAAAACTTGATTGGCCATTTAAATCCTAATCAAATACTAAAAACAGACTATTTAATATTATTCCCTTAGTTTTTGCTTACTAAAGCGTAAACCACAAACGTATCAATTTTCACAAAACTTTGCAAGCCAAGTTTCTTGAACTTTCCAACGATAATGCTTACTCTACGATTGATAATGTTATACGATACTGTTTATTTTCGCTGTTTAAACAGCTTAGACATCGAAAATGTTGTTAAGTAGTCTGCTGTTAAACTAAGGTTAAAGTTTAACCTTAAAGTTTTGTTTATCTCGACCTTTCAATGATTGGATCAAATTATTTTGCGTTTATATCCTATTCATCAATATAAATGAAAGTTTGTATGTTTAGATGTTTGTTACTCATAACGCAAAGACAACTGAACGGATTTGTATGAAATTTGGAGTGGAGATGATTTGTAACCATGTTAAAACATAGGTTACTTTATATTCCGATGCAACGGGTAGTTCCCGAGGAATTGCGATAATCTTATTTCCAATAAACTAGTATAGAAATTTTTACGGCTACTATAGCCGTCACTATTTTTATATTATTCAACCTAAGTCACGGTTTTTTTATCCGGTCCTTTACAAAGGCATAAGTGGGGCTATAGCCAACAATTAGAGGCCTGTTTGGTATAAAATATACAAAAGTGTATAAAACAGACTTTTGTATAACGATATATTATAATATATATATATATATATATATTACAAAAATGGGTAAAATTGGCTATTGATATGAACTTATTAGTGATAAGGGCTATGGACGACACTACAGCACCTACCAATTTCAGTCTCATTTTAAAATATTTAGGCAGGTGGTGACTCGCCACCCACTAAACGGGCCCCCATAAGGGCTACCATCAATGGTGACAAAAGGGGCAACGATTATTATTATTATTACAATCTCTTGCTGTAATTTTGCTGGAAACATTGCCCTTCAACGAAACACACTACTGCTTCACTGTTGAATAACTGGTAAAGATGTGCTGCTTTCTCAGGCAGACCCTGCAAAAGTCCTACTATATAACAAATTGAGGTATAATTTTTTTAATCATTTAGAAGATTGATTTCATAGAAGTTTGTATGTGTGGTGTCCCCGTTTTAACATAAGGGAAACCAGTTACCCATCTCGTCACTGGACACCATAAAATGAATCTACAATGAGAATAAAATTTATTTTCTACTGTTTTTTTTTTCTGTTGTGGCGTGCGGCCAACGCTGCGGTGATTATCGGACGGCTCCGGCTGTCAGGAAGTGAGTGTTTTTTGTATTGTGATTTTAAAAATAAATGTCCCTTGGGTTAGTTACCTTCACATTTGAACTGTTTGTTACCGGCATGGAATGTAGAATTATTTAAACGAGTATTCGACGTTTTTAATTTCTTTTATAGATTATGGATGTGACGTAGACCTTAGATTTCCGTTCAATTTTAGGACATAAGATAACACGAAGTACTGCGTTATTCACCCACAAATATATCTAATTTTTTTTAACCTAACACATATTTTGCAGACCGTAGATTATATTTCTCCCTTTTGACACATAATATGTGGAAGTCATCTTGTATACCTTAACTACTACCTAATTCGGCATAGTAGGTACGTACATTCATTACACAAATGTATAAAAACACAAATACGAGATAGAAACAGTTCTATCTAAACCCTAAACATTTATATAGATCTATCTATTTATATAAAAATGGCTCCTTATTTCCATTGGTCCCTCCATAACTTGACTGTACCGATTTCGATAAATTTTGGCAATGAGATATATTATATCCTGGGGAAACACATAGGAGTATTTTCGACATCATCGTCCATCACCACGTGGCCGAAACCGCGGGGCGCAGCTTGTAGAATATAATTTTCAACCTCCTAGCTACGACCATTTTTTAAAATCCGTTTAAAGTTCCATTCTATTCAGTTCAGTTATTGGAGTGTAACTCAAAAACCACTGGACCAAATTTGATGAAATTGGATCACACGGGAAGCACCAGCTTTCAAACAAAATAAGAATTTTGAGAATCGGTTCACCCTATCGAAAGTTATGAGGTAACAAAAACATTTAAAAAAATACAGTCGAATTGAGTACCTCCTCCTATTTGGAAGTCAGTAAAAAAGACCTGGACGTACGAATTGGAAATAAAAGCGCTCGGATTACTATGATGTATTTAAGGAAGCTTAAGCAATGGAAATGATTTAAAATATTTAATTGACTGGAAAAATAATTTCATAAATAGAAATAAATAAATCTTTTCATAATTTCGCACACAAGTAGGATTTAAACCCACGATTGTGGTTTGTAGTACCACTTTGGTACCTGCCGTGCGATTCTCTAATGGCCGGTCCCAATAATCTATCTATCGCCGGTTTACCTTACTAGAGATAGATATTTGACACTATTTGTATGGACGTTATGTCAAATTTCTATCGGTAGTAAGCTGTGGTAGTAAGTAAAACTGTGGTTAGATAGATTATTGGGATCCGTCCTAAGAGCAAACATCGTTGCATCTTTGACAACATTCGTGAAACAAATGACGAGATGATAAGAAATGGTATTTACGGTACGGGTGTTATTAACAAGGGCGATATGTTATTAGGTATTTGACATCGGTGAGCTCATCGACGAGCTCGTCGATGAATCATTTCAGAATCGCACGGCAGATTAAATTTTTTCCCTTCCCTTCAAACGTCTTACAGGGACATTCTAAATTTTTGCAAATTTTGTACATTCCTGAATAAGCGCAATCAAATGAGATCAATGAGAATAAGAAAAGTAAAAAAAATATATACATTAAGAAAAGTTATATTGACAGTATTTTATGAACAGCCGTGCGATTCTGTAATAATTTGTCGATGCGCTCGTCGAAGAGCTCACCGCTGTCAAATACTTTATGAGATATCGCCCTTGTACATAAGGTTGTTTTTCCAACGTTTCTTGTCATCTCGTCATCATCACGGATGTTGTCAGAGATGCAACGATGTTTGTTCTTAGAGAATCGCACGGCATTATTGTTTCAAATGACATTAAATAACGCTTATATATTGAAAAAAAAAGACAAATGTACTAGGATTTTATAAATATAGAACCCTCCTTCGGGCAGTCGAGTTGTAAATGTCTATTAAGCATTTTTATCTACTTTGAGGCGCTTTTACTGTTCCGTGATGTATGTTTTCCTTCCTGTATAAATTCTTAACCTGTGCCAATTTTATTTTTAATAGACATTTAATTCATAAAATATACCTAGCAAGTATGAATGATTTTTTTAAACTGTCATGGTCACAAACATAAGATATATTCAATTTACCAACGGGATAGTTACCATGTATATTTTCTGTGAGTTTCCGATATTTCGGTTCATCCGTGATCATGGCGCTTGCAACAGTGCCGAAATATCGGAAACTCACAGAAAATATACATGGTAACTATCCCGTTGGTAATTTGAATATTTATAATATATGAATGACATTAGAACACATGAAGTAGGTCGAATCCCAAAGTTTACAGTTCGTTTAATAAGTTCAAATACATATCATTTGTAGTAATATTACGACTGCTTCCTCTAAGAACAAAGTGAAGTTCGTGCGGATGTCTGGCTCAACTATTTATATCTAGCATTAACTTGTACCGTCGTTAATAGTTTTAATTGAGCAGTAAAAACATTTTTAGAAGTTAAACGTTTTCGGCTTCTTGTGTTTGTAAAATTTTATTGTTTTTAGTTGATAAGACGCAACTTTAAACATATTTTTTCATAAAATTACCTAAAATTATAATAAAACTAGCTAAGTGCAAATTGAACTCGCACACTGAGGATTCCGAACACTAACGCATCTAAGATTATGGCTCTAAGTAAAAGACACACTAGGATAAATAAGAAACTAGCTTTGCCATTCGGTCCCTAGACACATTTATTATATAATGTACTGTAAGTCATTGCTTCGTGCCAAATTTCGTGATTCTAATCTAATCTTCGTTAATGGCAATGCATATGCGACAATTTTCGACATAAAAGGTCATATCTATTGATTGCGTTGACTTAGACACAACTTTGATTTTTTACAGCTGAAAGAAATAGAAGAGCTGATTATTTGATCTTTTTGATTTGTCTGCCGTCTGTCTGTCCATCAAGACACAGGAACACGTAGAGATACAGCAATAAATATATGAAGGGTACACGAAAAACTAAGTTTACCATTATATTCGTGGTAAATGTGCTTTTCGTATAATGTATTCAAAACAGTATAGAAGAAGCTCATTTTGAAGAAATTTCCTATTAATAAAAATCCATCCATGACTAAAAGGAACTCATTGCAGCTCAAACATGAATAAAACGTGCACATTGCATGCGAAACTGGTAAAAAAGGTTCTCATTCTCTATGCTCAATACAAAAACGCGTAGTACGCGCGCAAGTGTTACATTGGTGAAACTAGTATAAGTTCATGGTTATTGATGATATATTATTGATGATTTAAATGATTCAAAATTTATATTTTCAGCCACTCATAGGATATATATAAATAAGGTATGAAACATATAATTCATTAGTACTAACCATGTCTTTTTGAGTAGTCATTTAAACTTCAAAGTTTAATTGGCCATTATCTCTGGTTGTTAGTTTTATTTATGAGCCCCTTCTTTTCCTGTTATCTTCATATCTATATACATATAATTTTACCTCTACGCGTTCCTGAGAATGAGGGCCTTGATAGACAGACAGACGGACATACGGACAACAGAGTTATCCTATGAGGGCTTTTTATTTTTGAGGTAGGCAACTCAAAAAACAGTGTTAACCTTTCTTGGCTGAGAATGAGACTGTAATCGACATATCATGCTGACGTTGTCGTGTCGGGTGACATTTGAAACCTTAACTTGTAAAACCGCGCTCATGAACACACATAATATATATATAAAAACCGTAAGAAGCCCCCAAAAAACTATTGTTGGCAAGCCGTTCAGCTCAGCTTAAAGACCACGTCTCCTCAAAACAGCTATAAATGTTCTCTACCAACCCGATCAGCTTTCTGTGAGTCGTTCTTCATGCACTATAGTTCCGCGCCAGCTCCATTTCCGCCCCATTTCTGCCTCGCTTTGTGTGTTAGGTGTGTAGGGTTATGGACGTGTCACTAAATACAGCTAAACAATATTAAAACATCGTTATATTTTCTTTGAATGCTGTTGCAGATATAATGAGTTTGAATTGATTTGTTTTAAAACGCTTAACGCTTATTGTGCTTAATGAATGTCGCGCAATATGGCCTTAGAATGATATCAGGCTACGTAATCTCCAGAGATATGCGAGTTTAGCGGTACGCAAAGAAAACTTTAGTAACATAATCAGGAACCTCAAGACTCCGTAAAAAGTAGTTATTATTTGTCATACCCTGCTATGAAATTTGATCGCCCACAGTTTTATCGAATATTGTACTTATTCGATCAACGATTAATTTAAATCAGTTTCCATTTTCTTGCAGGGAGAAATGCTGAAGGTAGAAGTAATGACATAATATATAAGCGTATAACTAGCAAAACGACAAAAAACAATAACGTTTGTGATGAATATGAATGAC
The DNA here is from genome assembly GCA_917880725.1 of Selenia dentaria. Classification (NCBI taxonomy): domain Eukaryota; kingdom Metazoa; phylum Arthropoda; class Insecta; order Lepidoptera; family Geometridae; genus Selenia; species Selenia dentaria. The sequence continues at coordinate 31,701,494 of OU862879.1, forward strand.
ATGTGTTTAGCTAGAGCTGATGGACTACTATTAAAAAGAATACAATAATAACTTTTCATTATTAATTACTAGATATTCAACGTGAAAATGCAGCCAGCATTCTGGGCACTTTTCCTTCAACAAATGGTTTAATAAAATTTTAAGTGTCTGTCTAATCTTTGTAAGTATGTACCTTTTATAATATTTGTTAAAATTATTAATTCTTTAAACATGAAAAAAAATCTGTATATTTAATTTAATATACTCGTATCTTATCAAATAAAAAAAACAGGTTAGTGTATTAATAATTATGAATAATTCGGTGTCGCCCGGTTAGACCTACATGTGGAAAAGTCCTTTCGAGGCAAATAAGCTGTTCATCATCATCATCATCTCAGCCGTAGGACGTCCACTGCTGAACATAGGCCTCCCCATGATTTTCCAAAAGGACCGGTTGGAAGCGGCCTGCATCCAACGTCGTCCTGCGACCTTCCTCAGGTCGTCTGTCCACCGTGTCGGTGGACGACCTACGCTGCGCTTGCCGGTACGTGGTCTCCACTCTGTTCTGCGTGCTATGTGCCCTGCCCACTGCCACTTCAACTGGCTAATCTTCTGAGCTATGTCGGTGACTTTCGTTCTTCTACGGATCTCCTCATTTCTGATTCGATCACGTAGAGAAACCCCGAGCATAGCCCTCTCCATAGCTCGTTGTGCGACTTTGAGCTTATCGATAAGGCCCATAGTAAGGGACCACGTTTCAGTGCCATAAGTCATCACTGGTAACACACATTGGTCGAAGACTCTTGTCTTGAGGCACTGTTCTGTTGTCAATAAGCTGTTCATTAATAAGATAATTCTCACTGCGTTCTCGCACAGCTGAAAAGAGTCCGCTGTGCATCCAAGCACCGCTCAGCATCCTAGAATATTTGATGTGGAAAATATTGCTTTGTTTCACCTTCACAGCTTTGCTATACTTGAATATGTAGCTCGTACGTATATATAAGTATATACTAATAATATAAAGGCGAAAGTTTGTGAGTGTATGATAGTTCACGCACGGATGAACCAAATTAAACAAAATTTGGTAAGTATAGAGGTAGGTGAGGCGCTGAATTAACGCATAGGATCCTTTCATCAACATCACCACGCGCTTGTAACCGCGGCAGCTATTTAGTTAGGTTGTGTCGGACAAAAATACGTCGAGAACAGTATGTCGTCTATATTAAACCTAAAACACGAAAGTATAAGTGAATTTTAGGTGAGTAAAGAATGGAATGTGATTAAGTGATTTATTCCGCAGAAATAAATCCAAGCGAAGAGTCTTTGTTCGTTTGCTCGTTTCAATCTGTAATGTGAAAGCTTCTCTTATGCAATTTTCCTTTTATTACTAAAGGATAATTTAATTTGATACGTATCAGTCTTTATATCTGTGTTCTGTATTTTTCAAGAAAAACATATGAAACTGTAGAACTTTTTAAATGTTCGCGAATCAAATTGATGTTGTGAGAGAATACCGGGACTTTTTCGCGCTTAAACTAATTCATGGTTATGTAAAGAATCCCAATATTCTCTTTAATTGAAAACGGTTTTAAAACAAAACTGGATCGCCTCGAAAAAGTACAATATTTGACGAAACTTTGGGCGTACAAATTTCACTAAATTCCATTATCATAACTATTAATTGCTACATCGTGCCCGCAAATTCGTCCGCATGAATACCGTAATCCCTTTGAAACTAGGTACACGTTAAATCGGGACAACCCTAAACGAGCAATATTTACAAGGACTGAAAGTAAAAGAATTTTGAATCTGTGAAATTAATACTTTTTATAACCTAGCTACTAAACGTCTTAAAAAAGGAATTTCTTTAAAGAAATCTCTCAACTATTAGCACATTACACTACGACCTTGCTAGTAAGGTGTAATAGCATGTATTTCGACAACACAAGGAACGTCAGTGCGAAAAGAGAGCCCTATTCAGTAACATCGAACTCCCGTATTGAGGTCTAAAAGTTAATTATAAAGTTTGTTACAATATTAATTAATAAAAAGAAGTGATATACTAGCATTCTTTGTTAATTAGCTGCGCCTCGCGGTTGTACGCCTGATTTCATCCATCTTTGGTAGTAATAAAGGTACCCCACCACTCAAAAATGGCAATCGACAAAATATATATTGAATAGTAGAACATCCGTACCAAGTTTCGTCGCTCGACGCTCGCTCGGTCAATTAAGTTAAGATTTATCTTCGCAATCATCATTACCGAATCTTGACAGTTTCAGATCATGTGAAGCCTGGGCAAAGGATCAAAGAATGTATGTCGGTAGAGTATGTAAAGTTACTCAAGAACAAACAAGTAAGCTACCATAATACTCGTATATGCCTCTTCTCGTATAATATAGAGTTCAAGGCGGGTAACTAGAGCCGTCGTTATGCTCTATTAAAAAGCTCTCAGGGCTTGCTCTACCAGTCCGAAATGCGCGCAGTGAATGCTCTACTGCCCACCGGTATTGTGTTTGGAAAATGTTGATATCAGGTTAAGTGGACATGCAATATAATGCATCTGCTTGTGGAGTACCTTCTCGTGTTTTGAATATGTAGATGATTATAGAATTCTAGTATTAGAAAATGTAGGTAGTAGAGCATTTGTGAATCGCAGGAGGGTAATATCGACCTAAGGAATAAGAAACAGGAAACTGTTTGTTGAAACAACATATACTTTTGATTTTAATATCATTATATAAAATAACTCTACCTTTTCACCCGTTTAGTGATACATGATGATGATGATTAAATATATTAAGTTACTCAGGTATAATATAGCATTTTAATGAAAACATTTTTTTATATCCGTCCAGGAGTTATTTGGATACAAACCTTTCCTCCTTATAATATTAATATAGATAAATATACACTATAAATATACACACACGCAAGTTTTGGGGTTTCCGTAGGATCGTATGTCTGACCGTCTGTCCGTCAGACATGAATTGTTGATCTCAGTTTTAAAATAATTGTTATATCCATTGTAGTTATGTATTCCAAGGGTACATAGGTCTAAGGTTATGTATTTCACTATACATGTGGAATGGGGATGGCACCTTCAACAGTATTTTCCCCCTAAACCATTTGTAAACTGCAAATGCAAATTTCACTTAAATTCGTTGAGCCGTTTCCATGTAACATACATGGCAACGGCTTTAAGGAAGGTACCCTGGATTTCACACGGTAGATACTTTGTGCCCCGGTAATCATATCGGAAAAACACGGAAAAGGTCGCGGGTAGAACCTGTTCTATAAAGCCATAAAATAAATAATGAATTTCCAAAGCCATATAGATCGTGTCAACGTGTGTAATAAAATAGGCTTGTTCATTTTCCAAATTTCTACTACCTATCTTCGTAGAATACTAGAATTCTTCGGTCATATAGCCAGGAAAGGTCACAACCTAAAAAAACTAACAGTTACGGGCAACGTCGAAGGGAAACGATAAGAAGGGCGCAGCCCTTTAAGGTGGTCCGACCAGATCCGCTCTGCTTTGGACACAAATCTTCATAAGGCACTTCACGACGCAAACAATACTTACAGATGGCGAAGCTTAGTCAGAGCTAAAATTATTCAGAAGGGGAATCGCGGCCCTTAGTAATGAGAAAAACGACGCGACGGCGACGATTTTCCAAATACATACATATATTTTTACGCAGGTACCATAAGCGCAAAATAATTAATGTTTTATTTATTACGAACTGCATTCATGGATTCACGGGCCGAGTGTTATTGGTAAATTTCGATGTAGTTCAGCAAATATCGGCCTCAATGGATTGTGGTTTATTGTTTGCTGCGTAAACAAGCATTAATTATAAAGCCTCAAACACGGTAGAGTGCTATGCACGGTACACGTTTCCGTAATTCTCCGTGCATGTTTCGCAAGAATTTAAATACAGAAAACACGTTTTATCCTGAATAAAAAACTAAAATTTTAACTAGGTCAATATTGTCGCGATTACTCGAGAACTACCCTTTAACAACCGCTTAAAAATTTGCTTATATGTTCAGTATTAAAAAAATTATTTAATAAAAATATACAAATAAGATAAAAATCATATTTTATAATGATTACTTAGTACAGTTTTTTTTTAATTTTCAGTATTCACAACTTTTTTTCAATATTTTTGGTATTTAATGTTCTAATCTATTTATGTTTAGTTTACAGTACATCTGCATAGATATGTACTTACATTGTGAATAATATGCCTAAGAGTTAAGTTAAAAATATTTTAGGTTATTAGCAAATAATACGAGGCTAGGTCATGAGAAAAATAAGGTGGAGGGCGCTGTATGCCGAAACACAGGCGATGAACCTAGTTCGGCAACAGGCACTTCAGCCATTTTTTTGTGTAACATTCTAGCCATATTATATAAGTTTCAAAACGATTTATTCCATATCATTGACCCGAAAGATTAAAAAGTTTTTATTCGTCCCGCATGATGATATTTGTCTTTATTCGTCCTGCATACCGAAATTGTAGTAAGTACAGTTATTGACAAAAGTATAGTGGTTTCTCGCCATCTATCATCATCGCCACTATGTAAGTGCTAAAATTATAAAATAAATAATAATTATTATTAATTGCGCTATTAAATGAAGTTATTTAATTTTATGCAACGTTTACAAGTAATGCCGTACATTCTTAGAGTAAAGTTGTACTGTATTTCTTTAACTCAAACAATAATGAGGGCTTGAATTTAGAAACCTACAAAATTGTACGAACGCTTATTTAAAAGACCTAGGCCAAAAAGGACTTGAGTATTTCCCTCGTAACAATAACAGAGATTGGAAGCCGGGCTAAAATCAGAAATGAAATGCATATGCCTATATTTTTTTTCTTACGATGTTAATAGTGCGTAGGAAAGAGACATATAATACCGTTTTGTTTCGTTATCATGCAGGTTGTCACAAGTTTATTTTTGGATAGTGACGATCCATCCTCATTTTCGAACTATAGGATTAACATAAAACTACAAAATAATAAAAAATAATAAATAATTGATAGCCGACTTAAAGTATTTTGACGTATTCGATAGAACTTTTGTATTTGTTAGCATTATAAGATGACCAAAGGTAACCGTTTGAAGTTGCTCATTTTTTGCTTGTGACACGTTCAAAAATAATTAAAACAAACAGCCATTTTTTTGTTTCAACCACACTTTAGGACATGCTATTCGACATAAATGAATAAACTATAGAGTACCCGGTTCTGTTTTAGCCCGGATTCCATGCCCTGTTATTGTTCCGATGTATTTCCATAACTGGAACTCAATTTATGATTATGACGGTAATGTGGTACTCGTATTTGATTAGCACTCATAGTTTCCTGTAATCTATTCGGATTTCTTACGAATACAGGATGATACTGTTTACTTTTTACTGTTTGTTTAAAAGCAAACAAGGTATGTTTGCTTACGATGGTTTGATTCATGAATGTTATAGGCGTAATTTACGAGAAACTAGATGCTGTGATCGACATTATGGACATTCTTGTGGTCTGGGTTGGCCTTCGTGTCACTTTCGATTTGGAGTACCGACCTAATGCAGATTTATTGTTGCAAGAGGATGAACCAGACAGTGCACTATGTCAACAGTCTTAGGAGATTTTTGCGTTATTATGTAGATATATTGTTAAGAATCTAGCGTAGACAACAGAACCAAGGAGTTTATTAATATATTCAATTGATTTATGAACACATTTATGTAATAAAAGATCACGTTTAAACTAATTTTCAAAATATGGTTCTGAAAATATCTGCTGTTTTAATTTCTAAGAACTTTGTTGCTTCCGAAATATTTTCAAAACCTTTTGTCTCGACAGAAAAAAGCCAAATATACAAAAATATATATATATATCTCATACCGTCATACCAATTATTATACAAGTTTAATTAAGTACAAGAGTGTGTAGTTTATTATAAAAATAATAAGTTTAAAATGTTCGACGCATTTTTCTTTATTTTTTGCCGTTTTTTCTTAAAGCAGGAAAAATCAAGTTCATACCCCGCTTTCGCGCCATTTCTTGTCCCTTTTGCTCATGTCAAGGTGACCTTTCTCAACTTTGACACCTGTCAGCGGTTTAACGGTCGGCGTGGTCTACTTCACAAAGGATCCTTAATCGGGGTATATAGTGTTTAACTGCCTTTCTATATTTTTTTGGCTCTTTAAGCGTGTCCATTCAAAAGTTGTCTGGAAGTAATCGCTAAAAGCGATAAGATCGTCCATTGTACTACCCTAATTTTAGGTTATATTAAACTAGCTGCGCCCTCGGTTACACCCGTGTGGTGATGGATGATGATGAAAAGTTATAAAAGCCTCCAAAATACAACGACCAGATATAATCAAAGTTAGTCCAGTCGTTGAGCGTGATGAAGTTCCAAACATACAAAGTCAAAATCAAAATCATTTATGAAATTTAGGCATCAAAGACGCACTTATGAACGTCAATTTTTCATTATAATGTACTTTAAAGATTACCGCCGCGTTCCAAAATACATAGAGCCTACCGAGAAGGAGCGGCAAGAAACTCGGGGCCATTCTTTTCTTTATATAGATGTTTTTATAATTTTTCTACTTAGGTACTACAAAAATTAGCTCCAGTGCGTTGCCTTACAAAAGAGAACATAATATTGGTATCAGTAGGGCAAGACACGCTACACTTTGAAATCTTAATACAAGAGTACCTAGGTAGATCCTGGAGTGATCAGTCCCAAGCTGTTTTATCCTCCAAGTAATCCGAAATTTTGTAATAACCTTTTTGACAGAGTTTAGTTTTATAATAATGTTATCCAAGATTTGCCTATTAATAATAATAGGCAAATATTGGATAACATTGGTAACTTTATTATAGAATCGTATACATTATCCCATAAAAGAATGACTTATTCTGTGGAGACGCGTTACATGTACCTACGGATAACTTGTGCTTATTTCACGTGTTGATGGAATGAGCATCACTCCTTTTATCAAAACTGCTAATGTATTTCTTTACATACATTAGATTTTCATAGATAAACTGAGAGACAACAGTTAGAATGTTTATGTCTTTAAACTTCTGTCTAAGGGAAACTCTGGGAGCTAAACTGTAGATCGCTCGTATAGCACTTTTTGCAGTATAAAAATAGAATTAATATCTGCAGAACATCCCCAAAGCAGTATGCCGTAATTCATAACGCTATGGAAACAACTAAAATAAACTATTCTAGCTGTGTCTGCATCAGTTAATAGTCTAATTTTTTTAACAGCATAAGCCGCTGAACTGAGTCTACTAGACAATTTTTTAATGTGGGGACCCCATTGCAATTTAACGTCTATAGTAATTCCCAAAAAGACCGTTGACTCCACAAGGTCCAACCCACCATACAAACACACAAACACACTGAAGCACAAACTATCGCCTTTACAGTATTATTGTTATACGTTACTTTTGAAGAATTCTTGTACTGTATATATATATATATATATATATATATATATATATATATATATATATATATATATATATATATATACTATATTGTATGACGACGATGAGTTGGCGTCGCTGCCAACGCCAACGATAGTCGTAGTCATAGTAACAGTGCTCTTTGCTGGTGTTGGAAATGCAAATGTAGCATGTAGAATCTCAGCTTTAAACACTGTTTTCTCTAAATAGACGTAGAACGTAATACCAGGCTGTAGCTATAAGCTTCATAAGAGCCTTATAGGGTGCTATCAGTCAGAGGGCGGTCTAAGCGCTCATGCGTTCACGCGGTTTTGCGTTCGTTGTGTTCTATTACGTTACATAGATACTTCCATAGTCTACCCGCAGTTGACTGACGCGGTCAGAATGCCTCCCATTTGGTTATATCTATGTAACGTAATACAACACAACGAACGCAAAACAGACCGCGTGAACGCGTGAGCGCTTTGACCGCCCTCTGTCTGATAGCACCCTATAAGGCTCTTATGAAGCTTATAGCTACAGCCTGGTATTACGCGTGACTGCTCTCTGCTTGATAGCACCCTTACTTGATCCGTCATCTACACATATTTTCTACCGACTTCCAAAAAGGAGGAGGTACTCAATTCGACAATTTTTTTATGGTACCTCATAACTTTCGATAGGGTGAACCGATTCTCATAATTCTTGTTTTTATCATAATTTTTGTTTGATAGCTGGTGCTTCCCGTGTGGTCCCATTCAAATTTCATCAAATTCGGTCCAGTAGCTTTTGAGTTACATACCAATAACTGAATAAAATGGAAGTCGGTATACATTTATTCAAATTGTACTTGTATAATAAGAAAACATACCTAAAAGTTTACTAACACATCTGTAGAAAAAATGGCCCACACGCGCTAAAACCCGCCATTTTGCTTTTTCAGCATTTTGTTTGAGCAAGATTAGCATCTGAAATAAATATGTTTAATTGTATTTACTGCTTAATATATTTCGGATATAACGAGAATGTTAAAAGTTAGCTGTACGTAATTACTTGCGAGTATCTAGTATATCTGTTAGAACAACGCCACACTAATTAGATACATAATTAACTATTTACATATCGTGTAAGCTCACTAAACAAGACATTCGTATCTACATTTCACAAGAGAAATTCCTCAAATCTCCATAATAGTAAATCAACGAACAGTGTAACTGTGCTTACGAACAGCGTGGACGTAGCAAGGATTAATTTGGAGGGGATAGACGTAGTCACTTTTTATTAGTAGCAGTAGTAGGAGAACTCCTTGGTATGAGTTCGTCCGGGGTAGTACTGCCACCATATCTTTTTCTACCATGAATGAGTAATGTTGTGTTTTGGTTTAAAGGTATGGTTGACGGCGAAATTGCAGACACATGAGACATAAAAACCTGGTGTCTCAGGGTTACGTAGCGCAGATCGTAGATTAGAGTATGTATACTAGAGATAGATAGGCATCTTAGCCTCCAAAATTGGCTGCGACATTAGCGCCAGCTTCTGCGGCGGATAATTTAACTCTGCTGCTCCATATACCTATAGGTATTTCTATTTTAAATTGTATTTCATTTTACTATATTACTCTATTTGGTCGAATACTCAAAAGGTAAGTATAGATAGGTAAAACAAAAGAAACACAAAACAACATTATACAAAAATAACAAAAATAATAAAGTTTTTTATGCTGGAGGACCGTCCGCGACATCTCCCCTCAAAATATCTAGCTCAAGAAACCCAACGAAAATCTAATTGCAGTCGGAAAAAAACAATAATACACGTAAGAAAATAAAATTGAATCGCATATTTATTTTAGAGTTACAACTATAGAGAAACTTTGTATTACAACCATAGGTCTGGGTATGTAGGTATTCAGGATCAAGTACGTAATGAAAACATTTAGCAACAAAAGTTTCAAAACTTGCCGCTGGGTGCGCTGCCTGTAGGATTTCTGTAATTTACACTAAGGTACCATAGCATGCCGTAGATCGCCACCAGTGACGAAATTAATCTGTTTTAGGCTGAGGTTACCACTTCACACCAGGTGGGCCTCTACATTACCGTTTCCTAAAACCATAAAAACGTGTTTAAGAAATGCTAATCATAATTTCAGAAGTTTTAATTACGTGCTGATTTAGAGATAGCTCTTTATGAGCTACTTGTAAGAAGTAGGTACCTATATTTAATTATTTTTATATTCTTATGTATAATTTATATTTACGTCTTACATAAATTCTCTTTGGAAATCCAATAGGTGTTTAGTGCTGGCTAAGGTTGTGAATTATGTTGCAAATAATTTCGTACTATAGTAGCACTTATCATATAAGTGGGTGTTTGGTAGTGCTTTATTATTTATACATTATGTATGTATAAATAATAAAGCACTACCAAACACTTCCATATCACACAAAGGTTGGCTGGAAGAAAATCCTAATTAACATTAAGTTCGCCTATGTACTTTAAGTTTTGTGTCTATCTATGTATAGTATTTTTTCATTAGGTACTTAGGTAAATATACATAGTTACTGTTTAATACATTTACGGTGATACTAATCGCCACTGTCTCTAAAATACTATATTATTTCCGCCCAAAGTGTGTTTGGAAGATATAGCTTTAAGCAATAATATCGGCTTTTGTGCTAATATTATGTTTTTGTTATCACATATAATTATTTAATTTTATGTCTTGCCATAATGAATAAAAAGTAGTTTCCTATGTATCTACACTACATCCTAAGTTTTACTTGAATGTTGGAACGATTAAATGAACTTGATATTTTTTCTAAACAACGTTGTCTTTTGATGGGGGTTCTAACCCCTTACCCTTAGTCCGTCTCTAGTAACTTGATGAGCTTTCATAACTAGTTCATTGTGAATTCCACGTGGGTAATGAAACCGAGACCCGTGAGCATGTCAGGCTTATTGTGCTTGAAACAATCTCTAAAATTGCTTTGTGAACAATATTATAATTGCAAATTTGTGGTATGAGTATGGAAATAAGTTATATATCTGTTAAAACGTGAGCTTTTATACAGCTGTGTCTAAAAATTGGTAACCGCCTTTATGTCCACCCTGATTTACGCTCCACCATTACTCATTAAAACAATATGTAACAGAAAAGAAATATAAAGGTAAAAAAGTATATGTGTGTGGTGTTAATGTAATACACGCATTTTCAAATAGTGCAGATAAAGTGTGCAACTATTAAAAAAAAACATGCCACTGGTCACAGATGCAGCTCCAATTATTTTATAACAATTTACTATGCTATACGTAAGGTTGAAAATAGCTTGTTAGATTGTATTTTGTTTATATTTTTCGATATATGCTAAAATCTACGAATAATAATAAGTCAGGAAGCATAATTCAGAACAAATTCCACACAAAAAGTGGTACTTCAAACAAAAGCGACGTATGATTCCAAATACGAATTACTTCCGAGGTTACTTATAGACATGTTCGGTTATTGGTTTAAATTCAGAAGGAAAGCAGGGATTGTTTCACGCGCGTGCAGCAACGTCTACTATGACAACTTAGTCATAGCGGCGTGGACGATGTAATGCAACAAGTGGATTGGACCAAATCAATAATATAAACAATGCTTTTTATTTGTTTTTTTTTATATCGGTTACCTTTTAAAATTCAATGAATTTTATAATAATAATAATAATAATAATAATATAATAATATACTAGCTTGTATTTTTATACCAAACGGGCCTCTAAGTGTTGGCTACAGCCCCACTTATGCCTTTGTAAAGGACCGGATGAAATCCGTGATTTTGTTTTGAATAAAAGAAATAATAATAATAATAATAAAAATCTTTATTTCGGACACTAGGTCCATATCACATTTACAAAAAACACACAGTATTAAGAATAATAATTAATAAATTAAAAATTAAAAATTAAAAATTAAAAATTAAAATAAAATAAAATATATTTAGGTGGCAATTTTTATCCACCGTCTATACGACTCCGTCAGCAGCAGCCTGTCGCCTAGGCTTCTAATAATGGAGTTCCTACACGTGTCAACTCTGGACATGAACGATGCTATTTTCTGTCGCTGTATAGCATGAAATGATGCTACTCGAGCTTCAGTGAACATTTCGGAGGCGCTACAATACCACCTCAGACCCATAAGGTGCCTGAAGATGTTATTGTATGCCACTCGAATGGTGTCATGAGTTTTTTAGTATATACTGTCCAGAGTTGACACGTATAGAAAGTCTGACAATAAGACCTAAACAACGTAATTTTTACATCAGGCGCTGCCTTAAAAAACTTTCTAGCTATCATGTTCCCTACAACACACAGACTGCGTCTTTGGCGCTCGATGTCACTGTCATCTTTTAATTGAGAGGTCACGATGTGGCCAAGGTACCTGAAACGATGTGGCCAAGTTTATGTCCCGCCAAATATGATTAATTTATTAAGTTTTCGTCTAGAAGTAATTAGAAGAGACTCTTTCTTCGCAATGTAGTGAAGTGAGATTAAAAAACTTTCGCATATTCATTTTACCAAAAATATATTAAACTAGCTGGTGCCCGCGACTACGTCTGCGCAGGGTTAGTACTTCGAGGAGCTTATTATTTTATCCAAGGCCACCCTGACTAGACCTCCATCTATCATTATACCAAAATGTCATAAAATATGTACATGGTCAAACGCAATTGCTATAATAGAAATCCAAGAGAAAATATGAGAACATTTAAATACTTAGTGTATCAATCAGTAAACACTAATAATAAAAGACAGGACTTACGAGTACATACAAATATAAAATTATCACCATTGAAAAAACTGTCATTACATTTCATCACCCTTGACGGTATTTGTGTTACATTTCATCCCCCTTGACGGTCGCCGAGCACGTCTAGTGTATCGAGCTGGCAAAATCATTGCGTGCTTTTGACTTGAGGTGCGTTTGCTTAGCAATGAGGGCATTGGTGACGTTGCAATTGTTGACTCTTTTGTTAAAGCGTTCGTAAGGCTCATAATCGTTATTATTGCCGCTATTCCCACACTCTACTCGAACGCTAAACCGTGCATAAGACCTAAAATTGCACGATTGTGCTGTCAAATAGGTATTTGTCAAAAAACGATCAAAAACAACCGCTCCGGCCGTGATTTATAATTATACTTTTCGATGGCATAAATAACTATTTTTTAGCTTTGCGAACGGTGAACAAAAAGAGCCCTAAACGACATTTTCACCCACAAATTCGAACGCCATTGTGAGCGTTTTTAGCGTTATTTTCGCCAACTTGGGGCTATTCGAACGCACTATATAACCTATCAGAAACTGACACAACTTCGACAGAACTCTATTTATATTAGGCCGTTCCACCCGCGTGGTGATAGATGATAATGATAATAAAAATGTAACTATGTGCTATTCCAGACTCTATCTCTATCTATCTCTGTGACAAATTTCAATCAGATCCGTTCAGCCGTTATTGAGTAACAAACAATCATTAAAATCATCCATCCATCCATCCAAACTTTCATATTTATGATATTAGTGGGATATAAGTAGGAAGTAGGTTAGGATATTCGTTATTTGCCTGGTGGACGTTTGTCAGTGGTCGCAGAATTCCTTCATTATCAATTATTTTAGAAAAGCATTGTGTTGATTTTTAGATTTTTGATTTTTATATTACTGACAGATTTATGAGCAACTCAAGTAAACCACTTCAAAATTTGCAGAGGGTGAATTTTCATTAGCTTGAAAAATTAAACGTACTTATGTAATTCAACCAAACAATGAACTATTTTTAATGCAAATGCAATGCGAAATTTATGCAACTGTAGGTAATCGGTTATCACTGTTAGTTGTTCATTTTCTGTAGTATTTTTCAGTGATGTTGATGTTTTTTTCGGGACGAATTATCAGCGTAAAAATGCTTAATATAAGATTCGAAATACATAATAACATAACTTAAAAAAAAAACAGTAGGTACTTACTGTACAACCTGGGAGGATCTGCAGTTTTGTGTAACATGGTACATATACAATTTCTTTCAATTTACTTTTTAATTTTATTTTCGTCAAAACGAACGGAGTAAGTATATAATGCTGGTTTTCACAGGCATCTAGTCATACTCTTGTCTTTCTAGCTTAAGTGCAGAGAGGCATTTGTAGCATTGGATCGGCAAGAAAATGAAAATAAAACAAATTATGCAAAATACATTGCTGTTATATTTCAATATTCAGTTCTGTAAGAAATATACATTAAACAAAAATAGACTGACTTTATTTTGCATAGTATTGACCATCTCGGTTTGTATACGTATTTGAACATATTTCAATATAATTATAATTTTGCTACTACTTACTAATAAAAGTGATTCATGGACATTTTAATCTTGTATGGATCCTGCACCACTTCACAACACATGCTGGCATGATGATTCAAAGCTGTAGTTCACAATGATAAAAATTGAAATGTATGCGAAGATTTCACGTGTGCTCGCTTGCAAGAAAAATGTCCGACTGATGACGTACTGAACACGACTTTTAAGCCCCGCCTACTTGAACACGACTTTTGTTGGGTCATTTTTTTAACACAGTTACTGTTCCTGACTTATTATTATTCGTAGGCTAAAATTGAAAAAACCTGCTGGTTACTATTTTAGTTACATGTTGGCTATGTGTCACCTAAAAAAATCTAGTGTTATCGTTGAAAATTCTGAAAGTTTGGACGTGAAAATTTATTTTTATTGACCTATTTAGGATTTTTTTCCTGCAGAAAGCGAATAATATTAATGAATTCTATTCTGCTATTATTCTTTTCCTGTTCTTTTTCTAACCAAAGTATTTTTTTGTATAATGTTATCGATCTGTTTCGTGAAGATGATAGATGTTTAAAGATTCTGGTTTTTCCTATTATCAGGATGCGGGCGCTTTAAAATACAATTGTCTACAAGCAAGGTATGCTATGCTACAAACACTTCTAAATCGTATATTTATTGCAAACACATTGGATCTACAAAGTCCTAAGCATTTGAGGAAAACTCAAAATATAATCTTCAAGCAAGAGCTCATCAAGTATAAATATACATAATTATAAAGTATATAAATTATGTACAAAGTAAGATAAATGTTAACGGCAACTTACGTACAATGTTAATAATGTAGCAATGTCTGTCTGTAAAGTATAGGTACAACTAGGTACATAAACTAATCTTTTTTTGAACGAAACACGCAAGGTAATGAAATGCACTGCTGTTTTAAATAAAACAATATTAAATGAAACTGTACAAGCTTGTTTTGAAAACTTGTTTTCCTTTTCCCTTCCCCAACCAAACGTCTTCCAAAAAGGGGTTTGCAACGCATAAATTTAGGTTATACTGACATTTTCAAGATTCTGATAAATAAGACAAGATAGACTAATGGTACTTTTATTGTTTTCAAAATATATGCCTTTTCAATGTATACATTTTTGCATTAGCTGGAGCAATTATTAGTTATTAGCTTATTAAACACATACAAGTAAATAAATTTAATCTAAGTACAATGTTACTGATATAAAATAAACGTACCTGTTACAATAAAACTAATTCACAAAAATATTTCTAAATTATATATATTACAGGTAAAAAACAGCATTTAAGTCCCTGTCTACGGGTAGAGTGACCAAAAAGCTGGCAACGTTACCTCGTTGAATAGCCAGGCTGATACGTTGTCCGACATAAGTACCAGCTCTTGATCACCTGTAATTTCTTGGAGGCGACTGGACATCTCCTTTACTAAACGCCGCGCGCTGTGCATCTGGACCCCAAGAACAGAATAATGTAACTAGCTCCAAGACAAGCATATTTTCTCCGTTTGAGGTTTTCTGCAGATTCTGCAGCAGCACCTGCCGTCCGTGAAGTCTGCTAGAGGTGAGAAGGCGCAAAAGCAAAATAAAACACTTGGACTAGTCTTCCTTAGGGACCTCATCAATGCCTTCATTCATGGAACGTATTTACCGCCGATGCAGGGCTCGTAAAACGTGTGCCTCTAAATTTGTCTTCAATTTTAGGAAACAAAAAGAAGTTGCAAGGTGTGAGCTCTGGAATGCATAGCGGATCCTTCATCAGTTCATTTGAAGCCATCAAATACGCTTCTGTTACCTTAGCAAAATATGAGGACGCGTTATCATCGTGAAGAACGACTTCGAGGACGCTGATCACGAACTTTTTCTAAGACTCTGGGGGCAACCAAGATTTTGACATGCCAATGCTGTCCTTTGGTCTTCAAGCGATGTTGTAAATGTCTTGATTTGCCGAAATAAGAAGTTTCTTATACCTTATACGATTTTTCTTAACTTCCGTCGGAGAATCTTCAAAAGGAAAGACGCGTTCTGCCAACTGGCTTTTTCTTTCTGGTTCAAAGCAGTACCTACACCGCTACGCAGTTGGGTAGAATTATGTTACTATGTACTCGTTTTCTTTATAAATAAATATATATATTTTAAAAAACACACAGGTCCGTCACCTGTCACGATTCTATAGATAGCCAAAATCTGTCCTTCATTAAATTTTTTCATCATTTTATTGCAGTTCTCTGTTTACGCATTCGTTTCTGGTATTCTAATGTAATGTACAGACTCATTCTTATGTAATGTACCTATAGCATGTAATGTATATAGTAAGAATTTGCTGATAAGTTTCTATTGTCAGTTTTGAACAGTTGCGGTACGGTATCACTATTGGATTCTGTAACCGCAGACGCCGACCGACCTTCACATACATCGTCATGGAAATGATCACGTCCACGTTTAAATTGTCCAAACCACAAATACACAGAGCTTGGGTCTTCAACACCAAATGCCAACTGAAGTCTCTGACAAACCTCTTGTTGATTTAAGCACACAATTAAAATCGTAAAAAGTCATTGAGCAAAAATGTTCACGACTTAAATTCATTGTGATTCCAAAACACAATTTTCTTAAAGACGCCACAACGAAAAAACAAATGACAGTCTCACAAATTAAAAAATAACATGTTCCTAGAGAGTTTCATATTTAACGTAACAGCTTTTTTATTTTTTTATGTAAGAAGCCAGTTGCAGAAAGACTCAGTATGCTCCACGTATATTTTTAATATTTAACTACTTTTACTGGTTCATGCATTTTTGATTACTATTGTATTTCTCAGATACCTACTTTAAAAATTGAATTATATGAATTCCATTAACGTCATTTGAATGTTTTTACCAATTTATAAACATTAGATTAAATTATCATTACATAATTTTTTCATATTATGGAAAAAGATTACATAAATAAATACTAATATGTACCATACGTTTTCTTCATCGGACTTCTAAGGCACGTTTTGGCGATGCAATACTGGCGTTACCTCTGATTTCAACGTTAATTTCTGGAAATGCTCATGAAATCATACAAATCATATTTATTTGCAATAATTTATAGGCTAGTTGCAGTTGGTAACAAAATACGTTTGTACTCCATATTATGTATGTTAAGACGCGGTCTTACCCCAATTTTCAAATAATTTACGATGCTCTACGTAAGGTTGAAAATCGCTTGTTAGATTGGACGATGTAATGCGAAAATGCGTTAACTTTGTACGTTTTCTTTATATTTTCGATATATACTAACACAATTGAAAAAAAAACTGTTGGTTATAACTTTAGTACTATACGTTGGCTAAGTAGTACCTAAAAAAAATATAGTGTTATCGCTGAAAATTCTGAGAGTTTGGACGTGAAAGTTTATTTTTGTGGACCTATTCAGGATTTTTTTCTGCTGAAAGAGAGTTATATTTATGAATTCTATTCGGTTATTACTCTTTCCCTATTCCTTTTCTAATCTTTGTATTTTTTTCATAATATACTATCGATCTGTTTCATTACACTAGGTGTTTAAAAATTCTGCTTTTTCTTTAATCAGAGTACGAGCGTGCCTTAATGTTATTCTAAGAAAACTACAAATACAAATACAAATAATTTTATTACCAAGAAGAGTTACATTAACACAAATATAAGAAAAAACATAGTACTTAAGCTAAGGTTTATCTTAAATCTATGTAAAAAAGGAGTTACTGGTGATCCCCGCACTAGGCCAGGCCTGTATCGCGGGAGATCGACTCGGGATGTGGTTACCAGAACAAGGGTATGTGTACACTAACATAAAAGTAAGTAAAGATACAAAAGATAAAACTAATTCCAAATCAGACAAACTGCATAAAGTAAACATAACAAAAAGTAAAAAAGAAAAAGAAAAAAAGAAAAAGAAAAAGTACCTCAAATATAACTGTAAATACCATAAATTACAATAAAATTAGAACCTAGCTTAGCTCAGCTGACAATCGTATTCCAGTCTGGATGATTATGAAGACAAAAACAAAAAGTTAAGAGGAAGAAATAAAAAAAAAAAAAAGTGCTTGCCAATTTAGTTAAGGGGGGGGGGAGGGGTTACATTAAAACAAAAGGATTTATAAAGGTACTCAATGTTGTCAAACTAAGCAATGGTTGCCAGGAGACTCTCGGTGTTGTCGTAGTCCAAGGTCAGCAGCCACCTTCGTATTTTCTCTTTGACACCGTAGAGAGAGCACGTTAGTTCACAGTGTTTGCTTGCACAGCGGTATATGAATGGGTATGAGTGATATTTGAATCGTTTTGCAAATTTTGTCTTAACGGAAGGAACTTTTACTTTGAGACGGCAGCTTGAACTAGGTGGGGCTGACGAGGACTGGAGACGATAAGTCTGGTGGTAGGCGGTTATCACCCGATGTATGTAAAGCTGCCGGACAGTAAGAATTTGGGTAGAGGCGTAAAGAGCAGTCGTTGGAAATCTAAAAGGGAGCCGACACATGACTTTAAGGACTGAGCGTTGAGCTCTCTCTACTGTTATCATGTGTGTCTTCGCGGCTCCACCCCAGACAGTGATGCAGTAACCCAATATAGACTGACACAACACAACTACATTGCAACACTCAATTAAGAGTACATTACATCATAACAGTAAATCTTGATGAGTATTACAAAAATGACAGATATATTACTAAACCACAAAGCAGCAGTGTACAAGCTGTAGATTATTTTATGTTGCAGTAACGTCATTGTGCAATTGGTGCGTATTTTTCTCTTACTTGTAATTATTTTTATATTTAAAGAAACAGAAACTTGCCATTTCAATTTTATATGCATCGCGTTTAAGAGTGACTTTAAATTCAATGGATTGCAAACTAGCCTTTAGGATAAGTCATAAGAAAGAAAATAGGAACAAACAATTTTGGAAAAAAATACGAGTGTGAGTTTTATCAAGTTAGTGAAAAAAGTTCTTTAATTTAAAAGCAAATCCAAGTGCTATATCTATAGTCAATATAAATCATTCTGAACGGTAAACATACTCAATCTCAACATAACGTATGCAAATATGAACTTAATTACTTTGAACAAGAACTACACTTGATCGTGGAATGTTTATTTAGATGAGGTAAAACAAAGATCTATTTATTACTAGCTAACACCGGTGGTTTCGCTTGCATGACATAGGTGTGGGATACCTGTCATGGACAAGCGTTACGCTTAATACCGATCAGGCAAACGACTTGCCGATCCGGTGACAAAAACATCTTGTCTTTCCTAGTATATCAGAGACAGCATCACCTCCGGACATGACGTCAGGATCTTGAAGAAGAAGAAGAGGTTCTTTCCCCCTCTCGCTGGGCTCCGCCCCTTTAAGCCGGTAGAGGGGATAGACTCGAGCTTGCCTTGCCTGAGCGGCAGGCGCTCTCGTCACCTTGAATCTCACTATAAGATGGATAAATATGAGTCCATCAGGCAGGTTTAAAAATATAGGTCTAGAATAAGGTTTCGCATATAATAATTGTTTTATTTTCAGGTAAAACATTATATTATATGCTACGAACCGTTATTCTAGACCTATTAAAGTGAGATGTGGTTATTATCGCCTTGTGGCAAGCTCTAAAAAGATGCGAAAGTGTGAAAATTACCCAAAAAAGTTTAGAGATAACTTTATTATTTCATTTATGCTAACAGTTATGCTCTTATAAGTACATGTTGTATGTGACAAAATACAAAATTAAAAACAATCAACCAAATGACAATTTCCATAAACAAAAAAACTAAAATTTCTTTGAGTGATTGACTAAATCTCTGATTGACTCTCTTGATTGATTAATTCTCTGATTGACTAAATTTATTATATCTAATTGTCTATGATCTTGACTTCTTTGTCTATACAGATATTGTGTTGATCACCACAGAATGTCAATGCAAATACGATTCGAAAATACGTAGCAAATCTAAAAAAAATAAAGGTTTATCCACACATGACTGACAGCTTCGTTTGCGGCAGCCGCCGGTAAAACGCGGAAAATTGCTAGTTACTTTTCATGTTGATTGATGTTACGGGCTTCACCGGTGGAATGTGCGAGTGAGCCTTAACGCCTACGAAACTTTGAAAATGCTTAACTGTTATAAGTTTTTAAACTGACATGGTCACTACTGCAAGAGCTAACTTTACAAACGGGATATTAACCATGTATTGTATTTAATGCGCCATGTTCACGAGTAAACTGGTGAGATCAGTTTACTTATATAATTCATTATCAAAAAACGATATTAAAAAATATTTAGTGACACTTCCGCTGAAAAAAAACATGATTTTGGCCTATTTGGGGATATTGACTCGTCGAGCGCTAGACCGACAGACTAGTGCTCGACGAGTCAACATCTCCTGAAGATGCCTCGTGTAGAGGCGAGAGGGAGGGTGGTGCACACCCCCAAATAGGCCAAAATCATGTTTTTTTTCAGCGGAAGTGTCACTAAATATTTTTTAATATCGTTTTTTGATAATGAATTATATATGTAAACTGTATTTCCGCAAAGTAACGCCTGAATCAATAAATTATCATAATTAATTATATATATAGTAATAATAGTAGTTATTGCTTATAAAATTATTCTTAAAATTTAAAGGTAAGTACATAAATATACATATATATATATATATATATATATATATATATATATATATATATATATATATATATATATATATATATATATATATATATATATATATATGCCATTAGAACACTTTATAGTTTAATAATTTACAAATATTACAGTTGTCTGGAAGAGATCGCTTATAAGCGATAAGACCGCCCATTGTACGTTTGTTTTATGTACAATAAAGCGTTATCTATCTATCTACATTTCCAAACCCGAATTAAAATCTAGGAAACTTTCCTTTCCTTTTTTAATTTAAATTTATTGTACACATGCTGGTTTGATGACATTAATCATCAAAGGTTTTATTTCATAAAATTTTCCTTTATACCGACTTAAAAAAGGTGGATGTTATATGTTCGTGTGTATGTATTGTATTTTTGTCTGTTTTTCGCCGATTTCTTCCCTATTTGTGGACAGATTCTCAAAATTCTTTTTTGTTTAGTAGAGTATATTGCCTATGGGACCACCCATTTAAATTTCATCAAATTCGGTCAAGCAGTTTTTCATTTACACACTAAAAACTGAAAAGTGTTAAGCCAATTTGGTTATATCATCATTGACGGTGAATGACAATTGAGCCCGTAAGTATCACGGGGCATAAGGGTCCCGTAAATACCATTAAAAACGGTGTGGTCTTACCAAAAAATGTAAACGACTTAAATTTTTGGTAAAAGAAATTTTACAATATTTCTCCATGTCACGTGACATTTTCAAAAATGTCATGTGGGTGAAGAACGTAGTTAAATGAAACTAGGTAGGTAGGTACATCTAGAAAACTCAAAGAATAGGCACTCTCTCTGTATGAACTTAAAAGTGCCAGTTTCCCCCTCAACCCGTGATTGCATCTCCGATTCAAACAACGACGGTCCAGCAATCTTTAGTTTTGGGAAATCGTCAAGGCTTTGGGGTATGAATTTGGAGAAACTTTGCTGTGTCTAGTATGTATTGTGTATTGAGAATTTGGTATTTGGTAGAAACACATACCTACTTTTATAATGTTAAAGTCTGACACATTTATCACAGCTTGGGTGAAGAATTTGTAGCCTAGTAGGTATTTTTTAAACATTTTTGTGCATATTAGTCTTCTAGGTTGTTTTTATCCTCACGATATATTTGTAAAGCAGAAACGTAGACAGATTGGTATTATAACATTACACAAATGGACACCCAAAAACAAACAAATGAAATGAAGGTAATTCAAGCGGATCGTGATGAAAACTCATTTTGACGCAAATAGGTCGACATTTAGCCGGGTTTCTCTTGATGGAAGGCGATCATCGGTGAAAGACAGAGCTCATTTACTAAAAAGGAACAAATTATTCCAAATATCCAATGCTGGATAAATAAAAAGACTCAAGTTCAAGCATGATTACAAAAATAGACAACCTTATATTATTATATAAAAGCCAACGTCTGTCTTTCCCTTCTCGTTGTATAATATAATATGTAGGTTTGTGAGAGTGTGTAATGTATGTGTTTTGAACAAACCACCAGATGTATAGATTTATTTTATTATCTAAATCCTCCTTCCCAACTTTTACATAAAAGTTACAAATAAGGCACATGGCCCGTATCAGGATCTTTATAGGGCGGCATGCTCTAATTTCGTGGCTAGGCGTGGACGAAGCGGGCGAGGAGAATAAGATATCACATGTACAATGAGTCTGCTTTTATTACGTCACACTGAAATTTATTATTACAGCACATAGTGTTTAGAGATCAACTTGAATTAACTTGGGGACAAGGTATTCCACTTAGTAGCGACCGACCGACCAATCAGCGAACAGCAACACGCTACCAGAGCTATACCAGAGATGGCGCCACTTTGCATCTCTAGTCCACCAAAACTAAACTAGATGGCGCTTGATTAAATAATAACATCGATTAAAGCTATGCACCGACACACATTTAAAATCATGTTTACCTTTGAAAAACGGTTAAGTAAGAATGTGTTATGCGAATAATAATGCAAAAGTCCAACAATAACCCATAATAGATCATTTTGTCATTTCACCTTCCTTCATCCTTCCATTCTAATTCATTACTTTTTACTGATACCTACCTGTTCCTCTTTGCCATTTTTTTAAGCTACGCAACATAAACCATATTTAATATCAATTCACTTTTGCAAAAACTGTCCTAATTTGCATTTAACTTCTCGAGTAATTCAGCGCGTATACAACGACAAGTGTACTGCCGTGTGATTCTGTAATGATCCGTCGACGAGCTCACCAATGTCAAATACCCTTGTACATAAGGTTGATTTCCCAACGTTTCTTGTCATCTCTTCATTTATTTCACGGATGTTGTCAAAGATGCAACGATGTTTGCAATCGCACAGCTGCAATCAAGATCCTGAAGACGGACGAAGCTGAAACACAGAGTTCGATAAATTTCTAAAATAGTAATGGTATTAATATTATTGTATGGGTCAGACTATCACATGGTACCATGGTACCCCATATCCTCCTTAAAACGTTCTTTTGGATTGTTTCAGGGAAGGAATATATTCTGAAGTAAACGTCCTATAGCTGAGATGATGATGATTACATAGGCTTACCTATTTTTATAAAACTAGGTTAGTACTCGTATACAAAAGCTTCAAAGTTTTTATCAATAAATTTGTCCCGTCGTGTGAAGTGGGTCAAATGGTAAGTTATGAAACCACGATCCGAAACTATAACGGACGCCTTGGACGTGAGTTATGGCCTCTGGTAAACTTTAATCGCTTACAGTATAACAGGGCCGTTACCACCGATATGTTTTTTGAGACACCACAAAATCAATGTTAAAATTTTTTGCTAGTGAATACGTAAATCCCGTGTTTGTGTCTAAATAACTTAAGAATAATATTAGATATTACATGGATAATATTAAAAAAAGCTTAATGTATATTACCAGTAAAGTTTGACTATTCCATATTCTC
This sequence comes from Selenia dentaria, assembly GCA_917880725.1. Lineage (NCBI taxonomy): Eukaryota > Metazoa > Arthropoda > Insecta > Lepidoptera > Geometridae > Selenia > Selenia dentaria. The sequence continues at coordinate 31,724,896 of OU862879.1, forward strand.
CATTATGTTTAAAGCGACGAATGGATAAAATGACAATATAGGTTTGCTTTGTTTACGCATTGTTTTTCTGACACAATGTGCGTGTATACACTCTCACAACCCCTGCAGGGATGTAAATGCACAAGTGTAACAGTTTGTATGTATAGTTATTTTACTACATCCGCACCTGAATACCTTGTGGGATCTAGGCTGAGCCTGTACTATGGTAGCCTGTTGACTGATGTACATATACATAACCGGACACAGGTTTGGCTTGTCTGGATATGGAATCCGGGATCAGCGGCTCAGAAGGCAGGGTTGCTTCCAACTGCACCGAACAGCCAGTCAAACGCCTCTAGAGCTTCCAAACACAGCGAAAGCTTAGAGCTAAGTCTTGAATAGTAAATTACTGATGAGAGATTCAAAAATCGTCTGAATTTGGGGACAGTTTTATCCCCGAGGTGAATACTCTACTTTTCATACTTACACGAAGCATAAATAGTTGTTTTAAAATGAACTTATAAAGTAAAAACGTAAAATGTAATGTATGTGTAAATGTAGTTTCCTACGTAGGCACAAGTTAAACATCAAACCACCCGAAGAAACCCTAAATTCGGCAAAAAACACAATTTCATTTGCGACGTCTAAAATAGTCTAAATTTCCGTCAATAAGTCGTTAAGTTGTTGTTGGATAGCCAAGTTGTAGAAATAAAAACTTTTCGGTGTTTGTGCCTGTAACAAGAGTTTTCGCCCAAGTAGTTAGTACTTACAAACTCATTGGTTTAATAAAGTGTTCCAGTACTTTCTCGTTAAGTGAAAGATTAAGTTCTCTTTAGTGTAAGTTTTCATAACAAATTTTGACGTTTGAAATTCAAATCACTTAATTGACCGAGGAGTTGTAAAATTAGTGAAATAATAAAATTTTGTACTTACAGCTTTATAGCGATAGCGGGAAAAAGGCCAACAATGGCTATAGTTTATTTTGTTAAATTTTCTTAGATATATGTGTTTCTTCAAGTGTTGACATTAAATAGTGGTGTATTATTAACCATGAAGTATTCGTAATAGTGAACGAATGTAGGTGAAGAAAACTAGATAATTTGTTGTTTTGTGATTTCGTCGTCAATCGCCTTAGAAACCTTTAGTAATGTATCCACCACTTTAGTAGAACGTGACATAGACAAGACAATGAATTAAATCCAGACTTATGTATGTGACGGTGAATTGATTCTGACTACTTGAACAAAAACCTCACTTGATGCAACTATAAACTATAAACATAGTTAACTTGAAGCAAATGTATTAACGCAAAAAAGAACTTAATTGCCCTAATGATATACTAATGACTTACTTTAAGATACAGTATGTTAGGTAGGTAGTAATCTGGTGGTTTTAAAAAGTAACGGATATGAACTACAAAAAATATATATTAAAAATTATCACACTTGATCTTCGGGCTAACAAACAATGTTTTAATTTTTATCATATTTACTGTTTGATTATGATTTTTCAAGCCCTGATGCCTGCTTATAGAGTCATAGCTGCTGATTGTGGCTATAATAGTTATGAAAATACTAGCGACTGCCCGTGACTTCGTTCCAATGGTTATGGCTTATGCTTATAACCTCCCATCTTTTCTTAATATTTCTTTGAAATGAAATGAAATGAAATAATTTTATTGTTAGAATTTTGGGTAATAAATTATTGCTTAGATGTAACAGCATTGTTAAGCTCCAACAAAATTCTGCCCGATTAGGCGTACAAATACTTGTTATAATTTAGGTTATTAAATTTCTATTTTATTTTAGAAACAATGTGCTTGCTACATTGCCATTGTATTTACATAAATTGGAAACTAAAACATTCATTATAATTGTGTATAGTAAAATCATTAATAATATGTCAAAAGAGAAAAAAAAAAAAAATTGTCACTTAGGTAGTCCTGTACAGAATAATAAGCTTTGTCCAAAAGGTAGTTAAATACTTTCTTTTTAAATTCATTATTATTAAATTGTTTATAAATGTCAGGTAACTTATTAAATATTCGTATTGCCATACAGTTGGCATTTTGACTGTTTAATCGAAGTCTCTGTGGGGGAACGTATAATTTATTTACATTTCTACAACTTCTCGTTATTACATCTTTATGTATTTTGAACAGAGCTGGATGTTTATTGACAAATAAACAGATTTCATATATATAAAGCGAAGGAAAAGGTAATATTTTCAGAATCTTGAAAAGTGGTCTACAACTGTCTAGAAAGCCTGCTCCAGAGATCGAACGTATACATTATTTTTGAACAAGGAACACTTTTTCTGCATCTACCGAAAATCCCCACAGAATGACCCCATACCTAAGACAGGATGAAACATATCCGTGATAAGCCGATAGAGCGGCTTCTTTCGAAGCTATTTGGGTGAGTCGATATAGAACGTAAACAAATCTGTCCAGTTTCATGCATAAATTATGTATATGAGCTTTCCAGTTGCAGTATTTATCTATTGTTACACCAAGAAATACCGTATCACTTACTTGCTCTAAAACATTACCATCGTGTAAAACATTAATATTCATAGGTGTGCTATTGTACGTTTGAAGTTCTATTAGTTTTGTTTTGCTAATATTCACTGATAAGTCATTATAATCAAGCCAATTCAATACGTTAGTTAAAGCTTCATTAGCTTCTGCCTCAAATGTAGACTTATTGGTACATTTAACTATGATTGTGGTATCATCTGCAAAGAGTAAGCAGGGCTGTTTTATGCAGTTTGGCAAATCGTTTATGTAAAGAATAAACAGCAGTGGGCCTAGAACGCTGCCTTGCGGTACTCCACGCTGATTTAGAAGATACTGCGAGCGGAACGTAGTTTTAGTTTTTTTTACTATTTTGTTTATTTCGACACTTTGATATCTATCGCTAAGAAAACTTTTAATCCATTCGTTAGCTTTTCCACGGATACCATAATTTTCTAACTTTTGTAATAAAGTCTTGTGGTTAACAAAATCAAAGGCTTTGCTCATATCTAGAAATATTCCTACTATAGGCATTTTTTTATCAAGACTTTCCATTATCATTTTTATAAGGCTAAAGCAAGCGTCAATTGTAGAGCTCATTTTTCTGAAGCCATATTGCTCTGGTTTCAGTATTTTATGAAGATCGATGAAGCTAATTAGTTTTGAAGTCATAATTTTTTCAAATAATTTCGAAATAATAGGAATGAGGGTTATAGGCCTATAATTAATTATTCATTTCACACTCTTTGCCTTTTTTAAATATGGGTTTTACTATAGAGTATTTCAAGCGCTTTGGAAATACTCCCTCTGAGAACGATAAATTAATTAATAGCATAGTGGTATGGATAACTGAATTGAGCAGAACTTCAAAATGTGAGTATTTATATCGTCATAGCCAGTTGCATTAGACTTTTTCAAAGATTTTATTGTTTTAAGCACGGTTGGCGGGTCGGTTGGAGTTAAAAATATTGTTTTACTTAACTTTGTCTCAAGAGAATAATTGTTTGTAGCTGTGCTTGGAATTACATTATTGTTAGATCCAACGAAGTAGTTATTAAATAGATTAGCAATTGTTTGGGGGTCATTGTACACGGTATCATTTTGCATAATTTCTTTGATATTGGATGGTTTAGATCTGTTATTAACATTATCATTTATAAGTTTCCACGCTGCACTGCAACGGTTAGTGGATTGATGTATAAAGTTGGTTTTGTTGATTTTTTGGGCACATAAAATACATTTTTTCAATATTTTTGAGTAGGTTAGGTATCTTTTATAATTAAGCTTTTTATTTGTCGATGATAGACTGTATTTAAGATAGTCATGGGTAACATTCCAACCCCCTGTTCTATCTTTCATTAGATTTCGTAAGATCCTTCTCCTGGCTACAACCCATCCGCTGTCGCGCGCGATAGCGCACTAACCGCTCTGGGACAAGGTCCTTAGCAGGAAAAAAAACGATCACTCTGCCCATTCAAACGATGATAACTCGGGTTTGGCTAAGTTTCTAGATATGAAACATACACCGATCGTATTGAACTACGTTAATGGTGGTAGAAAAATGGGTGTCGATGAGTGTAATTAAGTGTGCGTCGAAGATGAAAAGACCAAAGCATATTTATCCCGTATATATTTTCTTATTCTGAAGTAATTAAAGTACTTATTAAAATAAGTCTTTTGGTATTTTATAGTAACTTCTTTTGACAATAATTAATACAACAATAAAAGAATTAGCGAGACTGTTCCATCCGTTCTCAAGTTATAGCGAGACAAGGATAAAAAGGGGTTCATTTTATAAAATAGGTAGATTCAATTGTTGATAGAATTAATATAATTACTTACGTTAGCATTTTTAAGAATTGTTTTATATTTTCTTCATTACAACATACTATTTTTGAATTTTTAGTAACACTCCTTCAATCTCATTTAGCGTCTAAAATTGATAAAAAAATTATAGGAAGTGCATCGCAGTGCAGTGCAGTGGGTCAGGTAAAAATTTGCTTCTAATTCTGATTAACATTGTATCTATCATAGGTAGGTGAGGCGCTCTCTATTAAAAGCACGGCTTGCCAGGCTAAAAAATAAAATATGTCGCCTACAGTACCGCTACATTTCTACGCAAGTACTTATAACACGTACAATGTACCTACATATTGGAAATTATTCTTGTTGTTTATACTATGCCGGATGGGGCTAGGGACAGACCTTAATCTGAGATTTTAATCAAAATGGGTAACTGTTGAAGCCCCTTTGAACCCCTGCATAACATAATTGTGGGCAAAGATAGTTCGTTGAGTTTGGGTTCACATTGTTGGTATACTTTTACGCTTACTTAATGAGAAAATTATTTATTTTTAAACGTATTATAGATAGATAAACTCTTGCAACTATTGCAACACCAACACGTATCACAAACAAAGGTATACGATTATTTTGTGCTTTACAATTTGTACGTGTACGGTTGTACATTTGCCAAGTTGCCATTCCTCAAGTTAATTATGTTTATAGTTTATAGTTGCATCAGGTAGGATTTTTGTTCAAGTAGTCAGAATCAAGTCACTGTCTCTTAAATAAGTCTGGTGAAGAAGAAGTGGATGAATTACTAAAGATTACTAGAAACATAAAACAGTTATATATCTATAACATTTGTAGGTTTATTCGTAAAACTCTTGACAAAAACATACATACAGTGTTTGGTGTGGAGCGCACTTCATCTGGGGCTCCGTAGACTGTAGTAGAGCGTGCAAGCGATTTGTGTATTGGTCTGCGAAGCGGGTGCTTTCAAGAAGTCCTCACCGAATTGTCTTCGATAACAAGAAGCTTACAAGATGCAAATCAATGGCCTAACAAGTTTACAATGGCACTGACCTAACTTATCACAAAATAACTTAACTAACAAATAGATGGGAGGTACTCACATTAATCCCGATGAGCTTAGCATCCGGTACTCGGTTTTTTTATGGGGAGAGACAGACACGGGGGCAAGGGACTCAGGATGGGCTAAACCGACAAACCTTAGGGCTCCTGCACGTGTTTTCTGCGATCTTTAAATCCTCGGCTGCTCGGCGGTGTTCCAACTCCAGTGTGGATCCTCAAACCGGTGTAATGTACCACTCTAACACTATACACAAAACATGGCCTATAGCGTGATCTAATTTACACTCAATTAATTATACATTACACAACAACAAATGTCTCGCAGCCATTTTACTCAAAAGCAAGAGGTTATCTCGCAGCCTATTTTAACAAATTACAAATTGCAAGTGATCAGCTGTCAAAGACAATACAAAAGTATGACAGTATCTGTCAGCCCAAAGAATGGCGTTCCAAAACAATACAATATCCAAATGATGTTACGAGCGGCGCCATCTATGTCAGAGTTCAGGACCAAACATACAGCTATAACATTTACCAAAGTAAAGAATATTAGCAAACGTAGCACCCGGTGAGCTAGTTTCCTAGTTGTGCCTAGAACTCCTACACATTATGGTAAAAAAACTAACACGTATGAAGGAGCAAAACTTTATAAGAAATTACCTTGAAGTATAAAAAATATACCCTCTTTTAATATATTCAAAACTAAGTTCCAGGAACACATATTTTAAGAAACCATTAGTGTTGTGTTAGATAGGTGATCACCTAAATTATTTATTTTTTATAACTTTGGAAGGACGTATTTTGTAAATTTTTAACTATTAATTATTGTTCTCATTTATGTGACCTTGGTCTTTTTTTGAGAATAAAATATCTTTAAACCTAAACCTACTAAGGCGATTGACGAGGAAAACACAAAACCAACGCTACTGATTTCCTGTACCAGTATTCGTGCACTATTACAAGCGCTTAATGGTTAATAATGCACCACTATTATATGGCAACACTTGAAATACACTACCTAAGAAAATTAAAAATAAAACATTACCGTTGTTGAGCTTTTTTCACACCATCGCTATAAAGTTGTAAGTACTGAATTTTATGACAACCCCTCAGGCAATTAAGTGATTTGAATTCCGAACCTCAAAATTTGTAAAGAGAACTTTATCTTTTACTTAACTAGAATCGGCTGGAATAATTTATAAAAGCTTAACCAAACGGAGTTACGGAGTTTGTAAGTACTAACTACTTGGACGAAAACTCTTGTTACAGTGACAAACACAGAAAAGTTTTTTTATCTACACTAATGTTGTAACATTCTACTTATGTTTCCAATACTTGACTTATAATTACTACTGTTATAGAACAGACAACAAAACACTCAATTTAAGCAATTTCACATGATGGTATAATATCCACATCGATATCGTAAAATCTCATTATAACATCAATAAAACGCGACCAATTAACGTGGCGAGCCTTATGTCAAAATCCTCATACAAGTTGTATAAAATTTTGATATTAGGCTGGCTTTTGAAAACAGTTGGGTTATACGTGAAAACTTCGTCGAAACTACTAAACTTACATACACAAAACTCTTTGGTAAGATCTTGTGCCAATTAAATAAAAAAAGAACAGCGCGCGCTCGCTCCTGATTGGCCCTGCGCGCGCAGCTGCATTTTAATGGCGGCAAGTTCACTGTGACAATAAATACGCGTGAATTTAATGTTTGTTTTGTTTTTAAAATACAAATTAAAAGTTAAAAATGGATAGCGACGATGATATTTGTACGCCTCCAGATATTCTAGAATTGGCAACAAAAGTAACTCACAATCTTTTGCCAGAAAAATCTAGAAAATTATATGAAAAAGAATATCATAACTTTTTGGCATGGAAGACCGAAAAGAAAACTACATCATTTTCTGAAAATGTCATTCTTGCGTATCTCAAAGACCTCTCCGACAAATTCAAACCATCTTCTATGTAGGCTAAATATTCTATGCTCAAGTCCACACTGAGTATCTACAACAATATTGATATCACGAAGTATTCAAAGGTCATAGCGTTCCTGAAACGCAGTTCAGAAGGACACAAGGAAAAAAAGTCCTTGACGTTTACATCAGGTTAAATAAAGATGTTCCTGGAAGATTCACCAGATATTTTGTATCTTTTTGAAAAGGTAAGTGTATTTTAGTTCTGTTATTTAATCTACCTAGTACTTACGTACTACACACGCAAGTTATCTAGATACTCCGTTTAAGCGCTTTGTGTATAAATTTGATAGTAGGTACCTACACTTTACTACTTCATAAATCATAGTTTTTGCCTTGGCTATGTACCTCAAGCTTATTATATCGTTTATTGTTACAGGTTGCACTAATCTTCGGCATAATGGGGGCATGCCGAAGGCAAGAGCTATACAACATCCAGTTCGATGAAGTCTCTAACATAGACGACAGTACAATCATGGTGAAAGTTTCGAAAACAAAAACGAAAATAGATCGTTCTTTCGTTGTGACGGGCAACTGCTATGCCGTATGTAAAAAATACATGGAACTTCGACCCACCCCCTGTCGAAACCCTACCTTTTTCTTGAGCTATAGATCGGGGATGTGCGTCGATCAAAGAATTGGTATTAATAAATTTGGTGCTCTGGGAACTCAAAAAACTATCGCAAGTTTTTTGAATCTGGCTAACCCAGCGTTGTACACGGGGCATTGCTTCCGGCGCACCTCGGCGACCCTTCTCATAGATAGCGGTGGTGATGACCGCACTGAAACGACACGGGGGGTGGAAGTCTTCTACTGTGGCTGAAAGCTACATTGATGAGTCTTTAATGAATAAAATTCAAGTCTCAAATACGATCTTGAACAGTATAGAAAACAAGACGAATGAAGTAATTATAAATATTCCGACTCCGTCTACGAGCTATACTGCTTGCCCCGCGACCGCTACAGCTGCTGGATCAATAATTAACATTAACTTTCAAAATTGTACCATCCAAAATTTGAACAATTATTATAAATAAACTATTGTCAGCTTTTACTCTTGTTGTTTGATTAATTGCATTAGTGAAGATAAAGTAGTGTATGCAACTGCATATAACACGGGTATTAAAACACTCGTTACTATTATGAAACTCGCTGCGCTCGTTTCATAAACTCACACTCGTGTTTTAATACCCTTCATTATATGACAGTTGCATAAACTACTATATTTCTACATTTTGGCTATCCAAAAACAACTTGACTTATTGACGGGAGTTTAGACGTCGCAAATGTGATTGTGTTCTTGTTCCGAAATTAGTGTTACTTCGGGTAACGGTGTCGATATGATTAGTTTGTATCTAAGTAGGAAATAACAATTACAAATTCATTACATTTTACGTTTTTACTTTATAAGTTCTTTTTAATACAACTATTATTGCTTCGCGTAAGCGTGAAAAATAGAGTATTCAGAGCCGTTGATCCCGGGTTAGATACCCAGACAAGCCAAACCTTTGTCTGGATATGTATATGTATATCAGTCAACAAGCTACCATAGTACAGGTTCAGCCTAGTTTCACACTATGCTGAGCCTGTAATGTACATACCCACAAGGTATTCAGGATCCCACCTGAAGACCTTGTGTGGATGTAGTACCTAATAAACAATACATACAAACTATTACACTTCCATACTTACAACTGTACTTCCCTGCAGGGGTTGTGAGAGTGTATACACGCACATAGTGTCAGAAAAACAATGCGTAAACATAGGGAGCCGATAAATTTATGCCATCTTATCCCTTCGTCGTTTTTTTAAACTTTCAACATATTGGAGAATATGGAACAGTCAAATTCTACTGGTATTATACATCAAGCTATTTTAATATTATCCATCTGATCTCTAATATTATCTTAAGTTACTCGTATAAAGATACTAAAACTGAATTTACGTTTACCTGAGTTTATATAGGGTACAATGTGATGTATACGGGTCTTACGTTTAGACGAGTTTATATAGGGTACAATGTGGTGTATACGGGTCTTACAATAAGACGAGTTTATATAGGTTACAATGTGATGTGTACGGGTCTTACGTTTACCTGAGTTTATATAGGGTACAATGTGATGTATACGGGTCTTACGTTTACCTGAGTTTATATAGGCTACAATGTGATGTATAGGGGTCTTACGTTTACCTGAGTTTATATAGGCTACAATGTGATGTATACGGGTCTTACGTTAAGATGAGTTTATATAGGGTACAATGTGGTGTATACGGGTCTTACGTTAAGACGAATTTATATAGGGTACAATGTGGTGTATACGGGTCTTACAATAAGACGAGTTTATATAGGTTACAATGTGATGTGTACGGGTCTTACGTTTACCTGAGTTTATATAGGGTACAATGTGATGTATACGGGTCTTACGTTTACCTGAGTTTATATAGGCTACAATGTGATGTATACGGGTCTTACGTTAAGACATGTTTATATAGGGTACAATGTGATGTATACGGGTCTTACGTTTACCTGAGTTTATATAGGCTACAATGTGATGTATACGGGTCTTACGTTAAGACGAGTTTATATAAGGTACAATGTGGTGTATACGGGTCTTACGTTAAGACGAGTTTATATAGGGTACAATGTGGTGTATACGGGTCTTACGTTAAGACGAGTTTATATAGGGTACAATGTGGTGTATACGGGTCTTACGTTAAGACGAGTTTATATAGGGTACAATGTGGTGTATACGGGTCTTACAATAAGACGAGTTTATATAGGTTACAATGTGATGTGTACGGGTCTTACGTTTACCTGAGTTTATATAGGGTACAATGTGATGTATACGGGTCTTACGTTTACCTGAGTTTATATAGGCTACAATGTGATGTATACGGGTCTTACGTTAAGACGAGTTTATATAGGGTACAATGTGATGTATACGGGTCTTACGTTTACCTGAGTTTATATAGGCTACAATGTGATGTATACGGGTCTTACGTTAAGACGAGTTTATATAGGGTACAATGTGGTGTATACGGGTCTTACGTTAAGACGAGTTTATATAGGGTACAATGTGGTGTATACGGGTCTTACGTTAAGACGAGTTTATATAGGGTACAATGTGGTGTATACGGGTCTTACGTTAAGACGAGTTTATATAGGGTACAATGTGGTGTATACGGGTCTGACGTTAAATATAAACATTATCGGCAATTGTTTCATCGGCGTTCTTTGTCCTTCAGTCGTGCGATTCTCTAATGATTAGTACGTAGGATCTTGAGTACAGTTGCTTGTCGTTACATCCAGCCGTACGATTCTCTAAGAGCAAACATCGTTGCATCTTTGACAACATCCGTGAAACAAATGACGAGATGGTAAGAAACGTTGGAAAAACAACGTTATGTACAAGGGCGATATCTCATAAAGTATTTGACATCGGTGAGTTCATCGTTAAGCTCGTCGATGAATCTTTAGAAATTTAGAGAATTGCACGGCTGTTTTTTTCCGCTCTGATGACTCAATCACATTAATAGTCAGTTTTCGCAAAGATTTATTGATGTGATTTATTGATTGATTTTAGTATTTTATGTTGCGTAGTTTAGAAGAATGGCAGAAACAGGCAGGTAGGTACCAGTAAAAAAGACAAGGATTAGAATGGAAGGACGAGCAAAAAGATGGAAGGACAAACCTGAACTTTTATGGATGGTTGTTGGACTAATTAATTTATATTCGCATAACACATTGTAACAACAGTTTTTAAAGGTAAACAGGATTTTATATGTGTAACTAAATATAACTTTTACGTAAGAAATGGGTAGCATGATTAAGATATTAAAATAAGTCTAAACATGGGGTGATTAGTTCAAGACACCATATAGATTAATATATAACCATACTTTGCACTCTTACAAACCTACATATATATTATATAACGCGGAGGGACAGAGAATAGTTGCCTTATATTTAAGGCTGTCTATTTTTGTAAACATACCTTGAACTTGAGTCTTTTTATTTATTCAGCATTGGATATTTGGAATAATTTGTTCCTTTTTAGTAAATGAGCTCTGTCTTTCACCGATGATCGCCTTCCATGAAGAGAAAACCCGGCTAAATGTCGGCCTATTTGCGTCAAAATGAGTTTTCATCACGATCCGCTTGAATTACCTTCATTTCATTTGTTTGTTTTTAGGTGTCCATTTGTGTAATGTTATAATACCAATCTGTCTACGTTTCTACTTTAAAAATATATCATGAAGATGAAAACAAAGCTTGAACTAGAAGCCTAAAATCCACACAAATATTAATAAATTACCTACTAGGCTTCAATGATTTGAAGCCTAGTCTGTCTAGTAATGTAATGAGTAGTAAAAGTAAAGTCTGACGCATTTATACACGGGTTGGGTGATCCCATCCCGTGCATAAATGTGTTAGAGTTTTACATTATAAATGTAGGTAGATATATGTTTCTACCAAATACCAAAATCTACACAATACATACTTGACATAGAAAAGTTTCATCTTAAACCAGCACAAAATCCATTCTCCAAACCCTTGAGGATTTCCCAATATTTGTTCGGGGATCACACTCGACGATTGCTCGAAGACAGTCATTGTTTTACTCAGATATGCAATCTTGGGTTGAGGGGGAAACGTGAGGGGGTAACTAACGCTTTAAGTTGGTAGTGCTCGTGTTCAAAAAGTAGGAGCGAGAATGGTTTTGCTCAAACTACAGTATAAACTTTAACACCTGTATAGGAAGATATAATTTTTATGAAACAATCGAAGAGCACAAAAAATAAAGCAATAAAACTAATTTTCTTCCGACTTCCAAAAAGGAGGAGGTATGACTGTAGAAGTAGAAGAAAAGGCTGTATTTTTTATGTTTGTAACCTCAAAACATTCGACTGAGTGAACCGATTCTCAAAATCCTTTTTTTGTTTGAAAGCTAGTGCTTCGCGTGTGGCATTTCAATTTCATCAAATTCGATTCAGTAGTTTTTGAGCTACACTCCAATAACTAAATAGAATGGAGGTCGGTATCAAATTTTTCAAATTGTTCTTGTTTTTTAAACCCCATTTTGCGCAACATTGAGTAGGTAGTCACTCTCAAAAACAAACTACGTCTTCTGCACTCGTCACTCACCTAGGGACGGTATAAATGCTGGTGGAGGCTATGATCTTATATTAAAAAGTAGACGGCTATGTTAGAACTGACGCGAAGTCAATGTTTACCCAGCTTTCGCGCATACAAGAACGTATTTTGCTGAAGTTCTAAGACGTCATAATATTATGACGAGTAGTGGCTGTAGGGCCACATTTGTTGTTGCCGTATTTATACGCGAGTAACCTCTACCTCTTTTTAATACCTATCATATCAAAACAAAGTCAAAGCATCAGAGCCTTTCCAGTGTACGTTTTCTGAACGGCTTCAGGAAGCTTTACCTACACTTGAATTTTAACTAAACATAATAATGGCCGAATATAGGTTTCAAATTGTTGTTTTTATGACTTGGTCATCATTCAATATATGAAATACGAAATCTGAACCTGAAAGTTAAATTTTAAGCCTAAATTTGAAGTTTGTAACTGCAGTTTACCACCAGATATATTATTTAATAGACTAGTGTATGAAACTGATGCTTTTAGAGATATACTTGATTTCAGTCAAACATGGTTAAGAGTTCTACAAAATGGCTGAGAAGAATCTAATAGAAATATTAAATCATCTTAAAATTATCTAATATCTAATATAAATTATCACATCTTCAATGCCCATGTTACGGGAAATTATTATTTTTGAGGTGATATCGTCTTATAAATCGATGAACGCCAACTGTCACGTTCTGCCTGAGCCGAGCGTGCAAGCGAGAGCGCGAAACAAGCGATAGAGAGGCACGATCGGCCTTACCGTACGGCTTGTCTTATGACGTTATCACCTAAAATTATCGTTTGTAATCCGACTCTACAATTATTTAATTTTTATCAGAGTTTCGTTATTTTTTTCAAATAAGCTGCAGACTTCAAGGGGCTACTTATTACTCATACAATGAAGCCCAAAAGAAGGTGTAGGTATATGTGTTCGACCAGTATGTATATATACATACAGGTCAAACACGGATATATCCGTTTCTAGATCCGCTGGTAACACAGACCATATTAGTCTGTGGCTGGTAACTATACTCAACGGCTTAACTGATTTTGATAAATAACTGTCATTAGATACGTTTTAACCTCTATGGGCCTCATAAGCAAGCTCAAAGTCGCACAACGAACTATGGAGAGGGCTATGCTCGGGGATTCTCTACGTAATCGAATCAGAAATGGAGATCCTTACAAGAACCAAGTCACCGACAAAGCCCAGATGATTATTAGCCAGTTAAAGTGGCAGTGGGCAGGGCACATCTCACGCAGAACGGATGGCCGAAAGGTTCTAAAGTGGAGACCACGGACCGGCAAGCGCAGCGTAGGTCGTCTACCGACAAGGTGGACTGATGACCTGATAAAGGTAGCAGGGCGATGTTGGATGCAGGCCGCTTCCAACCGGTCCTTTTGGAAATTTCTGGGGGAGGTCTATGTTCAGCAGTGGACGTCCTGCGGCTGATGATGATGATGACGTTTTAACGACGGTGCTGTGCTGCAAAATGCTTAAAAAATGAAAATGGCGGAATTAGTGCACTCTCATGTACGGACTAATTATTTCCTATTTGTTTTTATGTTTTCGGTACACCTTATAGTTTATGGGTCCATATCGATGTCTTAAAACCGACTAAGGAATGACGAGAAACCGGTGATTATTTTTAGGTTTAATATTTTTACACGTCTTTGTAACCCTGTGTGACACTCGTGATATTCATCACCATCATCATCATCATCTCAGCCGTAGGACGTCCACTGCTGAACATATGCCTCCCCCATGATTGTCCAAAAGGACCGGTTGGAAGCGGCCTGCATCCAACGTCGTCCTGCGACCTTCCTCAGGTCGTCTGTCCACCTTGTCGGTGGACGACCTATGCTGCGCTTGCCGGTCCGTGGTCTCCACTCCAAAACCTTTCGGCCCCATCGGCCATCTGTTCTGCGTGCTATGTGCCCTGCCCACTGCCACTTCAACTGGCTAATCTTCTGGGCTATGTCGGTGACTTTTGTTCTTCTACGGATCTCCTCATTTCTGATTCGATCACGTAGAGAAACCCCGAGCATAGCCCTCTCCATAGCTCGTTGTGCGACTTTGAGCTTTTCTATGAGGCCAAGAGACCACGTTTCAGTGCCATAAGTCACCACTGGCAACACACATTGGTCGAAGACTCTTGTCTTGAGGCACTGAGGTATTTTTGACGAGAAGACTTCGCGAAGTTTCCGGAACGCTGCCCAGCCGAGTTGGATTCGACGATTGACCTCTTTCTCGAAGTTGGACCTGCCTAGTTTGACTGTCTGTCCCAGGTAGATGTACTCGTCAACAACTTCGAGAACTGAGTTCCCAACTGATATTGGGGTAGGTACAACATGGACATTAGAAATAATTTTCGTCTTATCCATGTTCATCTTAAGACCTACCCGTTGGGTAACTCGATGGAGGCCTTCGAGCATTGTACTGAGGTCTTCCATGGATTCTGCCATGACTACTATATCGTCGTCAAATCGAAGGTGAGTGATGTATTCGCCGTTAATATTAATGCCAAGTCCTTGCTATTCCAGAAGCTTGAAGGCGTCTTCCAATGTAGCGGATATAACGTCTCCCTGTCTCACGCCTCTTTGCAATGGAATTGCCTTCGAACTCTGTTCCTGTACTCGGACTGACATGTAGGCGTTTTTGTACAAACACTTCAGCACTTCAATATACTGATAGTCAATACGGCACCGCTGGAGAGACTCAAACACTGCCCACGTCTCGATCGAATCAAAGGCTTTCTCATAGTCCACAAACGCTAAACAAAGAGGCAAGTTATACTCTACGGTCTTCTGTATAACTTGCCGTAGCGTGTGGATGTGGTCTATGGTACTATAGCCTTTTCGGAAACCGGCTTGTTCCGGAGGCTGGAATTCATCAAACCGCGACTGAGACGGTTCGTTATGACCTTCGAAAACAGCTTATAAACATGGCTCAAAAGCGAGATGGGTCTGTAATTTTTAAGTAAAGTGTTGTCACCTTTCTTGAAGAACAGCACCACCACGCTTTTGTTCCATGCTTCTGGCGTTGAACCTTCGAGTAAGACGGTATTAAAGAGCTTCTGAAGGACTTTAAGTACCGGTGTTCCACCCGCTTTCAGAAGCTCAGATGTGATACCGTCATCACCAGGCGCCTTGTTGTTCTTAAGCTGTTTCAAGACCATTCTAATCTCGTACAGGCTGATATCCGGGATATCTTCTGTATAATGTCGGGTCAGCTTGGCTCTTGGGTCTTGATATTAAGTTCCCATTATTTTTTCAGTTCTAGTCTTGTTAGATAGGTACATACTATATTTTGGCGCGGTACGTCTAAAATGCCTTAAGGCGCGGTCCAACCCCAATTTTACAATTTACGATGCTTTCCGTAAGGTTGAAAATCTCTTGTTAGATTGGACAATGTAATGCGAAAATGTGTTAATTTTGTACGTTTTCTGTATATTTTTCGGTATATACGAGTACTAACACAATTGACTGCTGCTTACTAATTTAGTAATATATGCTGGATATGTAATAATACCCACAAAAAATATGTTATGTCTGAAAATTCTGAGAGTTTGGACGTGAAAGTTTATTTTTATAGACCAATTTAGGATATTTGTCTGCAGAGGGCGAGTAATATTTATTAATTCTGTTCGGTTTCTACTCTTTGCCTGTTTCTTTTCTAACCTAAGTATTTTTTTTGCATATAATATTATCAATTATCGATCTGTTTCGTTACACTAGATGTTTAAAGATTCTGCTTTTTACTATTATCAGGATACGAGCGCGCCTTAAATGAGTTGTAAAAATAGCGGTCTGACGTCACGTATGCCGGAGATTGGGGCTGACCCTTGTAATTTAGTATTCAAGAGGCTTAGACTTAAACCTAAATGATCGAATGTGTCTCCAGCTGGCTAGTTTGAAGATTTACCACAGATTAAGTCAAAGTTGGATCGGGGAGCAGACATTAAGGTAAAAGCAAAAACCAAGAAAAAGCCACGTCATATTAATTTGATTCAGCAATATTATAATTATCTTTCGGTATATATATTATCCTAATAATGTAGTTAATGGACCAAGATTTGAGAAATAACATGCAACAAATGAGTCTATATTGTAAAGAAAACCTACTTGGTAATGCGATTTAATTGGGCTTTAAAGCTCGTAGTTAGTGAACCGGAATAATATACAATCGCAATACACGATATGTAGCTGATGGTAATGGATATTTGATGTTGTCGGATCGAAAGCAATACTTAGTTATTAAAACAATAATTAATAAATTTCTGTGTATTTATAATATCCAGTTTATCATATCAAATATTCAATACCTACAGCATGTTAATAAAGGTACACCACATTCGTTGATGATTGAAAATTAATTGCCTACGTTCGTCAATAGGTTTGGATGTTTAAAACTCAATATTTCACTGGAAATACTTAATTAGAAAATAGTTAATTACTCTTTGGCAAGTATGGCACAGAAAAAAATTACGAGAGTTGGGGCTGAACTGAATGTATTCATGATGATTTTAATTGGTTCGTAATGAGAGCTGATGAAAGAAGAAACCAAAGTTTAAAACTTTGGTTTCTTCTCTTCTTTTTCCTTAATCGTTCCCTCATTACTGAGGATCGTGACTCCTCTGTTGCAGTTTGTTTACTGTTTCTCTCCACCGAGTTCTGTTGATTCTGAGTTCTGTAGAGCTGTGCTGAAAGGTATCTCCAGCTGTTTTGATACCTGATCCGTCCATCACTTAGTGCTTCGTCCTCTTGGTCTCACCACCAAACTTTGGTTTAAAGGAATTTTAAATACAAAGTTTGAATAAACCATTAACCAAGAGGCATTATCTTTAGTCTACGTTTTATATAAGATTAAAAAATATATATTTTATATTACGCGTTTTATAGCGTGTTTAAATGTTAAAATCTTATAACAAATTTATGTCATATACATATGAGTACATGCCTACGAGTATGTACATTTATTATAAAATTTTTGGGGACCCTAGTAAACTATAGAGTTAATTTACCATGAAGTAAAAAGACGTAAGTAGTGCGATAAGAAAAGTACTGATGACTATTTACCTACAGCTTCGAGCTATTTGGCATGGCACTGTACAGCGCTTGACACACTGAATTCTTGGTTATGGACTTTCACTCACCCGTAGAAATTTCAATTGATATAGTGACATTCAGTCAGAAATACAGTTGCCTAACAATATTGCTTCGTGGCAGAATGTATGGCACTGTGGTTTATTATACCAACCAATACGTTTAAAGATTAGTCTCACAAATAGATGGTTGTTTCATCATCTCATACTATTCATATCATTTTCAAAAATTAGCTCTTCACCACCGGGTGAAGAGCTAATTTTTGAAAATGATATTAAAATAAATAGAAAACAAAGAAAACTAACCGCTTTCCTATATTTATGAGCAGAGATGCCGTGTGCCGAAATCCTTGTTAAAAACGATATTAAAATATATTTTTTGTGACACTACTGCTGTAAAAATATTTATGGCAAAGATGCAGTGTGCACCACCCTCTCGCATAAAATGCAAATAGGAAGTAAACAGAATAAGCAACATACAAAACAACCCAATCAACCAAAACCAAAAGATGTCGATTCGTCAAGCGCCAGACCAACCGTGGTAGATTGTATACTTCCTATTTGCATTATATGCGAGAGGGAGGGTGGTGCACACTTCATCTTTGCCATTAGCATTTTTTAAGCGAAGTGTCACTAAATATTACTTTTAATATCGATTTTAAAAATGATTTCAGCAAAGTAACGCCTGAACCTATTATCTATTTTTTCAACATCACCTCCTCACGGAATAAACTGATTCGCTGATTTTGCTAGACTTAGCTTAGCCAGCTGGAACCGGTAAAAGATAGCCCATATTTTCCCCACCCGAATAGATAATGGACGAGGAGCGCATAAACATTTTATTGCACGGTTTTAGTGTACGTTGTTCCATAATATTGAAATTGCTTTTTTAAAAGTTTCACTAAAAGTGGGAAGCCGTAAAAGTGGTATGGCGGTATTTTCAACAGGAATTTAATATTTAATGATAGCGCTCGTGGATCGTGTGCGCTACTTTTTATTGAGAAATATGATGGTATTATAGTGTACCAATCAAACTAACATTATTAGTTAGATTCTACTAATATTAGATTTAATTATGCTTCTTTAGCGTTTTCTACCGTCCGTTTCATGGCGAATTTTTTTTATGTTACGATGGGCTGCTGTTTGACCGCTATCTCACAGTGATGATGCGGTCTGCGATATATCACGCCTGCCTAGAAGATTCACTCGCAACTTGAAGACACCCAGATTGTATGTATGGGGAAACACAGAGTCAGGCAACGAATTTCACTCCTTAGCCGTACGCATTATGAACGTGGAAGCGAAATGCTTCGTGCGCAGTGGTAGAATTTCAACTAAGTAGCGATGTCGCATCGCCGTACGTCTGGTCGTTTTTAGATAGAATGGAAATGGAGGAATCAAGTCATGTAACCCCAGTGAACACTCCCTTCAATGTATCCGATAAAAACCGATAAACAAGCAACTTACTTACTAACGAATATTATGATGGGCTCTTTAATCTTATTCCTTCCTCATCATTCCGATCCCGAACTAGGCTACTCGTTCCGGCCTAACATTGCGTCCATATACTGTTAAAATTTTCTTACCATTTTAACCGAAAGCTTAGCAGTTCCTATCTCTGTCGTGTAAGTAAATTGTGGAATGCTCTGCCTGCGTACATATTTCCTGACTGCTATGACGCTGGATCTTTCAAGGGTGTGAAAAAGCATCTCTTAGGTCATCATAGGGGTGGCGATTTGTGCAGCTTACGGCTGTACTAATGGTCATCGCTTCTTGATTCCATCTTCGCTTTCCATCAGGCGAGAGGGAGTCACTTTAATAAATCATTTATAAAAAAATGCTCAATGCATAATAAGACCTATTCGGAAGTTATTTTAAGAGCATTTTGTACGACATTCACTAAATCAAATTAAAGTTATGCTGTCTTTATTGCTGCCCAAACTAAAGACAAAAATAGAATATGTTTTAATCTGTCCGCATCAGGACAAAAATAACAATAGATTTATGAATGAAACTTGCCTCGAATGAGGCTTGCTGATTCGGACAGATTAATATTGTTTAGCGCTAAACGTGAGTTTAGTGAGACGTCGTTTTTGCCTAAATATTGAGCAAAATTCTGCAATATGACACCTACAGCTTTAAAATGCTAAAAGTCGCTCGATGGCGGCAAACAACACAACAACGGGTATTTGACTTCTTCTTGATCGATTCCTCATGAGTGAGGATCGTGACCACCACGAACGGCCTTTTCAAGTATCAGAAGTCTCGTTTAAAATGTTTGCCGCCAAGATGGCTTTGGCAGTATCCACATAATACGGCGTATATTATACGTTTGCAATAGAAAGGAGCAAAATACAAGTGTAGCGAAAACAGGATACTAGTGCCATAAATGTGCATGTGGTATTACACAACTAGGTTCTCGAATCAGAATGCCTTTAATATACTCAGAATAACCACCAAATTATACTGGGTCCACGTGGTGGAATATGGCCCAACTTCTCTCTGTGAGAAGAAGACGCGAGTCACATAGTGGGAACATAATGATCTGGCTAAGTTATTAACACTGATGTACAATTGGTGGTATATAGTCAATAAGCGATGTCTTCGACATAAGTTTTGAATGAAGAGTAATTAAATACGGTGGTATTTTCAAAACAACGTAAAAGATATATCTAAATAATAATTTATGATTACCTTATACATACGAGACGTATAAACGTTGATTGATTGACTTATTTCAGAAGATTGCCATAAGACAAGATAATGATCATAGATTAGAGTATGTATACTGGAAAGTAATGATTTTACTTTAATTATGGTACTGAAGATCTGGGTACTACTAATGCCTAATTTCAATGCAAAATACTGTTATGAACGTTTACCATCAAGAATTGCAGATCTTGTTAGCTACCTACAATTCGTATAAGCGACGTAACTTCGACTTAGGTAACTTATAAACATTACTTTAGAAATAATAAGTTTTAAACAATATGACGAAGTTCGTAAACTTTAACAGTGTGGGCAAATACGAGTAGCACATAAATACGAAACGTGACTTATCGTGTTCTTGTCATGTCTTCCCAAAGAAAGCAATAAATCCAGTTTATAAACGTAGGTATATATCCACGTAATAAAGTAGCTTATCAACTGCTCTACTGAAACGTGTTTAGGCCAGGTTTGTAATTTACCTTATTTAATTTAAATTTCTTTTTTATTAATTTAATTTAAATTATTTTAATTTTTAATTTTATAAGTTCTAATATTTCTTTTTTTTTTATTTGAATTTTTACCGATAATACTTTTAAACCAAGTGACTTACTAACTATGCCCCGTGGTTATACCCGCGTGGATGATGATTATAATGATGATGATGATTAGAATAATGAAAAGTCCTGTGTGTCAAGAGGATTGCATAGCAAGTACTAAAAGAAATAACTTTTTTCACCTCTTAACATTGATGCAGTGTTTTTTTTTATGTAATCATCACATTGTTTACTATGCCAGTACGCTTTGATTTTTTTCAGTATAAAAAGTATTATAAAATTTCATTTTTATAAATCTTAAAAAGAAAAATTTTAAAAAGTAAAACGGGCATAGTTAACAATGTGATGATTATAAAAAAATCACTGTAATCGGACAATGTTAAAAGGTAGAAAAAGAGTTATTTCTTTTAGCATGGCATGTACTAGCTATGCAATCCTTTTTTTTTTGACGCAGAGTAATCTTTTATGAATACTACCGGCCCCGGGGGGAGCACGGTGGTTATGTGGGAGTCTCTGCCAGAAGGGCAACATACCCACCAAACCTCTGCGGTGTTCCGTCACTGCCGCTTTTGGCGGGAATACGGGACAGATTTCGCACACTACCGCGAACCCGCCGCGGCTGTCCGTTGCTGGACCCTTCTTTCTTGCAGCACGCCAGAACACTTGGCGTGCTGCAGCCGCCACGGGGGACCAAGCCCGCAAATGGACCCCAGACTCCCCCGAGTCTGGGCGCCCTAAGTCCCCCTACGATGGGTCAGGTGAGTAGCCCCACCGCCTGCTACTTCGGCCGCAGAGGATAGGGACAGCGGCGACTCTCAATACCGACAGTCCTCTTCCCCTGCGACCCCACCGCTTCCGCCATCTAACGGTGGCGGCCCTGTCAAGGCCGCGGAAGGCAGGGAGAGCGGCTGACCGTAACACCGGCACTCCTCTCCCGCCGCGGCCTCTAACTCTCAGCCGCGGTGCCGCCCATACGACACCGCAGCCCGCCTCAGTTGCAGTGGCGCCCATACACCACCGCTACCTACAGTGACCGCTCCCGTGTGGACTTGGAGGGCAAAGCCCATAGGAGCGGTCCCACCTCGGGCCCGCCAGCTATCGGCTATTACTGGCAGGCCCATTGGTTCCTCTTAGCTTCACCGTGGTGACCCAAGCCACGGCTACTGAGCCCCCCCGCCACGGCTACTGAGCCCCCCCGCCACGGCAAGGCGGGAACACTCGGGGGGGAGCTATGCAATCCTCTCAGTACCTCATCTAACTTCATACCAAATAATTTAGTAAGTAAGTATTATATGAGTACATTTAAATAATTAGTATATCTTTCAGTAAACATTAATAATAAAATACAGTACTTCCGTACATACAAATATAAAATTAACCACCATGGAAAAAAACTGTCAATACGTTTTATCACCCTTGCGAGTTATTTGTGTTACATTTCATCACCCTTAACGATCGCCGAGTACGTCTAATGTATCGAGCTGTCAAATTGATTTGGCTTTTGACTAAGATAACAGAAACTGACACAAACTTTGTCAGAACTATCATCATTACGATTGACGTAGACGGAGATCTTATTATTTTATCTATGCTGTGGCCAAGCACATTATATGCTATATTATATGCTTTTTCATCCGCTTAGTGACGGATGGTGATGACGATGAAAAGTATCCTATGTGTAAATCCAGCGCCTCACCTACCACCATACCAAATTTAATCAAAAATTCCCGAGCCGTTTGTGCGTGAAAGAGTAACAAAGATCCACACATCCATACTCACAAACTTTCGCGACACAGACTGATAACAGTAGGTAGTAGTTCTCAAGGTATTCAATGTTCTCAAATTATAATCTGAAGTGACATAATTGCATGCAATGCTCACTTTTGTCACTCGCCGAAACTGATTTTTAAGTCTCTTATCACTTTGGTTTTCTTCATATATTTGGCCTCGTACTTCTGTATATTTGCCATCCCTTAAGTAATTTAAGTATAATATATTTATAGTTGCATCAAGTTAGATGTTCATTCATGCAGTCAGAGTCAAGTCACAGTCACATAAGTCTGTCATTCATTAAGGCACTGTCCTGTCCAAATCCGTTCTTGTGTAAAAATTTACTAAGGCGTTTGACGAGGAAAACACAAAACAACGTTACATTATTTTGTTGACTTTATCTAAACACAAGCACCAATACGAACTCTTAACGGTTAATAATCCACTACTTTTACACGTCAAAACTCGAAGAAATACAAGTCTAGGAAAATTAAACAAAATCAACGATAATCATTGTTAGGCTTTATCCCGCCATCCTTATTGCACTTGCTACAACGTCATACAAACTCAAACGTGATCCAGCTTTAATACAGACAATGCGGTTTCATAAACCAAATAAGGATTCTTAAAAAAAAAAGACCTAGGTTGGTCATTCCAGTTAGTCATCTTGTAAGCCTGTTATTAGTATTTGACGAAGCAACTCGACAGTTAAAGCGATGGCAGTAACTCCCTATGAACTAATTCAACGAGTAATTCGATTGATATTTCAATGCTCACATGGGAAAAAATAATAATATAACAATAGTGGTAGTGCCACGCTGTAACCCCAGAACTGAATGGGCCGGCACGACCGGGGAAGTACCAAACTCCCACATAACACCGGCGTGAAGTAACATACCTTGTTATTGCGTTTCGTCAGTTTGTGGGAGGTTCCGGAGGCCCGATTACCCCCTTCCCCATTCTCCCTCTCCTTCCTCTCCCCCTCCCCCTCACCCTTTTTATCTCATCTTTCCTATCATCCTTCCTAAAAGGTCGGCAACGCATCCTCGAGAACTCTGGTATTGCGGATCCGTGGGCGACGGTATCACTTACCATCAGGTAAACCGCTTTCCCGTTTGCCAACCTATCCCATAAAAAATTATCAAATGTATAACGAACGAATCTTTTAAATGAAAATATGTGAAGTACCTAAATTAAGATAACAAAGTTAGGCTCCTAGATAACAAATAGTAAGGGTTGACCAATCGCATGGCTGCAAAGTTCTTAGTTCGTTAATCAAGCTCCACATAATCAGCTCATTTGACCCAAATAGAGTGCTGGAAGAAATCCTGTAGCCATTTGAGGACCTATTCCAAGAGAATCTTAGGTCTATTAAAGTGTCCACCCAAACCAACGCAAAACTGTGTCAGGACTTAATTACATTAGCTGTAATAATGCTTTATTTTACTGCACTATTATTGCTCTTTTTATCCATCGAGTTTATTTTTAATTCTGGCACCTTTTAAACGCAAAAATTATACATAAAAACACGCCACTAAATAGTTTATTAATATGAAAAATCATATTGATTTGTTGAAAATAAAATAACACTTTAGTTACAACTGGACAATTATGTAGATTTGGAGTTGGGGAACGAAAGCTTCTGTAATCTTTAGAGCAGCAATTGCGTTTGAAAAGATACGTTCTATGATTAATTCAACACAATTATTACTTACGTAGTAAGTATATATTTATGCATGAATACAGCTTGAGTACAGCTCGTAAGAACAAATTAGGTGAATGTTACATCATTATGTCGACACAGGGGTTTGTAAAATAAGTAAATAGTAAATTCCTTAGGGCCCGTTTCCAGTTAGACGGACCGTCTGTTTTCTCGGTCCGTCTAAAGAGACGGATATGCCAGTGGCAGTACAATTTATATGACAATGTTCACATTTAAACGGATCCGAGAAAAATAACGGATCAGGGTTTTTAAACGGACGTTTTGAAAATGCGAAGAGCCGTCTAAATGCCCGGATTGGATATAGTGTGAATGATTTTTCTGACAAGACGACACCAATGTGCCTATCTCTTACTAATTTTGTACTCTTATGTCCATTAAACTTCCTCCACGTCGTTAATAAACATTCAATCATTTCTTAATTCACCTATTAATGTTTCAAATGTTCTTGGTTCTCTCTCTCGTAGAAAAGGGTGCACCCAATGTTATCTTTTATTACTTCTTCTTCTTTTTAAATAACACTGGGGTGTCGTCGTCGTTCATCGTGCACGAAGACTAAAAGCAAACTGATCGGGGCTAGTACAAGTGTGAACACACGTCCGGCCGCCGTCTTCCGTTCAAACAGACGGTCCGTCTAATTTGGAACGGGCCCTTACATACACGAAATCTTTGGTAGGAGCAGGATTTGCGTATGATCATTGGGCGTGACACATGCGAGGGTTGCTTCATAATGACCGTATATGTAAACCCCTTCCAGTATCGCGATAATTACAGCAAGTGCGGCAAATGTTGCCGATTTATGTAAAGATGTTTGCGGAGACACCCATTAAGTTCAGCTTGGTGCTAAATGACGGCAAAATTTGGCTTTCTCGCGCTCGTTTACATAGGATGGTTATTACTGCTGAATGGGGCGCCCGATATATAGCGGGTAGTGAATATAGCAGTTTTAATAGGTATGGAACAGTACTTTGATCATACTATTGTTTATTCTGTGACTTTGATCTTTATAGAGTGGTCACGTAAATATAGTTATGCTCTCGGAAGTACAATGCAAAACCAAAGATGAACCTATTATGATTTTTGTTGCAACGAGATGCCTATTTGTGATTCGTGTACCTATATATATGGTTTCACGTACTACTATTACTTTCGGAAGATATTAAACGCTGTCACTAAAATATCCTACTAATACTATAAACGTGAAAGTTTGTGAGTATGGATGTATGGATGTGTGGATCTTTGTTAATCTTTCACGCTCAAACGGCGGAGGCAATTTTGATGAAATTTGGTATGGAGACAGATGAGGCGCTGGATTAAAACATAGGATACTTTTTATCATCATCATCATCATCATCCATCACCACGCGGGTGAAAAAGCGTAATATTATTGGGCACAGCACAGGAAAATTAGGTCTTCGCCTACGTCAAAATCGTAATGATGACAGTTATGTCAAAGTTTGTGTCAGTCTCTGGTAGCTTAGCAGACAGTCTACTGCTTTGGCGTATAAAATAATTAAATGTTTTTAAGATATATACATAGCCACTTCTAATATAGATATATAGATAGACCTACTTTAGGTGCATATTTTCATAAAAGGTAATTAAACAAATTGAAATCAATTGTAATAAAAACTTATTAAAAGCTATCTTCAAAAACAATAAAATCAATACTTATCTACCTACTAACGAAAATTTGGATGTATTTTTAAATTGTATATTCTAATAGCGCTTAAAAAGAAACTCTTTATTTATTGTTATGTGCCTCGGTTTTGCCCGCGTGGTGATGGATGACGATGATGATGATGATGAAAAGTATTCTATGTGTTATCCAGCGCCTTATCTACCTCCTAACCAAATGTCATCAACATTTAATTCCTGTTCAGCTATACTTGCCGACTTCAGATAATTAAATAGGTTTAGTGAGCGGGAATAAGTAACAAACACACAAACATAACCACACACTTTCGCCTTTTTAATATTAGTGTGATCAACTTTTAAAATATTTCAGCAATTCTTTTCAAATTAAAACTGAATTGAAGTTATAATATCAATTATATAGAATATAAGTATATCATTAATATAGGAAAAAGTAATATATTTGTATTTGTTTATAAACTTACCATTTTCCACTATACAATGTGTAATAATTTCATATTTGATACGGGAACACGTTTTGATAGTCGATACTAGTGAAAAATTAATTTTAAAAATAGTTTTACTTCCTCCTATATTTTTATGCAAGAAATAAACTTAAATTTAGTTTTTATATAATAAGGACTGCTCAAACTGTATAAAAGTTACACTATTTTTGTAACCGATCCGGGGGCTTATTATCTATCTTTACGGAGACAGGGAATGGGCTTCATTTTGACATTTGAATCCCATTCTGGATTTATTTGCGGCCCAGCGCATTTACAAAATTGATTCATAATTTCAAACTTTTGAGCAAAATTCTGGGAAAGAAGCATGTTTGGCGCGACATAAACGGTTGGTAAAAAATTACACGTCCATGAAACTTTGCCAACTGATATGAAACTTCAGTTACTATACTACTACGAGGTGTTACTACGAGGGAAGCTGATTTACTACGTGGTATGTCTCTAGTCGTAAAGACCATCTTGGCTAATACCACCGCAGTGCTAGATATTTTGCCGCAAAACTATTGTTTTGTGGCATATTTTGTGCATTCTGGTGCAGTATTCTGCACCAGCATTACTGTGTTAGGGCAAACCAATTACATATATATAAGTAGAACATCTTCGATTCACGATCGAAGATTCGTTTGGCGGGAGAAGCGTGTAGGGATGTCAACATCTCCACAAAACAAGAACACATCGCGTAGAGCGATGTGTTCTTGTTTTGTTGGTAGGATACCTACGCAACAGAAAAGACATTTTAAAAACTGCTAACCCTGACCACTCTGGCGGCACTCACGTAATAATTGCCGGCAACTCGTACCGCCTGTTTATCGCGATGACGTTCTGCTTACTCAGGGCCGCGCGGTTTAAGTACTTTGGCTAGGGTGTAGAGGGCCCTGTGACAAGTGACATTACTGGGGCAAATAACCCGATTTAATGCTAAACTACAGTTGTAATGGGCAAGCGTAGTGCTTACCATTAGGCGCACGGTTTGCTTGTCTCGTAACTTGATTGCTTAAAAATAATAAATACTATGGCGTCATCTAATCGTTATTCTCGCGTTAAGGTACATGCAAATAAAGTTTACTGCTTCATTATATTAAGGTATATCGTACAGATAATCGCTCTCAGTGCAGCCAGCCCCTTTCACAGCTCAATAATACCGCAACCTTGGTGAGAGGGTTATGTATGTCCGTCTAATCTCGAGCAGAATGTCATGGCAATGCATGAACTGGAATATTGTGCCAGAATTATACGAAGCTGTAAAATGCAAATTGCATTTTACAGCTTCAAGAACTGATCTGAATTCAAGTTTAATGTGAGGATTAATTTACCGTACGGTTCCAGCTTCAGTTTGGACTGTTCAATATATCGGGTGTCCCAAAACTCAATGATAGCGTGGTACCAGGCGAGAGCCCAAGATATACCAGTTAAGAAGCGAAAATAGAAATTTTACGAAAAAGTTGAACATTTTTTTTACAGTGTCTTTTTAGTTAATAATGTAATCTCAAATAACAGTGATACTAACCCTTTGCGTCCCATAGACGTATATATACGCTAGTTTCATAAATCTTTTGTTTTAATTATCACGGTATAGGAAGGATTGACAAAAATTGTCACCTAAGAAAAATAAATTAAGTTTTGACAAGTTATGGTTTACAAAATTATGGTCAGTTAACTTTGACAATCCAAGTTGGAAAAGATTGAATTTATTTTTTTCATTTTATCATAACTGGTTACCTTCGCCTCTCGCCCGGTACCAGGTTATCGTTAAGTTTCGGGACATCCCGTCTTTCAGACTAAATTTATAGAATCTGCTGTATCTGGATGTCTGTTTGGTTAAAATGGATGGACGTTTAAAAATTTGAAATTCAGATTTCAAATTCTTTCAATTTAGGCATCGAGGAGGAACTTAATAATCAACTCAATTATTAATAAGTGTACTTAAAAAACTATGTAGCCAACGCAATTCAAAATAAATAGAGCTAGGAAGGAGTGGCTTGACTCTTGGGTAAAATGAAAGTTCATTTTACTCGTATGTCCGGCGGAGGACATTGGTATGCCATACCACAGGTCTCACCTAGTTTGGGTATCAATGTATTCCTCTCTGTATAAAAAGTTTGTTATTATTAATTTAAGTTTTAAGGATAGTTTGTGTTTAAGCGATGTTTGTTGTTGTTATATTCAATAAATTCAAAAAAAAATCTTTTTCTTTTAAAATATATTTTTAATATGTAATTTCAGATATTTTTTATCTCATTACATATGTAGAAAACGATTGACTTCGCAATAAAGTAGTAAGTACTTCAAAAGTTCGTCCTTGTTTTGTCGGGTTAGGGGGCAACTGGTCCACGTCTGAAACTCGCCCAATGGACCAGTTCCACCTTTTAAAATTTGATAATGGTCAACTGGGCCTACATCGGTTTATATACAGGGACGATTTGTCCTACTCATAACTTCTAAGGGTTTATAGGTTCAGACAAAAAATATAGCAAATTTTACATGATAAAACAATAAAAACAAATTAATGTTAATAAATAATAATAAATTATAACCTATATATCTAAATATATTTTTAATAAAACAACATTTTGCCGCCTTCTGTACATTTATTGTTTTCAAGGGGAGAAATATAACGTTTCTTTGTCTGCTTGCTCTCTTGAAATCCGGACCAGGACTAGCATACATATGAGAAATGTTGTATGAAGGACAATTTTTATGTTGTATTAAATAGCATTTCCAAAGTACTCTCGAAATGACAGACCCACAGTTTTAGCATAAAATTAAAGGGCAATAATTTTACTCGGTGTCATGGTCGAAGTATCTCTCACTAAAAATATTCCTTGCACGTACAGTCACAAGGACGAGAATGTAAGGGTTGACTTACAGTGTATAAATACAGGGATATTTGCAGTAGATCCACTCAACCTATCCAAGATGGATCTGATGAAACTTCATTATCTCGTTAGATCTAAAACTTTATAAAATCATTCGTGGAATAATAAACCTAGTGAAGAATTATTTGTTTTCCTTACTCCTTACTATTAGGTACTACTCCTTATTATTACTATTTTCTACCGACTTCCAAAAAGGAGGAGGTACTCAATTCAACTGTATTTTTTATATTTGCTACCTCATAAGCTTCGACTGGGTGAACTGTGTGGTCCTATTTAAATTTCATCAAATTCGGTCTAGTAGATTTTTAATTTACACTCCAATAACTGAATAGAATGGAAGACAGTTTAAAATTTTTCAAATTGTGCTTGTTAGGAGAAGTACTTGTCAGTTGAAAAATGCGACCTGTAAAGAATGACCAACATACAACAACGAACGGACAAATGAAAGTCAATTTGGCCGAGACGCTTCGCTCGCTCGGTCAATCAGACATTAAATTTAGTAATCTCATGAGTTAAAATAGGCCTTAGTTAAGCAAATCTTAGTGGCAGATATTTTGATTCCAACAAAAAACTTCAAGCATATCACAAAATGCTAAGCTGGTTAATACAATACTGTATTAACCAGCTTAGCATTTTATTAAATACACATGTAATCAAAGAACAAGATTTTTTTAATATCTCGGAGTGATGAGTGCACTCCTCATCACTCGCTGCAAATTTAAATTCTGACACTTACAATGATGTTGCTATTCTAATGAAATAAAAATCTATTTCATTAAGTTTGAACATTAGCACTTTTGAAGATGTTTACCACCTTCTCATGCAATTTGTGAGAGAAAGAAACAAAATTAAATTAGATTTAGGTCCATTCATAAATATTTAAGTTTCACCAGCCATTTCAATATTTTTAGAAATTAGGTAATACACACTCAAACTCAATCAATTCTTTATGTTAAGGTTATACGATAGCGTATACCATGTAATATATAATATAGATATATCATCATCATCATCATCAGCCTGTAGCAGTCCACTGCTGGACATAGGCCTCTCCAATTGCACGCCACTTAGGTCTATCTTGGGCTTCTCGCATCCAGTTTTTGCCAGCCGTCTTGCGCAGATCGTCACTCCACCGTGCCTCAGGACGTCCTACACTACGTTTGCCGAGACGCGGTCTCCACTCTAGAACTCGTTTACCCCAACGGTTGTCGGTTCTACGGCTAATATGGCCAGCCCACTGCCACTTCAGCTTGCTGATCCGGTGGGCTATGTCGATGACCTTGGTTCTCTGACGGATCACTTCATTTCTGATGCGATCCCTCAGAGAAACTCCGAGCATAGCCCTTTCCATAGCCCGCTGAGCGACCTTGAGCTTGTGGACCATTCGAGCCGTCAGTGTCCACGTTTCGGCTCCGTATGTCATGACGGGTAAGACGCACTGATTGAAGACTTTCGTCTTCAGGCACTGTGGAATCGGCGAAGTAAGGACTCGACGTAGCTTCCCAAACGCTGCCCAGCCCAGCCGAATTCTTCTATTCACCTCGTTCTCAAAGTTGTTTTTTCCCAACTGCAATGTCTGCCCGAGGTACACATATTTTTGAACAACTTCGAGAACGGCGCCGTGTATCGCAATCGGTTCCGGTAGAACATGTTCGTTGAACATGACCTTGGTTTTGTCCAAGTTCATCCGTAGGCCGATGCGTATAGAAGAGTCAGCCAGGTCATTCAGCATCTGTTGCAGGTCCTGCAGCGTCTCTGCCACGATGACGATATCGTCAGCAAATCGCAAGTGAGAGATGTATTCGCCGTTGATATTAATGCCACGTCCTTTCCAGTTCAGCGTCTTGAACATATCCTCCATTGCATTTGAAAACAATTTCGGGGAAATAACGTCCCCTTGTCTCACTCCTCGATGCAACGGTATGGGACTTGTTTGCTGATTATGTACTTGGACGGACATGGTGGCGGTTTTGTAAAGACATCTCATCACTTGGATGTATCGCCAATCTATCTGGCAACGCTGCAGGGACTCCAGAACAGACCAGATTTCAACCGAGTCAAAGGCCTTCTCATAGTCCACGAATGCTAGACACAGGGGCTGATTATACTCTTCGGTCTTCTGTATAATCTGCCGCACTGTGTGAATGTGGTCTATGGTGCCGTATCCGCTCCGAAACCCAGCCTGTTCCGGTGGTTGGAATTCGTCGAGTCTACGCGCAAGACGGTTCGTGATCACTCTTGAAAACAGCTTATAGACGTGGCTTAGAAGGGATATGGGTCGATAGTTCTTCAGCAGGGTCTTATCTCCCTTTTTGAAGAACAGGACGACCACACTCCTACTCCACGCCTCTGGAGTTCTCCCTTCGAACAGGACAGCGTTAAAAAGCTTCTGGAGCTCCCTCAGTACGGGTTTACCTCCTGCTTTTAGTAGCTCTGTTGTAACGCCATCCTCTCCAGGGGCTTTTCCATTTTTAAGCTGTCCAAGAGCGATCTTGATTTCGCCAATACTGACTTCTGGCAAGTCTTCGGTGAAATGGCGTGTTAACGTGGCTCTAGGATCATTTTCGGGATCAGGTCGAGATGCATGCGATGCGTATAATCGGCCATAAAAGTCCTCCACTTCCGAAAGGACTGCCGGCTTCGAAGCAACGACTTCTCCACTAGCTGTGGTCAACTTCGTCAGGTGGCTTCTTCCAAGAGATTGTACGAACACCTTTGACCCCCGATTCTGCTCGATCGCTCTTTCGATCGAAAGAGTATTGAAGCACCGGAGGTCGTGTCGTACGTTCTTGTTGATCTCTCGGTTTGGAGTCCGCTTTTCTGACGAAGTGATGGGTGGGTTTTCACGTCGTTCCTTCATTAGCCCCAAAGTCTTTTCTGAAAGCTTGGACTTCTTGCCTTTACGCTGCATGTAACAAAATCTCGTACCTTCTTCCCTGAGGACCCGAGTCACATTTTCGAGGTTCTGGTTTACGTCTGTGGTGGTTTCCACGGCAGCGAATTGGTTCTCCAGGTTTAGCTGGAATGTTTCAGATCCTGCAATGGTTTGGAGCAGTGTTGGTCGGAGCCTGGACTTCATCAGACGGACACGTTGCGCCTTGAAGTTGATATTCAGAGAGCCTCGGACAAGTCGGTGATCGCTACCGGTATTGAACCTGTTGATCACGGAGACATCTCTAAATATGTGCCTTTTATTCGTCATGATGAAGTCAATCTCATTTTTAGTCCTAGTGTCGGGGCTTAGCCACGTCCACTTCCTTTGGGGCTGTTTCTTAAAGAAGGAGTTCATCAAGAAGAGCCCCTCCCGTTCGAGGAAGTTGACGAGCATTTGCCCCCTATGATTTCTGCGTCCAAAGCCATGGCATCCTACTACCGATTCGCCGAAATTCTGTACTCCCACTTTAGCGTTAAAGTCCCCCATGACAACGGTGTACTGGGTCTTTGTAGTGAAGTGGAGGGCCCTCGATATGTCATCGAACATATCCTCCACTTCATCATCCGAGTGTGTCGAGGTCGGTGCGTACACTTGCACCACCTTGAGGCTATACCTCTCGGTGAGCTTTACAATAAGGTACGCTACCCTGTTCGACACACTGGACACTTCCACAACGTTGTCAGAAAGGGACTTGTTTACCAGAAACCCAACGCCACCTTGGGATTGTTGGTCTCCCTCTCGGAAGTACATAAGGTGGCCCGATTCTAGGGTTAAGGTGTCCTCCCCCTCTTCACTCAACCCCAGTATGTGCCATCTAATTTTCCCAAGTTCCACCTCTAGTTGCGCCAGATGCGAGTCAAGCCTTAGCGTGCGTCCGTTATACGTCGCCAGGGTCAGTTGTTTGTGGTGGCCTCCCGTAGCCCGGAGATTCTTAGCACCCCTCGCCCCGCCGTTACCATGGTCGCCACCATGACCAGGAATAGCAGGGCCGCCGGGAACTAGGGGCCGTGACTTTTGGTTGTCCTGCATTGGAGGAGTTTGCCCGTAATCGCCACGCTGGGCAGGCGGGTTGGCGATCGCAGGGCGTAGCTTCTCGCACCGGTGACGCTGCTGCCCGTCACCGGCCTGTTGCATTTAGCGACGCCTGTTGGGATGGGTATACCGCCATCGGTCGTTTTCAGAGCCTCGTTCGTCGATCAGCAGGATGCACCGCGTGCAGGTGAGGTTGACTTGGGTTGAAAGATGTTGGCTCGCCCCTTACATCCCAATAGATATAACCATATAGATATATGCTAAATAAAAAATAAGCCCAAACACTTCTGAAATCTACTCTATTAAGGAAAACGAGGAAATCTACCACTCATAAATTCATAGCCACCCTTTGATACATAATTTAAAATGTAAAACCATATTTCAACCTGGCAACCGCCAACATGCCAAAAAATAAATTTCCCATTAAATTATTAACTGGATGATGGTATATAAATTAAGTTTCACGCTTTACCGCCCGTCTGTAATTATTGCCGTGGCCTACAATCGTCTCGTTCAATTTAAACAACCTGTGTTTGTAATCTGAACAGGGTGATATTTAAAAAGTAATAATTGGAGTGGGCTTTGATACTCTATTTGAAAGTACTCGTAATTGGGTTGGGCGTTAATACTCTATCTGAATTAGAGTTGAGTGCTATTTGTAAATTTGAGTAGTATTTGATTTCTGTGTAAATATCAGAATAGTGAACAATTTTATCCTATCGAATCCATGCTCGCACCGCAGAGACGAGTTGCTTCATTTGTTGGTTTTGTATGTACGTTTAGTCATTATCTCCTTACCTTTATCTTTTGATCGATTATCGAGATCCCTGTGGAACTACGCGTGAATCAGGATCAAAAGTAGCCTACGTTATAAATATCCACACAAGGTCTTCAGGTGCCAAACTAGGCAGAGGTACTATCGTATCCTAATGATATACATACATATACATTTGCACACGTAGACATAGGTCAAACAGAGATGTTTATGCAAACGTGACCAGCAGTTCAGAAGGTGGGGTTGATACCAATTGCGCCATCCAGTCAGTCAAAGTCAAAAACATCGTGAGTATGGCTATCTCTATTATTCGAGAGGTGTCACATGTACATGTGGCCCGAAAATGGTTTTTTTTCACTGTGCCTTGTGCCTAAGTGTAAGGAGTATTTTTTATACAGCTAATGAAATTGACGTAATGTTACACAACATATTAATTATCAAATGTACCGTTTGCGAAATTCAAAATAATAATTTCAAAGTATCCTTCAAAATAATATCCCTATTTTATCATTTCTATACTACGAATAAATAATCGCAATAGAAATATCTAGATATGTAATATCTTCCGTATTGAAAGATATAGAAATAGTAAGAAAAAGGTTCGATTGGCAACAGGAAAGATATCTAATTAAATAATTTTTATTTTTGGTACAAAATGTATGGAGTTTTTTGGGATTTCTAGTATTTCTCGTATACAAAATTGGCATAAAAAATGCTATTACAGATGTTTATTCCCAAAATTGGTGAATGCATTTGAAAATTATAAAAGAAAATGAGAAAATCTATAGACAGTCTCCTAGGAATGGTTTTCCTGTAATTATAACGGATAAGGGTACCCTTACTACCCGCCTCGAAAATCCACCCTGTATATTCCAAATGTGGCAAGGGTATAAGATAAACAAAATAATTAGTCCCGTGTGCTTTATGTTTCAGTGGTTGATTTTCACAAAGGCGAAACATTTACTCAATAAAAATGAAGCATTAAGAGGAAACACCGCCGTTTTTCCATACAAACCTAGTCCCCTGTTTCCTCTCTGGGTAACAACCAGTAGTGCAATATTTTTTGTTCCAAAAATGTATAGACCCTATTGGCCTTACTTTATGGTCTTCCTTTTTACATAAATCAATTATTAAAAGAGACAGAAACCTTTAAAATGTTTAAAAATTGCGCGGATTGTCCGCTGTTTTCAAAAATCCAGAAAACAAATTTACACTGGATTAATATAAAAAACATAGGAACACAGACAAATGCGTTCTTAAATTATTATTGAAAACATAGTAAAATCGTTCAAGTTTTAGAGATGGAATCAGGAGACAACGAGTCGTTGATATTGTGTAATTTTAATAGGATTATTTTAGGTTAGAGCTGCAGGTATCTCTATCGCGTTCGTGGGCCGGTTGTTTGGGCACTGCGCAACAGCAATAGATTAAGTTTCCAAATAACTGTTTCTTTAATACTCTCGCCCTAAGTGTTTCCTCGTAGACGATAAATATGAATAACTTGAAAATACTACAGCGCTGCGCTCTAAATTAAATAGAACCATGTTGTAGACAAGAGTATAACTAAGCTTAAACAAAGTACTAATACTAGTAGAGGTATTCGATTCATTGACTATTAGACGACAATAAAGTTTTCCACTTCATTGGTTTTATTGAAATTTCTTATATCGAAAGGCTGTTGAATCTGGGACAAATTAGTACTAGGCGGCTGGTCAATGCAAAAAGTGCAGCTGTGGTTTATGAGGTCTAAGTAAGAACTTGAACAATAAATTCTTCATACCTAAATATAGTTGTAGAGTCTTGCAAAAAGAGAACTCTCATACCGTTACGGTCAACTACTAACATTTATATGGTAGCCCAATTTAACTATTAACCTTTCACGTCAAAGGCAAACAGTTTACTAATCAACCTCTTGTTTGCTCATGTCATGCTGTCATTGCCATCTTGCTTTCAGGTAATTCGATCAGCCGATTCGATAAGATTCAGATTCAGATTAGAGAGCAAACATCGTTGCATTTTTGATAACATTCGTAAAACAAATGACGAGATGACAAGAAACGTTGGAAACAACCTTGTGTACAAGGGCGATATCTCATAAAGTAGGTATCTGACATCGGTGAGATCGTCGACGAGCGCAACGACGCGACGCGACGAATAATTAGAGAATCGCACGGCTGCTGAAAGGGTCTATCCATCACGCCACTGTCAAGTGTGAACTAATAAAACTATAACAGTAAAAAGCTGAACGTTTTTCATTGCATGCACACAGGTAAGAATAATAATAATAATAATAAACCCGCAGGGGCGGCCTTGTGGACCCGCAGGGGCGGCCTTGTGGTGAGCCGTCGGTGAGTGGCGACACTGTGGGCCCTGATTCTCCCTGGGGCTAAATGAGACCCCTGACCCCCGGCTTGCCTTAATTGGCCGTCCGGGGGTGGAGACGCAAGAGCAAGTAACAAAAAGCTCCAAAGGTGGAAGTGTTAAAGGGCATAACGCCGGTAGTAACGCTCTAGTGAAACCGCAGCACACCTCTCGACACCCTTTAGCCATCCACACCAACGTTGCCCCTTTTGTCACCACTCATGGTGGCCTTTATGGGGGGCCCGTTTAGTGGATGGGAAGTCACCACCTGCCTAAATATTTTAACATGAGACTAAAACTGGCAGGTGCCGTAGTCTCTTCCATAGCCCACTATCTTCCTTATCACTAATAAGTTCATATCAATAGCCTGGCCATTTTACCCATATTTGTAATAGTTATAAGTACCATGTTACCCTTCATCCAACATTTTTTCTGTTTTTTATACTCCTTTGTATTTTTATACCAAACAGGCCTCTAAGTGTTGTCTACAGCCCCACTTATGCCTTTGTAAAGGACCGGATGAAATCCGAGATTTTGTTTTGAATTAAAGAAATAATAATAATAATATACTCACACTAATATTATAAATGTAAACGTTTGGATGTAACAAACACCCATTTTATAACTCAATCACGCAAACTCCGTTTAACGCATTTAGATGAAGTTTGTAATGAAGATATTTGTGCCTGTGATTAATACATAAGCTACTAACTACTACTATTTACCTAGATTCAACGGGAAGTTCCCACGTGATCATTATTACTTTATTCCACGCGAACGAAATCGCGAGAGAATACTAGTAGAAAATAAACAAAGAGGAGCATTGATGTTCGCAATAATAAACATATTGCGGCATGAAAAACAGACGCTTGACCAAGTCTGCAGTATATGCTGGACAAACCACAGATCACAAAAACAAGAGAGATATGAAAAGGCGGCGGGGCCGATGTAGCAGAAATATGCCCAAATACAGAACTCATTGCTTGCGGCGGCGGTTCGCAACTTTTGTATTGTGACTGAAAACGCGCCGGTTGCGACATTGCATGTTAACGGTTTACAATGCTTGCTCTGTACTTACGAATATTCAAGTTTTAATACCACAGTGGATAATGAACTTATTGAAGCTAATATGGGCCGAGCACGAAAATCTGCTTTAGTGTAACGTTATCGTATTGCTTACGTATTCAGTTCAAACTATGAGTTATATGTGCCACTATTATACTAGATAAATGTCAGTCTGTACTAAATACGTTAACGATGCGATTACGCGCATCGAAAAATCTTTAGAGAATCGCGCAGGCTGTATGCGATTCTCCAAGAGCAAACATCTTTGACAACATCCGTGAAACAAATACGAGATGACAAGAGACGTAGGAAAAACAACCTGATGTATAAGGGCGATATCTCATAAAGTATTTGACATCGGTGAGCTCGTCGAAGACCTCGTCAACATCATTACAGAAAAATTACAGAATTGCACGGCAGATATTTCCCTAACTCAATAACAGATAACTGTCATTCAGGTTTCAGACCATGTTCACTAAAAAGTGTTCGAAATGTCGGGATAAAAATAATACAAAATATACTCTAAGCTCTCTAAATATGTATGCTGTGAAGGCTACATAAATAGCTATGTGATATTTAAAAATAAATGATTTAGGGTAATTATTATTATTAGTCAGTGCCACATTCCCATCAAAACAAACATATTAAAGACACGAAGAAACAGCTGATGAAAAGTACCTATGAAGAATTCATTCTTTTGAGTTGTGTAATTCATTCTTCTAATCACTTATTGATCTAATTACTCAGCTTTAATAGTAACCCTTCGGATATTTCTTTTTAAACACGAGCCAAATATTCTTATCACAACACTTGTTCTCTAAATTAGTTATTATTTTATTTTTTTATTTAATTAGTAACAATTTGTTTCTTACTATATCTCTTATTTATCCGTAAGTAGCAAAAGTTCTCTAATATTTTTTTAGTATATAATATAATATTATATTTAAGGTTAGATACTTCTATAACTTTTAATGTGTTTTTACTATAATCTTCTATGTTTTTATTGTCATATCGTCGACGATCCCATAGGTACTTGCAGAAAGTCTGGAATCGCTTAGTCTTCGGAGAGACTTTGCATCTCCTTGCTTATTCTATCGTCTGTACAACAGCGAGTGTTCGGAGGAACTGTTTGATTTGATGCCAATGCCTCCCTTACGTACGTAACGTATAACAAAAACTGGATGCAGAAGCGTCTCGCCGAGGTTTTCGCTCTGCGAATGTCTTAGACGTCGGCGACGCGTTGGCAACGCTCTTGATGTTACAAACGGCTATAGGAGACGGTGACCACTTTCAGTCAGGTGGGCAGCCCATTTATGGCAATAAAACAAGTACAATTTAAAAAAATTAATACCGACATCCATTATATTCAGTTATTGTAGTGTAACTCAAAAACTACTAGACCGAATCTGATGAAATGGGACTACACGGAAAACACCAGCTTTCAAACAAAAAAAGAGTTTTGAGAATCGGTTTACCCTTTCAAAAGTTATGAGGTTACAAAAAAAAAACTGTCGAATTGAGTACCTCCTCATTTTTGGAAGTCGGTAGAAAACTTTTTAATTGAGAATGCAATGCAAAAATACGCGGATGGATGCACGGACGGATGGAGAGACGGACATAGGACGGCCGGTGAGGAATCGAAGTTTTGCCACAAAGGAATGGTTCCTTTTTGCTTTTATAGCTATGGAACACTAAAAAGGGAAAATTCTTTGAATACAGCCCATTGTTTTTACCATATTTTACCTTTTCCGGCTTACATTATTTACAGACCCAGAGAGGAAAGGGTTTGACATTTCCTAAACTACTTATGGTGATGGAGGAAGGAAATTGCCAATATTGTATTTGGTAAAAGTGAAGTAAAGGTTTAGCTATGTTAGAGGGCAAATAATGTCACACCTTTGCTATGAACGAATAAGAAAAAAAACAGTACGAAAACAAAAAAATATAATTTCTTATGTAAAAGCATACAGCTTTTAATAATTTATACCACGAGCTAGGAGTGGCTACAACTTCTTAATTGAACCTTAATTTAATCAAAATCTTTGCAAAGGTGCTAATAGTATTACTTCTTCAAAAAATTTGCGATCTTTTTCTTTTTCTTTAACATCCTTTTTATTTCGTTGTACAGTAGAAAAGTTGAGGTCATCTGCAACTGCATCACAGACATGAGATTATAGACATGGGCTAGCGATAGTTGTGTAATATGATTAATTGATCACTAGGAAATAATGTAAGGCATGTTTTAAACTACCAAATGTTGTAGTGGCAGCTTCTATAATGTAAAGGCTTGCGATGAGTGTCAAGCAGACGAAAATTGAAAAGGAGCATCTTTAAATGTACAATAGACACTTATTACATTAAAGTATTAAACTTCATCTTAATACAGCTAGTTTTTTAGATTAAAAACAATTTTTATATGTGCAAAGCCATACTTACGAAGCTTGTTTATCCAAATTCAAGCGATTTCGTTAAGACTAAATTGTAGGTCTAAGAGTGAAAATATAAACTGACATAGTCGTTGGACGACTTAAACACCCTAAATAAAACCATATAATAAAAAAAGAGTCTTCGTTAGCGTCGAATAAGGTCGTCAATTTATCTGGAACTATCGATTAAATTCGACAATTGAATTAAATTGTGTGATTTTTATAAGAATTTTTTTTACAGCACGTTTTTACCCCTAAATCTGTCGCTCTCATCTGTCGATTCAGATCGCAGACGAAGCAAGCATTTTTTAGAAAATCTTTGAATGCAGTATTCCCAACTTTTGAAAATAATAAAAAGTCTCGCATCAGCTAATTATCCTATCTACAATATTTAAGGCACTTTCCCTTCATGTCGCATACAGGACGCCCTGATAGTAATAAACCTTAGCATATAGTATGGGACCTTTGTTATAACAATAATTGTAATAATCCACGGGTGGTTTATCTTTATATCATACATGAAAATCTTTATGACACTATGTTGCCACACGAGTGTAGTGACTACATAAAATAATTACATATAATATAACTAGATAGCTATTTCTAAAACTGTGACGTAGAACTATACTCATACGTTCTATCTAACCTTTTGCATTGACTATATACACAGAACTATATGTACAGAATTGTTCAAGATTGAGCAATTTCAATTGCTCGTATAATAAAGTTCTTAACAGCATGGCTATTATGTCCGTTTTAGCAATTCCAGTAAAAAAAAATGTTAGTAAGTTGATCACTGAAGCTGATAAAAATGACATAGAACGGCCATTTTTTCAGATTTCACTCCACATTTGTTAGCAACTGAGATACAT
Source organism: Selenia dentaria (assembly GCA_917880725.1). NCBI lineage: Eukaryota > Metazoa > Arthropoda > Insecta > Lepidoptera > Geometridae > Selenia > Selenia dentaria. The sequence continues at coordinate 31,765,765 of OU862879.1, forward strand.
AATAGCCCAGCCGGGTAATATTATTTTGGCAATAGTTGCTGCAATATTATATAGCCACACATATTATATGTACTATAATATTTGCCGCAATAGTATACAGTGTGGTTTTTTGAGAAGGGCGGTCATTGCCAAGTCCGGGACCACGAGAGTTAGAGAAAAATCATGAATGAAGACATGCCCTTGATTTATAAGAAAACAGTAACTGCATATTTTTTTGTATTAAATCATTTAGTTTTGAAGGTATGATCTTTATCAGCAACAGAATCCATTAGTTCAATAATACAGAATGTCTTTTTTTGATAAATCTTTCGGGTTTATTTCCGTCAAAGGTAAAAGATCTAAAAAAAACTAAATATGCAGTTACTGTTTTCTTATAAATCGAGGGCATGTCTCCTTTCACAATTTTTCTCTAACTCTCGTGGTTTCGGACTTGGCCATGACCGCCCTTCTCAAAAAAACCAACCCGTATAGTCACAAATATGATATGCATATATGTATCTGTGACTGTATACATAGTTGCCCGTGTAAGAACTCAATTACACGAGCAACTGAATTTGCTCAATCTTAAACAATAATTCTTAGCAATTAGGACGTCACGAACATCAAGCAAGCAATTACGACATATACCTATTCATAATTAGATATTAAATAATCTTGAGCGGCTCCAACACTTCTCTATTCGGTTCATATTTGGTCTTCGCCAATGTGACCACGTTTCTAACTTTCGTCATAAACTCAAGTGGTTACCTATACGTCTTCGTCGGAATAATCACGTGATGTGCCTGCTGTACAAATATATTGTATAATCCATCTACACCCGCTATCTTAAAGAACGTTTTCAGTTTCTTTATTTAGAAAATCCTCTGTCGTTATTATCAGGAACATTGGCGCTAAAAACACCTCACTCTTCTTCGTTCTACAATGCGTCATTTACCGTGCAGGCTGTTCGCCTCTGGAATAGTTCGCCAGTTCCGATACGTCATTATCCCTCATTAAATGTGTTTGAAGATCGAATAAAAAAAATATATCTAACGCAGATTGGTGTTTGCTAAAATTTACATTTCCTCTTGCTATCTATGTCTTTATTATTCACTATGCCATTTCGTATTATGGTTGTAGTTTGTATGTTTAAGTATATTCTATAATAGTTATATAATTGTATGTATTGTATTTCAGTTATGTAGTTTATATAATTAAAGTAAGTAAATATGTTAAAAAAAATATTGCTTCACTTACTTAGGTACATGTACCTAGTCATTTTTTTTAAAACTTACGCCTACACTATTCACCACTGTCTCTGAAAATAATATTCTTCCTAACCAAAGGTTGTCTGGAAGAAATCGCTTTAAGCGATAAGACCGCCTTTGCACTACTATGTTTTTGTTATTTTATGTGTGCTGTTTTATATTTCATGTTTTTCCGTATTGTACAAATAAAGAGTTTCATCTAAATAGATAGAATAGAGTAAAATTTCAGCGATAGGAATGTAGATAGGAAGATACCTATCTATATACCTATCGCTGAAATTTTTCAACAAATATAAAGTGGGTGTATAAAACGTAGCGGTACTCTGGCAATAGCGGCGTCTGTCGTTACATCGTAATTGGAAAGAATACAATATTTACGAAACCCAGCATTTGTTGACTACATAAAAGAACAATTTCCCCTCCATACAAGCATACTTACAACCACATCTAGGTAACTACGATCTGCGAGTTGTCATTTCCATGTCAGTTGGTATGTCATCCGGTATGGGAGGCGACGGCGATGGTGTTTGTCTAATCTAGGTCGCCTGTTAGCTCTTAATATTATTAGGTAGATATGGGTTCGTGTTTGTGTATGAGAAATATTGCATTCGTTTAGATTGAGTTGGTTTCTTGTTTAGTTTTAAAAAATGATGATAATCAAAATTGTAGGAAATTTTATTCTTTAACTTTTAATTTTCACTTTTGTTTAAACCATTTTTCGGGTGAAATTGAAAATAAACGAGTTATTCAACAAACAAAAACCGACCCTTAAAATCAAGATGGCGAAAGACGCATAGAATGAATGAATGAATGAATGATTGATTGAATGATTGAATGAATGAATGAATGAATGAATGAATGAATGAATGAATGAATGATGAATGATAAATGAATTAATTAATGAATGAATGATTGATGAATGAATGAATGAATGAACGAATTAATGTATGAATAAATGAACGAATGAATTAACGAATGAATTAACGAATGAATGAACGAATGAATGAATGAATGAATGAATGAATCATTTATTTAGACACACTGGTCACAACAGCTTATGTTAAGCTGTTATCCATAAGGTAAATCCATAGGGTCTATTGCCACGCAAAACATTTTTTTATACTTGCTGTGACTGTGACCTACTCGTACCCTGACGGATTCCAAAAGAAAATCGCTAATTATATTTTTTCGCTGGGTCATTCGACTGGGTTATTATGGTTATTACGTCTATGATAGCCAATGCGTATTAATTTTATAGAAAACTAGCTGCTCTCTGCGGTTTCAACCGCGCGGAGATGGATGATGATGATGATGATAAATCTTATATAACCTATGTTACTCAAGGTGAATGTAGCTTACCAATGGTGAAAGAATTTTTGAAATCGGTCCCGTACTTTGTGAGCCAATTCGTTACAAACATACTTACATACAAATCTTTCCTCTTTATAATATTAGTATAGATATAGATATATGTGTATACCTACAAAATTGTGTCACAAAACGTCCCTATTAGGACATCGGCATCGCCGCGTCGTTTAAATAGATTGCTCGTATCAAGCTCGTGGAGTCATGCAGCGATTGTTTGTAGCTGAACTAGAATGTTAGCAATTGCTTTCATATAGGTATATTATTTTCGCAAATTCTAAATGCATTACGTCCATTGCATTCGCACTCTACAGCACCAGTCTTCTTCTATGACACACGAGTATGGGTCCATAATTCGCCAAGGCTTCAAAAATTATTAATTATCAATGATGGTCAGAAAAGTTCAGGAACTACTCAGAAATTTTGATATAATGACTTGTAAATAAAAATTAATGGCAGTAAGTTACACAAGAATTAAATTAAAAAAATTTTGGGTTCGTAATACTACAAATAGTCCTTTTAAGATCATTCTGTCCGTATATGTGATGGATATAACAAGAACAATTTGAAAAAATTGAATACGTCGGTATTCTAATTGGATGTCAAATGAAAGTCGTTCCATCCTATTCAGTCATTGGAGTGTAACTCAAAAAATACTAAACCAAATTTGATGAAAAGTAAATGGCACCACACGGGAAGCACCAGCTTTCAAACATAAAAAGAATTTTGAGAATCGGTTCACCCAGTCAAAAATATGGGGTAACAACCATAATAAAACAGTGAATTGAGTACTTCATCATTTTTGGAAGTCGGTAAAAAAAGTAGAATGAAAATATCTTATAGATACCACAAGAATCCATCAAGATATTTATTTTTCAAACACAAGTCTCCCTAAAGTCCCGCTACATAAAGTCTCATTAAGGAGTCCCTTAATAGTATTCTAAAAAAGGCGTCAAGCCTACTTTCGAAAGCGTCCTTCGTCTCCGCATTAGTATGCACATGTAGTACCCTTCACCCGAGCCCTTTGTAACCGTGAACTATAACCGCATTCATGAAAGCCTTGAAACAAAATAAAAGCGTAGATGGAAAACGCGTGGTTTGCTCGCTTTTGTTGCCACTTCGTGAATGGCGTATGGTAGAGTATTCTAAAGAAACTAACGAATCGGCGAAACTGGCACGCATACACGTACGGATCAATGTACGAGTAGTAACCTATATTGTCTCTGCCAATTGTCAGTTGTATTACGACTTATGGGGGATCCCAATAATGTATCTATCCACAGTTTTCCTTACTACCGATAGAAATTTTGACATAACGTCAATACATATAGTGTCAAATATCTTTCTCTAGTAAGGTAAACCGGCGATAGATAGATTATTGGCACTGTCCGTTAGTTGAATTTAAATATTGTAGGTATATGAACATCACCATGAACATCTTGTTATTTTAGAGATTCAACTATAGCTTACTATTTTGGGCGTTGTCACATTTAACTTGTTTTTTATTCTAGTAAATGACATCGAGGGCAAGTCATTGCTTGCGGTGGTAAGCGTCATGTCTGCACTGCCTCTGATCGTCATCATGAGATAGCTGTTAAGTCCCATTCGCCAGTAACTTCATTCGCAATAGAGACGCAGAGAGTTTTTGCAGATAGATTCTACGAACTGTAGTGATGAGCAAATCAAATCAAATCAAATCAAATCAAATCAAATCAAATCAAATCAAATCAAATCAAATCAATCGTTTATTTGCAAGAATACATACAATAAAGGTCTTAAAACTAATTACAACAGTCAAGTATTCAGCCTGCAAGCAAGCGTGCAAATATTATGTCAATTCTCTAATTACTATAAAATGTATTTAAAACAATAATTGTATTTAATTTAATTACATTCTCGATTAAAATATTCTATCATGCTATAAAAACAATTGTCCATTAAATAATTATTAAGTTCAGTTTTGAATGCATTGCCCTGCAACGATTTTATATTGTCGGGTAGTTTATTATACACTAGTATACACATATTAAAAACATTTTTTTCATATATATATTTACGGCAAGGAGGTTGATATAGTAAGTTTTTAAACTTTGCTCGTTTTTGTCTCATTAAAACTTCATTGCGTTTTGTAAAATAATTTGAATGTGTTCTAACAAAGTGTGCAAGTGTGAGAATGAGTGCTCTTCTCATACTTAAGTGACACGGCCCCGAAATAACATTCAATACAATACAATACCACTTTACTGACACCAAAATAAACTAAAAAACAGATTAGAAATATATCTTAAAGCTAGGTATATCATACAACCTTAAGATGGTATAGATATTATGTATAATTACTTTAGGACGGTGGTGTACATAATGTAAATATAAATAATATTAAAAGAAATCTTACATAAACCTGCTTCCTAATTATATATACAGGGTGTTTGGTAGAGGGACCGACAAATCAAATGAGCGTGTTCGGGGGCCCACTTGGAGAATACAAGTTGGCCAAAAAAAATCCCCGACACCCCAATTTTTTTTAACTAAATCAGTTAGTTAGCTCTGTTTTGTATCCAATTTTGCTTTGCGTGGCCTGAAGGTGTATTAGAGACCAAATTCAACTAAAAACATCCGGTCTAAAACAGATTTTACAAATGTTATGGTGGTAAATAGGTACAATTTCGGAGAAAAAGGGGAAAAGTCACAAAAAAAAGTTAAACATATTGGGGGGTCGGGGATTTTTTTTGGCCAACTTGTATTCGCCAAGTGGTCCCCCGAACACGCTCATTTGGTTTGTCGGTCCCTCTACCAAACACCCTATATATATCTAATATACACGTATATACACACATACACTATACCTATATAATATATACTATATATACAACAAACAAACAAAAAATACATAATCTAAATCAAAATTATATAATATATAATAATCTTGTATCGAGAACATATATATAGCTTTAGGTAACTAAATAATTTTGATCGACTTAGTGATTTGTACAGCCTATTCGTCAATGTCACCGTACATTGTACAATTGCACGTGCGTTTATTAAACTCGAGAGCATGCGTCAGTTGATTTATGATTTCAACTCGATCAACGACTTTACTTTCAACAGAAATTTGATGTAGTTTATACCAAGTAAAATATTTATTTCTCGTTAATTGAGAATTTCTATTTGCACCTAATTGAGTCTTAAGATTGAATGAGATAATATTTTATAACAACCGAATATTCAAGAAATTTCTTTATTACCTAATTTTGGCTCATCTTTGTTTCAGATGTTAAAGCCACGATGACGTCACCTTAACACCGGCTCATAACCTCACGGACCATGTATCGGGAGGTGACTTAGCACCTTCCGGATGGAATGACTGACATGTCGAACTACACCTACTTGGACACAACATTACAAGACTTAAGGTGTCTACTGATACCAGGAAAGGGATGCGGAGACAACGTCGTCTACGGCTTAAGCTGCGCTGATGAAACTTCAACAGACTTCAACTGTGAATTGAATTTGGACGTGCAAAATGAAACTTCATACACATGCTACGCCTGTTACAATAGCAGCATGGACTTTGACAGCAACAGTACTCTATGTGGCTCTAGATTCAAGCTGAACCTGCTCACTGTGATCTTCGAAAGTGCATTAAAAAACTTATGGCTCCGGATGCCGTCTACTACCTTCTGTGAATGGGACACTCTGTTGTGCTTCGGTGATTTGAATCGGACGTTGTACATCGACGTTAATGATAACACTTCAGTTAGTAATGTAGTGGATAATTTTCAATGTAACTGGGATTTTGGTAATGGAACGGGAGGAGCAATAAGCAATAAGGCGGGTTACGATTGGAGTTTCCTGTTTGTGATATTATTTATAATAGCTGGTGGTGTGGGTAATATATTGGTGTGTTTGGCTGTGTGTTTGGACAAGAGGTTGCAGAATGTGACGAACTATTTCCTACTATCGTTGGCGATCGCTGATCTGTTGGTCAGCTTATTTGTAATGCCAATGGGGGCGATACCTGGATTTTTGGGTAAGTTTATTTATTTATTATACACAATTTAACAAAATCTAACTGACTTTACTGATTTATTCTTTTTCTTATTTCAAATATGGCTTTTCTTATATTACTCATAACTTAAAAACTTTTGCCTCGTTTAAATGTTAATGTTATAATAATACATTTATTTTTTCGCGAAAATCTGAATCAAAATTACCATTAAAATCAGTTCACAACTCTTGGTGAAGAAATCATGTAACATATACACAAAAATATGTATAACTTCATAAGATACTTGTAAATCCCAGACGAAATGTCATATGATTAAACTGTTGTAAAATGCTTTAAGAGCTATGCACACCGTTAACAGAAGGTATATTCTAAGGATTTAATGATATACTTGAGGATGTAAGTCAAAATAATAATGAACTCATAATACAAATAAAGGATACAGGAAAAGAAGTGGCCCGGCAACAAAAGTAATAACCAAAGATAATTGCCAATTAAACTTAGTAAATTCAATTATTACTTAATAAGACTATTGAATCGTGTGTTAAATACCTTAAACAGGTTGGTTTTTGAGAAGGGCGGTCAGGGCCAAGTCCAAAACCACGAGAGTTAGAGAAAAATCGTGAAAGGAGACATGATCTCTATGTATAAGAAAACAATAACTGCATACTTAGTTAGTTAGATAGTAATGAGTTTCACACACAACGGCTAAAAAGTGAGTGAGACCGTGTAAAAATAATCAAATAGTCAATTTACTATTTCCTTTAATTTTTAGTAATTTATTTCTTTGCAAAGATTGATCTTTATCAGCAACAGAATCCATTAGTTCAATAATACAGGTGTATTTTTTTTGACAAATAATTCGTGTCGATTTCCGTTAAAAGTAAAAGATTTAAATGAAACCTTAATACGCAGTTATTGTTTTCTTATAAATCGAAGGCATGTCTCATTTCCGATTTTTCTCTTACTCTCGTGGTTCCGTACTTGGTCCTGACCGCCCTTCTCAAAAAACCATCCAGTATATTTTATACTCATTTCTCCAATGTAACTAAGGCCTACTTGCACGTTCCAGATTTACCTTCAATAACTCAGAGTCAACTGCTAAAACGGGGTTTTATAATTAATTTATCTTGCACTATTAAAGGTTAGGAGTAAATCTAAGGTCCTTAATTGATATTTAAATACTCAAATACTTTAAACCAGCAATGTGGGAGGGTTAAGTCTTTGACTAGGGTTAGTGAAGTTTTGTGTCAAAAGAAATTGAGGTCACATTCTGCTATTCATGTACTCTTTGGACGAAATGACACAAGACAATACGTATAGAATAAAAAGTCGTCAAATTTCATACAACAAAGGATAAACAAGAAAGTCTATATACATTGTACTGTAGTGCCAAAGAGATAGATATAAGTTTCACTTTTTTTTTTCGATTTATTCATTATTGGTCAGTTTACAATATAAGACATTTCAATGTTCCCATCTAAAGATTACAAATGTCAGTTTAGGAAAACCGGTGATCTTTTTTAGTCGTGCAAGGCACAATGAGAGTTAAAAATTGAAATGACTAACGCAAGTTTACAAACTCGTAGACTAATTTATTCAACCCGAGCAAACGTACAAGTGGGCCTAAGTGTAATTGTTGTTGAATTGAGCATAGAAATTGAGAACCTTCTTTAACGATTTTGCATGCAAGGTGCATCTTTAATTCAAGTTCAAGTTCAAGTTCAAGTCGCAATGGGCTTGTTTTAGTCATTGAATGGTAAAGTTACTTTGATATATGCGATAGAGCTCTATGTCAATAGAGCTCTATTTATTCCTATACACTTTTAATGTATTTTTTGACTCAATGACGAGTACAATTTGAAAAATATATAGCAACTTCGATTATATTCAGTTATTGGAGTGTAACTCAAAAACTACTAAACCGAATTTGATGACCACACGGGCACTAGCTTCCAAACAAAAAATGATGAGAATCGGTTCTATCTATCGAAAGTTATGATGTAACGAACATAAAAAAAAACATTTTGAGTACCTCCCCCTTTTTGGAAGTCGGTAGATAAAAAGTACCAATTACAGCTCTGAAAATCAACTGTGCTGTAAATATCTCTCATATTAAATGTTATTTGGTATAAAATGTAAAATTATATTTAGTTGTCCTACTGACTTATTTATAAGCGTAGATCTAAAGCCCTCAGATTACAAGCTTAAGTTTCTTTGAAACTTGAGCTTGAAACTTTTTCATTTGTAATCATCCACTAACGAAGGATGCCAAGCAAGCGAAGCCACTGGTACAGCTATAGTATTATTCGTTTCAACTCAATAATATTGCATCTTTGTAGCGCGCGCAGAAATAATATTTCATAAGATTTTAGTAGCAACGAGATCGAGCTCATTGTTGAGGTTATATTCCGTCTCTTCTTTCCTCTTCATCTGTTCTTATTTATTCCGGAAACGGCATCTCGTCAAATCCAACTTCCCATCAACATACATGTATGGAATTCCTATAACGCTTGTATCGAGAACATTTTACGATATCGAACCATGTATCTACTGACTGAAACGGTGCACGTTCTGTTTGTTTTTAACCGACTCCAAAAAAAGGAGGACGTTTCTCAATTCGGCCGTATATATATATTTTTTATGTGTGTCCGCGAACAAACAACATAACTTCGTCGTTTATGAACCGATTTTGATGATTCTATTTTATTTGATAGAGTATACTTTCGATTGGTGGTCCCATATAAATTTCATCAAATTAGTTCAAACAGTTTTGAGTTACACTGAAAAACCTGAACAGTGTTGATTTATCTTGATGATATCATCATTGATGGTGTATCCCGTAGTAGCAAGGTCACTAAAAAGGGTAATTTATTTTTTACCAAAACATAGAACCGACTTCTACACTAAAAAGTGTGAAACAACTTGTCGAAATCGGTAAGCATGCACGCAATATTGTGATAATGGTTACTTTTGAACTATCATGGTACCGACTTCAACAAGTTATTTCACACTTTTTAGTGTAAAAGTCAGTTCTATTTTTCAACCGCCTTCCAAAAAAAGGAGGAAGTACTCAATTAGACTGTATTTTTTTATGTTTGTAACTTCATAACTTTTAACTGGGTGAACCGATTCTCAAAACTCTTTTTTTTATTTGAAAGCTGGTGCTTCCCGCATGGTCTCATTTAAACTTCATCAAATTCGGTCCAGTAGTTTTTGAGATACACTCCAATAACTAAATAGAAGTCGGCATTGAATTTTTCAAATTGTACCTGTTGATTATTATTATTTTTTTGCATTTTTTATCCCGCACTAGGGTTTGTTGTGTCGATAGAGGCATGAACACACACAATTACATAACAACATTCAAGAACCGACTGCAAACATTTCTGCTTTACATAACTATTCGCCCCGGTCACTTTAAAAATAATTTAAAGCGGTTAAAAACAATCGAAGGCAGTAAGATGCGATAACCTCATCAGACAAAAGACCACACTTTTCCAATAATATTTCGCCAAATTGTTGAAATAATGACTCTCTTACTAGATACCTAATATATTAGGCCAGTAAAAGTAGCCGTTTTTTGGTCAAATTCGTACTAAATTTTCTATTAAATTATTTTTAAGGTTTAGGATCACTTACTGAACATAAATCGAAATTTAGTGCGAGGCTAAAGCCTATTTTTATAGCCTAGGTATATTACTTTACTTCTTTTTTTTACACTCCTTAGGCTAGAATGTCCCGTTTCGCGGAAGGTATGGACAAACACAATAACACATTCAACCAAACGCGACCGTGTTACAAACATTTCCCAAACGCTCCGGCTAGGAATCGAGTCTACGACCCCGCGCTTTGAAAGCAGGGTCACTACCATCTGAAGTAATTGACTCGTCTGATTATACAACACTAATCGCACTAATATTATAAAGGTAAAAGTTTATGAGTGTGTTTGTATGTTTGTTACTTCTTCACACTCAAACGGATGGACCAATTCTGATGTAATTTGGTATGGATGTAGATGATATGCTGGATAAACACGTAAGTTACTTTTCATCATCATCATCCATCACCACGCAGGTGAGACCGCGGAGTACAGACTATATTGTATATATGAAAGTTATAAATATGAAAGAGTGAGAGGATTGAATAACACCTAAGTTAATTTTTATCACGAAGCGAAGGGTAGTTCTCGAAGGATGCGCTGACATTATTCCAGCGGACGAATTCACGGACAGTGTGCCTAGCACGAATAACTGCGTAAGTGTAATGTAACGTGTCGTTCACGTGCAACAGTACAAACTGTCATGTATCTAGGGCAACTGTGACACAGATTACTCGTAGTTAGTACGCCGTAGCGTGACATGTTGACGCGTTTGATACAAATACTTTTTCGCAAATTGTTTGTGCTACGGCCTCTGTAGTTAGTATATATTCAATCTGCAAACGAGAGATAACCGGTTACGAAGGTTACGAACAAATTCAGTTTTGATCAAACTATAAGCACTTAAGCATTTAATTCAACTAAACATAACCTGCTTATCAAATCCAATTATATATAAGCCTGAATAAATGTAAAAACCTCCGTTTACAATTTATAACAAGCTTTTTCAAAACAATATTTTATAACAGTGTAAAAAGATAAACAGACCTCATTTTCGCAGATGGCAGATATCGCCTCGGAAGAATTTTATTTCCCACAGAAAATGTTCATGAAAAGTAGAGTAATAATGTAGGCATACTTCATATCATGTAAAATAAAGTACGTACAGTGCCTGGCAAATAATTTGTCCGTTTTCTCAGCTCGGGTTTACAAATTAAATTAATCCTAACTAAACTAAATGTAAACATTATTTATTTACGTATCCTGACTGATACATTAACACTGAGCCTATAGCGCTATAGGACTACAAACACGATTTATGTTGTAAACATTCACTAAAGAAAGATTTTTAGAAATTTTGGTTAATTCAATTCTCTTCGTGTACATAGCCTAAGCCGCTGGGCCAGCTAGTTATTCAGAAATAAAATTAGTTACATTGGAATGGTGATGGAAAAATCGATGAAAATGTAACTTACAGAACAACAGGATGGATGAAATGAAGGCAACTCACAGGCATAATGTGCGACAGTAAGGTGCCAGTGAAAGTCAAAATTAAAAAAGGTACAAAACTGCAATAAGACAAGTGGAACTGTACGAGACAGAATGTTGGGCAACTAACAAACAACACCTAAATAAACTGCACACTACAGAGATGTGCACGTTACGTTGGTCAGGGGGAGTCACATTATTAGACAAAATCAAGAATACATTCATAAGGGGAAGCTTCAAGGTCGCCCCGATAGCTGACAAAGTAAAAGAAATACCTTCGATGGTACGGGCTCGTACAGAGACGCCTGGATGACAAAACGAAGACGCGGAAGACCACCTTCCACTTGGTTGACGACGGTTGGAAAATACCTAAAAGAAGCTCAGCTTGACAACGAAACCCCACAAAACCGTGAGCAATGGAGAAGAAGGACAAGGAAGGCCGACCCCAAGTAAATGCGAAATACGGTCGAGAGATACTCGTATATATAAAATTAGTTACACACTTCAACATACAAATTCAACATACTTCAACGTTACACAATAAGTAAAGTCAGGAATAAAATCAGTTATAAATTCGCTTTTTCGTGTTTTAGTGACGCCACCTTACCACTGTTGTGATTGTGTCATGGCCATTTGCAAATATTATTTGAAGTCTTAGAAAAGGCACCATGGCAACAAGAAATAAATAAATAAAAAGCCTTTTAATTCTTACGGTTAATGTAAAAAATTTGGATGAAAGTTGACGCAAGGTGTACCGTAGATGAGAAAGACCTACCTGTCCAATGATAATTATCTTCACAAAGCGTATTTGTTTAATGTAGAAGGCATATTATTATATATTTACGTTTTTCTATCCCACATAACAGTATTATATAATAAAGTATTATTATCTTACTTAATATTATAAATGCGGAAGTGAGTTTGTTTGTTTGTTTGCTACGCTTTCACGGCTAAACGAATCGTAATGAAATTTCGCAAGGAGATAGATGATGTCCCGGGGAAGAACATAATTATTTTATTCATCATCTTCATCATCAAAATCCATCACTACGCGGGTGACATGAAGTGCCAACTGTTACACATGCAAGATCTAGTCTAGTAGAGTAGTAGTATATCTATTGATGATGAAATTGTGTATGACCATATGTATTTACTACCTCCAGTTGTTGTCTTTAGGAAAGAAAGAAAATAACTTTTGCAATGCATTTATAACTTTTAAATGATTAAACTTGGTTAAGGAGTTTATTTAGATGATTTATTCATATGTCAAGGATTACAACATAAATTGCATAGAAAACATCGTAATTGTAGATTTCAAAACGGGCACAGTCATATTAAACTGTTACTAAATCGCTATCTAACTTACTAGCGACTAACTAATGTGCCAGGCACTGTACGTCGTCTTCACATCCGACATTCACTTCGAGAAAAATCCACTCCGGGGAAAAGTGTCGAAACAATTTGCTAAGCGGGAGACCTCCTTTTTGCAACTCTGTTACTCCTACGAATGCTACTAAATTGAAAGAGATTTAGGCCTTTGATGTCAATATTAAAATCATGTGAGAAATATGAGTACGCACATTACCACGTTTAATATTGTAAATGCGAATATTTGTGAGTGAGTGTATTATTTCTCTCTTATGCTACAACTTCTGCACGGGTTTGGATGCTTGGGACGAATATAGCTTATATCCAGGAACACCACATAGTTAATTTTTTTCCGGACGCTACGGCTGGTTTCCGAGGGACAGCTATAACCTTATTTCATTCGGACGAAGTTGCGGGCAATAACTAGTTATTTATAATGTACAGCTGACCCGCTAGTTGTCTCTCTCACTTGGTCTTAGTGTAGGTGTGGAAACACCGCTTTTAAATCTTGAGGTCGTAGGTTCGATACGTGAGATCATTCTTCTAAAACTATGTGTGTAGAAAAAATCTTATAACAATACTTCATCAGTCAAACCTATTGACAATCGACTGGTGAGGGGAAATGTTGTTATAAGTGTTCGGCATTACTGCTGTTTAATTGTATGAAACGCTGCTCTCCGCGGTTTCACCCACGCAGTGATGGATGATGATGATGATGAATATTATATAGCTTATGTTACTCAGGGTGAATGTAGCTTTCCAATGGTGAAAGAATTGTTGAAATCGGTCCAGTACTTTTTGGGCCAATTCCTTACAAACACACTTACATACAAATCTTTCGTCTGTATAATTATTATTAAGTATATTAAGTATTAAGTAGTAAGTATTATGTATATTAAGTATAGATACATTCTCATAATGTATAAATAAAAACCAAAAGTCAAAGTCAAAAAGAATTTATTCAATTTATGCATCAAAGACGCACTAATGAACGTCAATTATTCACTACAACATACTCTAAAGACTCTACCACCGCGCCTCAAAATAGGTAGAGCCTATCGAGAAGAAGCGACAAGAAACGCGGGGCCATTCTTTTCATATAGATTTATACAATGTTTCTATTTAGGTAGGTACTTACTACTATTACATTTTATGGATGGCAGATGACAACTTGCCAGAAGTGGAGTATTCCAAGCATCTTTGTCTTCTATAATTATAATGTCGGTCTTTATAATATGATTTTTTTATTAAAATATTGTTACAGTCACCTTGAATTTTCCCTCTGTGAGCTCAGTTATGTGTTTTGAGATTTTACTTTAAAAACGCGCACAATTTATGCATTCTATTAGACGCTTACGATTTCAAACATATCTGTACCATCTTCTAGCCTTGATAAGACTTTCTGTTTCTCAGGGTACTGGCCCCTCGGTGTGGTGTGGTGCAACGTGTATGTGACATGCGACGTCCTGGCCTGTTCTGCCAGCATCATGCACATGTGCTTCATCAGCATAGGAAGGTAAGACACCAAAATTTTTATGCGATTAAATGAGAAGACTTGATGTTCCTTCCAAATATATTAGTCTGTCCCTCTATAACGGTACAAAAAACCCGAAGAATGGAATGTTAACTCTTTTTTCGGCCAAGCTCGCGAGCAGATACAGTGAGACCCAGATCGAGTTTCAAGTGACTGTTGTGTTATTGATAATAAGCTGGAATGCAAGAAACGTGAAAGGAAGAGGGTAGACCGTTTCGTCTGCTCATAACAATACCTACCCGCAGATCCCTTCAGTTTACTCGTGAACATGGCGCATGCAACTGTTCCGAAATATCGAGAGCTCAGAATTTATTTATTTATTAATAGGCCAACAGCACAGATATAATACAGCGTTATAATATTTTTAAATATACCAACCAATAACAGGCCTAACTCTATAATACAACTAAGAATTAAATAAAAACAATTCGTACTTTGAAAACTCACAAACAATAGGTACATTTGCGACTTAATGTAAATATAATGATAGGTAGCGAAGGAAGTACAATCGACTAAATATCCTAATATTTTATAACTAATACTAATATAACTAACTAATAACTGTGCCCCAACAGCGGGAGCATGAGCTAATAATATAAATATAAGAATAAATACAATTATATACTAAAGTTAATTCTTGCATTAGTGACCATGTCAGTTTAAAAACTTATACCAATATTATTAGTGATTGATTTTCGGGTGATCCAAAATATAACAACATTAGCAGCTATCTACTGTCAATACTCTAAAAATCAATATTACTTAATATTAATTAATAATCAATATTCTCTAAAAAAGTACTCAGGGATGTTAGTTATCCAGAAGACAAACTATAATTGTAATAGCCTTACGGAAATAAATTATCCCGCACGTTGAAACGCATAAAATCCGCCCTCTTTTTGGGGCTTTGCCGCAGTCGGATAAAATAGGACGCAGCCCGTAATAAGTCGTCATATAAACCAATGAAATCCGCATTGACATCTCGCAGCTTGGACAAATGTTAACCTTCTTTTACGCCTTCCCAAGCATTAATGGCTATTCAATAGTATAGGAAAAGAAGTCTACCACTTTCAAAGTAATCTGACATCAGCTATTAATAAATGGGCTTATTTGAATCAGGAATAATTTGGTAATTTTTCATAAACCTCCCAACATTTTTCACCGTTCCGTTTTTCCCAAAATATGTACAATCTTTCCGTAAATTTTGAATAATAACGCAAACAACATCAATGTTCCGGTTCCCCGATGAGTGATTGACAATTTCTCCCCTACAAGCCGTGAAAATTTATTTTAAGCCCTCGACGACACTTTACCGAAACCTTTTTTGAGTACAATCGACACTCCAATATTCCTCAGGTCAAAATCCTCGACTTAATACTGCCTTCAAAGGCAGAATATTTTTAGAAAGTGGCGGCGTCTAAAAGGACCCAAAATGATAAAAAGGGAGCGCATTTTTATTCATATCTATTCAAATATACAGCGTTATAAATATAACCTTTTCGCATAGTCACGCATAATATTTGTATCAAAGGATCAATATAAGATTTATAGTCCATTAATTTCACACACTTTATAAATTTTATAACGCATTTCTATTTTGGTGTGCGTAACCAGGCAATATGGTTGTTATGTCTCAAAAACTCAATTCTTACTCATTCTTCATATAACTATTTATTTTTTAATTCCGAGTTTACTCGTAGAACCATTTCTATGAGACACAAACATTCAAAAGTCATAGAGGGATGTCTAAAGCATTTTACCATAGTATTGTTAGTATTACCAAAGTTTTACAGTGGGAAAAACCAATGTAACAACGCATAAAGTTAGTAAGGAAGTAGAAAGAAAGGAAAAGTCACTACCGAAATACAAAATCAACGATAATCATTGTTGGGATTTTTCCCGCCATCTCCTTTAGTAGAGTTCCATGAAATTCGATTTGTTACATCAGTAATAGATAATTCGAAATTTAAAATTATAGAATTATTTACAATTACGAGACAGTGTTTACTACCAAGTGAATGAATATTAAACTATATTGCTAGATAATTAACGTACACCTTTGTTTTCCACTGTTGTTATGCGTTCTACTGTCTTACCTACACAAACCGGTTTTACCAAAATGAGGCTAGGCGACCGCTAAAAGGGCACACCATACAGCCCGAACACTGCAAAGCACAGCGCACTGTTCTTACTTGTCTGTGAGCCGCCCAACAATTTCACTTACTACGTAACCCTTAAAATTATCAGCTTGTGATCTACAAAACAATATATAGAGAATGGTTCTAAAAATGTTAATTTAAATCACTATATAGATTTTAATATTGGTCATCTTGTATACCTACGTTAAATTATTATTTAAGACACTTCTTTAAGACTGCCGCTGCGTCACAAAACTAATAGTGTTGTTATTGATAAGAAGCTGCAATAATTATTATATGCACAGGTTCAAAACAACACACCTGATTCAAAATGTAATTTAACCACACACGTTGCAGTTCTTGGAAAAGTAGGTTGATTTCTGCGAAATTTATTGTATTATTTGCCAAATATGGCGAATAGTGAGTCAACGGGTTAAGGCCATTGATGCATACACGAAATATAATAAAATCCTCTACTTGTGCAACGCATGCCTTGTTCTCAAATAGGGTCCAAGTATATATCTATAAGTAGGTCTTGCAGGACTAATTGCGTAAGTGTAACGTAACGTGTCATTCATGTCAAATAGTTCAACACTTTTTTTTATAATGGTTTATCAAAGTGACTCCCTATCGCCTGATGGAAAACGAAGTCGGAATTAAGAAGCAAGGACCGTTAGGGCAGCCGTAAGCTGCACTAATCACCTTCCCTATGATGACCTAAAAGATGCTTTTTCACGCCCCGCTTGAAAGACCCAGGGTCATAGCTGCAAGGAAAAACGTACGCCGGCAGAGCATTTCACAATTTATTTACACGACAGAGGTAGGAACTGCCAAACTATCATTTATCTAGGGCAGCTGCGACACAGAAAACTCTTAGAATGAATGCCAAAGCATGACGTGTTGAAGCTTACGATACGAAATTGTTCGTACTACGGCCTCTGATCAATAACCTTAATAAATAGGCAACCCTTGCTACGGCCACGATTTGGATGGGTGACCGCTAGTGAGATTTTCAACTAGATATGGTATCACTAGCTACGGCGCACATATAAAACTTACCTTTTAAATATTTACAATTTGCAATTGAAACTGTTGAAAGCTATAGTACCTCTCAAAATTAAGTTTAAATACAAAGATAATTATGATAAATTATTTCTATATTGTAAAGTAATGAGCATATTTGGTAAATTAAAACTCGCTTTTGTAACTGAGAATTATATGAATATAAGCAATTTTGAAACGTACAGAAGACCATGCAACCTGCGTTACTTGCCTAATATTCCTTTGTTCATTATATAACAATAATTATGAGAGAAGGGTTCAGACATGCTTTTTACCTATACTATTAAATACTTTATCAAGAACAATAACAGAAGAAACACAAAATCTAAAGTAGTCAAAAACATATTAAAAAGATTCTTCATATTCGAAAATACAATTAATGTAATTAATGTGGTTTGCAGGTCTGGACTGTTTCCTTACTTTTTAGCACTAAGTTAGTTATAATGTACCAAATTATACTAAAGAGACTTACATTATAATCTTTAATTATAAGATTTTGGTTAGTCTCATTGATTTCATTTGTAACATTTAAGCAATAAACAGTTCAAAGTTTTTTTTTTAACTGATTGCACCCGGAGGTTTGGATTCAATGTTTGTCTTAAGACGACTGTCGTTGGCTAAGGCGGGGGTAAAACTTCGAACACAAAGCTACTGGGCATTGGATGGCCTTTATATCTCTCTGAGAAGAATCGTCCGGTCTATCCATACCTTCTTCGTTTCCTGCAAAATAAATTATCCCTTCCATAATTCAATCTCGCATACTTCTAATTTTTCAACTTACTTGGTCGGTATCTATTCATCTTTGACGATCGAAAAATCTAGGTCGGCACTCAAGGGACTACATTGAGTGACGTACATGTAGCTAGATAAATACATAGTGAATTGTATTTTTAGCAGCTGTTGGAAAAACTTACGATGAAATTGGGAGTTCTAAGTTTTGCTTATCGGGATATAGTAGTTTTCTGAATGGACAGCATTTTGTTTGGGTTTTCTAATCTTGACCATTCCATGTTGATAATAAGATTAATCGAGTTCTTTATAAGTTTTTTGAGATTTGTCATATATTTGCAGGTTTCATTTTTAGATGATTTACTTGAAATAATCAAAGGTGGAAGCGCTCGCAGCGAAGCTTGACTTGGCGATCTTATCCGATCAACAAGTTAAGCAATGCTTGCTGGGGCTAGGAGTTGGATGGCTGACCGCTTGTGGCATTATTCAATTGAGCGGTTCTGTGGTTCAGAGTGTACGTTAAGCTGTCGATCCCGGTTGTTTGTTTTAGGACAGCTTTTGTTGGGCTATGTCGAAAGCCTCCGTGGCCTGAAAACTTCGACATGGG
This sequence comes from Selenia dentaria, assembly GCA_917880725.1. Lineage (NCBI taxonomy): Eukaryota > Metazoa > Arthropoda > Insecta > Lepidoptera > Geometridae > Selenia > Selenia dentaria. Next base: position 31,784,910 of record OU862879.1, read on the forward strand.
CTGGCCGCTAGGCTATTCCACCAAGACGCACTGGACCCACGTGTTGGATTATGGCCCACTTCCTCACTTTGAGAGGAAGGCTCGAGTCCCAGCAGTGGAAAAATAATGGGCTGTTAATTCTAAGCCTCTCCAATGCAAGGCTATAGAGCGTCTGTATCGTATTCTTTGCGCTACTTATGTTTTTTATCGTGGGCTAAGCTCAAAATATGAGGCAAACTCTCACGACCTTCTTCAAGCCGGCGCGTGAAATGAGTCAAACAACGATCCAGCTAATCACAGTGAGACGGAAAACTTCATATGGTACGCGTGTACACAGAAAATGGCTACGTCAATTGTTTAGACAGAAGAAAATGTCTGGTCAGTTTTTGTATAAACTGACATGCCATGTTCCTACTTCATATATAAAGTCATATATATATTTCCTAATAATTACATGGTGTACATATAATAAGTCATATCTATATGTTTTAAATCGTTGGGTCAGATGATAGATATCTTTTCGCTTGCTGCTTGACTCATTTCCATTTCGTTTTTTGATATATTTTAGTAACATTCCAGCAAAAAATCTGAACGGTGTGTTAAAAGTTTAAATTTGTTAATTTAAAGTTTAATAAGTTTATTTTTTTAAATTTCTATTCTTCAAAAATTCAGTTTTATTTGGGATTTTTCAGGAAATAGGTAGGTATATGATTTTTTAACGCTCTCTTTACTCGCTTCGTCACGGCCACCGGTATTACTATCGACCGCCCGTCGCGAAAGCGCCGAGAAAGCGTTAAAAATTTAATATTCAAAAATAATTCTATACAAAAATCTTCATTAGCGGTGAACAAATTAACTTGTAACTTTCTGAGTTCTGCCCTCATCTTCACAATTGAGAAGTCATTACTTGCGCCTCCGGTGGTACTCGACGGCCCTGCAATAAAATACGAGTGCTTTAGTACAAAATGTATACACCCTATAGTAAAAAACTGTTTTTAGATTATTTGGTGATAATTGGAAATAAAAAGACAGAAGTCATAATATTAAATTACGCGAATCGAGGGAAAATTAAAAAAAAACATGTTCGATTTATTTGATATCTTTATTTCATTTTACAACTGAATTTATACTTCGAGTTAAAATATTCTTGGGATGGCGTTTTATGGGAAAATTTTAGATAGAATAAAATTATATGAGCCTAATTTTATTCTATTATGTAATTTACAATCCAAAACTACAAGGCACTAATGCATAGTCCGAAAACGCGAGTTTAATTTGGTAAATATTTTTTCTCTGGACAAATGCTAGTTAGACATGGATCGCTTTCAGCGAAGCAGGCTTAAAACACCATATAGCAAAATAAAAATATCTACATGTACTAAGTAAGCCTGCTGTCAACTTTATTGATACTATGTACAATAAAGGGTACGCACACAGGGTACGAACGCTATCCGAGTTTATTATCCGTAAAGATGTCGCTCAAACTTGTGTCTTATTATGAAGCCTTTGCCTGATCTCGTGATATAAGTACCTACTGTGTTTAATGTGACAGTCGTGTTCAGAGTATTGTACGAGTGATTTACGGGGGTACTGGTCCTGCAGAAACACGACGAAATAGTACAGCTTATATTATATAAAGTTGCAATAAATGTACTAGTACATAGTATACTCACGCACCGTTCTAGACGTATCATGATAATATACATACTACCGACTAATATTCTGTCGAGAAGGTATGTTCTTCTTTATCTTCTAGCTTATCGTATCGTATCGACAATCAAAGCAAGGTCATGACTCGCGATGATTCAATGATGATTCAAGGAGATGATGAAGATTGCAATATTCTACGAATTCGTGATTATAACTTTTGAACGCTTAACGCAGCGCTTGAGTTTTAACCTTTATGTTTATTTTGGTTAATCATCACTCTCAGAAAAAGTTCAGATAGGAATTACAACGCGTATTGATCTCGACCTAATAATATCGTTTGTTACACTGGGCAAGTCAGCTTTACATTTTCACATAATAGCCCAGTCAAAAAAGGCAATATTTTGCAAAAGAGTGGAAGTAATTCGCAATTGTGTTGTTTATTATGGGTTAATATGCTTTAAGAATAATGTCTAACACAATCCCAACGAAAGTAAACCTCCAGAAGAGGGTTAAATCTAGTATAAACTTTGAAATTGCATAACTTCATTCAGGGAAGAATGGTGATCACTATATTTATACACTATACTTAAACTATTATAATCTACCTTCTTACTATATAATCCACTATATATATCCGCTAATTATATATATATATATATATATATGGGAATGGGATTAAAGATAGTCTGGGTATGTACCACTGCCGTGTAAAAAAGCAGCACTAAACACAAACAGTGGTGTGCAAGCAGTACTGTGTCGCCATGTGAATTTAATACTATATATATATATATATATATATATATATATATATATATAGTATTAATTTCACATTCAAATTTTTTACACGGCAGTGGTACATACCCAGACTATCTTTTGTACGCTAGGTATACCAGCAGGGCTATTATGTATCTCAGTTGCTAACAAATGTTGATTGAAATCTGAAAAAATGGCGGCCCTATGTCAGTTTTGGCAACTCCAGTAAGCAAAAATGTTAGTGATTTGATCACTGAAGCTGACAAAAGTGACATAGAGCGGCCATTTTTTCGGATTTCAATCCAAATTTGTTAGCAACTGAGATACATAATAGCCCAGCTGGTGAAATTATGTCTCTTCAACACCCGTTCTTTTTCATTAGCAAACATACGCCCCCGAATGTTTATCCATAAGGCACTAGGAGCATTGGGTACATGTAAAGGCCCGGACCATTTTTATGGAGATAATGCATTTGCACTTCCTTTCCGCCACAGGTCTCTCAATAAAATGACATATTTTATTCAGAGTATCTCAATACAACATCAATCTACATATTCTTTGAATAGGTACATTGGAAATACATCAATTCTCTATTTGCAAGGTGTACCAATACACTACCTATGTTGCCAGCTGCATTGGTATCATTTAAATCTATCAGTTTATCAGGGTGCTACCATAGAATAAATGTGGAATAAAAACGTATTGACCGCTCAAGCGAAGTGTCTCTGCTTTAACTGGCCAAATTGACTATCATCTGTCCAGTATGCTTGTTAGGTTGTGTGTAATTGGTCTTCCTGTACAGGTCGCATTTTTCAATCAATCTTGACGAAACTTGGTATGCACGTTCTACTTCTATATGTTTTATCGTCGGCGATTTTTGAGTGGGGGGTTACTTGTCCTAAAAAGGGGGAAGTTTTCTGCGGCGCTATTTACCGACCGATTTTGATGATATTCGGTACGCAAATCAGGTACCTGACTTTAAGGAGGAATTTTTGAATATGAGCATAGTAGCCGAGATAATTTAGCGTTTGATTATTACCGTGTGTGGGACGGAGGATAATATTCTCTGCTCCATCGCGAATATTAAGAGGCGAGAAACCCCATACTGCATGCATCACTGTGTTAGGGTGTGAAGGGCACTGTAGAAAATGAAATTATGGGGCGAATGAGACTTAAACACCAATGTCTCGGGGTAATCAGAGCAGTACAGTGCCACTTAAAATTTTACATGTGTGTGTACTGTATGAATGTGTATACTGTATGTTGTTAAACTGTAACGGCCTTATTAATAAAAATGGCCTTCTCCCACCTTAGTCCACACCCGTGCTTGGAGTAGTTAATACCTGATTAGCCAAAGAGTAGCTTCGGACTTACTACGTTATTAATAAACACGGAGTTATCTCAGACTAACAAAGCGTTCCTAACGCCGGGAGTAGCGATTATGCTATGGTGACCCTTGCATTAAAAAACAAAACGAACGAATAAAAGAGCAAACCCAACGTCTTTTGACAGCGACATCATCATTATAAAGACAATTTTGAAGCTTTTTGAGCCTGAAAAGTTGGTTTGAGATGTTATTCACGGTGATATGTATTTTGTTGTGGTCTGAGTTAAATATAGCGCATGTTACTCAGGCATAAGATAGCTTACTACTGGAGAACCATTTTTTTGAACTGGTTATGTCGTTTTTGCGTTTATCCGTTAGAAACAAACTATCAAATCTTTCCTCTTTATTATTAGAGTAGACAAAGATTTACACCAAAGAACGAAAAATGTGGCCTAGTTAGATAAAATTGTATATGTAGCAAAAAAAACAAAAAAAGATACATACATGAACAAATAAACAAAAGAAATTGTTTTGTGCCACAAACCGATCGTTAATATTGCATTATTTTAACACGGATTTTTTATTATTTTAAACGGACATAAAAGTAACAGTTAGACATATGGAATTGCATACATTTTTGTAGACATTGACTTCTTCTATAAAACTGCAATACATCTCTTTGCTTTATTGTCAATAGTTTTCGCACTGTACGCGATATAAGAATGTTGTTTTGGTATTTTTTCACACCTTGGTTTACACTATCGAAGTTTTCATACGGCCCCCCCAACTATTTTTGAATATATTATATAGCTTATGTTACTCAGTTATAATTTAGCTTTGTAACGGCAAAAGTATATAATACAAAACTTTCCTCTTTATAATATTAGGAAAGATTTACCAGAAAACACCACAAAACAGACGCGTCGAGGTAAACAAATCAAAAATATGCAATTATTATTACGCCATTGACACTATTACTCTCTCGCTATAATAGGTAGCCCCTAGGTATAACTTTTACTCCGAGCGTAGAGTCGGAGCAGCTTACTCATTACTTACTCCGGGTTTATTAATAATGAAAGTGTTTACTCCAGTCTAAATACTCGGAGTATAGTTACTCTTGCTTTACTCTAACATTATTGATAAGGCCGTTAAGGATTAGATCGGACAGATGGATGGAGAGAACGATCTTGTAAGGGTTCTTTATTGTATTATGGAACCCTAAAAACCGATAAAACATTTCAGATCGAATTAATATAGCTTACAAAGTGCATCCGATCCGAACGTTGACTAAATAAGGACGCGGGTTGGATCTACTGAGTAGCTACTACATATAAATAGTAATATAAAAACGTCGCAGTGTATTGGGTTCAGTTAGGATGCAATGCGCAAGCGCCGTAACATTTTATACCCTTTCCTACTTTATCGGATCGACGGGGTTACCTTAAAATCTCATCAATTTCTCGCTCAGGAAATGAGGCGTTTGCACAAGATTTACGGCGAGAGCAGAGCTGAGCGTGGTGCAGCGAGTGTGCACCGTGTGTCGAATACATTAGCTTGGGTATACACGGGAGCAAAGTTGGGCTTATAATCGTTTGATTATTATTAAAGTAAATTGAATTTATAAGTTATGAATTTAGAATTTAATTTCTATTGCTGGATTGTGTGATATGTTAGTCCAGTTAATCATATAGTATTTGATAAGTACATATTAATCTAGTCGTTTTATAGTTTGTTTTGTAAAACACAACAAAAAGCAATGAATAAGTAATCTAAAATATATAAAAATGAATCCCTATTTCTTCTGGTTGCGCTATAACTTAAGCGGAATAATCCCGCTAATTATTTTTTTGATGTGTTCATTATTTGTCAGGAGAAGGTTCTTCTAAAAGAAAAACCAAGGAAAGAAGGGAGGTTATGGTGAGGCCGAAGGCTGAGGCTACTTCGCGAACGAAGTCGTGGACAGGCGCTAGTGATATATATCTATATATCACATTATTATCTAATAATGTAGTGAGTAAAGTATACTTTTGCAAATAAGTGTATTAATGTGATAGAGAAAGTAAAAAATTAGCTAGAGTAGTAGCGGTTTGGTGATCAAGAGAAAGACGGAGACTTCGAGGTAGGCCATCAACCATAGGGTTGATCATAGGGTTGTCTGGCGTTTCAAAACTCGCTGGGACATAGTAGATGTGACTTAGAAATGATTTGTAATGAGAAGAAGTATAAGCAGTCGGCGAGTCTGAGACGAAATAGTAACTGACACAGAGAGGTAAATTTGGACATTTTAATGTATATTAACATGCGTGTTTTATACACAGGTAAATAACAATCATAATTAATTTAACAAATAAATAATATGTGAAGTGTTGTTTCTTAAAAAAATCGGTAATGTGTCTTTATTTAATATCATGTATCTAATGGAATTATATATATATATGACGGAGTGTTTTTAAAAAGTGTGACGTCAGCATTGCTGACGTCACAATTGTTGTTTTCATGATGATCACTCATTTTTGGGTCCTCGAAGTAAAACTTCACAAGTACTTTTATAAGCTTCGTATATTCAACGAGCAGCGTAACAACGTCACAAAGAGGTCCGTACTGTACGGCGACTCGAGAGCGACTGAGACGAGCGCCTACAGTGCGGCCGTACTTATAGGACTCGGCGCACGTGCACGAGTTTACAAGTTTGTTGGTAAAGTATTGAAATTACAATCATAACATTAATTTTACATCGTAATCAACTCAAAAATAATCAACTGATGATTTATAAACTATTTTTAGGGCAATCAAATGATTAAACTTAATTATTCTCGACGAACTGTTGTAGTTGCGCCGATACGGCCATACTGACAGGCGGTGCGCGCTCTGCACCAGCCTCGTTGGTTCTCGTAGATTGTTATGGATTCTCGTAGATTATTTGGATTCTCGTAGACCATTTATTCTGATCTTGGTTCGAGTCGTGGTTTGGCTGTACTTGCAGCCCTTCTCGTGAGGTCGACGGAATGGGCTCATTTGATTCTGCAGTGGGATCTCGTTGAATAGGTGATTCGTTTCCCGCCGATACGGTCAACTGATCCCCAGGTTGCGGAGCGTGGCGCAGCTGATCATGGGCAATCTTGCGAGGTCGTCCTCTACCGACAACTTTCTTTACCAGATATCGGTCATTATCCAGTATTCTACAAACTTCATATGGTTCGCTGTATTTAAGGTCAAGCGAGGTTTGGTTTCGAGGATTATTTTTCACCAATATGTAGTCTCCTCTTTGAAAATGATGGATTTTGGCCTTGTGTAGGTTGAAGCGTTGTCTGTCTTGTTCGCTACAACGAATCATTTTCTGTTGCACCTGTTGAGTGAGCGCTTTAATATCAACGGTTTCGTTGTCAATATCCACCAGGTTGAGAAGCTCAGGAGGTACACAGTGCTTTCGTTGTGTAATAAGTGTCAGTGGAGCAACACCGGTGACTCAGTGGGTTGTACAGTTCATTGCCAGCTGAAGTTCCTCGAGTACAGTGTGCCACTGCTCTGCTTCGTAATTTTTAATCATTACCAAAGCATTTTTGAGGGTTGCAACGACTCTTTCAACTTAGCCATTCGCTCGGCTGACTCCTGGAGCGATAGCATGGATATTTATTCCGATGGCGTCACAGTAGTCCTTGAAGTCGCCAAGGAACTCTCTTCCTCCATCCACTATTATTTGAACCGGCGCACCAAATAGATGCACAGTGCGTTCTAGAGCGGCCAATGTGCTGTGTGGGTTTTTGTTGGTACTGAAGTACAGTAAAACGTACTTTGAGAAAGCGTCAATGGTGACTATGACGTATTGTTGATCATCTGGAGTGCCCAGCTTCCCTGTTATGTCCATATGAATAACTTGGAAGGCGGCCGTTGGTTTTTGTATGGGGTGTAACTGGGCTTGAATGGCCCCGGATCTTCCTTTAGATGTTCGGCATACAACACAGTTATCCACAAATCTTTCGGATAATGGAACTCATTTTGTTGAACCAATAGGTTTCTCTGATCTTCTGCAGTGTCTTTTCCCAGCCAGGGTGTTTTAGTGCAGTGTGAAATGAGTTTATAATGCTCCATTGAAATGATTTGAGAACGACGGTACTGAGCTGCTGACCGAAGACAGGATCATTGACGTTCCTTTTTTTAAAACGTTGTCCTCTAACACATAGTCTTCCACTGGGTTATTGTCACTGAGACTGTCCATTATCGGACGCAGTTCTTCATCCCGTCGCTGTTCAGTTTTGAGCCAGTTCAAGTCTCTTTGTCATAACATTGACTGCAAGCTCAACTGGATTGCGACAGCGATGAATCCTTGGTGGCCTTTTTGTGTCCTTTTTGTGTTTTGACGCTTTTAATGCGTTGCAATCCGTTATCACGGTGAATTTTCGCCCATATAGATACTGGCGAAAGTGTTTTATGGCTCGTACCACTGCCAGTGTCTCCAACTCGTAGGAGTGGTACCGACTCTCGGCTTCCGTGGTTCTCATGCTCATAAAGGCAACAGCATGTTGTCGTTTTACTCGTTGACTAATTATTGTTGGCTAATTTTTGTATCCGCGTCGATACGGCCATACTGACAGGCGGTGCGCGCTCTGCACCAGCCTTGTTGACTCGTTAACTCTCGCAGACTGCTGTTAATTATGGCTGGCCTGCAAAGAATGAGATATTCTCTGAGTAGTGAGTCTGTAAACAACTTACGTTGCTTTATCTTGTTTGTTACATTAACACAACTGTTATGTAACCTTAGGAGTCTTTTGATTAGTAAACAGTACACAAAGACATCGTGCACTGCCTTATTGATTTAGAATCTGTGGTGTATACGTGTCTACCCATAGTTCCACAAGGCGTCCCCACGGTATCTCAGGGTTCACTTGTGGATGCATCAAGGATCCGTGGCTAGCTCAAGGGTAACACATGGTTAGCTCAGAGGTATCACTCTCCAGACATTTTTGTAGATTACTACAGTACACTAAGACATCTTAAGTGCACTGCCTTATTAATTTAGAATCTGTGGTGTATACGTGTCTACCCATAGTTCCACAAGGCGTCCCCACGGTATCTCATGGTTCACTTGTGGATGCATCAAGGATCCGTGGTTAGCTCAAGGGTAACACATGGTTAGCTCAGAGGTATCACTCTCCAGACATTTTTGTAGATTACAACAGTACACTAAGACATCTTAAGTGCACTGCCTTATTAATTTAGAATCTGTGGTGTATACGTGTCTACCCATAGTTCCACAAGGCGTCCCCACGGTATCTCAGGGTTCACTTGTGGATGCATCAAGGATCCGTGGTTAGCTCAAGGGTAACACATGGTTTAGCTCAGAGGTATCACTCTCCAGACATTTTATTCTTGTAGATTCTAGTTGAAAATATCGTGAAACATAATGAATTTTATACTCGCCGGTTTTAATCCGTTGATGCGTGTTCGTCGTTGTGAGTTATCCGGACTAACTGGCCAGCTTGAGATGTGGATGACACTGAATCAGGGGCGATTGCAGCGTTGTTTTGCAGTGTATCGAGATCATCTCCCGCAGCGATTGGTGTGGACGTCATGTCTGTGGTAATTCCCGTTGTGATGGGCTGCATGGTATTAAAGTTGTTTGCTGGTACTCCTGAAGTATTCAATGAGGCAGGGCCTATCAGCCTGGTACTGCCCTGCGCTGTTCCAGTCGTGACAGGTTGAACCGAAGTCGATGAGGATGTGGTTGGGACCAGAGCTTGTTCTGATCCCACTTCTGATAACGGAGTGTTTTTAAAAAGTGTGACGTCACAATTGTTGTTTTCATGATGATCACTCATTTTTGGGTCCTCGAAGTAAAACTTCACAAGTACTTTTATAAGCTTCGTATATTCAACGAGCAGCGTAACAACGTCACAAAGAGGTCCGTACTGTACGGCGACTCGAGAGCGACTGAGACGAGCGCCTTTTTTTTTTTTTTTTTTTTTTTTTTTTTTTTTTTTTTTTTTTTTTTTTATAGAACGGACTAATGCTGTTTGCCTCTACCGGCATTTACAGCGTCACCGGACGGTTGGCGAGCGCAGATGGCACTCAGCCAGATGCGGGCGCAGAGGGCGCACCGCCTAAGGCGAGCGTTGAAGACGCTTCGCCGCAAGGAGAGGAGTAGGCGACTTGCTCAAGGGCACCACTAGGGTACGGACCTCGGCTTGGGCCGTCGCCAGGAGAGAGGGGAGTAGGAGAGAATCGCCCCGGTACATAAGTGTACCGTTGAAAGTGGGCCCTATGAATTTTAACTCTACGACTATTTGGAGAGAATCTAACCAAGACATAACTTTTGCCTCGAGCTCGCCGGCGAGCTCGGTGTTTGACTGTGTTTACCACTAAATCATAACCTTGTGTACCTCGCCTCCTCCCATTTCCGCGACATGGGTCCACACCGCGACCAGGATCGTCGCGTTGTGCACTCATGACTGTACTTTGGGTGGGGCTACAATAAGAAAGTGTAATACCTCGTCCGCAGCCATTTGCTGGGCCGGAGGATACATCGCGACCGGGGCCGCGGTGTATACTCCCACCCGCACCGTGGCTGGGACTACAATCGTGTGTGTGTGAATTACCTCGACTGCGACTGGGGCTGCGAAGAAGATCTCGGCCGGAGCCTACAATGCGATCGGGATCACAGCCCTGGTCGGGTCTACAACCATTACCGGGGTTCCCTTGGGACGACGCTAAAGCTGCCGAAGTAACGGCTGCGATGGGGTCGTCCGGGTCACCCAAAATATGCCTTGGACGGCTACGGGGGGGAAGGAAGTGGGGATCGGTTATGTCAGTGGAGTAGTTCGCCGCTTCGACCACGAGGGGATTCGAGTGGTGGGGAGCTTTGTCGAAGTGGCGGCGGGAGCAGTCTTTCATATACTGCGTAATAGAGGGGAGGGTGAAATCGCAGTGCAGTTCGGCGTTCCGCAAGTACCACGGAGCGCCCACTGCCCTGCGCATAAAGCGATTCTGAATCACTTGAAGTTTGTGGAGGTCGTGTTTCTGAGCATGGGCGAACGCTACAGATGCGTAAGTCATGATTGGGCGGATGCAAAGTTTGTAAAGAGTCGTCTTATTTCTAAGAGACATTTTACTGTTTTTGCCTATGAGGGGATTAAGACGACCCATAATGAAGGCCGCCCTATTGCGAACAATCTGGATGTGTTTCGCGAAAGTGAGTTGGCAATCAAGGGTGACGCCCAGGTATTTGGCAGATTTAGCCCAAGGGATGGGTTCGCCGAATAGGACTATGGGTGACGGCATGAGATTTCGCCGGGTCTCAGTGAAGTACACTGCTGCACTTTTGCTAGGATTTACTGCAATCCGCCATTTACGAAACCATGCACCGATTACGGTGATGGCTCGTTGGATGGCGCATCTCTGCCTGACCTTGAACCAGCCAGTAGAGTAGATTGCAGTATCATCCGCAAACTGAGCGATCTGAACATTAGGTTCAGATCGTGGGATGTCGCTGGTGTACAGCGAGAAGAGAATGGGTGAGAGTACAGAGCCCTGAGGGACACCTGCGTGAATGGGATGCGGGGAGGAGAGCGTTCCCTCGGTGCGATAGCTAAACGTTCGATCCCTGAGAAAGTCTTGTAAGATGAGTACAAGACGGTCTGGCACACCCAGTTGGTACAGCTTGAATATCAAGCCGTTGTGCCAGACTTTGTCGAACGCTTTCGCTACGTCGAGGAAGACAGCTATGGTCCCTTGGGGCTTTGGTTTCTTATTGAAACCGCCTAGGATGTGCTCCGTTACGCGGTGCACTTGTTGGACGCAAGAGTGTTTGGCTCTAAAGCCAAATTGCTCATCGGGAAGGAGGTTATTGGACCTAACGTGGGACCAGAGTCGGTTCACAATGAGCCGCTCGTAAATCTTCCCCAGAGAGCTGAGGAGACTTATGGGACGGTAGCTGGAGGGCTCGGCTGCCGGTTTGCCTGGTTTGTGAATACCAATGACAATGGCATGCTTCCAAGTGTCTGGGAAGGAGCAGTTGCTCATAGCCGCATTGAAGATGCTAACTAAGAGATGGACTAGTGGGACTGAGAAGTGTTTAATCACCTTGTTGCTGATACCATCAGCACCAGGGGATTTACGGGTCTTGAGGCTCTTGATCAGAGACACAACCTCGGATGATTTTACCGGTGGGAGGAGTGGGAGGTCAGAGATGGACATAGAGCTTTTACGTTCGACTTCAGATTCCACCGAATCGAGGTGTTTCTGGTCGACGTGATCTACATTTAGAGTACACTGAGCCTCAAGGCTATCAGCTAAACACTCGGCTTTGTCTTCGTCAAGGAACGCTATGGAGAGGGGAGGTGGCCTAATGAGTGGGGGCATTGTCTGTTGTCCGTCAGATTTCAGAGTTCGAGCCAACTGCCAGTATGCCTGGTGAGTTGGCTCAATCTCTGACAGTTTGTCGTCCCACCTTTGATCACGCAGCTCACTCATGCGTTTCCTTACAGCACGCTGTAAATAGCGCATGGTGGCTTTGTTCTCTGGGGTTGGCATCGAGTCATACGCCCTAGTGGCGGCGTTCTTAGCTGTCAGTAACCTCCTCGCACCCTCGGGCAGTTCAAAGCGGCGACCATCCGCCACTTGGACCTGCTTTGAGGATTCACCTACTGCGGTGCGGAGGTGGTCACTGAGAGCCTCGATCGCAATTGACACGTCTTCTACTGTCTGTATGTCATCGGGGATTCTATCGAGAGCGGGTGAACTGATAGCTTGGAGGGATTCCCCCAGTTGCTTCCAGTTCACTACCGTTCTAGTGATAGGGGTTATGTCCGTCGGGTCGGGGCCTAATTTCAACAATACAGGGCGGTGGTCTGAAGTCAGTTCGTGTAACACTTCTATAGAGCGCAACCGGAGGGTGACGTTCTTGAGAAGTGCTATGTCAAGTATGTCTGGTCGTTGGTTGTCAACATAGGGATATCTTGTGGGCTCCAGAGGGGAGAGAATATCAAAGTTTAAGTGGCTGACCAAGCCTTCAAGGATTTTACCATTACTATTGTTACTAGTACAGTTCCATATGACATGTTTACTGTTGAAGTCACCGATCAGAAGGACGGAGCTTCCTAGAGAGAAGAGGGCTTCCAAGTCTGTCTGTAATAGTTCTTTACCAGAAGGGAGGTAACATGAGGCTATGATGACAGGTTGATGACCTGACATCGCTAGAAAGCAAACAGAGGCTTCTAGTATTCTAAGTGGTGGAGTAACAATTGGGATACAGTGCAGAGCTCTTTTGTAATAGATGAGAGTGCCACCTTTTGGGGTGGCCACTCTATCATTACGAACCAAACGGTAATTTGCAAACCTAGGGTTCGCTGTACCTGGTTTCAGGAAGGTCTCCTGCACGCATAGGATATCGACCTGATGGGTCTTACAAAATTCGTGAACTTCGTCCTTTTGACTAGAGAGGCCGTCAGCGTTGAAAGTCGCTACGGTGACTGAGTGGGGCTTAATTCGTTTCGGTGTACTATCCATATTGGATGATACCTAAGAAACGCTGGGGAGGGCGTAGCGCCTCACTGCGCTGATTAGACCCGCGTGTGTGAGCGTGGCTCGCAAGCGGTCTTGGTCGTTTGTGGCAGTACGAAGTTTGTGCGCGAATGCACGTACTTCGTCCACGTCTATGACCATCGCGTAGTCCATGACAAGGGCTATGTCGGCCGCCAGGTCAGATTGACCTGGGGCGTCCATGAGCCCAGCCATTGGAGGCCTAGAGAGCGGCGGTTTGGGCTTAGGAGCCGGCGCGCTGGCAGAGGCCTGCGGGCGGGCGGGGGTGAGGGGGGCGCTTGCTTGTACCATGCTCAAGGGCTTGGACCAAGCGTTGCGTGCGGGCGCGGGCGCGGGAACAACAGGTGTTGCCTGCGGTGCGGGTGTAAGGTTAGGCTTAGGGCCGTTCCCTTGTGAGCGGGTAGTGACCGGGCGAGGAGGGGGAATAGGCCTCCTAGCCGGCCCACTGGGTGCGCGGGGTGCCTTAGGGCAACCGCGGTAGTTTGCGGTATGTCCCTGTGTGCCGCAGAGGACACAACTAGGCGGGTCTGATGAGTCCCTAGTGCGAGAACACTGGGCTGTCCCGTGATCCCCTAGGCACTTGACGCACCTCGGGCGGGCGAAACAGAATCGGGCGGCATGCCCGTACAATTGGCAGTTATGACACTGGCCAGGTGCTCGGTTTCGGAATGGGGGTTGAACGGTGATCCCCGAGAGGTTCACAACCGTTTTAATATTGAAAATCGCTTTGCCCTCTGGCGTGCGACTGAGGATGACCAAAAGTAGGTCATAGGGTTTGCGGTCCTTGCCACTGTACATGCGGTGGCATTCGCGGACGGGGTAGCCTTGCGCCTTCAAGTCGGCGAGGACACTATCGGTCTGTACCTCTTTAGGTACGCCGCGTATGACTACTCGTAATACCTTCTCTTCCTCGAGAGCATAAGTGTGAAAACTTATGCTCTCGTTTTTGAGCAGTCGAGTAAGCGCCCTATGGTCGCTTGGGGTAGGCACCTGGACTTTAATACCCAGTTGGGTTGAGCGGGCGCTGGTATATTGGATCTTACGATCCGTCAAAAGTCGTGAGACCATGTCCCACTTCGCCTTGTCCTGAAGGAACAGAGGCGGCGGCGGTTTCTCGCGTCTAACTGACGCTCCTTGAGAGGAGACGTCGCGTTGAGACGCGGCGATGCTTGCGGGAGCATCGGAGTGAGCGAGAGGGTCGCGGGAGGTGGGAGCGAGAGAGCCTGATGGCTTCGCTCCCGGGGCGGTGCAGGCCGCTTTGGGTGGCGGGGAGGGAGCCTCTGAGGCGGCTTTGGGGACGCGCTTTCTCTTTCCGACGGTAGTGAACCCGTCGTTGGAGATGTTGCCAACAGAGTTAGCGCGGGAGCGGGAGAACTCTACATCCATCTCATTCTCAGAGTTGGATGCCGAGTCGTAGGCGCGTTCGTACTCAGTCCGAAGGACTGGAGAACGATCGCGGGGTGGTAGAGGTGCGCGGGGAGCGCGGGGCGCATAGGGCGCAGGGTCGGGGGAGAGAGGGCTATCTAACGGCTTGAACGCCGAAGAACCGAAGGGCGCCCTCGGAGGGAGGGAGCCGGAGGAGGGAATTTGAGAGTCCGTGAAGCGGGGTCTCTCTTTAAAGTCCCTATTGGACTGGAGATACTCGGACAGCATGTCCGGGTAGCAGTTGGAGACCCACGAGGCGAACGCCTGAGGCGACACGCCTTGCGGGAGGCTCATAGCGGGGGAGGGAGAGAGTAAAGACATCTCGAGGGGAATACTCGAGATGTGAATGCCACTCCCGCCGGGTACAGGCGGGAGAGTGAGTGCCTAGGTGTCCCTACTGTGTGCCCTCTGCCAGTCTTATTGTGCAGAGGGATGTGTGCCTAAACGCGAGGCCCTAGCTGCTCCGGGGGCGAGGAGAGAAGACCGAGTAAAACCCGGCTTCCAACCAAACACTTGCCCAGAGAATAGGAGAGTAGGATAGGGTAGGGTGGGAAGGAGATACCTGCCGTCGGCGAGGGGAGACCCCAAGGCCGGTGAAGGCAGGCCCGTCCGGTTTTAGCCGTTCCCTCCCACGCTCAGGAGGGAAAGGCTTGACGCACCGGGTCCGCGCCCAACTGGGTGGCGTTAACACCGCAAGGATCGTCCAGAAGACCACGTGAAGCGTGGATTTGTTTGACTCGACTTTGAAAATTGAAAATTGAAAAATTAAAAATCGAAACTAGAGTTCGCTCTGAGAAGAGCGGTTTTGATTAGACAATGAACAATAGGTGATTGATGTGTCGAAGCGCTCTTCTTCCGCGACGCGAGCCGAGCCGAGCCGAACGCCTCCGTGCGCCGAACGGTACACGAAGCGGTGGCTTGACGTCGAATCTGCACACAGAAAATCCACTATTAGCGAAGTCCAACACTGAATCCTCTTCAATCGAAACGATACGGGTAACCGGCACTAAAAGCGCAAGCACTTTTAGGCCGATCGGAATATTCTCGGGGAGCACTTGAGCGCACGTCCGTCCCACTCGAGCGCGCTGACCGGAATGCCTAGACGAGCGCCTACAGTGCGGCCGTACTTATAGGACTCGGCGCACGTGCACGAGTTTACAAGTTTGTTGGTAAAGTATTGAAATTACAATCATAACATTAATTTTACATCGTAATCAACTCAAAAATAATCAACTGATGATTTATAAACTATTTTTAGGGCAAGCAAATGATTAAACTTAATTATTCTCGACGAACTGTTGTAGTTGCGCCGATATATATATATACCTACTATATACTAAACTATGTAGAAAGCTTTCGCGGTACATAATTATGAAACAAAAATAGGTTAGGCATATGATCGGTTATTACGATATCGGTCACTGCAGGCATCTTTGGACTACTTCGATAGCCGAATGATAACATATTATACTCGTTCTAGTTCTGCCATATATTTTCTTACAAAAAATGGTATTACTCAAAATTGTGATGGTGAGCCATGCAGATATTCTGCGTCGCTCTACACTCCACGTATATTTTTAAAGCTCTAGTTGGCGCTTAACCTGTCAAAAGAAGGCGGGAATACGTAGTAATAGTACTCTTCAATGTATATACGGTCTAGTATATAGAAATATGGTGTAAAATTGTTTAGTTCAGAAGCAAAAAAATAGACTTATAAAACGAGAATAACCTAAGCCGATATCTTTCAAAATAAGGAACCGTGTATTAGCAAGTTCCATACTTGAAGTGCATTTGGAATTTTAGAAAGGTTTCTTCGAACGAGAACCGAATATAGAATAGCTTGGTAAACATTAATATTATGTATTTCTAAGGGATCGAGTATGATAGTAAACTAACCTTCTTTACTACGTCCGCCCGCCCACACATCAGTGACGTCCCACTTATGCATTTCCGATACAGTAGCTTAGGTGTGCAAGGACAAACAAACGCATAAACGACAAACCGACTAACACGCTTTTATATTTATAATAATAAATACGAGTATCAAACTGATTACGATACTGATTTTTAACCGACCGTATCAATGCGCAAATGGAGGGTTCTGTGTTTTACCTGTATGCTTGTTTGTATGTATGTATGTCCGTCCTATGTCTGCTAATACGAGTACTACTCAACGGCTCAACCAATTTTGATAAATGACATCTCATTAGATTCATCTTGATGGTGCGAGTGTTTTTGGGTAAAATTACCCGGTAGCGGCGAAGCCCAAAAGAAGGGCAGTTTATGCTCTTTAATGTGTGGGCTAATTATTACCGTAATCCGGTTATTTAACTTTTGGTATGTTTTGTCAGCTGGATATGACAGTTGACAAAATAAACAAAGCAGCAGGCTGTACGAATAACTGCGTAAATGTACCGTTACGTGTCGTTCACGTCAAATAGTACAAACTGTCATTTATCTCGGATAGCTGTGACACGGATA
Source organism: Selenia dentaria (assembly GCA_917880725.1). Lineage (NCBI taxonomy): Eukaryota > Metazoa > Arthropoda > Insecta > Lepidoptera > Geometridae > Selenia > Selenia dentaria. Next base: position 31,802,059 of record OU862879.1, read on the forward strand.
ACTCATACTTTGTACACCGAAGCTTGACACGGTTACGTTTACCATACGAGTACATTTTCGCAAATTGTTTTGTGCTACAGCCTCAGATGTACCTACTTCATCTTAAAAATCCAGTGAGCCTAGCACGAATAGCTGCGTGAGTGTAACGTAAAGATTCGTTCACGTGAAACAATACAAACTGACATTTATCTAGTGCCACTACGACATAGATAACTCATAGTTTGTACGTCCAAGCGTAACCCGTTGAAGCTTACGATACGAATACATTTTCGCAAATTGTTTGTGTCTCAGTTCCAAAATTTGACATGGTGCGGTGCGACACCTAATAATTTTTAACCAAACGTGTGTGTTTTATTAAAAAATACCCGTATTTTACGCAGTAACGGAGCAACGGATCAAGGAATTGTGTACAGACAGTAATATTAAACGAATAACTGTTTTCTTTAATAAACACATTGTCCCAGAGGCATCATTATTAAATAACTTCGGAAGAATAAGTGAGCAGAAACTTGAATACATAACGTTTAACGTTACCCTAATGGATATACAGCAAGATAGTGTTGCCATTATGAACTGTTTAATTAAAACTTAAAACCTACGAAGAAATTATATCAGGAAGAGTAACTGCCTTAAAAACATAACCCAATAAAAGTCGTGCTAAATTAATAACATCGTTCACGCCGCTATGACTCTGCTGTCATAGTAGACGTTGCAGCACGCGCGTGGACCAATCCCTGATTTCCTTCTGAATTTTAAACCAATCACCGAACATGTCTATTTGTAACCTCGGAAGTAATTCATATTTGGAATCATACGTCGTCTTGGTTTGAAGGACCACTTTTTGTGTGGAATTTGTTCTGAGTTATGCTTCCTGACATTATTTCTTCGTAGCTTAAAACTGAGTAAGGATAAATAAACTTACTAATTTGCTTTACGAGATTAGGAAGGTTAATCGAATAAAAGTTGCTTAATTGGGTCAGATTCAATTACATTTCATGCGTTGAGAATAAAAAATGGGGACAATGTCCACAAAAGGTATTTAGTTCCCAAACTAAGCAGAGCCTGTTCTATAGTAACCTGATGACTCGTGATAATACTTATACATATATATATACCCAGACACAGGGCCCTACTCCCACCTCTTAAAGTAGTCATATTTAAACCTTGCCATTAAATTTGGTACCACCACTTCAATATAGCAAGCTTAAAATAATAATGGATTACGATAGACGTTTTGATGACATATTAATAAATAGTGCACCCAATTACTTTGCAACTGCGTTAGTGTTCTATTCGGGCTGGGCATTATAGTTACTGATCCTGGAACGCACCATAAGGATCGAATTCGGCTAAAAAGGAACTCGCCAAAAATTGTATTGATGTAATATGCTCGACCGTTTGTGTCGGTGGGAGTACGATAGTAAGTATGATTATTGTAAGCTTATTACAAAACGCTCCTGATTTATGATAGTTTCGTAAAAGATGTCAAACGTTCATACTCAAGCACACACAATGTTTGGCATGTCCGGGGATTGAACTCGGGCCTAGTGGTTCAGAAGGCAAAGTTGCTAGCAACTGCACCAAACGGCCACTCAAAAAAGAATAGCGGGAAGTTGCAATCACGACCTACAATACGACTAATAAATGTTTGTAACATTTTTCTAGAATACCTCATATCTATTCAACTTTTACTACTAACCGGCAAAACACTCACGTTAAGGATCGAATACGTCGACCCGGGTTTCGAGCATGTCCGATGCTCATCTTCAGGGCGAGTGCGCAGAGTGGCGTCTGCGAGCTCTGCGAGTCTGACCTCACAGTTAATAATTAGGTTAATAAATATTAGTTGAATATGTGTCAAACTCACAAGAATTTCAATACAAAAAAAAAACTCATATCTATTTCGTATTTCACGAGACAGAAATGTACATAATATAATGGTTTTCAGGTATTTAGGAATACGGAACCCATTGAAGAGTCGGCATCATTCCACGAAGAGGGTGGTCGTCATCAAGATAGCGCTGGTTTGGCTGCTCAGCATGTTTGTCTCCAGTTCCATCACAGTTTTAGGTAAGGATACATCTGAATTTACAAAATTCCAAAATTCGCTCCCTGTTATTTAAAAAAAATATGTAGAATGCAGATAATTTTCTACCGACTTCCAAAAAACGAGGAGGTACTCAATTCGACCGATTCGATTTGTTACCTCATAACTTTCGATAGGAAGAACCGAATCTCAAATATTATTATTGTTTGAAAGCTGGTGCTTCCCGTGTGGTCCCATTTAAATTTCATCAAATTCAGGGCAGTAGTTTTTGAGTTGCACTCTAATAACTGAATAGAATGGAAGTCAGTATTAAATTTTTCAGATTGTACTTGTTAGTGTACCTACTAAGGTAGCATCTGCCTTTCAATGATTGCAATCAAGAACGCAAGATCTAACTTTTGATATATTCTAAGCGTATTCCTGCGGTTAGAAGTAAAATTTTTCGAAGTCGAAATCAAAGGTTCGCAAAACTCGCAAGAAGAAAATTGATGGCAATTTAAAAGTTATCTGGCAATTTTGTACTTAAAGCAACTTGGTAACTTTCGTTGACTTGTGTTATAGAATTGAAATACTTTATGGAGACTCATTTGAGAAAGCTTCAGGTCTTTCGAGTTACGTTTTCAGTATAGGAAAAATCTATATTGTACATTCAACAGAAAAAAAAATATTTTTACTTAATAATAATATCTTTACAACACAGTTCCAGCGTAAATACATCGGAATTTATCATCAAAAGGTGTCTAGCCTCTTATACTCATCAGGCATACAGATTATCGTTTTTTCTCTTTATAATTGGACTCGTACTGTTGGACGTTAGCCACCCCTTAAGTTTTTTTTTGTAATTATGTATAGTTGCATCAAGTATGATTTTTTTTCAATTAGTCAGAGTCCAGTCACTGTCACTTGAATAGGTCTGTAATTAAGTCAGTACCTTGTTTTAGTCACGTTATATATAGACGCATATTTAAAAGTTCCTACGGCGGTTGACGAAGAAAAACATACAAACAATGTTTCGTGCTTTTGGTCATCTTGCCTACACTCCTGCACCGTCTCGCACGCTTGACGGTTACTAATGGACAAGTATTACAGGTCAACATTTTACATTTTTTCACTATCGCTAGCATGTCGCTATTCCTCTATAAGAAATTTACTAGAGTATCTGGTAAGTTACAAGGATCCGATAATATAATTTGAAAATAAATATACCTTTTCATACTTATGTTAAGTATAATTTCACACAAGTGTCATGTATAATATAAGTGCCTGAATAAAATAAAATCATAAATAAAATTATAATTCTTCATTTTTAAGCTATTTGGAAAAGATCTAAGAAATTCACCAACTTATTCTCTATCCTTATTTACTGGGTGCATCAAATATTTTCCTTTTCTTACTCGTCTTAATGCTGATAAAAACCACAAAATCAATAATTAGTCTTCCGATAAAAAAAAATATCTTCAAAAACATGGTGACAGTAGTGGCACCGCCTAGAACATCCAACAACGGAATTCATGAGCACGCTCGAACGCAAAAGTGACCGCGTGAACGCGTGACCGCGTGACCGCTTTCTGTCTAATAGGTCCCTTAATTATAATTAATATGAAATTATCATTCTCAGGTCTTATCAACCGCACCAACATAATGCCAACTCCAGATCTCTGTGTCATCAACAACCGCTTCTTCTGGATCTTCGGCTCCCTGGTCGCGTTCTACATTCCAATGCTGACAATGGTGGTCTCTTTTGCGCTGACTGTCCAGCTGTTGAAGCGGCAAGCAAGGTTGGCAGCAACACCTGTGCCTGGAGGTACTCAGAGAAGGTAAGAACGTAAGAACTTTTAAACAGCTGTTCAGGAGAATATCTTCACACCGAGTAGTTTATTGCCGGTTGGTGCAACACGTTTACACGCTCATACTCCTGCACTAGGATTCCCTGTGTCGCAGGAGGCATGGATAAACATATTAACATATTACAAATATACAAGACCCGAGCTTTGCTTTATGAACAAACATTGCTGCTCATACCGGCTAGGCTCAACAGTGGTACTGAAAGTGACATTGACGCCAGTGATAGTTCAGGCGGAAGAGACATGACAGGCACAGAGTGACAATTTTAGCGCCCACTACGTGCTGAGTACCGCACTCACCGTGCACAAGAGTGACTCCAAGATGAAGACCTTAAAACAAGGTCTTATTTGTCCCGCTGCTACCTTGTACTATAGATCTGGGATGGTATAGCTCCTGAATCCAGTCCTCTGCTGATTACAACTATTTTTTCCACTGCGAATAGTAGTTTGCAGGTAAGTTGAGCTGGCCCACTACAGGTCTGGTCAGAGAATATTTCCAATATATATCTCAAGTTCTAGCCGGTCATAAAGTATAATTATGGACATAACTCGCAATAGTTTTCTATGTCAAATTTCTGCGCAACACACATATACTATGGCTCGGCCAGGAAAAAACCTGAGACCATTTGCTTTGAAGGCAAGGCCAATTAGGCTAATAACTATGACTATGACTACATAGTCAGAGCTATTTTCAAAGGAAAATGTATTGCAATAAAGTGCATTGTATAAATTTTCGTGCATAACGGATACTACGCTGACCAATTTACCAAAACACATAAAAAAATATAAACTTTATGAGTAAATTATGGTTAGATTAACGATGAAATTATTAAACAACTATTTTTAATTGATATTTATTGTATTTTTACCTTTTGAAATAGCGTGTTTTGTACAAAACGAATTATTAATCTTCCTTTGACATTTCCTTGTTAATTTAAATTAATGCCACGTTCTTTTGTATCGTAAAATTTCCAACTTTTGTTTAATATGCACATATTGGATGCCGGTGCCCGGCTGCGCGGCTGTCGAACACAGGCTGGGCAGCGATGCATTTTCCCGTTCAGAGAACCTGATAACACTCTTTTTTTATACAGCCTGCTCCAGATCTAGAGTCAAATGTTTATTTTATTTTTCGTTTAGGTTAGTGTCAGCTATTATTTGTAAAAAAGAGTTGAAAAATATGGGAGACAATAAGTCTCGCAGTGTCTTTATAAATGTAGGGCCACGTTGGTAATTACTGGTACAATCCATTGACTTTTCACGCGTCATCCCTTGTGGCGCCCATCAGATAGATAGATATCAAGATATACTTTTCATTAGACACCTTAAAATAAAACAAGAAATATAGTTATCAATCAGGTTACATGCTAGGTAATAAAACTCTTCAAGCGTTCATATTGATAAGATACGTCGATACCACTGCAGTACTAGGGATTTTACCTGTACTGTGTGAGTCATTAGTTTTGAAGGGCACTCAGGTACATTACTGCAGAATCCAGTAAGTAAGCCTTCCTGGCCAAGTATGAGTTAACAGGTTATATACGAGGCCAGGATGGCTTTCTTACTGGTTGAGGCTTGTATAATGCTTTTCTCAAAATAAAAGAGTTTTGCTGATTCAACCTCAGCTTTTAAATCAGTTAGAGTGCCATCTATTTTTCTGAATCAGATTCGCTTGAAATTTTTTGGTATTATCTATGTTCACGGGGTTAATTAAAACACAATTGTCGGTATTTTTTTACTAAAAAGTTTGCGTTTAGTTTTGAACATTGTTCTATTTTTACATGAATGTTTGAAAAAATAAAGTATTGTTTTTGAATCTTCATGTTAATTTTAGAATAGAAAGCTTTAATCCAACATGATTTATAAACTGAAAATATTAAATACAAACATAAAACCCCACGTTATACTTCTACATCATTGCTAAGTACAAAACGCATCGTGCATAGATCAGGTCTAAAGATAATCCCATGTTTTTAAACCATGGTTTAATTCTGACTTATTATAAAATGTGAACTAAAGTGAATCCAGAGTATAAGCAAAAGTACCATTGGTTTACCCAAAAAAGAAAAACATGCAGTGCAGTCTTTAAGGACTGCCGATAAGAGTGAAAACTATTCGTATTATTTTTAAGACACACAATCAACAACAATAGGTAGTCATGGAAACCATTATCGCGCCTAAAGATATGTTCACTTCAAAACTACATTATTATGACAAAGCGTTCGGTGACGAAGACGATGACACGAGTTCTTTGAATGTTCTTCACCCAAAAAGCCGATGACGATAATGCGAGCCTCATAATTTTTGTCCACCCTCGAAATGCTCAACGCGCTTATAGAACTTTTCAATTCATAAGTTTGAAATACCGTTTAAACATGTTTTAAACTCGGGACTATATTTAGTTTTTGTATATACATACATAAAATCACGCCTCTTTCCCGTAGGGGTAGGCAGAGACCACGGATTTCCACTTACTACGATCCTGACATATCTCTTTCGCTTCATCTATACTCATCAATCCTTTCATACATAAGCGTCGGTTTAGGGTACTTTTGACCTGGCCTTTTTTCAGAACGTCTTCAATCTGATTTCGGAACGTTCGCCTAGGTCTTCCCCTTCCAACACTTCCGTTTACTTGTCCCATGTATACCTGTTTAGTCATTCTCATTTCATTCATTCTCTCCACATGTCCAAACCATCTTAACATACCTTTCTCGATTTTTGTCACTACACCCTCATTCACACTACATCGTTCCCTTATCACACTATTCCTTATCCTGTCACTCCGTTTCACTCCAATCATGCTCCTCAATGCTCTCATCTCCACAGCATTTATTCTACTTTCATGCTTTTTCTGCCACACCCAACTTTCACTACCATACATCAGTGTCGGAACCAACACTCCCCCATGAACAGCCAGACGAACCTTTTTAGACACCTTCTGACTGTTCATAAAAGCGTGCAATGCTCCGTTTACCATGTTTCCAGCGTTCACTCTCCTTTCTATATCACTTTCACACTCACCATCTTTTGTAAACATGGATCCCAAGTATACAAACTCTTTCACTTGTTCCACTTTTTCACCCCCAATCACAATATTGCAATCGGTCACTCTATCATCTCGTTCAAACACCATCACTTTCGTCTTACTTACATTTATTTTCATTCCCTTTCTTTCTAAAGCCTATTGCATAACATTTACCATCTCCTGCAACTCTTTTACCGACGACGCAAGTATCACTTGGTCATCAGCGTAGAGAAGACATTTGATGAGTAACTCGTTCATTCTTAATCCAAATTCACTGTCTTTCAGGTTTGTCAAACAGTTATCCATGAATAAGTTGAACAGCCACGGTGACGCTACACATCCTTGTCTAACACCTTTTTCCATGTTAAACCAATCAGTGTATGTCCCATTTATTCTAACGCAAGCACTAGAATCCTTATAGAGGGATTTCAGCGCTTGGATCAGGTTACTATTCAGGCCATGCATAGACAACGCTGACCACAGTTCATGCCTACTCACCCTATCATACGAAAGCGCAATAGACCTTTTGGCTTTTCGCCAAGCATTTTTCGGCTATACATCGTAAAGAAAAGACCTGATCCGTACATCCCATTCCCTTTCTAAACCCTGCTTGTGCATCCCACACTTTCTCATCTGTCTCTTTTATCACTCGTTCAATCAGTACTTTCGCATATAGTTTACCGACAACGCTGAGGAGGCTGATTCCGCGATAATTCTTGCAGTCTTGTTGCGACCCTTTTTCTTTATAAAGCGGCACAATCACAGCCTTGCACCAGTCACCTGGTACACGGCCTCTCCACCAACACATATTAAAAAGGCGGTGCAACAGACTAGCTACTATGCCTCGCCCAGCTCTCAGCATCTCGACTGACACTCTATCATATCCTGCAGCCTTTACTAATTTCATACCCTTTAACGCTTTCAAAATTTCATTCATACCTATTTCATTTTCATCATCATTCATATAGGTTTCCGGAACCTGGTCCAGTGTTCCCTCTCTTTCAAATAAACTTTCAAAATATTCTTTCCATCTTTTCAACACACATTCTTCTCCTTTTATCATGCTTCCATCATGACCCCTGATTTGATTAAGCTCTTAGTTTGTGTTTTTGCCTCGAGCTGTTCTTATGGATTTCCAGAAAAATTTAACATTTGACTGGAAATTATCAGAAAGCCTTTTGTCAAACATATCCTTTCGTTCATCTTTCTTTCTGCACACAACTTCTTTAACTATCTTTTACAATCTCTTATAATCTTTTCTTGCTTCACGTACATCATCATGCGTTGCCATTTGTACCTTTTGGTTAGTTTTTGTTGCTAACCAATCCAGCCATGCTTTTTTCTTTTCATCCACGGCCTTTTGCACTTCTTGATCCATCCACACGTTCCTTTGCATTTTTCCTTTTCGCCTTTTAGAAATTTCACACACATTGATGGCAACGTCTACCACTCCTTCCTTAAATTTCATCCACAATTCTTCAATTTTACTTATCTCTTCCAAACCATCAAGCCTTTCTTGCAGCTTAATAACATACTGATTTGCAACATCCTTCTCTTGCAAATTTTCAACTTTCACTCGTTCCAAACAATTCACACTTGTTGGTGCACGCACTCGGTGTCGCCATCGATTAAAAAGGCCATTTACACGTGTTACCACCAAGTAGTGGTCTGAATTGATGCCGACTCCGCGGTACGCCCGAGTGTCTAATATTTTCGTCCTCAGCCTTTCATCCACAATCACAAAGTCAATCATACTTCTTGAATCACCTTCTTCCCTTGTATACAAATGGATCTTTTTGTGGTCAAACATTGTGTTTGTCACGCAGAGATTCCATTCCAGACACAAATCTAGCAAACTTATTCCATTCTCATTCACTCGTTCATCCCCAAAAGCACCAAGAACCCTTTCATATCCATCTCGCTTTATTCCTACCCATCCATTAAAATCTCCTAACAATACAATCCTTTCATTATCTTTACATATTTTTAAAATATCGTGCATACTGTCCCAAAACTCCTCTCTTTCTTTTTGGGCTTTTGGGGACCCCCTCAAACCCATGTCCGTCGGTGCATAGACACCGACCACAAAAAGTCGAGTAAGTCCAACTTTTAGCCTCACCCAGAGAAGTCTTGGGCTCACGCATTCATACTCGATCATACATTCATTCATTCGTGCAGAAAGGATCACACCAACGCCCTGACAGGCTCTGTTGGTCACAGGTACTCCCGACCACAGTGCTGTATAGGAACTATGTTTGGTGGTGTTACATCCTTTCCGTTTCGTCTCATTCACACACAAAACATCTATATGTCTCTTATGCATCATCTGGCATACTTCATCCACTTTACTATTCATTCCACCTCTTACATTCATCGTAGCAAAGCGGCTCTCCGTGGGCCGCTTTCCGCCCCCGCGAGGAACGAGACGTGATGGGTGGCGAACCTCATCGCCGCCATTTGGGATTTTGTTGTAAAAATAGAAATCCATGCGGTTCCCACGAGCAGCAAGGGAAAAAATAGGTCCATCCTGACAGAGCCCCGCATGCCAGGATAAGGCTAGCCGATTTCTGGGTTCGCCAGGTCCCAGGGCAATTTGGCACGCTTGAAACTAGGCACGCCCCTAGCCACGCATCCATAGGCACGGCAGACCTCGGATTGGCGGAGAGGGAAGGAAAAGGGGAAATGGAAAGGATTAGTGACGAGGAAAGGATGTCTATGAGTTTGGGTAGGAAATAGGTATGTAGGATACTACTACCTTGGAAGGGTATTGGTAGAGGTAGTAGCAGCTAGGACGCCGGGGTCGCATACCCGCATACCATCACAATCACCGGACAGGCAACTGTAGATAGGTATGTCCCTGACGAGAGTTAGTTTTTGTTTTATGATATATTATGACGGTTAGTTATACTACCAGCTAAACTGTTGTTTATGCTTCACTGTTTAGAGCTCAACTGTGTATTATCATTAACATAGAATAAATAATAGTACTACGGTATTACCGTTTGGGAATATGCTATCCGTTTACCGAAACGCCCGTTCCCAAAACATCCGTTCCAAAATTACGTGGATACTTATTATGCTGAAAGCTCTAATAGCGACAATGACAAGCTAGTTTTAGTTCGAACTGTCAATAACACAATACAAATTGAAAAATTTACTAGGTACCGAATTCAATTCTATTCAGTTATTGGAGTGTATCTCAAAAAATACTAGGACGAATTTGTTGAAATTTAAATGGGACCACACAGAAAGCACCAGCTTTCAAACAAAAAAAAATGAGAATCGGTTTACCCAGTCGAAAGTTATGAGGTAACAAACATAAAAAAAAACAGTCGAATTGAGTACATCCTCCTTTTTTTGGAAGTCGGTAAAAAAGAGGAGCATTATTTTGTAACAATTTGCCTTCAATAATAATAATGCCCTATTTTCTTGAGACTACTGGTACCTACTCGTAGTATAGTAGAGATTAAAGATATTACATAAGTATCAGATAACATTTTTGTACAAGGATAAAGTAATTACGCGTTCGATTAGTCAATAAGTATAACACGGCAACATTTCGACATTCTGTTCTGACTGTTCTGACTGTTCATTCATGATAACCGCTATGACAGCATTTATCAGGCATTAAAATGTTAGAATTAAACAACTTTAAACAAAGTTTATGTTACGAGTATTTGGATGGTATACCTTACGCGGTAGGTATAGTCGAGTATCTCGACCAGTTTCGTGACCCTCAACTGGGCCACTTCTGCATGGAGTACTAGCGCACCCGGCTGCGTTCGCGCTAGTACCTACTATATCATCGTCATCATTATCTCAGCCGTAGGACGTCCACTGCTGAACATATGCCTCCCCCATAATTTTCCAAAAGGACCGGTTGGAAGCGGCCTGCATCCAACGTCGTCCTGGGACCTTTATCAGGTCGTCTGTCCACCGTGTCGGTGGACGACCTACGTTGCGCTTGCTGGTCCGTGGTCTTCATTCCAGAACCTTTCGGCCTAATCGGCCATCTATTCTGCGTGCTATGTGCCCTGCCTACTGCCACTTTAACTGGCTAATCTTCTGGGGTATGTTGGTGACTTTCGTTCTTCTACGGATCTCCTCATTTCTGATTCGATCACGTAGATAAACCCTGAGCAAAGCCCTCTCCATAGCTCGTTGTGCGACTTTGAGCTCATTATTTTAGTTATACCTAATTCCTTCGACATTTTGTGTTGAATCACCTAAAGTTACCTTATGCATCCAGAAATTCAATTACAATTTTCTCGTCCTGTGACACTCCACAAAATTGTTTGTTCGTTACCAATGTTACTTTGGACGAATCACTCAAGAATTTTTTTGAAAATTGTAGAAGTGAATCCTAAATCAAAATTTTTGTGAAAAGTATTTTGTCGAAAATCATTCTCAAACTGAAGATGGTAAAGAGCTTGCCGTACCTTTTCCTTTTGCTGAGTTGGAAACAAACCAATTTTCCATAACTCTCGTGATATTGCTCTTCGGAGGTTTCGGCTATCGAATGGCGTCTACAGGTGAATCCTGAATATAAACATGCTTACTTTGTTCATGTAAGGATACAAAGTGGTCACCTTGAAGAGGTGAGACTGAGACCTTCATCTACGTCAAATAAAAAAGGAACGGTAGCCACGAAAATAATCCCATATTTTTATTAAACTACAAAATTGCACCCACTGTATATTCTGAACCGATTGCATCGGAACGGAATCATTATCTCGTCAGTCCGGATGATATGAAAAGCTTTATTCGTTTGTACCAATTTAATTTAAGTACAACTGGGTAGAGTTTTAATTAATGTACATGTAGTACTACATGTGAGATTTGTTCAGGCGATTAAAAACTCACGTTAGCGTTCAGTTGCGACTTGGTATGGGTATGCCAAACTTCCCATACTTTATACCATATCTATTCATATTTTGGAATTTCAAAGACTTGGGAGCGGAAAGATATCTAATACTTTTTATAGTACGCAAAAATTCACGCCTGACTGTGTTGGCTTGATGGTAAGCATCACCTCTTTACTTCACAATAGCAGTCCCATTTAAAGCTTAGAGCTTTATGTTGCAGGCGGTGGAATATAGTTATCACAATGCCGCAGAAATTACAGTCGTATCGAAATAAAAAGCTGAATTTCACATAAAGTAATTACGCGTTCGATTAGTCAATAAGTATAACACGGCAACATTTCGACATTCTGTTCTGACTGTTCTGACTGTTCATTCATGATAACCGCTATGACAGCATTTATCAGGCATTAAAATGTTAGAATTAAACAACTTTAAACAAAGTTTATGTTACGAGTATTTGGATGGTATACCTTACGCGGTAGGTATAGTCGAGTATCTCGACCAGTTTCGTGACCCTCAACTGGGCCACTTCTGCATGGAGTACTAGCGCACCCGGCTGCGTTCGCGCTAGTACCTACTATATCATCGTCATCATTATCTCAGCCGTAGGACGTCCACTGCTGAACATATGCCTCCCCCATAATTTTCCAAAAGGACCGGTTGGAAGCGGCCTGCATCCAACGTCGTCCTGGGACCTTTATCAGGTCGTCTGTCCACCGTGTCGGTGGACGACCTACGTTGCGCTTGCTGGTCCGTGGTCTTCATTCCAGAACCTTTCGGCCTAATCGGCCATCTATTCTGCGTGCTATGTGCCCTGCCTACTGCCACTTTAACTGGCTAATCTTCTGGGGTATGTTGGTGACTTTCGTTCTTCTACGGATCTCCTCATTTCTGATTCGATCACGTAGATAAACCCTGAGCAAAGCCCTCTCCATAGCTCGTTGTGCGACTTTGAGCTCATTATTTTAGTTATACCTAATTCCTTCGACATTTTGTGTTGAATCACCTAAAGTTACCTTATGCATCCAGAAATTCAATTACAATTTTCTCGTCCTGTGACACTCCACAAAATTGTTTGTTCGTTACCAATGTTACTTTGGACAAATCACTCAAGAATTTTTTTGAAAATTGTAGAAGTGAATCCTAAATCAAAATTTTTGTGAAAAGTATTTTGTCGAAAATCATTCTCAAACTGAAGATGGTAAAGAGCTTGCCGTACCTTTTCCTTTTGCTGAGTTGGAAACAAACCAATTTTCCATAACTCTCGTGATATTGCTCTTCGGAGGTTTCGGCTATCGAATGGCGTCTACAGGTGAATCCTGAATATAAACATGCTTACTTTGTTCATGTAAGGATACAAAGTGGTCACCTTGAAGAGGTGAGACTGAGACCTTCATCTACGTCAAATAAAAAAGGAACGGTAGCCACGAAAATAATCCCATATTTTTATTAAACTACAAAATTGCACCCACTGTATATTCTGAACCGATTGCATCGGAACGGAATCATTATCTCGTCAGTCCGGATGATATGAAAAGCTTTATTCGTTTGTACCAATTTAATTTAAGTACAACTGGGTAGAGTTTTAATTAATGTACATGTAGTACTACATGTGAGATTTGTTCAGGCGATTAAAAACTCACGTTAGCGTTCAGTTGCGACTTGGTATGGGTATGCCAAACTTCCCATACTTTATACCATATCTATTCATATTTTGGAATTTCAAAGACTTGGGAGCGGAAAGATATCTAATACTTTTTATAGTACGCAAAAATTCACGCCTGACTGTGTTGGCTTGATGGTAAGCATCACCTCTTTACTTCACAATAGCAGTCCCATTTAAAGCTTAGAGCTTTATGTTGCAGGCGGTGGAATATAGTTATCACAATGCCGCAGAAATTACAGTCGTATCGAAATAAAAAGCTGAATTTCACTTGAATTCGAAGAAAATTAACAAGCAGATAAACACTCACTGACTCTTAAACTATCGTAATTTATAGTACTATTAGTAGTGTTATGATTACGGTACAACGTTCGCACGATATCTTCAGGTCCTAAACTAGGCAGAGCCTGTACTATGGTGACCTGATGGCTGATATAAATACCTATATATATGTAGGGTGTTTGGTAGAGGGTCCGAAAACCAAATAAGCGTGTTCGGGGGCCCACTTGGAGAATACAAGTTGGCCAAAAAAAATCCCCTAGCCCCCAATTTTTTTGTACTTTTTTTTGAATTTTTCCATTTTCTCCGAAATTGTACCTATTTACCACCATAACATTTTTTAAATCTGTTTTAGACCGGATGTTTTTAGTTGAATTTGGTCTCTAATACACCTTCAGGCCACGCAAAGCAAAATTGGATACAAAACAGAGCTAACTGATTTAGAGCTCATAGAGTGAAAATATGAAATAAATTTTACCTCATAGTTCAACTTTCACAGTGATAAAAAAACCCACTAACAAGCTTTTTTAGAAAAAAATGGAAAAAAAAATTGGGGGTCGGAGATTTTTTTTGGCCAACTTGTATTCTCCAAGTGGGCCCCGAACATTCTCATTTGGTTTGTCGGTCCCTCTACCAAACACCCTGTATATAGCTATGATAATATATAATTATCTTCGAATTGTCGGGGTATCGTACACTAGACCGGCTCAGAAGGCAGGGCTGCTACCAACTTAGCGGGTCGGCCAGTCGAGTGAGATGTACATTATTACAATTACGTTTACCGAAATCAAACGTTTTTTTTATAATAGTTCATCAAAGTGATTTCCTCTCGCCTGATGGAAAGCGAAGATGGAAACAAGAAGCAATGACCATTAGTGCAGCCATAAGCTGCACTTGAGTGCAAACTTAAAATTAGGTAATTCTCAGCATCGTAAACGTTCAGATAAAATTGCACCAATGTGCAAGTAACGAAACTTAACTTTTCAATTAACTTACTTACTAAGTATTTTGGACCAACTCCCAAAAACACGAGTATTTTATCAAGTCAAAGTGTATATTTTTTATGTATAATCACGCATAACTTTTTTTTTACCTCAGACATATACTCTACCAAACAAAAAAAAGGAATCATTAAAATCGGACTACTCTGCAAAAAAAATTTCCTGATTATACATAAAAAAGTATACACCTGGACTTGATAAAATACTCCTGTTTTTGGGAGTTGGTCGAAAAATACTTAGTAAGAAGGTAGATTATAATACTTTAAGTACAGTGTAAAAATGTAGCAACCGCCACACTTTCCTGAATGAAGTTATGCAATTTCAAAGTTTATATCGATTAGGTATCTTATCGAACATATTATTATCGATATTTTTCGATTTAACCCTCTTTCGGAGTTTCGTAGGGATTGAGTTAGGCATGATTCTTAAACCATAATAAAATAAACCACTGTCGCGTATATTTCCACTCTTTTGCAAAATATCGCCTAATTTGACTGGACTATATCTATTTGGGATGTTTAACATAAAGATCTTCGTTAAGATATCTCATTTGATAGAATGATATCGATTACCCAAAAAGTTATAATTGCGTTTTCACTCGACGTGGAAGATTCTACGTTTCTACTTTGCATAATTTAGAAATGCCAAGGAGAGAAGGACATTGCATAAATTTCAACGAGCCTTATTTAGCAAACGGTGCACTTGATAAAAAAGGTTTGTATAAAAATACCTTCATTTCAATTTTAAGATTTATTCAATGAAACCAGCATTGCGATTCTCTAACGGCCAGTGTCAATAATCTATATATTGTCAGTTTGTCAGTTTGCCCTACTATAGATCATAATCATCATAATCAGCCCATTTTATTCCCACTGCTGGGACTCGAGCCTTCCTCTCAGAGAGAGAGGAGTTGGTTCATAATTCACCACGTGGGCTCAGTGCAGCTTGGTGGATAGGTTAGTGACCAACCCATGTCGAAGTTTTCAGGCCGCCCGAAGACTTTCGACATAGCCTAACGCTTGTTGTCCTAAGACAAATAACCGGGACCGACGGCTTAACGTGACTTCCGAAGCACGGAAGCGCTCAGTTGAATAATGCCATTAGCGGTCACCCATCCAAATCCTGACCGCAGCAACCGTTGCTTAACTTGTTGATCGGTTAAGATCGCCAAGTCAAGCTCCGCTTTTGTTGAAGTAGTTGTTTTCTAAGGTATTTAAAAATAATATTATCAGCTTTCTCTCACACCTTGCAGGTTTGTTCAAATACCATCTATTAAGAATAACGTGTAATATCCGAATCGCTAAATAAATCGATTCATATAGTATGCGTAATAAAAAAGCGTTAACTTCATAAATTCATAGAATTTAATTATTATTTTCTTTTCCTGATATGAACTTTTGTTATTCCAATAACTCTGAAGAAATAAAATCGAAATGCTAACTAATTTGAATATAAAAGATTGTTCCCGAAAACTTTGGCCTTGGCTCGACAGAGGCACAGTATTTCATTCTTATTGGAAAACAAACTCTTTTAGCCCACAGAAGTTTATTATGATTGATGTGGTTTACATCCCTAAGTATACAATAATGCATAAAAAGTATCAGTTAACGATCTTGATATATTTTATTTAAATGAAACTGCAAAATATACATACATATTTAAGGCTTATTTTAGCTTCCATCAGAATATACTTATTTACTTATATAGGTTCGATACCATTTAGAGATGAAAATAAAACATCAAATATATTTAAATCCAACAATAAGAGTAGTTTTTTAATTCAGTGAAAACAAGAGTAGGGGGCAGGCAGGCGGCTGGTCCATCTAAAGCACACCTTATAATAATTTAGAAAAATATCGCATATTGTAACCACCCAAAATAACTGGAATTAGGCAGGAAGTTGATGATGTTTAATTTTATTATTACAGTCGCATGAAATTATATCTTTCATTATCATCATCAACATCTCAGCCGTAGGACGTCCACTGCTGAATATATGCCTTCCCCACAAATTTCCAAAAGAACCGGTTGGAAGTGGCCTGCATCCAACGTCGTCCTGCTACCTTTATCAGGTCGTCAGTCCACGTTGTCGGTGGACGACCTACGCTGCGATTGCCGGTCCGTGGTCTGTATAATTATATATTTACATGCCATCGAATCTGTCTTAGTCATAATAATGTAAATAAATTATGTTATTTACATTATTTTACTACTCATAAAATCTTTTATATATAAAAATTAAGCATGCTTATATTTTAAAGACAAAATTTACTTCATATTATAAATGTAACTTAGAATTATTATTTAAAGTATCTATTGAACATTTTATTGTGTTAACGCACTGTAACGCAGTTTTTGAAAATTATATTATATAATATATATCTTACAGCAAGAGACTACACCCTTAGCACGATTTTAGAATTATACTTATTGGGTTTGTGATATTAAATATGAGTATCTATATTTTGTGACATAAAAATTTGTACCTTAATTGAGCCATACATCGAAGAAAATATGACTTATTAAGCAAACCGTCGGGTCTAATCCAGCTTTCAATTTATGAGAATATAGACAAGAAATGTTTTAGTTCTATAATTTTTTATATAACTCATAATGGGCAGACCATTAAGCGTGTTCCTGTCCTTTGTCAGATAAAATTACAAGATGACATACTGTTACTATCTATATTGTGACTATTCATAGCGCCTTTTGGATGTTAGCCAGAACTTAAGACTCTACCACAGCGCTAATAAACAGAAACGGTATCTAAACTGGCGAAATAAGAACCTTTTATGTTACATTAAGCTAACACTCAGTTGGTAGTCGTAAAAACTTTTATGTGTAATTAAGTGACAGTTGGCAGATGGCCTAACAGTTCCTCAGTGTATGTTGCCCTAATTTGCCTAGTCCGTAACTAATTAATTACAATTAAACGTAATTGGCAGTCAGTACCCATTAGGAATCACGACCACAAGGGCAATTTATACGTGATATTTGGAACGCATAATAATAATTATGTTAATTTGTTTAATGTGTTAATGTTTGTGAACATAGCCGACTCGATAACTTTTGCTGTGGAGCGTTTAAATGCAACATTTTAGGCATAAAATCAATTTAAATTGAAACGATCGAAATTGAATGGAATTGAATATTATCGGCACTATATTATTAGCATACTAATAACTTTTTCGTTGGTTTAGTTCTATTCGATTTAATCCCTAACATGTCAACGACGCATGTCTCAAGTCAAGTCAAGTCAAAATCATTTATTCAATTTAGGCATCAAAGACGCACTTATGAACGTCAACTTTTCATTATAATGTACTTTAAAGACTACCGCCGCGTTCCAAAATATATAGAACCCACCGAGAAGAAGCGGCAAGAAACTCGGGGCCATTCTTTTTATATGGATGTTTACAATGTTTCTACTTAGGTACTACAAATATTACATTTTATGGGTGGCAGCGAGACAGCTTGCCAGAAGTGGAGTATTCCAAGCATCTTTATCTTCTATATAATGTCGAACTTTATAGTAAGCTTTTTTTATTAAAACGTTTTTTACAGTCAACTTGAATTTGCCCTCTGTGAGCTCAGTTATGTGCTTTGGGATTTTATTGTAAAAACGCACACAATTTCCTAGGAATGACTTATTAGTCTTCGCAAGTCTAAAACTAGGTACAGCTATCCTATTTGTATTTCTGGTATTAAAAGTGTGGTGATCACTATTTAACTTATATTTATGTAAATTTTTACGAACATACATTATATTTTCAAATACATATAAGGAAGGCAACGTTAATATATTGATTTCTTTAAATAAATCTCTCAAAGATTCACGCGGGGACCCATTTCGTATATAGCTCTAATAGCACGTTTCTGAAGGATAAATATGGTCTCTATATTAGCCGCTGAACCCCATAGCAAAATCCCATATGACATTTCGCTGTGGAAATATGCAAAATACACTAACCGCGCCGTAGAAGCATCTGTTAGCTCTCTTATTTTACGTACTGCATATGCAGCAGAACTGAGTCTCCCAGACAGGGCATTTATATGAGGACCCCATTGTAATTTAGCGTCAATTTTAATGCCCAGGAAGACTGTTTCCTTGTCCATTACGAGTTTGTGAGTCTATGTTCCTATTCCATAGATTTAAGGTAACACTGCAACAATTTCAGATTTATGTCATTAATTGGTTTTGATTATACAGCCCGCTGCATTCATTTCAGTTTTTGGTTTGAATCCCGTCCACATGTGTCATTTTCTCTATATAATTGAAAAATGGGGCATCTTTAAGCAGGCGGTAGTACATTAAAAATCGTATAATAAAATTGATTCAGGGTATTTGAGTACAGGCGGAGATAAGCTATAATTCGTAAAGGGATTTCCTAAAGGAAAAATCTCTGAACACAGCGTAATGTAGATTCAAATTACAGAATGTATATTTCAAAGCACATAGCCAGTTACAAACTCGGCGAGATTCGGCGGTGAACAAAGACTTGGAAAAATAAACTTTTTTACCGGCAAATGCTTACTTTTCCTTATGTAAATGTGACCCGACCCCTTGTTCACCTTTGAATGTAGCAGATAAAAATATACTTATAATCCGCTTTACACAGGTGGCATAAAAAAGACGTGATAAGTAGGTTTAATTTAATCATGTGTATTTATAAGCCGCCGTTTTGTTTTTGCTTGTTCTCGGATGCGATATAAAACCATATCACTAGGCTTTAGTCTGTCTGTCTCACAGGACCACGGATTATAAAGCCTGCACAGAACAGTCACAGATGCTCCACGACGTCTGTCTGTTTGTTTGTGCACTTGATAGACTAGCTACTAAGTTAGTTGAAAATTAAAACTCAATACCCATAAGTTAAAGTAAACTGTAACACAATCATTGATAAACTTCCAAAAAATATAAAATTAGTACCATTTAACATTTTTTAATAGTTAACTAAGCGTTTTCTTCAGTTAGATATATAACTATCCACAAAAATATTGTTACTACTTTTTGGTTGTAACAATACTTCATTTAATTATAGTAATTTAAAATGTTAGTATCTTTGTAAAATAAATATAAAATTAACGTAATATGCCTACACCACCGTACTACGATTACTTGTGTCGTGATAGGCAAACACACACGATAACATATCACAAACACGAGAACAAATATGTCATCACACAAGTATTTTCCCCGGCCAGGTTCGTACTTGGGACCTAACGTTTTGATGGCAGAGTCTATACCCAAGTGAGTGACGGAGCCATCAATAATACCTATTTATAAGTTTAATTAATGATCCTGATTTATAAAAAAGTAAGTTAAGAAAATACCGTATATTTTCATTCCCACTGGGATAACTTTTAATTAATTTACCGCTGATTTTACGTGGCTCACGAAGTATGTATACATAATTATACAGTACCTAGATAACCGAGCTTTGTCCAATTTTTTTTTGAGAAACCTGAACTGTTTTAGGCTTAGTGTTGCTTAACAACGCCATCTATTGTAAAGAAGCTTTAGTGTTGCTGTGTCGGTAAAACAGTTTTTCACCGTCTGAAAATACAGATAAAACGACGTTTTCAAAAAATTTATCTACTCGTAGCTATACCGATTGATCGCCCCCGAAACCGATTGAAACAATTTTCATGAAATCTTGTGGGGGACGCTCTTCTTGAGTTATAATATACGGCAGTAGTGGACTGTATAGACGTGTCGTAAGAACGTCCGCCCACCCTTGTTGTGCTGGGATTGCGAGAACGTAGTCGAAGAAAACGCGGTACTGTAGTATACGTCGTTAGTGCGTGGGTGTTCCGAGGAGAGATTCTTCCCTACTTGAGGCCTTTTAGTGGTTTACTAGCGTAGATCGAGTGCTAGATCGAGTGCAAATTCTGCCGCATAGCAGTCCTATATATCTGTGAATTTACCGTTGGGTAACACGTTGTCTACTCACATCGTATCGAAGCGGTCTCCAACCAATCAGAGCGCGTATGTGCCCTGCTAGAACGGGCGAATATTTTAGACGGGGACAAAACATAGTTTTTGAATCTCGTCTCTGATTGGTTGGCGCCTGTCTAGCGCGTGACCATTTTCGATCCTAATTGTTTTACGAAATGCCTAGTTTTTTTATTATATCTTTCTAGTGCCTAACAATGTACCTACTTGCCTGCCGCCTCAAGTTAGGTCTCATTATGGCCTATCTCAATACTCCTCGAAATGAAGCACACACCAAACGAATGTCTTTATTTTCCTAAATTAAGTTACAACATCCGTATAACTTATAACGTATGCTTAGGTTTATTTAGTTCCTAGGCTATACGGCTGTACCTATATTCACAAATTATACGTCTAAACCTAGCTGACTATTTCTACGACTTATGGAAACATAATTTAACGTTACATGTGTAAAGATAGTGGAGTTATGATACAAATACGGTAACAAGAGCGTACAAACTACGCAGCTATCTATAAACATTAAAAGAGTTAAGCTCTTCAAAGAAAAATGTACTTACGAATTTCAATGCTTATTATAAACTAAGTATAAACACACATAATTATATAAATTATAATGAAGTTAACGTCTCTCAAGCACTCGCACTATAGTTTATCCACTTATTATTCATTATAACACGTACATATATGTACACATACGTGGGTCGTCCTGCGCACATAATAATATGTACATTATTGTATTGTATGCACGAATATAGGCCGTCCCGAACATCCTCCCGCCGTGTTGAGTCCGCCTGGACTCTACAACTTGGCTGGAGGGACGCCTGGATCAGTGGGGATCACGACGAGCTTCTTAGTCGGCCGGCGCAGGATTCCACCTTTCGTTCTCACGTCCACGACTCGTACTATGCCATCGGGTCCGGGGTAGGTGGCGGTGACGACCCCGCGCGGCCAGGTGTTCCGCGGCAGGTTGCTGTCCACGATCAGCACGACGTCGCCTTCTTTCAGCGGGGGGCCCTTGCCGTGAGGCTCCCGCCGGTGTTGGAGGTCAGGCAGGTACTCTCGGAGCCAGCGGCTCCAGAAGATGTCAGCGAGGCGCTGGGACGCGCGCCAGTGGGTGCGACCGATCAGATCGCCGTCGTTGAACGCACCGGGTGTTGGCACGCGGGCGGAACTGCCGAGTAGAAAGTGATTCGGCGTGATGGCTTCAGGGTCGTCGGGGTGAACAGAGACGTGAGTGAGCGGTCTGCTATTCACCGTGTACTCTGCTTCCGCGAGCAGAGTGGCCAGTACTTCGTCCGTCGGGTGACGGTCTTGATGCGTCGCGGCGAGTGCAGTCTTCACAGAGCGGACCAGTCTTTCCCAGGCCCCTGCCATGAAAGGTGATCCCGGCGGCAAATATTTCCAAGTGATCTGTCTTCGTTCGGCTTCTTCTTGTACGGCTTCGTCAGCGGCGCGACGCATTTCTTTGTTCGCTGCGTGGAGATTCGTGCCGTTGTCGGACCAGATTTCTGTGGGGCATCCACGACGTGAAAACATACGACGGAGTGCCATCACAGCTGAGTCTGCGTTAAGTGACGCAGCGAGCTCGAGGTGGACGGCGCGAGTGGTCAGACACGTGAAGATGGCCACATAGCGCTTCTGGATGCTGCGGCCACTGGAGGTCAACACGGGCCCGAAATAGTCCAGACCAGTAAAGGTAAATGGTCGTCTGTGGTGAGCCAAGCGACACGATGGGTGGTTTCCTGTTGGCGGCTGTGTCGGTGAGTTTCTTCGTATTCGACAGGGAATGCAGCTGTGGATGATAATCCTTGTCACAGGGCGTAGACGAAGAATCCAGAAGTGCTGTCGGCACTCATTGATGGTCGTCTCGACTCCGGCGTGGTGTAGTTGACGATGTACGTTTTCTATTATAAGGCGCACGCTGTGTAGATTTCCGTCTAACACGGGTGGCGCTTTCATTGCGTCGGTGACGTCATTTGTCTTTTCTATACGGCTCTTGATACGTACGATGCCGTCTTTGTATGAAAGAGACAGCGGCCTTAGGCGGCTGCTCGGTGATATGGTGTCGCCCCTCTGTAGAGCGATAATCTCTTCGGCGAAGGCTTCTCCTTGTGAAGCCTTTATTATTAATACTTCGGCGCGACGCAGCGTTGATGCGTCGAGTGGTTTGTAACGTCGCGACGCCGAAGTATATATCTGCGTCGTTTCTATATTTTTCTTATGCGTCTTCGGAGCCCGTTTCCATAGAGGGTCCTTTTCTTTATTTTTCTTGTTTCTTTTGTAGTGTATACGTTCTCGATCAGGACGACAGAGGTCAATGAACTGTAGAGTTCGTGCTGTAGCGCGGAGATATCGCTGCCACTTTGAAAATCGCTCGGCGTTAGGGATGGCTTGTGTGAAGTTCGGCTTATGCATTCTAACGATAACGCATTTTTCTTCCCCTGTCGGCTCGCTCACTTTGACCTTTTCGACCGGCCATGTGTCTTCGTGTTGTCGCAGGAAGTCAGGCCCGGTGAACCAGCGATGATGACAAGTGAAGTTATGTGGTACGTTCCGTGTGGCGTCATCTGCGCTGTTTAACGCTGAGGGCAGCCAATGCCATTCTTGTACTGATGTGTACTCTTCTATGGCTGCGATGCGGTGAGCGACAAATGGCTTATATGATCGTGAGCCGGTCTTTACCCAGGTGATGACTGTTTTGCTGTCCGACCAGAAGAATTTCTTGTCTGGCTTCCTGTCATGTTCTTCTATGACTGCGGCAGCCATCCTTGCTCCCATGACAGCGGCTTGTAGTTCAAGGCGTGGTATCGAAGTTAGCTTCAAAGGTGCGACTCTTGCCTTCGCGGTGACGAGCGTTGTGACAATTTCTCCACTAGGCGTAATAGCGCGCCAGTAGAGCGCACTAGAGTAAGCGGCTTCGCTGGCATCTACCAGTGTGTGTAGCTGAAGTGAGATGCAGTCGCTGTAGTGCAGATAGCAGCGAGGTAAGGCGATGCGATGAAGATTGCGCAGGTGGCCCATCCATTCTTGCCATTGGTCGGCGAGGTCGGTGTCGATACGTTCGTCCCAGCCTGTCCCTCGGCGCCAGAGCTCTTGTAATATTTGTTTCGCTCGCACTGTGACGGGTGAAGCGAAACCGAGAGGATCGTAGATTGACATAACGATCTTAAGCGCTTCCCTCTTCGTTGGTGCGTCGCTTTGGAGTACTTTTTCGGGTACTCGCGCTAAATCTAGGTTAAAGGCGAGTTCGTCGGCGCTCGGCCTCCATACAAGGCCAAGAACGCGCTCGACGTTGCTGCTCTCGGAGATAGCGACTGTTGATGGGGTTTCGGTTTCATTGGCGAGTTCACGTAGAGCTTCAGGTGAGTTGGACGTCCATTTCTTTAACTCGTAGTGGCCTTTGCGATGGATTTTCTTGACTTCCTTGGCTATTTTCACTGCTCGTTCGACAGTTTCGTAACTGTCTAAGTAGTCATCGACATAATGTTTTCTGACGATTGCTGATGCGGCTTCGGGTAGAGTCTCTGCGTACTGTTGAGCGTTCTTGTCCTTGACGTAGATGGCGATCGATGGCGAACACGTAGCTCCGAATATGAGTGATGTCATGCGATACTCGGTGGGCGAGTCGTCAGTGTTTTCGCGCCACAAGTACCGCAGTGCATCTCTGTCTTCGGGGCGCACTTTGACTTGCATGAACATTTCGGAGATGTCGGCTGATACGGCGATAGCGTGCTGACGAAAGCGCATCAGCACTCCAGGTAGAGATTGAAGAAGGTCAGGCCCGGTGAGTAGGAAGTCATTAAGGCTCTTCCCGTTCGTCTTAGCGGCGGCGTCGTGCACGATCCGCGTCTTCTCTGGTTTCATAGGGTTGATGACGGCGAAGTGAGGCAGATACCACGTTTTTCCTAGTGTCTTCGTTGGCGGAGCGAGCTCGGCGTAGCCCTTCTCTACTACGGAGTTCATCTGCTCATGGTACTTCTTGGCGAGTACTGTGTCTTTCTTCAATTTCTTCTCGATTGAGTTAAGTCGTTTTACGGCGGCTTCATAGTTATACGGCATTTGCGGGGTATCTTCTTTCCATAGTAATGCAGTTTCATAGTGTCCGTCTTCTAAGTGCTTCGTATTTTTCTCCAGAATCTCGAGTGCTCGTAATTCTGGATCGCTTCGTGGTGTATTCGGCTGGATCATGAGGTTTTCCATAGCAAAGTGATGCTTCAATTGTTCGTCCATATGTTCCTCTTGATCGTACGAAGTTGATACGAAGTTGACGCGCTGTCCTAGTGCGCGTGTATGTGCTCCGTGAAGTACCCAACCGAGCGGTGTCAAAGATGCTACCGGTTGGTCTTTACGTCCTCTTCTCGTTTCTTCGGCTAGGAGAAGGTGCCAGTTATCTTGCCCAATTAAGAGTCTCGGCACCGCACTGTTGGTGATAAGATCCCCTGTCAAGTCGTCAAGGTGTGGGCAGGAACGCAGGTCAGCTTCTTCGATCTTCTGTGGTGATAGCTTCAACTCCTCTATAGTACGTGCGACGATGCGGTGACGTCTATGAGTCCGTCCTTGTAGGGTGACCGAAACTCTACGTGACCGCTTTGAAGATAGCTTTGTGTCGGCGATCGCTTCAATGTTCAAAGGGTCGACGCGTCCTCGTGCGCCGACCTCTTCTGCCAGTGATGTCTCAAGTAGAGTGACAGTTGAGCCGTCGTCCAACAACGCCCAGGTGTCCACTTCTCCCGCCGGTCCCGAGATACGTACAGGCGCGATTTTCAAGTACGCCTGCGCCCTCTTCTTCATCCATGAACTTGTGACTACTTGTTTTTCTTCAGTGTTCGGCGGTGTCTTCAAGTGATGAAGTAACTTGTGATGATAATATCTGCAGTCTTCAATAGTGCATTTCTTCGTCTTGCAATAATGTTTCTGGTTACGGAAGCGTAGGCAGCGAAAACATAGACGTAGCTTCTTGGCGATGTCCCATCTCTCGTTTATTGTTGCGTCAATGAATCGCTTGCATGTAGCGACGGAGTGGCCGGTATTCTCGCACGACAGGCATTGGTCAGCTGGGCGCTCCTGTGAGGTGAACGTCCGCTGTTGTTGGCGCTTCTGTTGTGGCTGTTGTTGCTTCTCGTTGACGATGTTCTCCGGCTGAGCGAAAGGGCTGCAGAGGTCTGCCTCTCGCTGTAGAAAACGTGCGAGCTTCAGTAGGTCGGGCTCTTCTCCAGGCTGGCTTGCGGCGAAGTCGAACCATCTGTATCGCAGCGTAGATGGTAATTTCTCTGACGTCATCTTCGTGATTTCGGGATTGTAAAGGTAGTAGATCTTGTTGAGAGCCTTCAGTGCTGCTACGATATTGGTGACACGACTGGCAAAGATGCAGATGTCTCGAGGTGTGTCAGCTGGCTTCGCGAGGTTCCGCAGGCGGTCCAATTCAGCTGAGGCAATAGCATCTGGTCTTCCAAAGCGCGACTCCAAGGCGTGCATGATGTTTTCCGGCTGAGTATGTTGGACGAGGAGGTTGTCTACGGCTTCTCTTGCTCTTCCTTTGAGGTTTCTTCGTAGTCTTGAAGTATTCTCTGTTTCGCTGAAGAAGCGAGCGGTTTCGTTGTATGCGGCTTTGAAACATAGCCACTCTTGATGGTTGCCGTTGAAGAATGGCAAGTCCGTGGCTTGACGTGATGCGTATGGCTGTAGTTGTGACTGTCTAGCCGCCAGTGTGATAGCGGCGGCTAGTTCGGCGATATCCCCTCTCGGCGAAGACAGTGGCTGAAGAGCGACGGCAGTGTTCGGCCTCGGCGCAGGAATTCCTGGAGGCACGATGATGGCTTCTGGTAGTGGTGCAGGTGGACGTCGATCTTCATTAGAAGGTGGTTGCGGTGGCGGTGTCGATGCAGTAGCTTCAGGCAGCGCTCGGTCTCTCTGAAGCGGCTGCTGATTTTTCCTTGGTGAATCTTGATGTGCTTGATCGACTATAGCGAGTATGTGCGTCTCGCTATTATGCAACCAGTTGTCCACACGTTGCGCTGTTTCTCCGTCGCTGAATGCAGTACGTGCGTCTTCTTCCATTTGTTCGGCTTCTATGGCGGCTTCAGCTTCTAGTACGGCGATACGGGCTGCGGTGAGTTCCACTTGAAGGCGCGCATGTTCTTCACGTGCGCGGGCGAGTTGTAGAATTTGCGTGAAGCGTTGACTGCACGATTGCGTGCCCATTCGGCGACTGTTCGACATCGGAGCAGGTTGTGCGGCAATGGGTTGTGGTGCGTCAGGCACTCGGGCCGATGACGCGGTGGCAGGCGCTGCGGCGTTTGACGGCGCAGGCAGTGAAGTCACGACGGCAGGTGTCGTGATGGCGGTGTATGCCCCTCCGTAGGGCATGGTGACGATGGGCGGTGCGGCTAGCAGCGGCACGCCGTGATAAGTGGTGTACGGCTCCGTGACGTGTGCACCCGCGGCAGGTGGGGCTGCAGACGTCGCGGTGGTGGCGATGCTGGGAGCGTAGTGGGCTGGAGCGGTGGCACGGGACGTCGCGTCGGCGTCGGCAGTGGTCGGCGCGGCGTGCCCGACCGCGGCAGCTGGCCTTCTTCGGTCCACGGCGCTGATGGCGGGCGTGGACTGTGGCAATGGTGACGATGGAGACGAGAACACGGCGACTCCCTCCGTAGTTGTCGTCTCGGCACTCGATCTGACTTCGGTGGTGACGCTGGCAGTAGGATCTTCCTCGTAGATCTTCCGTCTTCTTCCCCCGCACGAACGCGTCACCGGCATGATGTCTTCTTTCTTCGAAATTGATATTTTCTATTCCCGTTGAATTTAGTTCTTGAAGGACCACGATGTCTTCTATTCCCGTTGCATTCGGCTTTCGAAGGACCACGATGTGGGGGACGCTCTTCTTGAGTTATAATATACGGCAGTAGTGGACTGTATAGACGTGTCGTAAGAACGTCCGCCCACCCTTGTTGTGCTGGGATTGCGAGAACGTAGTCGAAGAAAACGCGGTACTGTAGTATACGTCGTTAGTGCGTGGGTGTTCCGAGGAGAGATTCTTCCCTACTTGAGGCCTTTTAGTGGTTTACTAGCGTAGATCGAGTGCTAGATCGAGTGCAAATTCTGCCGCATAGCAGTCCTATATATCTGTGAATTTACCGTTGGGTAACACGTTGTCTACTCACATCGTATCGAAGCGGTCTCCAACCAATCAGAGCGCGTATGTGCCCTGCTAGAACGGGCGAATATTTTAGACGGGGACAAAACATAGTTTTTGAATCTCGTCTCTGATTGGTTGGCGCCTGTCTAGCGCGTGACCATTTTCGATCCTAATTGTTTTACGAAATGCCTAGTTTTTTTATTATATCTTTCTAGTGCCTAACAATGTACCTACTTGCCTGCCGCCTCAAGTTAGGTCTCATTATGGCCTATCTCAATACTCCTCGAAATGAAGCACACACCAAACGAATGTCTTTATTTTCCTAAATTAAGTTACAACATCCGTATAACTTATAACGTATGCTTAGGTTTATTTAGTTCCTAGGCTATACGGCTGTACCTATATTCACAAATTATACGTCTAAACCTAGCTGACTATTTCTACGACTTATGGAAACATAATTTAACGTTACATGTGTAAAGATAGTGGAGTTATGATACAAATACGGTAACAAGAGCGTACAAACTACGCAGCTATCTATAAACATTAAAAGAGTTAAGCTCTTCAAAGAAAAATGTACTTACGAATTTCAATGCTTATTATAAACTAAGTATAAACACACATAATTATATAAATTATAATGAAGTTAACGTCTCTCAAGCACTCGCACTATAGTTTATCCACTTATTATTCATTATAACACGTACATATATGTACACATACGTGGGTCGTCCTGCGCACATAATAATATGTACATTATTGTATTGTATGCACGAATATAGGCCGTCCCGAACAAATCTAGTATGCAGGGTACAAGATTTTATGAAAATCGTTAGAGACCTTGCTGAGGTTTACCTTGTATAGTTACATATATACAAGAATTGCTCGTTTATATATATTAGATATCTCATAAAGATGCTCATTTTATTAATTCACACTCATTCATTTTGAAGCGATGATAGGCCCGATTTAAAATACATACATACATTATCTGCCTGGAAGAGATTGCTTTTAGCAATAAGGCCGCCCATTGTGACACAATTTTTGTAATCATTACATTTAAGTTTTCATATTGTTATGTTTTTGTGAACAATAAAGTATTATCTATCTATCTATCTATCTATCTATCTCAGATGAACATAGACATATTTTGATTAATCATCAACCATCACCACGTGAGCGAAATCGTGGAGCTCAGCTAGTTTTATAGATAAACGTATATAATATATATGTATATATGAGTATAATATGTACATATGTAAGAATTTCATGTGTAATTATATGGTTATATAACAGCACCCTGGTCACGTATCACCCAAACAAACGTTTAACTAGCAGGGCTATTGACTGACTGTGACATTTCAAGTGATTTCAAGTGTACACCTGAACCTATATTTTTATAATGGGATATGTTTTCAAACGAGCCAGCAGCATATCTGATGGTAAGTGTTACCGTGGCCACGGACATCCGCAATACTAATTGCGCAATACTAATTGCCGCTCTCGAGGATGCGTTGTTGACCTTTGAGGAAGGATGATAGGAAGGAAGAGATAGAACAGGTTAAGGTTGGAAGGGGAGGGGGAAGGAGAAGGAGAATGGGGAATCGGGCCTCTGGAACCTCCCACAAACCGACGAAACGCATTAGCAAGCTATGTTACTCCACGTCGGTGTTATGTAGGAGTGTGGTACTTCCCCGATCGTGCCGGCCCATTCGTCTGTGGGGTTACAGCGTGGCACTACCACCGTGAAAAGATATAGGTATTAATTATATAGGTTAGATTGTACACTGAACTTTGATATCTACCAAGATTGTCATAGAATTGGTATTGCATATCACAACGCTCAATCGATGTACACTTTGCAAGATATTTATCACCCCTATTTACGTTGAGAGTTGGGTCCAAAGTCTCAATCCCTAACGGCAAAACCATGTACATTTTTGTGTATACACACCTATAAAAAGCTTCACAATTAAGGTCCTATCAAAGCACAACAATGCTACATAAAATTAATTTAAGTTCAATAGCAATAACTTCTGCTATAATTCGATATTTATTGGATTTATCAGTATCAATTCAATATCGAATCGTTATCTAGTCTCTCCAATATTGCGATCTAACTTATTAAACAATTGAATAATGTCATAGTAGCGATAACAATATTATTGAAACGGATTAATTTAACGTACAATAGGTTTTATGGCAAGGGAATATGGTCTACATTAGTTTTGATTGTGTTTAATAACGGCCATATCTATTAAAGGAATACATCTATTTGATATTATGAAGTGCAGATGAGGCCACACAGCCAACTGCTTGGACCTTCTGCTGACAACAGATCCAGACCGCTACTCGGTGTCGGTTTCATCACCCTTGGGTAGCTCCGACCACTGTCTGGTGAAGTCTGTGTCGGTCTACTCCCCGCCCGATCCCAGCCCAAAAGGCACCCGGCGGGTGTGGCGATACAAGTCAGCAGATTGAGATGAGATGCGTAATTTTTTCTCGGTTTGTTTTTCTTCTAGCGATTCCTCAGCTTGCGCGGATGCTGTGACAGAAGTGTTACGACAGGGATGGAATATTTCATTCTATTTTCTGACATCTCGCTGTCCAGCAAAGCTCGACCATAGTTTAATGCCAAATGTGGAGATGCAGAAGCGTCAAAACATGAGGCCTACTTAGCCTGGGCTGATGCTCGAACCCGCAAATCTAGAGATGTACGTGAGAAGAAGAAAGCATTTAACCTTGCCGCCAAGTCCTGCAAAAAAGCTCTCAAGATGGCTCGCTACCCTTCGGGTAGCAAAGCGTTCTGGTCCCTGGCGAGGTCGATCGAAGAGAACTTCTGCCGTCCCTCACTGCCTCCACTGCTGAAACCCGACGGCTCACTAGCGCATACTGCTGAAGAGAAAGCAAATTTATTTGCCACTCTGTTTGCAGAGTCTTCACGTCTAGATGCTGGTAATGCTGTACCTTCTAGTCTGCCAAATTGCGGGACGGTAATGTCAGAAATCCGCATTCGACAGTCTGAAGTCCGCAAAGCGTTGCGCAATCTAGACGTGAACAAAGCTAGTGGTCCAGACCGTATACCAGCTGTAGTCTTGAGGATGTGTGCGCCAGAGTTGACTCCTGTATTGACTCGCCTCTTTCTATGACGACTGGTCAAGTGCCAAAGTCTTGGAAGCTTGCAAACGTGCAGCCCGTGCCCAAAAAAGGTAGTCGCGCAGACCCTGCTAATTACAGGCCTATTTCAGTCACTTCCGTACTATGTAAGACGATGGAACGTGTACTGAACCACAGGCTCCTGGCATACCTAGAAGTGAACGATCTCCTCAGTGACCGACAATACGGATTTCTCCGAAACCGGTCTACTGGGGATCTTCTAGCGTATGCCACTGGAACTCAGCCATCGAGAACCACGGAGAGGCGCTTGCTGTCTCTCTCGATATCTCGAAGGCTTTTGACAGAGTATGGCACGATAGCCTCATTAGCAAGCTTCCTTCATACGGCCTTCCCACTGGTTTGTGTGTCTGGATTTCAGATTTTTTGAGGGATCGGTCGATTCGAGTAATCATCAATGGCTGTTCTTCCGCCCAATTGGCTATAAATGCCGGAGTCCCCCAATGATCAGTACTCTCCGCAACACTTTTTCTGCTGCATATTAATGACCTGCTGAAACCCGGTATTTTTGGTTATGCATATGACAGCACCGTTGTGGAGAGTTACACATCTAACGCACGAACCAGTGCATTACAAATCCAGTCTCATAGGGAAGCGATGGTTCAGCGCTTGAACTTTTCTTTGCAGGCAGTCTCCGATTGGGGCGATGCCAACCTAGTTAAGTTCAATGCTGCTAAAACCCAGGCGTGTCTTTTCTCCACCAAACGGAGCCCTTTCTAGCTGGCTCCTACTTTCAGGGATGTGTCCGTGCCGATAAGTAACCATTTCGAGCTTCTTGGCATCTCATTAACACCAACTCTCAATTTCGGCTCCTATATTGAGTCCAAAGCCCAGCTTGCCTCAAAAAAGCTTGGTGTTTTGGCTAAGGTGAGACAATACTTCACACCGGGACAGTTGCTTAACCCGTCCGCATCAGGACAAAAAATAACAATAGATTTATGAATGAAACTTGCCTCTAATGGGTCTTGCTGATTCGGACAGATTAATCT
The DNA here is from genome assembly GCA_917880725.1 of Selenia dentaria. Classification (NCBI taxonomy): domain Eukaryota; kingdom Metazoa; phylum Arthropoda; class Insecta; order Lepidoptera; family Geometridae; genus Selenia; species Selenia dentaria. The sequence continues at coordinate 31,834,040 of OU862879.1, forward strand.
TTATCAAGCCCAAGTCCGGTCGTGTATGGAGTACTGTTCTCACCTTTGGGATAGTTCTGCCAAATACCAGCTGGAGACACTGGAAGCTATTGGGGGGAGAGCCAAGAGACTCATTAACGACGACCACCTAGTACCTACGCAAGAGACTCCAGAGTCTCGAGCATCGCCGCAAAGTCGCTTGTTTTTTATCGGATACATTTCGGTGAGTGTGCAATGGAACTTCACAATTTGATTCCGCCATCCCCATTCTATAATCGGACATCCAGAGATACTCAGAAGCGCCACCGCTTTATGGTGGATATTCTATTTACCCGGACGAAGCGATTTACTTCTTCGTTTATCATACGAACCGCTAGGGAATGGAACACCCTCCCTGAGTCGGTGTTTCCGGTTAAGTACGATATGGGGGTCTTCAAAACACGAGTGCATAGGTATCTTCTGGGTAAGCGCTCTCCATCATCGATCGCATCATCACTTAGCATCAGGTGAGATAGTGGTCAAGTGCTACCCAGTTCGGTATAAAAAAAAAAAAAGATTTGTATGTTTGTATATTTGTATGTAACTAATAAACGTAAAAACTACAGGACTGATTTCAAAATTATTTTGCCGTTCGAAAAATACGAGTACATTATCAATGAGTAATCTAACCTTTATAATATTTTCATAAAAGTTAGGGATCCGTATGAAAACTTCGTTAATGTAACCCAAGGTGTGGAAAAAATACCGAAAATCATCCTTATATCGCGTACGCTGCGAAAACTATTGACAATAGAGCAAAGTGATGTATCGCAGGATTATAGAAAATATCAATACCTATAATTCCGCAATACCATAAGTCTTGCTATTTAGATTTATGTCAATAAATACTTTTTATATTAAAATATGCAATGAGATGGCGAAAAATCTTTATATCACGAGCAAAGTGATGTACCATAGTTTTATAGTTATCAATGTCTACAAAAAGGCAAGTATATTATATAATAGGTAAGGAACACCATATGTCTTACTATTAGTTAGGTCACAATAACTACTTTACCGTGTTAAAATATGCAATATTAACGCCAGCACAAACTAGGCCACATTATTCGTACCTTATGTGTCAATCCTTATCTACTCTAATAATATAAAGAGGAAAGATTTGATGGTTTGTTTGTAACGGATAAACGCAAAAACTACATAACCGGTTCAAAAAAATCTTTTACCAGTAGAAAGCTATATACGCCTGAGTAACATAAGCTATATTTGATTCGTCACTGCGCGAGTGAAACCGCAGAGCGTAGCTAGTACAATATTAAAGTAGTTATGCTCCAAAGGGCGTCATTGTACGAGTAAATTTGATTCTATCTGTTCAATGACTATCGATATTTTGTATATATTATAGCATATCTATATAAAGACTATTTTTATACCACCTGTAGCAAAATGTCCAATTACATATCACGCGATTTCAACGTAAAGCAAGTCATTACATACGCGGGGCTGTAATGTTGTATGAAATACCCATGTTTGTAAAATAATTTGGATTTGGAACGTTAGTTGTAGGAACACTCTTAGTACGGAGTAGGTACGGGCATTGTGAAGAGAGTTTATTCGAAAATCGAACTGGTGCCGCAGACAGCACACAGAAAAACAAAAGAAAAAAAGGCGGAATTGTACTATAGGAAGTGTGATTGTTTGATCACACTTTGCTATGGTTACGCACGGCCCCTCTCTGCGCATTCAAGATAGTTCAAGTTGCGTGCCACGATCTGCAATGAATTTGGAATAAAACACGGCGTCAGGTGTTACGAGTATTTTAACAACTTCTATAAAATTTTATAATTTTGAATATGGTGCATTTAACTGTGCCGAAATATGGAGAGCTCCAAAAGCAACTAAATGGTCTACTTTCATGAGTACTAATTATAACAGTTAACAACCGCGAAACTCTAAAACAGTATTTTCCATAAAATGTTACTCTGTCCCTCAATAAGTCCAATTTGAAAATTGACTATCAATTTATATTACTTTTAATAAATAGCTGTTTTTTTTAAAGCTAAGAGTAGGTATTGTCTTGCAGTAGGTATGAAAAGTACATCATTTCAACTGTGACGAGGTTACGGCACAGCATACGCTCGAGGAGTGCCCAGCTTGGGAGAGCGACGGCCTGGACCTCATCGCAATGGTGGGGGATGACCGCTCGCTTCCCTCATTGCTTACAGCCATGGTGGAAAGCGACAGGTTGTGGAACGCGGGGCTAGAATTTGGAACGGGTCGTGTCGCAGAAGGAGGCTGCAGAGGGAGAGAGAGATTACTTCTACTCTCCCAATCCGCACCCGGAGAGCCGGTTGTAGGAGGAGGACGTATCAAGCCCTCCTCTACCCCCCATAACAGAGGACCCGGTGATGGACAAGGTTGTATCCATCACCTTTTTAGGACCTCGATGTGGTGCGCGCGGTGTTTTCACGTGCCTCTTAAAGCTGTTGGGGTGCGGAGTGACTCCTGCTTCATCCCACCGGGATGAGGTCCTCATGAGAGGGCCAACGACGCCGGGATCGCAGATTAATACAAAAGCGTTCCCGTAGCCCCCACACTAGGGCGCCCGGAGAAACACCGTGTGGTGGTTTAGTCGGTATGGTCTGCTTGCTGCTGTGGTTGCAGTTGGCGCGTACATGACGAGTCCGACGTACCCCGTCGAGTACCCCCAGATTCGGCGGGGATGTGTAAGTGCATTCCCCACACGTGAAAAAATAGGTATTAAAGTAGAGTGTGCACCTCGTGGATACAGACTGTCTTCTTCTGGGGCGGCTTTAAGCCTTCGCTTCACTCAGGGCTCTACAAAAAATATTTTTTGATCCCCAAAGACCAAATATTTCAAATAAAAAAGTTCAACCATTTCAGTACAACCATTAATTGAGAGGTAACTGATAAACCAAATACACACGCACATAATAAAATAGCTTATATTTTATGTAAGTAGCTTATATGTTTCTTCTAAGTCTAAGTCAATTCAAAATGTTACGTGATCGTTGTGAGAAAATGATTAAGGAGTGTCTGTCTAATTATAGGTCTAATGGTAAGTTACTAATCAAAAAGAATCCTAGATATTTTTGGACATATATAAAATCTATCAGATCCAATAGCAGTGAAATTCCAGACGAAATGTACTTGGAAAATCAAATAGTTCAAGGTGGGCTGCAAATCAGCTGTTTGTTTTCTGATTATTTTCACTCAGTATACAATCAAAATATAGCTACTAATATGGACAAGACTGTCAACAACCAATACTGCCATACATCGTTAAGCTCTTGCTATATATCCGAACAAGACATTTTGAAAGCTCTTCAGCTTCAGGACACCAACAAAGGCCCTGGACCTGATTCTATACCACCATGTTTCTTAAAAACGAGTGCCTTACAACTTGTTAAGCCACTTCACATTATCTTTAACAAGTCCCTTACCAGTGGTATTTTTCCGGCTAAGTGGAAAATTGCTCACATCAATCCAATCCACAAAACCGATGATCAGGGTAACATAGCAAACTACAGACCAATATCAATTTTATCGTCCCTAGGAAAATTATTCGAATCTACGGTGCAGAAACTATTATATTTTTATTTTAAACCAATTATTAATAGTGAACAACATGGTTTTCTCCCAGGACGATCTACCACGTCTAACCTCCTTGGTTTTGTTAGTGACATAACGGAAGCTTTTAAGAACAATAATGATGTTCACGCTATATACACCGATTTTTCTAAGGCGTTTGATGTGGTCGATCATAACATTCTGATTCAAAAGCTTAGTCATGCTGGCATATGTGGCTCCTTATTGAGATGGTGTGAATCGTACCTGTTAAATCGCTCACAGTTGGTTGTCGTTCGTGGCTCCAAGTCTCCAATAAAGACCGTACCTTCCGGCGTACCTCAGGGATCTCATTTAGGGCCATTGTTTTTTCTGGTCTTTATCAATGACCTGTGTTCCATATTAACTTCCAAATTTAAACTTTTCGCAGATGACTTAAAAATATACAGATCCATACAATCTGTCAATGACATTGCCTCACTTCAAAATGATGTGAACTGTATATGTCTGTGGTGCAAGGCAAACAAAATGATCCTCAATCAATCAAAATGTTTGCACATTAAGTTCACCCGAAAAAAAAATCCAAGTGTTGCAAATTACTATATAGATGGTATACTTGTTAAGGAAGTGTTTTCCAACCGTGACTTGGGAGTTATTGTGGATCATATGTTAGATTTTCATGAACACATTGACAATATAGCTATGAAGGGTGCGAAACTGGCTGGTTTTGTGATTAGACAAACAAAGGCCTTTAGGGAACCAGAAATTCCAATAGTTTTGTTCAATTGCTACGTTCATAGCTTACTAGAATACTGCAGTCCGGTTTGGAGCCCTTCTTACGCAGTTCATATCAAAAGAATTGAGAGAATCCAGAAAAAGTTTTTATATCACCTCTCCTACGCAAATAATCGCTGCCGAGATCTTATGACATATGACTGTAGACTTGCTAACTACAAAATGTTCCGACTTCATTATAGGCGTAAGGTTGCTGATGTACTTATTCTGTACAAAATAATAAATGGAAAAATAGATAGCCCTGTACTTACAGAAGCATTACAGTTTACTATACCACGCATGAGCAGTCGTCTACAAAATCGCACAGCACTCACTCTTCCCCCAGGTCGCGCTAACTATGTTTGTCATTCGTCGTTTTATCGCTCCAGCTCCTATTATAATGACGTCTGTCATGACCTTGACATTTTCAACGCATCGTTTGGCAGAATCAAGTCATTTTTCTATAGATAAACTTAACTGTAATACTAATAATCTTATTCTTTCCACTCTTTGTAATTAATTTTAAGTACCTACGTTTAATTCTTTAAGTAAGCATTAAATAGGTCTATGTAAACAAAATTCGTGTGCATGTTGTGTTCGCACCAAGAAGGCCGTTCATACATTCCATACTCTTTTGTATTAATTGAAATAATGTGATATATTCTGTATTGTAATGTCCAGTTTGCGAACCTATCAATAAAAAATAAAAATAAAAAAATTTGACCCAAATCGTTACAGAAAATATGGCGCAGAAACCCGTAAAAATCTGAGCATCCAATCTGACACAATAACTTTTGCATTTATATTATTAGTTTGATATTAATTTATTACACTAATAGTACTTAATAATAACCTGTAACTTACCATTTTTTTCTTATCAGGCCGATAAAATTTATGTTCAGAACATTTTAGAATATTAATCTTTTATATACATATTATTACTTTTATATAAGATTTGAATTTCAAAATAAAGACATAGTCAATTCTTAAATTAATAAAATGAATTTCTTAATTTTGTTTTAAGTACAACTATATGTCGGCCAGAGCTTTTAATGGGAAAACAATTATATAATACAGTTTTAGTTTTATTTATTTCATCTCACAATACATACACTGAAACACATACAGCGGTTCTTAATAATTATTGTACAATTTCTTACACTACATAACCAGTGTTATAAGACATTAGCAGTCGTGCTAGTGTAACGTGTGTTACGACTGCTAGGTGCCTTCCTTAACTTATAAAATATATTTTATTTATTTATATAAACCAGAAGAACTATACAAACTAAAATGTATTACATAATTGATCTAATTGTTACTCTAATCTCTATTAACTTACACTCTAATCATTACCAAGCCTAGCTAAGCTTGGTAATAATTAGAGTGATATAGAAAATCCCGTCCAACATCTAGAAAAACACAATTAACATCAACCTCCATCCATTCTACTAGAAACCAAGTATTAGAAACTGCTGTGATAAGAATACATTAGTGACGATTCCACTACACCATACCGATTTTTCGTGAAAACATTAGAGTCGAACATGAATCCCTATAGGCAGAGATAATGGATTAAAAACCACTCAAGCGGAAATTAAAACTGCATGGTTGCAATATTTGATTTCAGTATTTAAGTAATAAACACTTAATTAATGATATATGAAATACAAGCGACTGCGTGCGATTTCGTTCACGTGGAATAAGGCCATCCTACCGGACTTATGCTAAAACAAGGAAAATTAGCCTTTATGCTATTTTAGCAGTATTTAGTGCATCCAAATCAATTAAAGCGTTTCAGCGTGTTATTAACTGCTATTATCTACACTTTATATAAAATATATAATATTATAAAGAGGGCAGATTTGTTTTTTGTTTCTTTGAATTGAATAGGCTCCGAAACTACTGGACCGATTAGAAAAAATAATTCACCATTACAATTATACGTTATCCCTGATGAACATAAGCTATAAAATATAAGGAAGTTAAGGATCCGTATGAAAACTTCGATAATGTTACCCAAAGTGTAGAAAAAATACCAAAAAAAGTCCATAGATCGCGTATGTACGCTGCGGAAACTATTACAGAGCAAAGTGACTTACTACAGTTTTATACAGGATTCCAATACCTACAAAGAAGTCCACATTACCATTACTGTTATGTCACAATAAATACTTTTTTATTATGAAAATATGTAATAATAACGACGGTACAAACCAGGCCAAATTATTCGTACCTTGGTATTAATCCTTATCTACTCTAATAATAAAGAGGAAAAATAAATGATTGTTTGTTTGTTTGTAATGGATACACGTAAAAACTACTTAACATATTCAACCATTTTTTACGAGTATTAAGCTACATTATGCTTGAGTAACATACGCTATATTTAATTCATCCATCACCACGCGGGCACTGAAAAAAGAAATAACCGAACAGAACCAAACTTTCATAAAATAGCCCATTTATTTATTTGACAATAAACTTAAGTCGAATTAACAAAACTGGTTAATTCAACAACTATACAACAGATTTTGTTATTTGAATTTCAGTTATGTGTAACCAATATTTTTGTTATTATTTACCAAACTTCTTTTGATAAACTGGTTTGTTACCCTGTAACCAAACTTTTGCACGCATTATAACATAGCCCTTTGACAAGTCTAATAAGCTTAACGACTCCTAGGTGAGTTGATATTCTTTGTATGACTACATATTAGTTTTGCTACATCCCCTTAAAAATTAGTTATTTTGACCTAAGATTTTGTTTGGATAGAAACGCACGATCAGTGTGCTGCAGTACATAACTTAGGGTCCAAGAATTAATCAAATACTCATTTATTGTTTTCTTTATTACGATGTTTTTGCATTTTGAATTTGGTTGAAAATTTTGGTTATGTAGAACGAAACTTCTTTTACAGTGGGTGAAATCGCGGAGCGCAGCGAGTAACTCATATATTGTAGTGCTATAAAAAACTACAGTTCTTATCTGAGGGTGGTTCTGCAATGGGCAAGCGCACCATTAGGTGCACGCCTGGCCAGTCTTGTCATTTCCAAACATAAAAAACCCAGAAGATCACTGACTCATACTATAGAGATAGATAATCTCGAACAGATACAGGACTTTCTCTCGAGCTATACATAGTGCTTTATACTACACCTACGAGGAAAATAACATACTCGTAGTTACCTGCATTACTAAACAATTGTTGTCTGGAGCATTTTGTAAGAAATCCAAGACATCTTATTTCTGGTGACTTCATCATTATAAAATCGTACTCTCATTATCAGATGACATTTTAGAAAATTATTTAGAATTAAAAGAGTACTGTTAAATTATTAATTTATTAAAAAACAAAATTGAACTGACAGAAAACTTAAAAGACATAACAAATGGCGGCCATGTTTTTTTCGTAGTGCAGAATAAGGTTGCTAGCCTTCTTTCATTGAAAATAGAATACCTACAATAAAATTATTCCCACCTCTTTTTTATAATTATTCGATAATATATAAAATCTTTTTAACCGACTTCATGGTAATTTGACGTTTGTATTATTTTTATGTTTGCCACTAAAAAACAAAATAACGCTACCAGGGCAGAAATGAAATTTCATACATTTCAACCCTGCTACGGAGGGCAGAAATGAAATTCCATATAACATTTTTTGTCGCCCATTTAGAAGGGAGAAATAACAAACTTTGTAACCAGCTCATGAACGAGTATTGAGATACTTTCTGAGTGGGTGCGGTATAAATGTTATTTATTCTGTGGTGCTGACGCGACATGTCAAGTTGTCAACCCTAGAAATGCCGGCGCGCTCGGGGTGTGACGTCATCGGGCCGAGCAGTTCATTGGAATACCGCTGTTCTCCAATGCGCGTAGAATATTTTTTTTTACTTTTGTACGTAGTATTATTATCTATTCTGTGCTCATTCCATAGAAAATAGTAAAAATGATAATACAAATAATACAAAAAATCCTTCCTATACCGTGATAATTAAAACAAATTATTTATGAATGAATCTGACGTATATTTACGTCTCTGGGACGCAAAGGCTTAATTAATCCTTCCTATACCGTGATAATTAAAACAAAAGATGTATGAATGAAACTGACGTATATTTACGTCTCTGGGACGTAAAAAGTTAATTAATCCTTCCTATACCGTGATACTGACTGACTACTGATGAAACTGACGTATATTTACGTAAAACCCTTTGCGTCCCAGAGACGTAAATATACGTCAGTTTCATTCATACATCTTTTGTTTTAATTATCACGGTATAGGAAGGATTAATTAACCCTTTGCGTCCCAGAGACGTAAATATACGTGAGTTTCATTCGTAAATCTTTTCTTTTAATTATCACGGTATAGGAAGGTTTAATTAACCCTTTGCGTCCCAGAGACGTAAATATACGTCAGTTTCATTCATAAATCTTTTGTTTTAATTATCACGGTATAGGAAGGATTAATTAACCCTTTGCGTCCCAGAGACGTAAATATACGTCAGTTTCATTCATAAATCTTTTGTTTTAATTATCACGGTATAGGAAGGATTAATTAATTAATCCTTAAATTTACGTATCTGGTAGGCAAAGGGTAAATACATTGTACTAACATATTATGATACATTAACAATTTTAGGTATAAACTCAGCTTATAAATAAAAATTGTTTAGATAAATATAATAAAACAGTAAATACATTTATTAGTGATGAATCTATACAGATCTTATGGCACTATAGTATTTACTGTAACACTACTGTTCTATAATAATCTAAACCTATCTATCAACGATTTTATGATACGCCTGGCCATAAATCGCTGAATCGAACAAAGCGTAGATCTAACAATTACATCCATTTCATAGATCATTATTGTTTACGAGGTATACAGGTTTTTATAGACCATAACACACTAAACTATCAATATTATTGTGTATACTGAACTTTATAGCTATTCGGTTTACTTTATAGATTACAAGAGTTCATGTCGTTTCATTAAGAGTTCACGTTGTTCCATTTAGAATTTTTCTACAGACTTCCAAAAAAAGGAGGAGGTACTCAATTCAACTGTTTTCTACCGACTTCTAAAAAAACGAGGCGGTACTCAATTCGACTGTTTTTTTTAATATTTATTATCCCATAACTTTCGACTGGGTGAACCGATTCTCAAAACTCTTTTTTTGCTTGAAAGCTGGTGCTTCTCGTGTGGCCCCATTTAAATGTCATCAAAATTGGTCCAGTAGTTTTTGAGATACACTCCAATAATTGATTTTTACCAAAGTAATGGAAGTCGGTATTTTTTTTAAATTGCACTTTTTTATTAAGTTAATATTAATTAGATGAAATTTTATGATAGGCAACGTTGATTCACATTGTTTGTACATGCAATTTGGTACATACTTTATTCGATTTTGTAGCATGAGTATTTTAAATCACTTTAAAGTATGTAGTTATATTGTTACAGTATGGAGATTATTAAGAAAGTGGCCAGTTTTCCTGAATATATCGATGCAAGAAAACGTATTTGCTGTAAGTAGCTAAACCTAACTATTCACCAGAGTCAAAAAACTATGTTTAATTATATATGACAGAAAGATGATTTTTGGAACACAGTTTTGTTAAAATACTAAATACTCATGAACAGCAATGAAAATATGTATGTTAAGTTATTACCAGTAGGCTTTTCACTACTTACAGCAATTGACTTTTCATTTTAAAGACCTGAAGAACGTCGTAAGTAGTTTAGTGTCATCTTTAGAAATAGCTAAATTCCGTATATTTCCAGATATTTAAAATGCTGATACTTGTTTGAAATATATAATATATTACGTACTATTCAAGTGGTGTAAAGAGAAGACGACTAACCCTAAAAAATGCTGATACCACTTCATTGCCAAAATATGCTGTAAGTTATATCAGATGTTTAATAATAAACCGCACTATTGCTGTACGTAAAAGAGTGTTAAAACACCGTTTTTAGTGACTTACAGCAAATTGAACAAGGAAACTTTTTAAAATTATACCCTATTTTCAAAATTATTGTCGTCGTAGCGATATGAGACCCAGACCATTCGAAGCAGGTTTTTTCTGAATCTAGCTGTGTTTTAAGTCAACTTACGCCATTCTTTCTACTTACAGCAAATACGTTTTCTTACGTCGATATAAACGATTGTTTATATGAATGAGTATATGAGTCTGACATTATATAGAAGATAAAGATGCTTAGAATACTCCACTTCTGGCAACCTGTCACTCTGCCACCCATAAAATGTAATATTTGTAATACCTAAGTAGAAACGTTGTAAACATCTATATAAATGGCCACGAGTTTCTTGCCGCTTCTTCTCGGTAGGCTCTATATATTTTGGAACGCTGCGGTAGAGTCTTTAAAGTACATTATAATGAAAAATTTACGTTCATAAGTGCGTCTTTGGTGCCTAAATTGAATAAATGATTTTGACTTTGACTTTGACTTTGACTTTATGAATATATGTTCCTGAATACATCATATATTTGGGTTTTCTTGTGTGTTTTTAATTTTGTATTCTTCCTATTAGCAGTTTATGCGGGAGGGAGGGTGGTGCGCACCCCCAAATGGGCCAAAATCATTGTTTTTTTTCAGCGAAAGTGTCACTAAAGATTTTTTATATCGTTTTTTGATAATGGATTTCCGCAAAGTAACGCCTGAATCAATAAACTAACAATTTTGCTACCTTTTTAAACACACATATTTTTATTCTTATAATATATTCTCATGAAAACCTCATCAAATTTAATAAAAACCTTAATCATCATAAATTAAGATTTATTTTTACCGAACCAAAGTTCTAAGCGTCGAAGTGGGAGAAATTGAAAATCTTTTAGAAATATATCTCATATCTCCGTTTGAGATCGAATTCATAATCATAATCATAATCATAATCGTTTATTGTCAACTGTGTGTTACATGTTGTTAAAAACTTAAAAGTATCAACAGCTACCCTTTTGGGCATACAATTTTACATACATTCAGTGGATCGGAATATTATATCCTAAGGGATTCCGTTGATGCCATACATTTTTAAAACTCGTTTAGATAAAGAGGCCCTTTGTAGCCCAAATCCTATGGGATGAGATCTCTGTATTGGATCTATTGAGTAACTCTGCAATACCTGGAGGTTATCAGATGAGGAAAGTTTACACGGCGCGACTTTATGTCGTATAATGGATTTATTTTTGCCTGGAGACGTGATTTTCAAGGGGTATTATGTAAAATTATACGTACAACGTATTTATGTTAAAACGCAAGTTTTCTATGACTAACATTTTGAAATATTTTTTATGTCCGCTCCGCCCACAGCGACGTAAACGACTATCAAATGTATTAAAGAATATGTTGTTCCAACTACCGATGTTTAAAGTAAAAGTGAATCTGTAATTACACCTAGGTCTTAGCTATCAAATCAAATCAAATAACTTTATTGCATTGTCACAGGTCAAAAGTATACAGTTCTTACATATATGATTAAAGGACTCTGTAACATACCGATATTTGTTACTGATTATAATTATTCTGAATTGACAAATAACACATGCATTATCAAATAACGGTACATAAGTAATATGAAATTAAGCACGTGTTAATTGCAAATAAAGTCAAGGAATTAGATAGATACCCGTAAAGCTGCCTTGGCATACCTGTATGCCAAAAAACATTTCGTAAAGCCGCCTTGGCATACATGTATGCCAAGGCCAAAACAAATAAGGATCCAATGGAAAATGTTATCTATTCAAATATACAATAGATTTCCGCTAATGTTTTGTTTTTTTGATGCTGTAAAGGACCTGGATTTTTTTTAAATAACAAATTATCATTTGAAAGATACCAAATCGGTAATATCAACGAAAAAGCGACAGTCACTGGTTTTTTTGCGGGGGTTTTGCAACTCTGGTTTGCAAATTTGATCATAGTCGGGAGTTCACTAGGTTAATAATCAAATTAAATATAATGTCATATTTGCTAATCACTCTCATTGTATTTTATCTCTCAAGTGGTCGTCAATGGTATAGTAGCATTTGTCAATAAGCATTTTCTTCATTTTCATTTTGAAATTAGTTAAGTCCAAATCCTGCATGTTATCTGGCAAATTATTAAACACCTTGGTTGCCATTACATAAATACTTTTACTAAAAAATACAGTTTTTGAAACACAATGCGGATTTATTTTGATTTTGTTACGAGTTTTACGGAGCCGCTTGTTTTCTTTATGGGTAAATAAATTAAGGTGTTCCTTTACAAATATGCATGCTTCGTTTTAATATTTTTTTTATTCTGGAATGCATCGTCTATTGTTAATTGTTTTTGGGGAAGGTGAAATAGCATGCATTTTGTTTTGTCAAGGTTAACAAGATTATTATCTGTCATCTAATTAATTATATCTGTAACTAGGTGCAACTGGTTACAAGTGCAAGTAATACGGTAATATGCAGGTGTATCCTAAATAACAACAGCTAAAAGTAATTCATCACTAAGATACAATAACATGTAACTAATCCTTGGTGGCTTAAACTAGATGTTGAATTGACAACTAATGTTCTTGTAATCACCAATAACCTAACTTCTTTTACACACTGGCGCCTTATTGAAGCCGCGCATTGGCTAATTCCGTATCATATAGGTACATACTTATACTTTAGTAAAAAAATAATTTTTTTTAGCACGAACCCTGCTTTGCGGTAACCGAAATCTTAATAAGATTCCGTAAGACGATGTGTGTTAACCCCTTTAGTCATAAAATTTCTCGATTGAATTTGACGAATTGAAACCATAGTGACTTCATGTAAACCATGCCTTAGCCTCAGCTTAGCGTTTGATGTATTAAAAGTTTTACCAAATATCTGCGAGGTTCGTGATTTTTATTGTGTCTCCATAATCTCCACAGAATAAAGACTTTTCCATAGATTGGATTGTAATTTCTTTTTCTTGTAGACATGATTTTCCTTTGATATAAGTAGAGATTTCTTTTTTCGTGACTTATCATCGTCTTGAGATTTCTGAGCCAATTTCTTTAGATATTGGTTTGTTGGCGTTTTGTAGCCGTCGGTGGTTCTTTTCATCTTATTCCGATGCTCGTCGATCTTAATCTTGTTTGACAAAAAGACGCGTGCACGTACATCATGTGTCAGTTCTTTGATAAATGATCAAATTTTTTCATACGTCAATAGAAATATTATAAGACTTTGCAGACTAAATAAAAGGGGGAAAAAAGAGTTGAGTAGCATTTAATTCAGGATGCAATCAAAGGATCAATTTTGTTACAGGCGTCTTGCGCGTCACGTTCCACTAAATTCATTTTGCGCTATATACAATCAGTCTCTCAAGCATTTTATATACTCAGAATTACGTTACCATTTTTTGCGCCAAATGTATTTAAGAAGACGTCGTACACGTGAATATGAACCTTAGTGACACACCAGACACTTAGTTACATATCATATAGATGCATAAAACCACCTGGATCAGTTTCGACTTGTAATAGTTACGTAAGTTAACATATAGCTAGGGCATCCATCGATGACGCACGGAGATAATGTTATGGCATATCTACCATACACTCACAACATTTATATTTTATTTTAGGCAGTGAACATCCATATTGTATACATAAAATTATTAGTTATTTGTTATACAAGAGTGCAAAATTATTTTTAACCGCGTGCTCAATTTTGATGACCGAGCAAGCGATGGATCGAAAAATAAAAATCCTGAACGTTAGCGAGAGAATCAAAAGAGCACGAGGTGAAAAATCTTTGCACTCGAGTGCAACACGTAACTTTATATCCCACCTCAGCGAGGAAATGACTAAATGTAAATAAAAACATTAACAATCACAAGATACTTTTATTTCTGTTTAGGTATTTCCTACATTATGAAAGGTGAGTATTACAGAAAAATCTTTAAATTATATCAAATAATACTTAACAAATAAATAGGTTTTAACCTAAGGTTTTAACAGTATGACGTGAAAAGAAAAAGGCGCGCATACAGCTAAATAAAAAAATTTACAACAAGACGGTTCCGAGTCTGAGTTTTTAACAAATTAAAAAGCTTGTATGATAAAACCATGGAGGTAGAAGTAAATAGATTCAATAATGTTTTGAATTAACAAACTTAGTCCACGTGATGTTCTAAATTCAATTTACTTTATCTTCTAGCGGATAAAAACGGCTTTTGCACTCAGATATCGATGAGCAAACATACTCTTTCCGAGATGGGGGGATAAAAAAATACATAAGAAGTATTCAAATTATCAACGGGATAATTACCATGTACATTTTCTAAGAGTTTCCGATATTTCGGCACTGTTGCAAGCGCCATGATCACGGATGAACTGAGGAATTGCGAGTTGTCCCTCGCATAGCAAACGAGTACGGAAGAGGGTAGACCGTTTCGTCTGCTCGTAAAACATTCACCCACCCGCAATTCCTCAGTTCATCCGTGATCATGGCGCTTGCAACAGTGCCGAAATATCGGAAACTCTTAGAAAATGTACATGGTAATTATCCCGTTCATAATTTGAATTCCTCTTATGTTTGTGACCATGATAGTTAAAAACTTATAAAAAAATACAATCCAAATTAGAACTAATAAAACAATAATCATATGATTAAAGTCACAAGTCGCAGTAGTAATAAACCGTTATTAGGACCTCCTGTCTGGCATTGGTTCTGCGAAATGTGTCTCGCAGTAATATTGGAGGTAAGGAATTTCAAACCTTGATGCACTCATCTTTAGGAGGTGTCCCTAACTAAGAGCGCCAACGTTAGCGTGGCAAAAACAGTGCGCTAACGCACGAAAGCATGTAGTGTGCGTTTCCGCGAAAGCACCTGACGTGCTACATAATTGGAGCAGCCACAACGGCTCCTTGTTGTAAATAAGGGGCAGTTGGCGCAACGCGCAACAGGTGGTGCACATATTATACTTTATCATGTGAAGTTGGTAAAGTTTTAAAGGTAATGGAACACCTGAGAGTTATTAAGTAAAATTGCCATCTTCCGTTCGCGTTCCACCTTCAAAATAAATCAAATATATTGCTCGTGGATCAACTCGGTATTCTGCTAAGGTAATTCCACCATCTACAAAATTTGATATCGAAGTATATATTACGAAACTCCTAAAATTATTTTGCGTTCTACGGGATTTTGTTTCACTGGGTCACTATATTACACACTATTACACATTGTTTTCTCACAGATAATATCCTATGAATACATTTTGTTATTCTTATTTATTTATATCGTATATCTTGCTTAGGAGGGCACTTTAAGCCGGTCCCAGTTGTTTGTCTTAGGACAACAGTCGTTAGGCTATGTCGAAGACCTGAAAACTTTAACATGGGTTGGCCACTAATCTATCCACCAAGCCGCACTGGGCCCGCGTGGTGGATATGGCACAACTCTTTCAACAATACTTCTATCAGGAGGGTCTTAATAATTAACGCTTCCTTTTTCACAGACAATGTGGGGGCTTCGACAACGGCCCGGTACAGGGAGCTCGAAGAATGGGTGCCAGAAGTTCACCTGACCTGTCTCCAGGAAGATCAGTGACCAGGCAGCTTACCTGGAGGGTTACCAGTGCTGCCAGGTGAGGATGTACTCGCTTATCGATCGCTACCTTCTGAACGAAAACCTATGAACGATGTTTACCAATGCCATATTGTTTCTATGTGCTGATTAGTCCTTATGTGGGTAGAAACAATCAAACTCGTTGTTTACCCTCATACATGAAATTATATTAAAACTAGCTGACCCGGCAGCAGCTTCGCTCGCTTGGTCTTGGCATAGTGGTGAGAGCGTTGCTTTGGGATTTCGAGGTCCTGGGTTCAATACCCGGTTCGGACCGTATTGGGTATTCCTGACAAAGAAAGTATCAAAAAAAATGAACGTCTGGAATCTAGAACAGTGTCCCGTAGATGGCAATATGCTCGCCTCCTAATAACATGGCACCAAAAAATATTATCCCTCTGGCGATTTGTAGATGTTTCAAACACCGCTGCCTACATTCTTGTTCAGTAGGTAATTTTACGTCTTCTGACCCATAGACATTTTTTTATTTACTTAAATGTACAGATTTTTAGGCCTTAACTCCTTGATTTTATTATAAGCATAGATACAATGAATTACCAGAAAAATCCAAAAGCGTTATTGACCGTTAAGATCTTGACACAAAAGAACAGCTATAATCAGAAGAAAAGAGACCAAGTTCTGCTATTTATATATGCTTGGTTCTGAAAATAAAACTGGATATATCTGCGAACAGTAAGCTAGTCAGCGTACAAGTAAGACGCGTTACAATCCTTACCTACAAACGAAAATCCTTAGAAGGAAAATCGGAACGCTGAAAATGGCAAAACAAACACATCTAAGAGCTAAACCGGCATTAGAGGTACCCGAGCTACATATGGAGATAAACACTTCGCTGTTTATATAAAGGCACGCTTTTTGAAATTAATTTTATCCATTATTATGAATTTTGTATTTTTCCGTTCTATGAGGGAGGCCTATTTTCAGTAGTGGACGTCTTCCGGCTGATAATGATGATGGTGATCATGAATTTTGAGAGTATTACAGGCAGCTTATTAAACATTCTGATTTTATTATAAATTCCCTGTTTGCGTTCTTTTATCAGTCTTACTTTATGTATAAATATGTTTTCGTTATTCCGTAAATTAAAACTATGCATAATATTTGTTTTTGGTAATTCTGTCTATTTCTTGATGTACCTCCAAAAGACTAATGTAAATATATAACGAGTTTACGGTAATAACATTGATGTTTTTAAAGTATTATCTGACTGAAGTGCGTTTTCGGAGGCTAAATATATTTCTAATCAAAAGGGGGCCCTTTTGAGTTTTAAGAACTTTGTCAATATTCGCCCCATTTCCCTGTACAGTAATTGCATACTTAGCCAATGAATTAATGTAAGCATTATATATTGCCGTTTATCCAGTAATGGTTTTAATTTAAGCAATGCGTAATTTGCACTTGCAAATTTTTACTAGACAAATTTTTTACACTAATAACAAGATTGCAAGAGCTTTTAACAGTTGATTCGTCGGATTCTCTCTTTTGGTTCACATTCTAAAAACATTGTTACAAAGTTTTCAAATATTTAACCATTCGAAAAAAATAACAAATAAAAAGCTGTGGTTTATTTGTATGAACCGCACCGTAATAAAACCGTAATACCGCCAGTGTGCCTTGGCCTTAATGTTGGTACTTAAGTAAATATTCAAAATGATCTGTCGTTACTTTTTAGCAGGTTTTTGGTTGTTTCGTTATGAAATATTAATATTCGCGTAAGTTTTTTTATAATATAGCTTTATAATTAGTATATATACATACTCTAATCTGTATAAACTAAAAAACATTTTTGTTACTGCATACATTTTAATATGTTGTTTAAGTTGATTTTCTCTTGTTTTTAGTCAGAATCCTCTTCCGTCAGAGCCACTATAGTAGTGGACATTATCCAAAAATATCTTCATTTCAATGGACTTATTTAATGATAGCTCACTTAAGGGGATACAGTGAGAAAATATCAACTATTATTATAATCGTTTAAAACATGACTTTAACCCTTTGCGTCCCAGAGACGTAAATATACGTCAGTTTCATTCATAAATGTTTTGTTTTAATTATCACCGTATAGGAAGGATTAATCCATATCCAAAATTATATACACCAAACTTTTCAACTGCAGAAGGTGTAAAGCATTAGAACGAACAGACGAACCGAAAAATAGACCTTAAAGAAATCTAGATTATAAGATTCCTTGTTGTTCCTTTTGCCCTAAAATATTATATAATAGATATTCCCTTTAAATAACTGTTGCTAGAATACAATTTTAATTTACCAGGGCACAGCGAAACAAGATAGGCATGAGTGTCTCCCACCCTCAACTCAGCTACATGAACGGTTGCGGCTCCAGGTCCAACTCGGGGAAGAACCCGGGCAGAGACGTGGCCACCCAAACTCCACCTAGTATCATGGCGGAGACGAGAAGAGCCAGATTAAGGCCACTTAAATTGATGACTGCTCCTAATGCACTTACTCTGAGGTAAGTGGATATATTTATCTGTAACTTACGGTAAGTAGAAGGTTTGAGTTTCCAGGAATTATTTTGTTTCGCGACCGCGTAGGGAACAGTACCAGCTCCAGCAGTGCGAGCATGGATTGCCGATGGGATAAAATTACCAGTAAAAGACAGCTCGCGATATACGAGTAGCTATCGCTAGATCCATACTAGAGACAAGGTGAGATAGCTGATAAAAGTCAGTTTATCAACTCGAAAAGTTTATCATGAGATCCATGTTCACACAGCAATTTCGGAAAATCGGATTTTTTAAATTGGGCCATTTTTATCCAAGCAGAAGGAAATTTCGAATCAATTGTACACGTGACACCAAGACTATTTCTCCTCAGTAAATATATTGGCTTCAATTTTTTTTTTTAAATTTTCACAACCAAATTTTCAAAAACAAAGAATTTTCCATACAAAGGTTCTTCTCAATTTTCACCCCCTAAGTCATCCCTGTCAAAATATTAAGGAAAACCATGATTATTTTAAATGAACTAAGTATCTAAATACAAATTTATACACGTAGGTATAGGTTCAATATAGAAGAATTTTCCATACTGAGTTTCATTCTCCTTTTCACCTCTTTTAGTCATCCCTGTCAAAAAATATTAAGAAACTCTAGTTTTCTTTTTAAATAAATTATCCAGATACAAATTTTCACACATTTAAGTTCAAAAGCAAAGGACCTTCATACAAACTTTTCATAAATTGTAAGTCCTTTAGGGGTTGAATTTCGAAAAACTCTTTCTTAGTACACCTCTAATTACCAAGACAAAAGCTCCCTCCAAATTTCAAGTCTCTACGACCAGTGGGCTAGGCTCTGAGTCGTCTGTCATTCAGTCAGTCCAGTCACCAATCATGACTTAGATACTTATACTCATATTATATTACATTGATTGATGAATATTAACAAATATTGCATGACCATAGAAATAAAAATAATAGTATACACGTGATTCGAGTTTTTTGAGTAATAGTGTAATAAATAACAAGTTAAATCATATTATTGCACACATACATAACATGTGTGTGTATTTGAGAGTGTAGTGTGCAGAGATAAATGTAGTCTGTGAATGTGCGTAGTTTTGTGTATGTATGTAAGTATAGTGTATGTATGTCCATATATATATATATAGGTATAAGTAATAATATAATAATATAAGTAAACAGTAATATAAAAGTATAAAACGTTGTACCGTACACTTTTGCGCGTTTTATACTTTTACCTTTTGCAACGGAACTTCACAATTTGATTCTGCCATCCCCATTCTACAATCGGACATCCAGAGATACTCAGAAGCGCCACCGCTTTATGGTGGATATTCCATTTACCCGGACGAAGCGATTTACTTCTTCGTTTATCATACGAACCGCTAGGGAATGGAACACCCTCCCTGAGTGGGTGTTTCCGGTTAAGTACGATATGGGGGTCTTCAAAACACGAGTGCATAGGTATCTTCTGGGTAAGCGCGCTCCATCATAGATTGCATCATCATTTAGCATCAGGTGAGATAGTGGTCAAGTGCTACCCCGTTCGGTATATAAAAAAAAAAAAACACTACGCGTCTCAGACAGGTAGAGTTACAATTTCCAAACTGTTAACTGGAACCAATATAACAATTTCTAAAAAAACTCGAAAGGTAAAAGTTAGCATATAGACGCTGGAAAAAAATCATGTAATGCCTATAAATGTTTTATCTTAGGTCTCATTAAGTCGCAAGACACTGGAAGTTTTAGGGCGTATACATATTTACATATACTTCGTCGAGAAAAGTTTAAGTTAAAAATTCAAGTAGCGTTTAATCAAATAATCTATAACTATTTAAATAAAAATGAACCTCTATTTCTCCTGGTCACGCTGTAACTTGAGTATGGATAAAACAATCTTCCTTATTCTTTTTTGTTTTGTTAAATATTGTCGGGAGAAGGTTCGATAGAAAAACTAAGAAAAGTAGGTAGGCTTTGGCGAGGCCGAAGGCCGAGCTTATTACACAAACAAAGCCGCGGGCAGTCGCTAGTATATATATAAAAATGAACCCCTATTTCTTCTAGGTACGCTATAACTTGAGAACGGATGGAACAATACCGCTAGTTTTTTTTGAGTTAATTTTTATCAGAAAAAGGTTCTTATGAAAATAAAACACCAAGTAACGATCACTAATTATCGCGATGCTGAAGGCTGAGCCTACTACGCGAACAAAGTCGCGGGCAATCGCTAGTTATAAATTATAATCGCTTTAATGAACCATTACAGAAAATAAATAAAAATTTAGCAACTAAAGCGTTGGCGATTATATATATGCTGGCATATCTAGAATAGCAAAATAGAGGCCAAGGCAACTTGCAATAAATAAAAAGTTTTATAATGCCTGTTTATCCATAAAACCTGAAACGCCGCGTAAAATGATAAAAGTGCTTTTAAATTTAGCTTTGTAAACGTAATACTGCCGATAAAACTCCATTACATATAGAAGATATAAAATAAAAAGATTCTAGATATAATGGCACTTGAATGCCAAATAGACTCCTCCAAATATACATCCATCATTTTTGCATTTAATGCCTAACACAAATAGAGATAAACATAAAAACTATATTGGTTTAAAAGCCGTGATCAAACCGCAGCCTTGGGTAAATCTTTCGGAAAGTACACGTATATAAGACAAAAGCTTGTTGTTGTTTACAGATTGCTTTATCTTCCACATTTGGTCATCCAAAAGGACGATCACGCTATTTTGTGTCCATTAGTACTCTCAATAAAGTACACTCAATAAAGCTAAGCAACACTACAACTATTATCAACAAGTTAAGCAACACTTGCTGCGGTCAGGACTTGGATGGGTGACCGCTAGTGGCATTATTCAACTGAGCGCTTCCGTGCTTCGGAGGGCACGCTAAGTCTCGGTTCGTCAGTCTCGGTTGTTTGTCTTAGGGCAACAGTCGTTAGGCTATGTCGATGGCCTTGGGGCGGCCTTAAAACTTCGACATGGATTATGGCCCAACTCCTCTCTCTGAAAGGAAGGCTCGAGTCCCAGCAGTGGGAACAAAATGGCCTGATTATGATTATGATATGACTCATTAAAGAGGCGAAATTTGTTTGGAATAAAGTTAATGGTTCAATTAAGGCTTTCAACTATTTAGGTTAAATTTTTTTTTGTAAGTACAAAGCAGTGTTCTTTTTAACTTGAACCATATAAGAGTACAAATCCCAAATATTTGACAACGTGTGTAGGTCGTAACGTATCATTTGATATTAGCTGTTATCTATTATTATCGAACTCATCGTAGTCTACTACGTTAAACACAATACATACTGTTGTTTATCAATGTGGACTTACAACCTTCTTTATTTTAATAAGGTTAGCTAAGTTGAATGTATTTTCTACCGATTTCCTAAAAGGAGCAGGTACTCAATTCGATTGTATTTTTTATGTTTGTTACCTCATAACTTTCGATAGGGTGAACCGATTCCGTTTTTTTTTTTTAAAAGCTGGTGCTTCCCGTGTGGTCACATTTAAATTTCATTAAATTCGGTCGAGCATTTTTTTAGTTATACTCCAATAACTGAATAGAATGGAAGACGGTATTAAATTTTTCAAATTGTACTTGTAATATTATGTTCAGACTTTCTCTTGGAATTGTGTATATATATATATATATATAGAGCTCATTACAGTCGTGTATTTACGAACATATAGTGTTTTATTCAACATAACAGTGGCGACGAGGATTAAACTTTAAGTATAAACTAGTGATTTTTTGTTGAATTTAACATAGTGAATTTAATGACAATTGGGACAATTACGTTAATTTACAAAGATTTTTTTTGGCGAATGAAATCGTCGTCGATGAGTCGACAAAGGGAAAGTCGTGAAAAGGGCAAACTATATACAATATGTGGAGTTCAAAACGCTCATAACGCCCAGAAAATCTAGTGATGTGACGTTCAGTGAGATCATCGCTACGCTTACGACTCATTACGTTCAAAAACTAAACGAATCCCAGCACCACTGCTGGGATTCTTTTAGTTTCGCCTATTATGTTCCCACGAACATAGTGGGCTGATTATTTGTTCTGTAACGTCCGTCAAAGATACTCACATAATTTATACATGATGACAAGGTACTTATAACTATAAATCAGTCATCGTAGGTAAATAACTACACCACACAGGTATTCCGCAAACATATAAGTCACACTCACTAAGGTAATCAGAAAATCTTGTTCTTGCGATTCCTCCACATTCGAGTTCTTTTTACAATGGTTCATTTACTGTCCAAGCCTGTGTCTGTGTATGTCCAAGTCCTGTGGAATTCCTTACCTATCTCAATCAGACGCGCAACATCTATAAACAGTTTTAAGGATCAAATAAAGCAATTATATCTAAACATATAATACTGCACTGCACTTTTATATTGTCTCTTAAATGCTTTAGGTTTATGTATTATTATATGGTTTATATGTCATTATTTTGGTATTTATATCTTTTGGTTATGTATTTTTTATTGTTGGTTATGACATTTTTCGAGTACATGGTAATAATATGATATTACGAGTACGTATTTTTTTTATAATTTTTGTATTATCTCGGTATATTATTATTATTTATCCATTGCCTTTTTTATCCATGTTTACTTATGTTTTAAAAAACGCGCCCATGTCGATGAGTTTTAAATATACATTGCATCCTAAGGTTGCCTGGAAGAGATTGCTGTTAGCAATAAGGCCGCCCATTGTGGCACAATTTTGTAATTATTACATTTAAGTTCTCATATTATTATGTTTTTGTGAACAACAAAGTATATTATCTATTTATATAAGCAGTTATAATGTTATAAGGACCACCGCGTTTAGAGTATCAAGTGCATTTACGTCAATTTGCAGTGAATTTTGCTATGCGTATAGGAAATAAGTCTTTGCCGTCGATTCTACGAGAACCCTCTACGCAACTCCTCTGACGAAAATGACTTAATATATATAATGTAATTGGTTCATTGCAGAAGTACAAAGCAGTTTGCCATCTAAGCTAAGGAGATAATAAGGAGATAGTCTTATTTTAATATACTTAAGGTATCGCTTCGAAGTTATTAAGTAAAGCAGTGTATACATACACACCACGCCGTTTCCCGTGGGACTCAAGTACTTAAGGTACAGGTACAAGGTATATAATTCCATGCACACATCTTCAACACACTTCAACAAGGTTGGTCCAATAGATCCTTGAAAAGTGATAGGTAAACATCACGCTACTGACCCGACTCACATTATTTACTGTCTATAGACTAACCTTGCACTACTGTCTACACTTAGGTGTTTACGGTCTCTTAAAATAAACGGCCATTTATGTCATATATTTTGGCAGATCTGTAAATTTGCCAAGAAAGAAGCTCTGAAAGCACATGTGACAAAAATGACTAAACATTTAGTTTTTAATTATCTGTCAAATTTAAAGAAAATGCGGTTACAAACTTTCATTTGCATTTGTACTATTGACAGTCATGTATAACTTTGTATGGAAGAACGTTTTCTTAACTACATAGTTAAATTTGTGCTTAGATCTCACTTATTTTTAATTTTTGATGAAACCTCCGGTGCTGGAGTCAGACTCGCTTTTGTACAGTTTTAAACATCTAATACTTATATTATAAAGAGGAAATATTTTTGTTAGAATTGATCGTTCGGTGCCTATGCACCGAAGTTACTGAACCGATTTTAAAAAATCTTACATCATTAGTGTCCTACGTTATCCCCGATAAACACAGGCTACATGTTTTGATTTATCATTATCATCGTCCATCACCTCGCGGGTGAAACCGCGGAGCGCAATTAGTATCGTAGATAGGTATATACAACCAAAAATCTCGTATATACCGTAGCGATAGGAAAGTAGCGGTTTGGAAATCCCTGCGGTACACACAAAATTGATTTCTGCGATTAAATCCGCCATATCATAATCATCATAGTCAGCTCATTTTGTTCCCACTGTTGGGACTCGAGCCTTCCTCTCAGAGAGAAGAGTTGGGCCATAATCCACCACGCGGGACGTGCGGATTGGTAAGTGGCTAATTCATATCAAAGTTTTCAGGCCGCTCGCAGGCCTTCGACATAGCTTAACGACTGTTGTCCTAATACAAACAACCGGACCGACGGCTTAACGTGGTCTCTGAAGCACGGAAACGCTCAGTTGAATAATGCCACTAGCGGTCATCCATCCAAGTCCTGAGCGCAGCAAGTGTTGCTTAACTTGTTGATCGGTTAAGATCGCCAAGTCGAGCACCGCTGCGAGCGCTTTAAGCGAGCGATCAACTCCGCCGTATAATATATATAAATGTATCGTTCCAGAAAATTCTCTCCTCAAGAGGACCACCTACCGTAAAGTAGAAAACTTTAGACCTCGTTTTGTCTGTCTCCAAATAGAAACAGCGTGAGCAGAGAAAGAACAATTATGTAGTTGATATTTAAAAAATATAATATTATTATTTGTACGATACTAGAGGAACTTGTTTGTTCATCGTTTATTTATTACATAACGTATTCACTTATACTACAAGTCACAGGTTTTATCTAATTGAGAACAATTATATAAAGTGAGGCAATGTACATTTTCAATTTATTGATGTCCACTCTATCCTGTTGGAATGCGTTTGTTTTAGAAACTGTCTAGTATGCATTTGCAATAATACTTTTATTTTTTTCAATAGATGTTTGTGACATCATAAATTAAATTAAATCTCCTTAAGATCAAACCATACCTCCCTTATGTATCGGTCAACGTTAGTTTTATTCATAAATCTATTGTTTTAAGCGTAAACATGATGCTGAGTAGCTAATATTTTTTTTTTATTATTTAAATATTTACATAAAACTGTTTTTATAAAAATATTTATTCTTACTAATATTTTAAATGCAAACGTTTGGATGGATGGATGTTTGTTACTCAATCACGCCTGTTGCGATTTGGATGAAATTTGTTATTGGTATATAGATAGATGAGGCGCAGAATAACACAATTTAATTTTTCATTGTTATCATCATCATCCATCACCACGCGGTGATGGGCGCAGCTAGCGGAATTATAATTGGTATTGGTGTTTAAATTTGAGGTGGACTACAGCAAGATCAATTTACCCCTGGCAGCGACTGGGTGTAAGGCTTGTCCTGACATACTACAAAGCATTATCATGCTGCTTCTTTAAAACGACAAATTATGCTATCACAATGTTTTACAGCGCTGGCGACTGTAGATGTAGTTGCCACTTGACCTTTTATATTTTATTGCACTTCAAAGTTGTTAAGAAAAAAAGGAAATATATATAGCGCCACTAAATTTAAGGAAACAATAAACTTTGAATGCCATATATTACGATTTATAATTACAAAAAAAATATTACAAAAAAATGTTTTTCCTCCTTATGGACTTTTGCTAATTTCGAGGTCGAATGTCATTCACTGTCAATGTTATCATGAAAACAAGCGAACACTTTTCATGAACAAAACAAGAAAAGTGTTTCGCTTGTTTTCATGATCATTGATGGTAACGGTAATGTTTTTATTAGAGTGTAACTAGTGAAACAAGCAATCATATCATCCCTCTTTATAATTAGAGTAGATAAGAATTAATACCAAGGTACGAATAATGTGGCCTGGTTTGTACCGGCGTTACTATTCCATATTTCAAAATGAAAAAGTGTTTATTGTGACATAACTGTAATAGTTAGACATATTATGGTAATGTGGACTTCTTCGTAGATATCAAATTAACGTCTTCTATAAAACGTAGCACATTACTTTGCTCTATTGTCAATATCATAGACTAATATTATAATGGTCAATAGTTTCCGCAGCGTACGCGATATAAGAACATTTTTCTTGTATTTTCCACACCTTTGGGTACATTATCGAAGTTTTCATACGGATCCCGAACTTTTTTGAAAATATTATATAGGCTATGTTCATCAGGGAAAATATAGGATTCTAATGGTGAAAGAATGTTTCTTATTAGTCCAGTAGTTTCGGAGTCTGTTCAATTCCAACAAACAGACAAATCTTTCCTCTTTATAATATCAGTGTGGGTGTTGATACCATTTAATATGTTAATATGAAACTATGTATGTATCTCGTTATGTCTTTGCAAGTTAGTCGTGTGTTTAAGTGCCTGTATGTGGGTGGGGTATGCTTACGTGTGTAGGCATTATACGCCAATACGTGTTGTCTATATTACTAGCCATACAAACCCTACTAAATTCAATTTGCAATATAAGTGAAAACAAAATAACATTAGTATCAACGCCAGTAGGGCCCAACGAGGGTTATAAACGGGCGACAGAATCCCTCCTGAGAGGAACACTAGGAATACTGATCGCCTTGTAAAAGGCTGGACGTACCAAGATTAAAGTATATATTTATATATAGACCGCCTTTAATCCCGTATCGAGGTTTCATGACAGCAGACATGTCTAGAGCAGTTGCTATTGATGGAATTGTCAGACCATTCCGACTAAACCATGGCCGCCAATTTGTACTAATCGATAATAATGCGCCCGCCCATCGAGCTCAGCGAGTCAATGCTGCTCTCCGAAAACACGACATCACAAGGTAAGACTGGCCTGCCGGTTCGCCTGACTTACACCCAATAGAGCATGCGTGGGATGCTCTTAAGTGAGCTGTTTGGAACCGTCAGCCACGTCCCCAGACAGTGCCAAAACTCAGAGAAGCCGCTATTCAAAAATGGGACAGGTTACCCCAATATATGCTTGATAACTCGATTCTAAGCATGCCCAGGAGGATCACCGCATGTGTCTGAGCCAGGGGAGGAGTTATATTGTATTGAATATAAACCTTTTATTAATAAATTGTAGATTAAGTTCAATTTAAAAAAAAAACAGATTATGCTAGTGATCACAAACTTTTTTTAATGTGTATTTACAATCATTCCATGCACTAGAGTACTCTATCTATTTATATAAAAATGTAATGCTGTTAATTTATGACCATACAATTTAAGAACGCCTGACATTTCAATATACTATATTTTTTAATTTAATTAATAGTATAGTTCTAGTAAGATTTAGCGAAAATACGAGTAAATATTTGAAAAAAATACCGAAAAAATTGGGTTATTCAAGAACAGCCAAAAAGGTTGTTTTTCTGTGGAACACAACAACGTTGTTCTGGGCTGGATAATGACGTTAATATTCCTAATGTACTTTTATAAACGAAAATAGAATGAAAAAATAATATTGTTAGAGTTTTCGTCTGCCTGTGCGTTGTGCATACTAATCTCAGAAACGGTTTATCTGATTTAGATATGGTGTTCATTAATATATTGTGGTAAGCTTCACTTAATTAATTAACTTCACTAAACTTCACTTAACAGTTAGTGTTTGTTTCATGTAAATAAAAAAGTTTCCTAAATAAAAAGGTACCTATTGAAATTTAAGGAATAACTCTCTCGCGACTGCATCAAGACCAATCGAGCGAAGCCGCTGGCAGGTGGATATCTATATAATATATATAAAAGCGAAAGCTCGCTCACTCATCACAAAATCTCAGAAACTACAAGTGCTAGGAGTTTAAAATTTTGCATGTTGGTTCATGGTTGGACGTAGGTGCTCAAATAATACGGGATTTTATGAAATTCAACCCCTAAGGGGGTCAAAAGGGGTGAAGAAGTTTGTATGAAACTCCTTTGTTTTTGAACTTATAGTTGTGAAAATTTGTATTTGGATAGGTCATTCTAAATAAAAAATCGTGGCCTAATTTTTTTTTTGGATAGTGGTGGTTTAAGAGTGTGAAATGGAGGGGTGAAAGTGTGTATGGAAAGTTTTGTGTTTTCGAACATACAGTGGTGAAAATTAGCATTTGGACAGTTGAAAATGATGATTTCAATATTTATTGACAGGGATGACTTAAGGGGTACGGTAAACGGGGTATATTTTTTTTCAAAAGTTCTTTGTTTTTGGAGCTACAATGATGAAAATTTATATCTGAATAGGTAATTCTAAAAAAATAGTGATGCTTTCAATATTTTTGTCAAGGATGACTTAGGGGGGTAAAACGAGGGTGTAAAAACTACTACATATTATAAACTGTAGAGGTCAAATTTGACTATTATTTTTTTATGATTTGAATTTGTATCAAATAGTTTTTTCATGATGAAATTATATTTCATGAAATATAAGAATCAGGGTAGTCTGAATAACGTCGAGGTATCCCAGCTAAACCTAAAAAATGTTGGGGGAAAAAAGTTAAGTTAACCCCAATAAATATAATAAAAAATTGAATTTTTAACATATAAGGGTTTATTGACAGTCCTGTAAATAATGGGTATCAATGAATAAATCCTCCTATAATGAATTATTTTGAACTATTATTATTATGATTTGAAAATGAAAACTATACTAAAACCGAGTCAGGGGATGTAAGGAGTGAAAAATAAGTTCAAATTGTTTGTTTCTCTGTATGTTTGTCTGTCTTTTTGTACGGGCTAATCCCCGAAACGACTGGACTGATTTAAATGAAATTTCGTATGGTGGTAGCTTATATCCCTGATCAACATATAGGATATTTTTGACCCCGGTAAATTAAAGAGTTCCCGTGGAATAATTAAAAATCTGTAATTACCGTATTCCGCGAGGCCACGCGAGCGTAGCCGCTGGCGGGTCAGCTAGTACACAATATAAATATTATTATGTTTATGTTTTGGTGATTTTAAACTATTAAATAACTCTTGAAACTGGAAACCCGAGTTCTAGTTTTTCTGATAGATTCTTAAAGATTTATTTTTTTATTTTAATTCAATTACCAGATACATTTACAGTAACGCCAAGGCATGCAACTAGCTAAAAGTAAATAATTATATAGATCCATACAATTAAGAGAAAACATAAAAGTCATCAAATTGATACTCCGAAATACCTGCACCATTCCTAAATATGTATAAAAAACACTAGCAACTGCACACGACTTCGTTCGCGTAGGTTTATACGTAGACTTCGTTCGTAGGCTCGGCCTTCGGCCTCGCCGTAACCCCCCATGTTTCTTGATATTTATTGCATGAAGAACCTTGTCCTAACAATAATTAACTTGCATCGTTCACGCGTGATGCGATGGCCAAGGGAAATAGAGATTAATTTGTGTTATTTATTTATTATTATTATATATTTATTATTATTATCTTCATTTCGTTTTATTCTTCAATTTCATCCGGTCCTTTACAAAAGCATAAGTGATGCTATAGCCAACACTTAGAGGCCTGTTTGGTATAAGATATACAAAAAACTATATAAATAAAGAATTACGGATGATGGCGACATGGACTATCTATTACGGAAACTGGTTAAAATGACAAGGCTATTGTTATGACATTAAAAGTGATAATGGAGATATAAAACTATATGGATTAAATAATATATATATTATATAATAATTAAATAATATATAATAATTAACGGATATATTAGAGAATTATCAAGGGATTGGTCATCCACATAATAATTTCCCATGAAAGTATTAAGTAGTATTTCTGTTTTCTCCTCATTTTATTTTTATTTGTTTCTGTCTGTCTGTCTGTTACTTTTTACTGAGACTGTGGGGTGTACCTATGGTAAAAACTAGCAGGCAATAATGAAAATGAATCATTGAGCGACGATCCAAAAGTAGTACGACGTAGAACATTATAATTTTTTTTTTTTGCCCTGAATGGAAAAGAAAATGTTTTATTAGTTTCAAGGTTTTTCCTATTCACATGATTGTTAAGCTATTTCTATTATATCTTTTCTATATATCTTAATAATATTATAAATGCGAATACAAAAGTGGCTTAACGGATTGAGATATATGCTATATATAGATAGACGAAACACTCTATTAACACACAGACTTGTTGTCATCATCACCCATCACCACGTGTCCGCAACCCCGGGGTGGAGATTGCATCTAGTTTTATATAAATCGAAAACGAGTACACGCACAAACGGCCTTACAGCCACTATTTACCACTTTAAACCAACAAAAATTAATTCAATATTTCCTTGGGTCAAATCATTCCCTATAAATCACTATATATGTATTTGTTATTATGTGAATGAAGTCAGAGCAGTATAATATATTAAGTTGTTATATCCGCAGGTTTCTCGCCAATCGTCGAAAAGGTCGCTCGCTATCTGCCAACGCCGTCGCCAACGAGCAAAAAGCCACGAAGGTCCTGGGCTTGGTCTTCTTCACTTTTGTGTTGTGTTGGGCACCGTTCTTCTTGCTCAATATACTGTTCGCTGCGTGTCCAGCTTGTGTGGTTCCAGGTAGGTATTTATGTAGTTATTAAGAAGTAAAGACAGATTATTTAAGTAGTAAAAATAGTTGTTTTGGTAGAGGTTTAGAATTCTTGGTCTGAAACGCGAGTTTTCTCATTCTTAAATAATCAAGTTAAGTAGAACCACCAAGCCGCACTATAGGGTCCCGTGATAGATTGTGGTCTATACTTTGAAATAATGGACCGAAATGGAAATACCTGCATTGGGATGGCTTATTCCAGAAATTCCCTTTACAGATCCCGTGCGACGGGGATCTTCTGGACTTTTTGTCCAAATATCCCCTGCGCGTAGTCTTTTGGTGTCGGAAGATGATAATTGGACAAAAAGTCTATAAATCCCCTTAACCATTCAATGCTTATAATCAAATTCATTGTCTATGTCATATGGTTTGTCTGCTTGACCACATGTCAGAATTATAATATGCCTAGATACGCATAGTATACAATTAAACGATTAACTTAACACATACACTAAGAAAGTAATGTAATAATAGAATTTAGGCTAACAATCTAATATAACACCAGAAGATTGCGAAACAAGTACTTAAAATGCTAGAGAGGGCTTAGATTCGCTAACAAAGAGTTGTTTGCTAAAAAAAGAGCTAGGTTCGTTGTACAACAAACAAAACTCGTTCAGACTGGGATTAATTAACAACTCCTTTTCTATCAAGAAAAAGATAAAGTCTCTAAAGAACGAAAATAAACTAAAAGCAAGAGGAGAACTATTTAAATTAAAGAGTGTTTGTCTGCCCGGCGTTGTTGCTTCTCGAATTACGAACTTGTCCTGCGCAAATGGGTATTTGTGGGAAAGACAAATATTTGCGAAAACCCTTGGTGTCACGATTCCATTGGGATATAATTTACTTGCCAACCTTTGTTCAGCCTACTGCTAATGTTGAAACCTTTAAAAAGAGACCGATGGCAACAATATTCCCTCCGCCGATGTGATGCGAATCGTAAGAGGCGAACATGACCTAACAGATGGCAGGTCTCTTGTGCAAGAGGCTGTCTTAGTTGGTACCAACGCAGTATCAGATATTCTGCCATGAATAGTGTACAAGCATAACAGAGTCAGGGTGTTAAGGGCAAGGTAGTAAGGGAATTTACTGGGCGATAGAAACGCAAAATCAATGTATAGGGGTGACGAGTGCAGTGCCATGCAAAACTACAGTTCTGACGTCTAGGTTGCACTGCAACTGTCATCGGCAATCATAAAGCTTAATATCAGGCTTAATGGCAAAAAATAATTTTGGGAAAAAATAGGTTGTACACATACCTACAGCACTTATCGTATCAAAGGTATACCCTTTTTTATTTGTAATGAACATCAAAATCTTCCCGCCTGATGGGAAGCAGAGATGGAATCAAAGAGTGATGTCCATGACCGGAGAGGTGCTTTTCCACGCCCCACTGTAAAGTCCCACTTTAATAGCTCCAGGGAAAAGCGTACGCCGGCAGAGCATCCATAATTTAACTACACAACAGAGATACGAACTGACTGCCGTAAGATAATTTGTACAGTATATGGAAGGCATCCAGTTAGAAACGAGTAGTTCGGGATCCATCCATCGGGAGCCCTACCATTACCATTTTAGGTTATACGGACTAGGACCGAGGTTGTGTAGCATTCTGGCAGAACGTTCTATTCACATTGTTGTCCCTTTCTGGGGTGGCTATATATCGTGTGGAGAGCATGCGTAAAATGTAGATTTTATTGATATGTGACTTCTTAATGTGACGAAATAAGAATTATTATGCGTTAGCTAGGCTCAAAGACTTCGCCCGCACTTAAAATGACTATACCGCAATATATTTTCTGGGATAAATAAACGCTTTCACATTCATACCTAATTGCCCCAGCCAGGAAACCTGGTACTCTAAGCATTGAAGGCAGCGTCACTATCAACTAAGCGAACAGGATCACCAAAAACGCATTTAAGTTAATCGTAGGCATAAGTTATGTACATATCAAGTACACCTGCACCCATGCAGATCCTTTCAGACGTTCAGCTGTTGCTGCATGGCGACAAAGATAGTTGGGTACACTGACACTAACAATATCAGTGTGCTTATGTGCTTCGAGTCTGTAGAGCGTTCTCCCAGTCAAACTATTCAATTTGATGTGACCTTGTCCTTGCAACTTTCAAATATACGGCAAATTTATTCGGGTAATTATTACGCCAAGACTCGTAAAATAAAATAACAATAATGGACTCTTAGATCTCAAGGTGGCACTTCTGAGCGCCGTTGACGTTTATAAGTCTATACGTCTTTTTCTTTTACTATCAATCGAGTTTTTTCCTTTTTTTATTTCTGGATTTTTTTAAACAGTTACTTACTGACTCTCGCAGTTTAAAAACGCGCGTTTTAATTTGTTATATATATTTTGTATGATGACGCGCGCCTCGAATGCGGTTCCTGAACGCGGTTTTTATATTGAATATTGAGCGTTAAATACTACTGCGCTATATATCAACTAATACGCTACTGCGTTTGTAGTGAAGTGAATAAATTTCTAAAGGTTGCTATGCAGATATCTATTATACATGTATAAATTGATAAAAAAAGAAATAAAGAAATTGCAATACTGATTGTAAAACGCGAAAACGCAAAGCAATGCAATTTCGTACGCGGCTTGGTGTTACCAGCAAAACTGAAACCGCTTGCGGATAACCACAGATAGAGCTAAGCCTAAGCCTTTCGCTGTTTGACTTGCAACAGCACCCAGGCGTCAGATGAAATTACATTACATTACGGATAGTTGTGAAACAACATATTTTTTATTCAAAGTCTAGTAAAAAAAAACATTTTTACTCCATTGAGCCCACTTCTGGGGTTTGTTTAGCAGGGATTGTGTAAGACGTGTTTTAAATCATATTTAATAATAATAAAATACCACTCCACTTCAATAATTATCCACTCTTTTGAAAAATATCGCATAATTACTTAACTATTACTGGACTATCAGTAGCTTCGTTCTTACTCATTAGTTATTTAATTTTATGTAAGAAGTTGTACAGGTGAAATACGATGCTTTAAAAACTAATGAATCATAATTATAGAACAAGCAATATTTAATACGCAATTAGTTACGATATACTGTGTCTGGGTGTTGTTTATATGTATATAAGTATTTAATATCATATATAAGTATGTAATATCAGTCATCAGGTTACCATAGTACAGGCTATGCCTAGTTTAGGACCTGAAGACCTTTGTGTGAGTGTTGTCCCATATTATTATTATTATACCAAATTTTTTTAAATAATAGAGTTATATTTCATAGAAACGACGCATCCAAACTTCGAAAATCAAAACTATACGAGCTTACCATTACAATGTATTTTTCTGATGACACCTGCAGTAATAGCCCAGTCGAGTTAGCTCAAAAAAACGGGAAAAACCTCGAAAAAAATGTAGGTAGCAATTTTCCTTCGGAATTTGATGGAGTTGCGTTCCAACGATGGGCCCGCGCGTGTTGTATTGCATCGAAATTATTCAAACACGGCACATCAAGTACATGCTAAAGCCCGCCGATGCTGCTGTAATGGATGTACCGTATTTGATACATTTCTATGTAATACAACACGCGCGGGCACCGTGCACTTCCCGCGTTTGATGTGCTGGAGCCTTTAGTCTAGACCTTATTATTTTTCATTATCTAAAAGTGTTGATACTAGAAAAAACTAGCCTAAACTATTAATGATCTCTCCTAACATTTTATCTTTGAAGTCCAGGTCAATATAACTTAGTATAATTGAGCGTATATAACTTAAGTAAGTTTTGCGGACGAAAAGGTTACCTGTAAAATACCTTAATTACTTTTCTTTTTAATTGGCTTTGTTCCCTTTCTGTGAACACTTTTAAAAGTCGATTATTTATATTATCTTGGTTAGGTTTTTCTTATAATGAGGTTTAAGAAAAAGGTGACAAATTAAAGGTAGTGTCGGATAAGTTTCGTAGGAGGCGCATCTCTAAAACTGAACAAGATGCTCCAGTAATAACTATAAAACTTCATTCTAACTCACTCTGCTATAAAAAAAAACGATATTAAAAAATAATTAGTGACACTTCCGCTGAAAAGAAAACAATGATTTTGGCCTATTTGGGGGCGTGCACCACCCTCCCTCCCGCATAAAATGCTAATAGGAAGAATAGATTTTATTTAAAATATAATAAAATAACTATATATTGTTTCAGCGGAAGTGTCACTAAATATTTTTTAATATCGTTTTTTTGATAATGGATTTTCGCAAAGTAACGCCTGAATCAATAAATTATCTGCACTCTGCTATACTTGCTGTCACATACGCGTTTTGTAATTTTTCTAATAGGTAGTATGATGTACAGAAATAGAACAGATTCGAAGAGCTGCTTTGATAGCGTTGATCAGTAAAATTTTGTAAAAAAACCCCAACATGGAGTATCTGTCAGGCTCAACTCAATTTGTTGGACTGATGTTTCAGATTTCTGCAACCAAACTTGTTCTATCTTGCTGTGTGGTAAATGTAGTGGAATCAACAGGACAGTTAAAAAGTAATGCAATGTTTTTGAAATGGATTCAGCTTTTAAAGAAACATACCTACTATAGGATGGATGAGCTTGTTATTCTTTCACACTGAAACTAATCAACTGATTAGGTAGTTTTTTTTTTATAAAAATTGTTGAACTGTTTCATAAAGAACAAAATATGTTGATAATGAAATAGTACATAATTTGTAGCCCGAACGTATGTTCCCATTCAAACTCACACTACAACTTAACAACACTTAACAAGTAAAAACTATTGACCTGGTGTTTTACTCCGATACATAAAGTTGGGATGGTTAGGGTAACTGACGGGGGATATGCACAATACAGAACAAGCGAGAAGTTAGGACGTCCAACCGCCCATATAGAACAGTAATATGAATAATAAATGTCCAGCAGGATCGCCGAGAAACTATGTTAGCATTTTAGCATGTCAATAAAACTGACTCTGAGAATCGTCACATTGCGGTATCAGTTGAGTTTTATTATAACAATTTAATTTAATAATAAAAATTAATTAGTAATTTTAATAATAAAATTACTAATTAATTTCTAAATCTATTCAATTCTGTACGTTATTTTTAGATCGTTTAAGTACCAAATATACGTAGCGTAGAACGGACAGAGTATGTGATATTGTACGTCGTAGGACGGCACTTGCGAGTTGCCATTATTATAACGTTAGCTCAATGCTAAATAATAAAATAAACAGACAATTAAATATCTAAGTTAACAGTAATTAACATTACTCATCCGCACTATCCCTTCCCCCCCCCCCCCCCACACACACAAACATACCACACAATTTATCATGTTTTAATTTCACCTTTTGATTGAGGGCGTTGATATCTGCGACACAGTTTCACACTTCTGCAGGTATCATCGATGCTCGATGTATGTTTGTGTACCTGTATTTCTACTCTAAATAAATAAACCATTATTATTAAAATGTTTGCATTCAATTACCTCCATATTCATTTTAGCTTCTCTCTTATCTTACTTCCTAACGAAAGTGTTAATTATTATAGTTTACAATTTAAAACACTACTGTAAAAAAACAAGCAGCCAGTCAGCAATTATTTTCCTTAATACTTTCCCATCTAATAATATTTTATTTTAATATATCTTTGGTAAGGCGTTATAACATATGATTATCATCTTGTAGATATTTCTCTTAAAATATCTTTTCTACGAGGCGGTTGATATAGCAACCTGCGCACCTTTGTCTTTTTTGTATCGTAATTATTTCGCTCGCTTAGGAAAGTATTCAGGGTGTGGCAAGGCAAAGGAAGAATGTTACATGCTTGATATTTAATGGCTCACAGTTATCCATGTACCAAGCCTTGTTTATATATACCCAAACACAACGCTTTTGCACTTTGAATACTCTGTCCATGTCCACGGAGTTGCCCCATACTATCAACCCATAGCTGAGCAGTGACGCCACATAGTCGTGGTAAGCTATTAATGTGACCACCTTGGAAACGGTCTTTCTTATTTTTTTATCTACCGACTTCCAAAAAAAGGAGGAGGTACTCAATTCGACTGCTTTTTTATGTTTGGTTACCTCATAACTTTCGACTGGGTGAACCGATTCTCTTCTTTTTTTGTTTGTTAGCTGAAAATATTTAAGTTTTATTATTAACCGGTAAAATCACGGTAGGGATCGAATACGTCGACCCGGGTTTCGAGCATGTCCGATGCGCACCTCAAGGGCAAGTGCGCAGCGGCGTTTGCGAGCTCTCGGCGAGCACTGGCGTAGTATAGTGTTTTGCCGGTTAATTAACGAGAAATTCAATACAAAAATTTTATATATATATTGTCTCAGTTATATTAACATCTTTGTCTTTGTAATATATTTTCATGTCTAATGGATGAATGAAATTGAATGTGTTTTTTCTCTACTATATTTTATTATTTAAGTAATTATAATCTAGTCAAATTACGACAACGATATACACAGTATTCATATTTCAGTTGAGATGTTCATTAATGGCACATCGTACAACAATTATTGTATCATCCGCCAATAAAATGCACTTCTGTGACAAAAAATAATGCATAAGGGCAATTTTCAGTTCCTAGTCGACGGATAGCTGTCAATCTAATATAGCAAATCAAAAAGTAATATTCTCCATTATAGGCACGGTCGGCCTAAGCGTTTGGCTTGTCTTATGACGCTATCACGTAAAATTATCTTCTGTAAACCTACTTTACAGACAACCGTAGTTATGGTTTTATTTGGTGTGACTTTCGATGCACCAAAGTCAAAGTCAAAGTCAAAATCATTTATTCAATTTAGGCATCAAAGACGCACTTATGAACGTCAACTTTTCATTATAATGTACTTTAAAGACTCTACCGCCGCGTTCCAAAATATATAGAACCCACCGAGAAGAACCGTCACCGTCTTGCTATGTGACTAAAACACAAAAATATTTTATTTCAAACCCCTGAACGATTATTATGGCTTGGTGGTTATGGCGTTTTTCATGTATCGTCGGAAGATGCGGGTTCAAATCCCGTCCGATGATTTGAATTTTTCTCTTTAACATTGTACATTATGGAAGCTTCAGTTTTCGTGAGCTTTGTTTAAAGTGTTTCTTTTATTTCAGAGCATGTTGTAGACATCTGTCTTTGGCTTGGTTACGTGTCTTCCACCATCAACCCCATCATCTATACTGTCTTCAACCGGACATTTAGAGCGGCTTTTCTGAGGTTGCTTAGATGCCATTGTACAAGGTAATATTTTTTTGTT
Organism: Selenia dentaria; assembly: GCA_917880725.1. NCBI lineage: Eukaryota > Metazoa > Arthropoda > Insecta > Lepidoptera > Geometridae > Selenia > Selenia dentaria. The sequence goes on from OU862879.1 coordinate 31,872,102, forward strand.
AACTTATGTATATTATTATTTGGACATTAGCTGACACAAAGCCCGAACGCCGTCATGCATTTGCTCGTCAAAACAAATGCGTACAAGTATGATTCAAATATAATATCCTAAAAACTACCCATACACAAAAAAACTTTTGATAAAGAATAAAAAAAATGGTTTTAATGCGAAATGAGTGGCAAAAATTACGACCAAATTTCATAATTCGACTTCGCGGAAACTTAGTTTTTCGACGCTTAAACTTAATAACCGAAGTTCGAAAAAAAATCGTATAGTGTAATTTGAATATACGTTCTTATGAAGTATGGGAGCCAATATACAACTGAGAAAACGATAGAAAAAATCGGCAACAAACCCTAAATTTTTGCAATTTTTCTTAAGTACTTCATGGGAAAAAGCATTTATATTCAATTTTGGGCTATTATATTTCAATGAATGTATCATATTCGAATTTCCAATGAAATTTACTAGTGAACTATGGACTTCTTTATCATTAAAATTTAATCATTTCATTGCACGAAATAAATATAAAAAGTATAAGCACGTATTCAATTGAATCTTTGCATTACATCGTCCAATCTTGTAATCAATTCTCAATCTTATGTAAAGCATCGTAAATTGTTTTAAAATTAGGATTGGACTGCGCCTAAGAAATAATAAATATTTTTAATATAAAAGTTTTCTCAGGTTGACTTTAATATTACATGCCCAATAAGTTTGTATGGCTTTAAATATACCTTATATTTATATGACTATGTATTATCTATTGCATTCGTCTTACTTTATTGCGTTTCCGTGGCACTTGTTTGACTGATTCTGAAACTGATTCTTTTCAAAATTGATTATGATGATTAGCTGTTTCCATTGGATAACTAAGCACTGTCATTTTTAGTCTTTCGAAAAGAAAAGGATATTTTTTTAACAACACATTCTAAATTTCATAAAACAAATTTAATGATATTGGTGATGTAAGAAAATTTTATGCCATTATTGTTTAATTGCGGGCATATATGCGGCAAGGTCGAAAGAAGCGCAATCGTGAAGTCTAATTTTCGACATCTTTATCGAACAACTGGAGTCGTATAACTGCAATAACACGGCGAATTTGGACTTCCAAGTGGTCCAACATCTCTGGTTTATCAGCATAGTGACTCCACATACTCATAATACTCAACCACATATACATAATAAGAAAGTTATCTAAAGGCGTGTGATCACACGATTGTGGAGGCTAGTTCACAGGTCCATTACGCGAAATTACGCGCTCACCAAATATTTACCGCATAAAATTTATGGTGCCGCCCGCTGTGTATGTTGCCTCATCTTGTTGAAACTAAGGCTCTGTTTCATCAATGCCATTCAACTGAGGTACGAAGAAGACTACAAATCAACTGTTAAATTGACAGTCTGTAGAATCAATATTGCCAGTATAAAAACCCAACCTTTAAAAATCACCCTTTACAAGTATATAAAAGTACTATATAATTATCTTATATATATGAGTATATCTTCTGGATGGTAAATAAAATAGATAAGAGAGGTAAAACCGTCGTTTAAAAATAGACTTTAGAAATTAAAATGAGGCTTGTTTATTGTGTACAAAATTAACTTGCAGCTGCGCTTAATAGACCGTAATTAATTTATCAACTTCAATTTGACGTCGTTTAATAGAATAAGACACTCTAAAAATATACACCCTTTGAATATTAAGAGCCTTTGGTTCAACGGCATCTCAAACGGTCACGATGCCTAGCTCTCATCTTCTAAAAGATATCTGTAGAGGTCGCTAGGGTTACTTTTCCAAATATTCAAATAAAACCTTGTATACATATAAGAATAATCAATACATTATTTGTTAATAAACAAAAGAGGATACATAAATGTGTATTAGAGCCTTATAATATATTTTAGATTCATAATGTTTGAGTAGTAATAAATACGTACGTTTACACACTCGTACCCCGCAATAGGATCATCTATGTCCCGAAAGCACAGAAAATATATCAAAACATCCAAAGACTCGACAAAAACATTGTTGCACAATGCATATAATATTGACCCCAACCAGGGATCGAATCTGAGATCCTGCGCTTTAAAGATAGGGCCACTAGCAACTAAGCTAACGGATCTGTTCATAAGACTGGATACATACTATCATACACTCGTAATAAAAATACAAACATATAATGTATTTTGATGAATGTTTGTTAAATTTTCACGTAAAACAACTATTTATATAGTTGACTTATTTTAACGTGAAAAAACGATGTAGAGCAAGAGAACATCAAACATCTATATCAGATGTAGGTTTTCTTGAATATTAGCCACGTAATATTTTACCCATTGTATCATGCTGATCTAATCTGTTTTACACAAGTCTCATACACGTCTGATCTGGTTTTATTCAGGTTTACAAAGCGCGTGTACTTTATGTTATTCCAGAACTGTACAATTACGTGAAAACCTTGTGGCGGTCACTCCTTGTATGAGTGACCGCAAGTTAAGCCGACTGTCTCTATTGTTGTTTTAGGGCAACATTATAATTGTTAGGTCCTTTCAGAGGCTTTTCGGGTAGTTTGAAAGCTTCGAATAGGAGTGACCCATCAAACAGCCAATTATATAGCTAGAGCCTTACTTATAAACGCTGCTTAACTTTAAATGACGTTATTTAGTACTGCGCAAAGGAAAAATGTTTTCCGTTGTACTAAGTGACGTTATTTAAATTTAAGCAACGTATAATAAATATAATATAATATAAGTTAATAAATATAATAATAATAAATAAATATAATAAATATAAATATATAAATATAATATAAATATAAATAATATAATATAAATATATAAATATAATATATATAAATATAATAAATATAATATAAGTAAGGGCAATATTATTTACCGAAATCCTCATCTATCTGGGAATGATTGTGGATCATACTCCTCTCTCTTAGGAGCCACCCCTAGTTAAGAAAATGTGAGTACGTAAAACCAGGTAATATACAATGTTTCTTAAGAAACGGGATATTACCCTACCATTTTATTTATTTTGAGCTCTTCATATCTTGGCATGCGCCATGTTGATAAGTAAACTGAAGTATCTGCGGGTAGGTGAAATATCGAAAGCTAAGAATAAATACAATACGTGGTAAATATATCGTATCTAAAGTTTTAAAACTTATAATATAAATTATAGTAAGATATAAATGAAATTTTTAAATTAAAATCCTTAATTTAGTAATATTCATTTAAAAAACTATATTAGAAGAAATATTTAGTGCCGCTTCCGCTGAAAACAATGCTTATGGTCCTCGAGCGCTAGACCGACAGTCACAACATCTCCTGAGGATGCCTCGTGTAGAGGCCAAACACGTGTCGAATCACTTTTGGTTGATTGGGTTGTTTTGTGTGTTGTTTTTTCTGTATACTTCCTATTTGCAGTTTATGTGGTGCACACCGCAACTCGACCATAATCATTGTTTTCAGTGGAAGCGTCACTAAATATTTCTTCTAATATCGTTTTTGATAGTGGCTTTTCGCAAAGTAACGCCTGAATCAATAAATTATATTTATTTGCCGATTTAGTTAGTTATTCGTTATAAACTCACTTTAGGAAGCCCTATACGAGATCTTGACGACAAATTCGCAACTTTAAGCGGGCCGATGTCACTATCGAGGGAAGCTTCACTGATCTATTGTTTATACTGCGCATCCTACCAAGTGGTTGTTACGTCGTTGGGTCCATATAATAATACAATTTTCCCTTATAATAAAATGCATAGAAGGCGAGAAATTGTTTCGAGGTAATGTAAAATTTTGGATACCGTCGACCCAAGGGCCTTAAGTACGGTGCCCTCGTTGTTGTTGCGTGCCGCCTCGCACTAAATGAGTTTTACCATTATATCATTTTATCCTTTACAAGGTATTTAATTAAAAATTATAATAGAACTGCGGCTGCTGTACGTGATAATGTATTCAAGAGAAAAATATTATCAAAGAAATGTTAAGATAGGCGCTTAAGTATAATCAAAATTAACTTGGATCAAGAAAGTGGCTAAATTGCTGGCAGCAATTCCACCCTGGATGACAATGTGTTCAATAACCTTTGATATTTGAAGCAATTTGTTGAAACTGTGTACTTTTTGTTTCTTGTTACAGTTGAGCACCAACATGTATACACTTTACTGAATTCAAAAGAAATTTTCAATTCAAAAAATGCAATTATAACCTAGATAGCATCTTTTTAATTCAAATAATAATATGAGTTCCTTAGTACGATGTTCGTAAAAACATAAAATTTTAAGGAGCACAGTAGTGGAACATAAGTTTGAAAAATTGTTAAGTGTTTACATACTGGTGCTCGTTACTATGCTGTAGAAAAATTGACAACGAGATCTATAGAACTAAGTTCTGAAATTAAATGTTGTAGGTCTTCAAGAACTGTGTCAATATCTACTCTTATGAGCCACACCTTAAATTTCTATCAAAATAGTTTGTTGATAGGGTGGATTGCACATTACATTTCTGATGATAAATTGTGAAGATTTACCATGCCATTGCAAAATTAACTTTTTCTATACCATGATAATTAAACCCAAAAGATTTATGAATGAAACGCACGTAAATTTACGTCGCTTTTTTTATTTAAACTTGAGTCAGAAGAGTGTTTCTATTAACATATATGAAGGCGTTTTAATATCAACCAAAGTTAAAAAAGTTCTTAGGGAATGTATCGCCGCCTCACGAAAATTCCTTGCAGAGAGATTATTGTATGTGTTCAACACAAACTTTAGCTGTAAGACAACGGTGCACTACACCAACAACAATGGGCTTTATGCTACCACGTTTTTTTTAAAAAGAGCACGGAATTTAGCCCCGTATACAGAGTGGAATTTTGTAATGCCAACTGAAGGGATAATAATCTTAATACCGTAGGTAGAAAATTTTACTCAAAGAAAACATTCCTTTATTTTTGAAGAGAAAGATAACTGCATTCAAAGATTTACGAAAATTCGCTTACCACACCCGGGAAATAAACCGACTAAAATCTGTATAAAATAGACCTTCTACTTTTATTGCATCGAGTTAGGGTAAATTATAAGGATGCAATCTCTCTAACAAACTTGATCCATAAATGAAAGGAAAACCATGAAATCTGGACTTATAAATTACCTCATGATAGTCACAGTGCTACCTGAGCTTACAACTGTTGTTTTGCGTGAGATACAGTGACACTGGCTTTTGAATATCTTTCGCCCTGTAATTTCACATCCTAACACAGCCATCCTTGTGCACTATTGTTTTCGACACAATATCTGGCACCTAACAACAGGCGCGGATCCAGCCATCAAAAAAGGCTGTGGTCACAGCCATAAGTGCGAGTCAGAGTATGAACTTAGTCATAATCGATATAGTGCACGACGAAGGATAATATATGATGCCATGACCAAAATTTTGTACAGTATGATTATATGCTTCCTAAATGTGACATTACACTCAGTATAACATCACCTATGACGTTAAGACGCGCTCGTATCCTGATAATAGTAAAAAGCAGAATTTTTAAACACCTAGTGTAACGAAACAGATCAATATATATTATGAAATAAATACTAAGGTTAGAAAAGGGATAGGAAAAAAGTAATAACCGAATAGAATTCATAAATATAACTCTTTTTCTGCAGAAAAAAGTCCTGAATAGGTCCACAAAAATAAACTTTCACGTCGAAACTCTCAGAATCTTCAGCGATAACACTATATTTTTAGGTTATACATAGCCAACGTATAGTACTAAAGTTATAACCAGCAGTTTTTTCGATTCTGTTAGTATGTATCGAAAAATATAAAGAAAACGTACAAAATTAACGCATTTTCGCATTACATCGTCCAATCTAACAAGCGATTTTCAACGTTACGTAAAGCATCGTAGATTATTTTAAAACTGGGGTTGGACCGCGCCTTAAGTACTTCGCTGAATTCCAAATCATGCACAATTCATCATTTTTATTTAATTTTATTGAGGCATTTCATATAATACCTACCATTAGCCTATCAAACTCAATATACCGTAAAACTGTGATGTCTGAGATGACAAGTCTAGGTTGTGGGCATGCCCATCGCGCCCACAAAGGTGGATCCGCGCTTGCCTAACAAGCGGCCTCTTAAAAAGGGCTACAACCTATTAGTTTACTAGAATGATGACGGACCTTAACAAATACTTTTTCAATTTTATAGTCTATGGCATTCACAAATTTTATAAATCATTATTAAAATTATTACTTTTGATCGTTTGTAAACTATCGTGAGTATCATACATTATACTAATATAAGGATACCGGCTGCACTCACTGGGTATTATGTCGGTTTAAGTCCGACGACGTATAAAACATATAAGACGTTGTACTTAACAGGGAGTGTCCACGCTCTGAGATGCAAGTGCGCGACGCGATCTCCAAGCATGAATACACTGAAGAAGAACGTCTTATACGTTCGAAACGTCGTCGGACTTAATACCAAGTGAGTGCCGGTATCTTTATATTAGTATAATGTGTAAATATCATTCTATTTTTAACGCATTTGTATGTAATACAAATGTATAATTAAACTGGATTTGTTTTCCATTTCAAGTATAATCATCGAATAGTACTTTTTTATCTATTACAAACCGAAAATGGATTGAGATGCACAGATAGGACGAGAAGGTCTCAATAGTAACAAGGGTCTAGTTTTGGAGAGACTTGGAGGGCAGCCAAGTCATCTGATATAATCAACTTGACGCTTGGACCTAACTGGTTATCAGATATTGAAATTGAACATCATTGAATAACATTATCAATTAATTGGTTTCAATAAAATTTGCTACGGTTTTAGGTTATTAAATTGATACGTACGTAGCTCAAAATAAAATATTTCAATTGTTTTGTAGTTTTGCTAGATTTGCAAGATGCACTTGACTTACTCGCACTGTTTGTGTATTGCCATGATTGATACTACCACAATACCAAATATTCTGTCACGAAGCAATCGTCCGCAAGCATTCCTGTGTTAGAGTTTGATGGGTACTGTAACTGTGATATTACTGGGGAAATGAGACTTAAGAATCAATGTCTCTGGTTGACAAGCTGTGTAGAGTATGTGTAAAAAGAGTAGCGTCGTGGCGTTACTGTGAGCTAACATTCAGATTTATATATGGCAGCCCAATCCAGCTATTATCTGTCCTTGTCAAGTGTGACTCAATAATAAACCTACACTAATATTATAAAGAGGAAATATTTGTTTGTTTGTTTGAATTGAATAGGCTCCGAAACTACAGGACCCATTAAAAAAAATCTTTCATCATTCGAATCCTACATTATCCCTGATAACATAGGCTATAGAATATTTAAAAAAATGTTTGGAATTGAATTAAAACTCCGATAATATAACCCAAGGTGACCCTATATCGCGTACACTGTGTAAACTACTGACAATAGAGCTTATATTATAGCTTATATAATAGATAATTAATGTACCACAGTTTTATAGATTCAAGAACACATCAATGTTCAAGAAGACATCATGGTTGTCTGGAAGAGATCGCTCTGAGCGATAAGACCGCTCATTGTGACACTATTAGTTTCAAGCATTTAATTGTAGTAAGGTATTTTTGTGTACACAATTGTATCGAAATGTGCTTATGTGCGATGTGGTGTTACAATGGAGAGTTAATCTATCTATCTATCTATCGTCTACAAAAAAGTCCGCAATACCACAAGTCTAACTATTACAGTTATGTCGCAATAACTATTCTTTCATCTTAAAATATGTAATAAGTAACGCCGGTACAAACATTCTAACTTTGGTATTATTCCCTATCTACTCTAATAATAAAGAGGAAAGATTTGATTGTTTGTTTGTGTGTAATGGATAAACGCTAACCGATTCAAAATATATTTCACCAATTCTTTAGTTTTATGGGAATAGGAAATCAATGCATTGCAATTCTACAGCATTGAAATAAAGCAGTTTTTTGTTTGAATAAAATAGCGGCATTACAGTCTGTAAATAATTTAAAGTAATGTAGACAGACCTTTTGCTAAGGTATTCCTTTGTACATTTGTAAAAATCTCACGTATTTTTTCATACTTCATTTGAAATATTTTTATATTCTGCTTTTGCAAAGAAAATGTTTTCTATGGCGTTATATTTTATAGTTGTGACATGTTTTGTTGGTAATTTTTTTAGTTTGGAGATGGATTTCTTTTTGTAGGCCGCTTCTAAAGATTGAAGTCATTAAACAAACTACGGTAATAATATTTTATGCATTGTGTTTTCGAAGATAATTATATATTATCATAGCTATATACAGGGTGTTTGGTAGAGGGACCGACAAACCAAATGAGCGTGTTCGGGGGACCACTTGGAGAACACAAGTTGGCCAAAAAAAATCCCCGACCCCCCAATATGTTTAAATTTTTTTTTGTGATTTTTCCCTTTTTCTCCGAAATTGTACCTATTTACCACCATAACATTTGTAAAATTTGTAAAAACTAAAAACATCCGGTCTAAAACATACTTTACAAATGTTATGGTGGTAAATAGGTACAATATTGGAGAAAACGAGATAATTCACAAAAAAAAGTAAAAAAAAATTGGGGTGTCAGGTAATTTTTTTTGGCCAACTTGTATTCTCCAAGTGGGCCCCCGAACACGCTCATTTGGTTTGTCGGTCCCTCTACCAAACACTCTGTATAAATGGAGAACATTGATATCAGAGAATATGTATTTGGAGAACAATTTTTTTAATATGTTTGCTTAAAATTTGAGCAAAGCATGTTTGGCCTGTATTCTATATATTGAGAAGTTGCATTCTTACTTAGCTAAATATGTATACACATGTTTAACAAATAAATGTTTTGATTTGATTTGGCTATTCGAAAGTGTACATTTTACTTGGAACAAGCTCCTACATTATCATAAATGGATTATCGAAACGGTTATTCTGCTTGCTGAGCACGAACTGGTCAAATTCACTGCAAAATACCTATTTGCTGAAACCTAATACGATACCGTTGCTCAATTTAGAACCTGTCACGAAATAAATTGATAATGTAATAAAATCACATATTTTTTATACTTGAGATAGATATATGTTTAACGCAACTGTTATATGTGTTCTTTATTTTCCGATATTGCGAGAACAGCTTTGAGATTATGTATAAATAAAATAAAATTTATAAATATAAAATGGATTGGTATCATAACAAATGCTGTTGTATGTGTTGTAGTAGATGTATTTTAAAAAATATTTTTTGCCAAATATATGTTTTAGTAACAAAGTAAATTTCCGTACGGGCGGACTTGCAGAGCGAAACTAGTAAAGAACTTTCAACTTCGCCGTCAGGATGCGAAACGTAAGAGGTGAGGGAACAGCTTACTAGAGGGTAGACTTCAAGCGTCCGCCTTGTTTGATAACTTGAAGCGGTGGTGTGTGAAACATTGATAATTCATACACATGAATTCATTACATGTTTAAATGTGTCGATGTGTACATCTTTCTTAGTAATATAGTTGGCTGGTTAGCGCTGTTGGTAGCTACCCTTCCTTCTTAGGTCCCGGGTGAGATCCTCGGTCAGGTCAAACATTAGTTTTCATGAACATGTCTGTTTGACCTGTTTCTGTATATGTAAATAAGTATGTATATCAGTCCTCAGGTTACCATAGTATATGCTCTAGTTAGTTTGGGACCTGATGACCTGTTGATGTTGTCCCATATTAACTACAATGTATATATAAGTATGTATATCGGTTCCCAAGTCACTGTAGTACAGGCACTGAATAAGGTATAATAGACACCATCACTCTTGAACCATAGTCAAGGTTAGGTATGATAACTAACCTACTACGACCGTAACTGCTTGCACGGTAAACATATCGTGCGATACGCATACCCCGGGCTATGCGCTGGCCGAACGTACCTAACTCCGTAGTGAAACCTCCCTGGCACAGGCTCTGTCTAGTTTGGGACCTTACCACCTTGTGTCGATATTGTCCTATATTAATACAAAATATATGAAATATTAAAAATTTTATACTTTTTCACATTTTGACATTGATTCTAGACAAAAAAACTTCTACATAAAAATAACTGCTACATATATTATACTCGTAACTCATAGGCCACAATATCGGAAACTAATAAAATAAGGTAATAAAAAATGGCTGACGCACGTGTCATTTCAGCGCCTTTGTGCTGTTATATGTTCTCACTCAGTCTCCGCGATTAATTTTAATTTGTAGGTACGTCCATAACTTTCAATAGTATGAGGAAATTGCCTACGTGTCTACTAAAAGTATGACATGTGTGAAAATATTGCCCATTATTTCCACGTAAATAGGTACAGGGGCGCAATAAAGTAAATCAAGTTCTCTTACTGCAGCATACTGAGCACATCTCTAATGAAATTATATGATTATTAACGGGATATTTACCGTGGTAAGGTTGTGGAATGAGCTCCCGATATTTCGGCGCAGTTACATGCACCATGTTCACGGGAAGACTGATCTCTAATGAAATTGGAAAATGGCAAAATAGACAAGAACATCTAAATTCAACTTTTCAAAGCAGCCAAACGATGAATAAATCGATTGACGAATTATGCTTTGCGATCTATTCGTCGTGATGATTGCTTGTAAATTAATTAATCTAAATTTACTTTGCGCTTCTCCATGTGGCAGTACACTACCTCAAAGAGTCTGCTCTAACGTAATTTATAACAAAAGTTTCAGGCTGCGCATGTATTACTATACTGTTTATTACTAAACTGATCTGTAGTATGTGGCTGTCGGAAAACGATCGCTGAGCTGAGCGATAAGACCCTTTTTTGTGCGCATTAAGACACTTAATTTTATAGTTTTTCATAGTTGAGTAATGTTTTTTTCTATTCTATTATCATATTTCTTTGTTTATATACTTTATAATGTGGTATTAAAATAATAAGTTTACCTATCTACAAATACAATACAATACAAAAACTCTTTATGTGCACCAAAGTAAATACAACATAAGGAAACAACTTAAATAGTAGGCACAAATGGGCGGTCTTATCGCTAAAAGCGATCTCTTCCAGACAACCTTTGGATGGATAGCGATTACATGATTGACATGGATGGTGGTGCAACATCACGAAGAAATATAATATTACCTAGTATTACATGAAACAGATGTAACACTAGATAATACTAGATAAAAGGGTAAAATTCAAATTAATAAAAATACACTTAAATATAACAATACTTACACTTACCTACACGTAATAATAATATAATACATATATTATACTATAAACATACATGAACATGCTCTTACTTACACATACATAAATATCAATAATATAAAATAATATCAATCAATGAATGATGTCAGGAATTAACATTTAACGTAGAGAGATAGTAGTCCTATCTATCTATATAGGTGACATTATTAAGCGGATGATACAAAATATACATGTCTCGCCGTAATAAGTAGAGTGCCTAGAACTTCACACGTAAATTTTAAATAGCTTTACCCTATTATAACTTAAAGGCTACCTTTTAATCCTATTCAACGGCAAGACCGAGATCCGAATAAACCTTAAACGCGGATGAATTCGTCGGCATTACTTACATAGTAATAAACAAGTAAGAATTAAAAAGAAGAATTACAAATTCAAGTTATTTATATAAATTAGTACAAGTTTTTTTGAACATAAACGATTCCTTCTGTATATTATTTTACTGTTTCTTCCTAACCACCATTTTATTTGGAGCAATATATCCCCTTGCACATTAACTTTTTTTTATTTTTGTTTATGTTATCCATTCACCCATTTTCCTTAACAGACGTGGACGTTGCACCAGGTACCGCTCCGTGGAGTCTACTCGTGGGGCGTCGCAGCTCTGTGCCAGGTCTGCTCTACCACTCGCCATATCGCTACGTCCTTCTGGCATGCAGTCTACACCACCAGCTACCCACGAGACCACGGAGACTGTTTTGATGGAGACCCCTCTTGAAGACTATAATTTAAGGTATTAGTGATAAAAGTATTATAATTATGAATGCTATCACATCAGTATTATTAAATGTCTATGTTTGATTATAATATCTTTGGCTTCACAGCGGCTGAACGGATTTAGAAGATATTTGGAATTGACATAGCTTATGTGTACCTACTCAAGATATACACAGGATTTTGGTCCCGGGGTTCCTAAGAGGTAGTACTTTTACACGCGCCTATAAATAGCAATATGCCGCTAATGTATTATGAGTTTCTTTAATTGGTTAGTCACGTTTACCTGAAAAGGCGTTATGGTACAACGTATTGCGTTTTACAGACGCGTTACTGACGAGGAGTCTCTAGACTTTTTAGATGTTTAATTTTGCAAGAACTGTGTATATTTTTTGTTTGCAAAATACATAATAAAAGTTAACGTGGTTAACATACTTAGAATCATCTCTAAAAAACAGGGATTTGAAAGTTTTTGAGGAGGTATTAGGAAGTAAATTATCGTTAGCAATAAATTATTGAGAATGATTACATGTTAATATTTAGATAGTTTTTAACTACTTGCATAATATTTTTGTAATTGTCTTGATTGACTCGATAAGTATTAAGTACCTACTATAGTTAGTTTTAGTACTAAATGGATGAGTTGAGATTGTATAAAAGTTAGGAGCGATAATGTGCTTTATTTTCGTTTGAAGAAGAAATTAATATTTTAAGTGTATTAAATGTTTATTTTAGATGAAGATACAGATGTTATCATGCAGTGTGAGATGCGTACGTAAGTATTGCGCTTGACACGATAGTTGCAGTGCTACCCAGAGCGTAGCAGCATGTCAGCCCAAGACATTGGCATTTGAGTCTCTTTTGCACAGGAATGTCACTTCACATACTATAATGCTCTTCACATCCAAACACTGCCAATGCTTACGCACTATTCCATAGCATCAAAACTGCCGTACTGCAGTGGTACTAATCAAGAGGGTCTCTTTCACAATAGGCCTACCACCTAGTAAAGGCAGTTTTCTTCGTCTCTCCATTCGCATTCCAAAGGCGATCATAGGCGGAGGATTAATTAACTACGAGTACGTCCCGTCATATAGCTAAGCTTCCGCCTGTCTATATAATAGATGCTGGATTCCCAAACCTTTACTGTGTAAGTATCAGTGGTCGCGTTATTTAAAATGCTTAAGTACCTACATGTGTTGGCATACATGTGAAATATTACTGGGCATATCTGGGCTCTGTGCCGAATACCGGCTAAAGTAACTTTTCCTCTAGAAGATCGGAAAAAAATATTAATGCACAGATAATACATTCTTGATAACCTGATCAGTTACATACTCAAAACTGGTCAACAATTATAATGTCCGGCGGCAGTAACTTTATCACCAGCATCAGCTGTTAACACTCAACTGCTAGAAATGCTTACGTCTATTATCAGGCCAGACCAAACACCTTATCTTGATAAGATATATTCAAATTTTCAACGGGATAGTTACCATGTATATTTTTTGTGAGTTGCCTATATCTCGGCACTGTTGCAATCGCCATGATCACGGATGATCTGAGGAATTGCGGGTACACGCACCCACCCGCAATTCCTCAGTGTTCTCCTCAATCTGTTCCTCCAAATGTTAACGAGCAGACGAAGCGGTCTACCCTCTTTCATGCTCGTTTGTTACGCTACTTATGGCACCACTACTATTGTTTGCATTGTCATATTTTATCTTATTACGACACACAACACTAACCGTATCAGCTCGAACTTTGGTACCCATGGTTCGGGCTGATACGGTTCAAGATTTATCCACCCGCAATTCCTCGGTTCATCCGTGATCATGGCGCTTGCAACAGTGCTGAAACATCGGAAACTCACAGAAAATATACATGGTAACTATCCCGTTGATAATTTGAATATTTCGAATGTTTGTGACCATGAAATTTTAATAACTTTTATCCTGATAAGGCAAAAAAAACTGTCGGATTAAGAAAGTTATATAGCATTCTTTTCTAAGACGTTGTCAGGCATTACTTAGTTGGCATACATTATTGGCATCAGTCATATAAAATATACTGCTAGGACATTGGCCTTGCTTTTTGGAGAAATGATAATCCAACCACACGGGCCCAGTGAGGCTTGGCGGATAGATACTAGTCTTATGATTGAATAATAATAAATATACAAAATAGAACACGAGAACGACGCACTAATTATCATGTGAAGGACATTAAAATCTTAAGTCTACGATGGCTAGGTTTTGTATCGATTATTAAGTGGGTATTATTATGATTAATACTAATGATTATTCAAATTAACGTTAGGTGTTGAATTGTTGCCAAATTGGAAGGAATCTATTAGATTTGCGCCGCTGCCAAATATCAATAGGAATTAAGTCTTGTTTGCGAATGAATAATTTCGAGATAGTTTACACTAAGATATATGTATTACAAATATATGTATTAACGTATATCTCGGTAATTAATAATAAGGTACAGATGCTTAATTATTATTTAAACTATTATAGTCATATGGAAGCCCCACCTTATTTCTATAAAAATATTAGATATAATATGATGAACCTGTGTTACTAAGTCTGATTTTCATACAAAGATTAGAGTTCGACTAATTATTTTGAAATTTATTACTTGAAATTTATTTACTCATATCCATATCCAGTTAATTACATATTAAACACAATATAAAAGATCTTTGTCCATGATGCTGCCTGCATATCTCTATGCTAATTCTTTGTGAAAAATAAGTCAACACTACTAATATGGTCACTTGACGTTTCAAACAAACCAAATTTGATCTGTTAATCATAAATTTTATAGAATAAAATGATTAAGAATATAAACAATAATTTCATTATACAACTTAACTTCTTACAATCCTGACAAGTCAATTTCTATTTAAATATTTTTTTGATGAAAATCAGAGTTAAGTACTAATAAATATGCTTAAAAATAATGAACTCGATGTTTTAAAACGTAGAGAATTGAAAAAAGAATTTATTGTATATAAGTAGGTATACTATTATAGGAAAACTTCACATACATTTATGTTTATCAACAATATAATTATTATTTATAATAATAATAACAATATATTTAATTTATTTAATGAAAATGTAATCTATGATTTTGTATACATAATTATTATAGGTTATTTCGTAGAATAAAAACTATTTTGGAAAATGGTTGTATTTTGATTTTTTTAGAGAACACCTTTCCTCATAACATATATTGGGGTTGTCAAGTAAAGTATACTTACGATAAAAATGCAACGTATAAAAAAATCGTCTAGTAAACATACGACAAGATCACAGTATAAATATAGAGAACAGTACGGAAACTACCTACAAACGTTCGAAACGGCTCCCTCACACAAACATGCGCATGGACGAGAGCCCTAAGCAGTTGTGGCGGTGCTGTCAGTAGTGAGGCCGCGCCAAGACGAGTGGTCACGTATAAGTTTATTTCCGCTTAACTAGGCTTAGTTTCCATACTGTTGCATCTTGACTTGACTTCTTTGTTAAAGGCGTTTCTGCTTATTGAAATTCTGCCAGTGTCTGTTCCATGATAGTTTCATAAACTTTTGGAGGTTGTTTATCTAAGCGTATGATCGGTGAGTCAAAGGGAGAGTCCACCAGACTTCATAACACCCAATATTATTATACTAAAACAAAAAAAGAGGGAAGGGAAGACAACACAAGTTAGTACCAAACCATGTTTTTACCAGATTACAATTTAAAACTATATACAAATTTACTGTTGCGAGTACCTACTTATCACCAATAAGTAGGTACTCGTATATATGTAAAATGGCTGAACCGATATAATTGTACTATATTTGTACTAGAAAAAGTGCATACAAACCCAGAATTATCATATAGGTATGCTACTTATGATACTCTTTTCAACGGGTAATGTTTGGCGGGTCGCAACAAACTTCGTCCAAGTCGCGGTAGATAGTTTGCAACATACAATGTAGTAGCTCTTATAGATGTGACAAAACCAGAATTTAATAATAATAGGTACCTGCACTTCTGATAAATGGTAACGGTCTTAGCCATGGTCTTACCATTAATCATATCACATCTTAGATGCATAACAAAGTTGTGTATCGTACTAGGGAACTTGCTTTGCTGTGTAAATGTACTATCCCGATTGAGACTGATATTGTTACCGATGCCTGAGGTTGAATTTTCTAAGTAATTTAATAAGAAATTAATCTATTGATTTGGAAAGGTATTGAAGCGTTCAGAATCGAGTGGCTATTTAGGTAGTAATGTAATACAGGTATATTCCAAGAAATTATTGTTGAAATTGTGCTGAACTCAGTGGCTAGGTATACAATGGTATTGATTCTGTAAGAATTCTCTAAATTATAGCAGTTCTTATTCTCTATAACCTAATATCCAAATTAGTATAACACTTACGAATGACAGTAAGTTAGATATGTCTCTTCAATTGTGGGTATATTTCAGACATAATAGTCGTCACGTAACTTGGTGCTCACTAAAGTAACTTAAAAATACCCTAAAATAAATAGAATAATCATATTTTCTACCGACTTCCAAAAAGGAGGAGGTACTCAATTCGACTGTTATTTTATTTTTTATGTTTGTTACTCGTACCTCATAACTTTCGATAGGGTGAACCGATTCCCAAAATTCTTATGTTGTTTGAAAGCTGGTACTTTCCGTGTGGTCGTATTTAAATTTCATCAAATACGGTCCAGTAGTTTTTGAGTTATATTCCAATAACTGAATAGAATGGAACTCGGTATAAAATTTTCCAAATTGTACTTGTTAGAAACGTCTTTCTCAGTGTTACATGAATTAAAAATGTTAAAGTGTTATCAGAATAAGGATTACATATACATATAATTGAATTACATATAATTGACATAATGCAATTTTAATTCACTAGTTTCGTTAATTTTTCAACCGACTTCAAAAAAGGAGAAGGTACTCAATTGGACTGTATTATATTCATTTTTATTTTGTTACCACATAACTTTCGACTGGGTAAACCGACTCTCATTTTTTTTTTAAAATTTAATCAAAATCGGTCTAGTTGTTTCTGAGTTACACTCCGATAACTGAATAGAATGGAAGTCGGTTTTATATTTTTCAAATTGTACTTGTTCATAGTCATAAAGATTTATAATTACAAAACTAATTTACAGCTTGTAAAAATCCAGTCACTTGTCACTTAGACCCTTATACATTTGGAGCAACCATATCCCGCTACATATTTAAACTGAACCTGGTAATTTAAAAAAAATGTCTATTAAATAACGTTATTTTATTTTGTAAATGTGTAATCTAGTACAAAATGTCAAGGTACAGCTTCATCGAAACTTAATAAAGAGCGTTTGTAAGCTAATGCACACAACAAAATATGAACGTTTTAAGGATGATTAAATTCCTTTGTAAGATTACATCAAGAAATCCACTTATTTTTATATAAGTGGAGAAGAGACCTCCATAATGTTTTTTTTTTAAATGTGACGTCAGCACTGCTGAAACTCCACAAAACTCCACAAATCACTGATAGCTTTCGTATATTCGACCGGTAGCGTAACGACGTCCCAGAGAGGTCCGTACTGTGCGGCAGCTCGAACGAGAATGCCCTCCCGTCTTTTTTTTTAGAACGGACTAATGCTGTCTGCCTCTACCGGCATTTACAGCGTCACCGGACGGTTGGCGAGCGCAGATGGCACTCAGCCAGATGCGGGCGCAGTGGGCGCACCGCCTAAGGCGAGCGTTGAAGACGCTTCGCCGCAAGGAGAGGAGTAGGCGACTTGCTCAAGAGCACCACTAAGGTACGGACCTCGGCTTGGGCCGTTGCCAGGAGAGAGGGGGGGACGGAAAGAGAGAGAGAGGGGGGTCGGAGAGAGAAGGGGGTCGGAGAGTGTCGTCAGTGCGACCGCTTTTATAGGTTACGGCGTACTTGCACGTTGTCGTTTTAAACGTTAAGATTGCAATACAACGTGATGACATGCGATTAATAATTAATTGTACATTGTAATAGACTTAAATCATTTTGAGAATAATTAGATTATTAACTTTAATTGGAATAGTTTACTGGAAACAATTTCAAGTAGAATCTATGTTTTACAAATCAATTCAAATAATCAATTTAACAAATGTAATTATTATAGACTAATTATTATTGGCTAATTATGGTATCCGCGCCGATATGTCATATATATAGTTGTAAAGATTTATAATTACAAAACTAATGTAAAGCTTGTAAATATCCAGTCACTTATCACTTAGACCGTTATACATAAGTTATGCGTAAGAACCAAAAGGGTAACTTTATTGTAGAACTTTTATCGCGTTCTGCTAATAAGTTACGAATGTGAAGTATGAAGTAAACAACGTTTTGCTACAGAATGCTTCCGGTAAAGACTACAGAGACAGAGATGAAATAAGAGTTGATAAGGAACTTTTAAAATTAGTACCTAAAGCATAATATAGTGCATAATTAGAAAAACGTCGATCTGGTCAATAAATCTATATAAGGTAATATCTATATATAGCTATTTATAAGAATCTGTTATTAACTTGTTATAGCTCTAGTTCTTAAAGTACCTCAATGTCGACTAAACGAAATATGAAGTGAGAAGAGCTTAACTCTGGTACAAATATGACAAATCAGTTTTGACTTAACATACTTTGAAATGCAAAATATTTTGCTAGATGGCCAGAGAAGATTTTTGTTTTAGTGGTACTGCGAGAGGATTTTTAGAAATTTGTCTCCAAATAAAAAGGAGTGATGCTCATTCCATCAACATGCGGAATAAGCACAAGCTATCCGTACCTATAACGCGTTTCCACAGAATAAGTCATTCTTTTATGGTACAATGTATACGATTCTAAACTTTCCAATGTTATCCGAGATTTGCCTAAGTATAAAAATACTATTATAACTAAACTCTGTCAACAAAGTTAATACAACATTTTGGATTACTTGGAGGATCTATTTACTCGTGCAATACAATGTCATAGTGTAATGTGTCTTGCCCTACTGACACCATTAGTTAATTCATGGTCTCTTTATAAGGCAACACACTGGAGCTATAAATAAACGATAATTTGTTATATACATTAAGAAACTGGCGATAAAAAAATTTATAAGGACAAGCTCGGTGAGTTTCTTGCTGGATCTACTCAGTCATAGTCGCGTTCCGATCCGTTTGTAGATTAAAGAAAAAAATATGTAAAATGACTTTTTTCATGTGCTCCCATAAGCCTATACATAATAAAAAATATTTTTTTGAGTAAAATTAAAATATGGAAAGAATTTGATAGGTGTACATTTACAGGAAGAGCCTGGAAAAAATGTAAGAACTATTCAAAATGCCATGCCCTTGGGTAGATAAAAAGTGCATACGTTCTGATGAGTAATTGTCGTTTAAACTCAAACACAACATTCTGAGCAAAAGTTCCCAAATTCTAAATAAGTTTATGTTTGAAAATTAAAATGAAAATGAAATTATATTTATTTAAGACTAAGTGACACTAAATTAACATGTACAAGACAAGGTAAGCACAGAATTATAAAATCCAGAGAAAAGACAAACAATAAACAAAAAGGTAAATAAAAAACACGTACCTACGAGTACGTGTTGCTGTGTTTAAAATAATAAGGTACACGCTAACAAAATGGTCCCTGTCTCAAAATGGACCATCTCAGCATATGCTGGTTACTAACCAACGCTGGTCTTCCGATGGACCCATTGGGTGACGTCATAACAGCACAACGCCAACTCACTAACCGTAAAACAACAAACGCTACTACAACGTTTGATTCTCCATCCCCTAACCTGCATCAATACCTGTAGCCTAAATGAAATCTGCACGAGTGTTGGTAATGCCCGGGTAAAGGTACAAGTTATGTAAAAGATTATCAATTTCGTAACTTATTTTACGAGTTTGAAATTTATTTGAATATATTAATCCTGGACTTTGTGATGAATGTGTAAAGGAAAATTAATTCTGGGACTTTCAGTAGGTATTTGAGAATTTTGTGTAAACGATTATATATAGCGATACGTTATAAAATACATTGCTATGGTTGTGCTTTTTTATAAACGAACTTCGATGATAACTTTTGTTATCACCGAAAGGTGGACCTACGCATAGACCCTGATTCTCCCTGGGGCTAAATGAGACCCCTGACCCCCAGCTTGCGTCTAGGGGTTGACACGCAAGAGCAGGTAACAAAAAGCTCCAAGGGTGGAAGTGTTAAAGTGCATAACTCAAGTTGTATCACGCTAGTGAAACCGCAGCACACCTCTCGACACCCTTTAGCCATCCACACCAATGTTGCCCCTTTTGTCGCCAATAATGGCGGCCCTTATGGGGTTTAGTGGGTGGCAAAGTCAGCACCTGCTTATATATTTTGAGATGAGACTGAAATTGGTAGGTGCCGTAGTCTCGTCCATTGCTCACTATCACTTTGAAAAGGGCCGGATGAAATCCGTGAACAATTTTGAATAAAAGGAATTATGATAATAACGTCTAAACGTTTAAATGCACTTAAAAGTGCTGTTTTCAAGATTAATGTTATGTATATCTTAGTGTTAACTGACTCAGAACCCATTTATATTAATAATCCACAAATTTGATTTAAATAAGTATTTTATTTTGGCCACAGTAATCCGAGATCAGTGACACTGGAATGGAGAGCGTCTGATTCATATTTGAATACGAACTAATATTATTTATATTATGTATATATGGTTATGACATATTATTTTTTGTACAAAATACTTAAAATACTAACTACATAAAATAAACCAAACGTTAAAATTTACAAATGAAACTGCAATGATTCTACCAATTACTCTTTCGGATTTCATTACTCGGAACTCAGCGTTAATTAATGGCTCTAAGACTAAAAAAGCTGCAATTAGTGGACATTCGAGTAGTACCATTGACATTATCGTATGAAACCTTCTTAATATCTTATTTACTTCAATGCCAATTCAGTTTCGATTTAATTTGTCATGCGAACTATTGATAATGGAACATAGTTGTCATAGATTAAAAATTTGATCGATGAACGAATTTAACGCATATGTTTTGTCTGTACGGGATTGACATCTCGAAACGAATTACTCCTACGCACAAAAATAAAACACCTACAGACGAAAATATGATAACATTCTTATTTTTTTGAAGTCGGTTAAAAATAATTTAAGACGTTTAATTTTTTCATCAATAATTTAAAAAAAAACATATCGAACTGGTACACCGTGTCGGTGTACATACATCCACTCTGGAACGTGCAAGTGGGCCATACATTTAGGCCCACTTGCACGTTCCAGAGTTAGCTTCAATAACTCAGAGTCAACTGCTAAAATGGGGTTTTATAATTAATTTATCTTGCACCATTAAAGGTTAGAAGTAAATTTAACGTTATTTATTGATATTTAACCCAGCAATGTGGGAGGGTTAAGTCTTTAACTAGGGTTAGTGAAGTTTTGTGTCAAAAGAAATTGAGGTTACATTCTGATGTATAATGTACTCTTTGAACGAAATGACACGAGACAATACGTATAGAATAAAAAGTCGTCAAATTTCATACAACAAAGGATAAACAAGAAAGTCTATATACATTGTACTGTAGTGCCAAAGAGATAGATTTAAGAGGATTGCATAGCATTTCAAAGTACTATTAAAATTTTTTTTAAACTTAAAAAATCTGGAAAAATCAAAACGTACGGGCATAGTAAACAATGTGATGATTCCATGAAAAAAAAAACACTGAAATCGGACAATGTTAAGAGGTAGAAAAGAGTTTTCTCTTTTAGTATGGAAAGTACTAGCTATGCAATCCTCTTAAGTTTAACTTTTTTTTCAATTCATTCATTATTGGTCAGGTTACAATATAAGCGACAATTCAATGTTCCCATCTAAAGATTACAAATGTCAGTTTAGGAAAACTGGTGATCTTTTATAGTCGTGCAAGGCAAAATGAAAGTTAAAAATTGATATGACTAACGTAAGTTTACAAACTCGTAGACTTATTTATTCAACCCGAGCAAACGTGCAAGTGGGCCTTAAAGTACTAACTAGTACTTTAAGGCCACTTGCATGTTTGCTGTAAGTTTCTAAATAACATACGTTAATAAATAAGGATGTTATATGTACGACATAATGCTTTGACTTCAACATTAACTAGTGACTTTTCAGATTGTAAAGTATAAAAGTAACGCTAGTTTCAACCGTAGCCATTGCTAGCTTAATAAAAGATACCAAGTTTTTTAATACTGATTTGTCGCTGTAAAATTACTTTGTAATTATAACTATTACTATACTAATACTATTACTATACTATACTAATACTATTATTAATAAAAAAATCGTACCCATATAATGTTCTGTTAGATTGTATATGGGGTCTACGTAGACTCCTATGTATATATACAAGTAATGAGTATTGCTATTATTTATATGTAGGTTTACTTAAATTAAACATTTATTTAAATAAAAATAATATTATATTAATTTGTAACACTTATATAAAAAAGGATAAAATTAAAATAAAATATACGTATCAATTTATTAAAAAAAAATACAAACTAAAACATTACATTACATTACAAGTACAATTTGAAAAATTTAATATCGACTTCAATTCTATTCAGTTATTGGAGTGTATCTCAAAAAACTACTGGACCGCATTTGATGAAATTTAAATGGGACTACACGGGAAGCACCAGCCTTAAAAAAAAGAATTTTGACAATACACCCAGAAGAAAGTTATGAGGTAACAAACTTTAAAAAATTACATTACAGTCGAATTGAGTACCTCCTCCTTGTTTTGGAAGTCGGTAGAAAATAAGCCAAACATGTGCATTCCCATAGATTTAATCATATTGGTTTATACGCCAATTTGAGGGTAGAAGGTAATTTAGTATAAATATAGTATATAATATAGTATAGTATTTGAGAATGATATTTGAAGGTATACCCTCAAATATCCCATTTTGTTGTTGCACACATTGAACATTTTGGGCAGAAAATGCTTATATCTGTGTCACTCATGAGCACTCTGCACTTTAGGTATATCGCATAAAGTGCATAAACCAGTTACGTTGTGGGTGTATCAGTGGGTTAACTTGAGTGCACTATTAGCCATGGATAATAGAATACCTCATTACTTTATACATTGTATGTTTCCTATTTTAGTGAGTAATAGATACAAAATAGTGAACTGTTTCAACTCTCGACGGATAATTAATATGTGTCGATCGCTATCATGATTCCTGAAGTTAGAGCTCCAATTATTTTTTCATACCACCTGCTCGAAAATGTCCGATTACATATCTCGCAATATCAACATAAAGCAAGGCATTACATCCCCGGGGATCAAATCTAGAGTCCCCGTTACACTCAAGGTTCAATATACCGCTCATGACGTAAGACACTGCTTTACTCCCTTGGTGCATTATCTACTATTCCTTTGTAATTGGACTCGTAAGGTTGTATAAACATACAACCTTACGAGTCACGAGCCAGTTCACGAGTTATTAATGTTAATATTTATAGGTGGACGAAATGTTTATGCAAATATTAGAGTCAAGTCAAAGTCATTTAAATTAGTCAGTGTTCTGTTTAAGTCACTTTCTAGTAAAGTGTTTGAAGTAGAAACTGAACTTTCTTTTTCTTTTTCTTCTTTCTTTTTCTTTGGGCTGAATGCATGATGTCTATTGTCAGTATGATGGTTAGATGTACGCTAACTTTTTGAAAGAGTGAAGTGTTTTTTTTTAATTCCTTACCGCCCTAGGGCTTTTCTAGCTACATTACTACCCTAGAGCGCTAATTGGTCACCTACAAGTCCCATTTGGGGGTAATAAGGACCTACTTACCGAATATGAGAGTTGTAAAAATCATTTATGAAAATGAGCAAAGTGCTCACGACGCGAAAACTCTTTACTTATTCAACTCCGCACTAGAGTCTTGCAATGCTACTATTGCTTCGCGGCAAAATATTATTGCGGTGGTACCAACCAAGACGGTCTCTTGCGCATGAGATCTACCATCTAGTAAAATCTTAATAATGGTTGAACAACTGTCCTGGCGTGAAATATTGTTCTAACCTTTGCCAAGGAAGGTACCAAACTTCTTGGCAGCCTTGGACTCGTTGTTAGCGCCAAAGTTCAAGGTAAATTTCAAAGTGTTCAAGGTAGACGAAAGTAAGGCTAAAGATTTCCAGGCAGTCTGTGATCGGGACCGAAAGTAATGATAAAGACAATGAATGTCCTGAGGACTACTAAATACTACTACTACTACTACTACAACTACTATCTGTTCCGTCAGTTGTTAGCAACCCTGCCTTCAGCCGTGCGATTCTCCAATGATTCGTCGTTGCGTTCGTTGACGAGCTCATGGATGTCAAATAGTTTATGAGATATCGCCCTTGTACATAAGGTTGTTTTTCCAACGTTTCTTGTCATCTCGTCATTTGTTTTACGAATGTTGTCAAAGATGCAACGATGTTTGCTCTTAGAGAATCGCACGGCTGAGCACCGCTGATCTAGGGTTTCATCCCCGGATAGCTGAACATGCTTGTTGAACATGAAGTATGTTTATCTGATCACCGTAAAACAGGTTCTGTCTAGTTTGGGGCTGAAGACATTGTGTGGTTGTTAAAAAAACTGCCTATTCATTCCTATTTTTTTTTTGGTGCTTGCCATTAGAAGGAATTTTGTTGGTTCAATTATCATCTTAGGCTCTGTGCTGGGATTGAAAAATCAACAGCTCTAATAAGTATTAGCTGTTGATTTGTCAATTCCGGTCAGTCCCCAGTCCCGGTGTCAGTCAATCTATACTTCTATACTATAATATTATAATGAGGAAAGATTTGTATGTATGTTTGTAACGACTTGGCTCAAAAAGTACTGGACTGATTTCAAAAATTCTTTCACCATTGGAAAGCTACATTTGTCCTGAGTAACATAGGCTATATAAGATTCATCATCATCATCATCATTCATCACCGCGCTGGTGAAACTGCGAAGAGCAGCTAGTCTATTATACTTTGTTATGACTTGGCTGCATATTTGGGTGACTACGCTAGAAGATGTGAATCAGGCTGATTTCGACAATTACTTGTTCTATTATTTTCTATAGTTCTAGTATTCTTTGAACTATTTCTAGATGTAGTTGAAATGTATCTTAATATTACGTAATAAGAAATAAATAACCGTTATCGAGTTCTCTGTTTATCAATAATAAATAACAGATAAGTAACAAACTGAGGTATTTTGTATTATACATTTTGCTTTACTTTCTCATTATATGACTCCACACGGGCCTCTAGGTGGTGCCATTCATGTGAAGTACTATGTTACAAGAGTCTTCGGTAGGTATACTAAGTATATACGTGTTTATGTATGTATATACGTTTATGTATATACGTATTTCCTTGCAGCTATGACCCTGGGTCTTGAAAGTGAGTCTAGAGAGAGTGAGTCCTGAGTCTAGCGGGGCGTGAAAAAGCATCTGTCAGGGGTGGTAGGGTAGCGATTAGTGCAGCTTACGGCTTTCCATCAGGCGAGAGGGAGTCACTTTGATCAATCACTATAAAAAAATACAAAAAGAAATGTTTGTGCAGGTATTTTCGAACAAGCTTCTATTTTGAATAGAGTTGTTTATGAGTCATTCGTTATTAATAATTCTATTATGTCATTGAAAATGGTTAACTGGGCTTACATTAATGTACACCTTACTATGTACTTCCTCTGAGAAAAGCCTGTGTTCCATCCATGGGAACACTGCAACGTCTACTATGACAGCTGAGTCATAGCGGCGTGATCAATGTTATTGATTTAGCATGACTTTTATTGGGTCATTTTTTTAAGGCAGTTACTCTTCCTTATATTATTTCTTCGTAAATAATATGAAATAAGTATCTACCTATTCAATTAGAGGTAAAAATTGTATCGAGATGGATGAACTTATTTTTTGACCAATATCTTCTAAGTGCCAAACTTGGAACACGTGGACGATCTTGTACAATGCGAGCACAAAATAATTCGCACTTAATCTATGCATAGGCGAGCATCACTGAAGGTGTTTAATTTTTTTTGACACCCTGGAATACAACCTCCTTGTTCAATACCTATTCGCACCTAATAGATGAAGTTTGGCTTCTAAGCATGCTAAGTTCAAGGCAAGGCCAATCCCAAAAGTTATATCGTTGAAATGTTTTGGCACGAAAACAGCTCATCTACTTACCTACCTTGTCTGGTTAGTTTCCGCTTTCAACATGTTATTATTTTGTGTATTGTATTGAGGCAAATATTAATTTGTATTTTAGTTTACCATTTCTTGGGTAATTGGATTGCGACACAAATATGCAAGCTGAACGGTGGTTATGAGAAATGTGTGATAACTAAGGAACGTGGGTGCGATCGTCATCTACATTTATGCTTCAGCTCTGATACAATAAAGAAAAAAAAAATCGTGCTTCCTTTGTTTGTCGGAAGAAACACGTCTAATTTCACCCGACTGAGCGAAGGTTGGATGCAGGCCGCTTCCAACCGGTCCTTTTGGAAAATCATGGGGGAGGTATATGTTCAGCAGTGGACGTCCTACGTCTGAGATGATGATGATGATGATGATGATGATGAGCGAAGGTCATAAGGAAGGCTATTTGTTATATCAGTTTTTATTATTTATGGACAAATTAATAAACCATCATCATCATCATCATCATCTCAGCCGTAGGACGTCCACTGCTGAACATAGACGTCCCCCAGAAATTTCTAAATTTCCAGATTTTTCCGGAGGCTGCAATTCATCGTTCGTGTTGACCTTCGGAAACAGCTTATAAACATGGCTCAAAGCGAAAGCGTCTATAATTCTTAAACAAGGTTGTAGTTCTTCAACAAGGTAAAGTAAACCATACAAATAATTATTTCTACGAATATATTTACTAACAGCTAGACATACCTGACATATTAAACATGTAATACAATTTTTCATCATTAGATGAAAGATTGACTGATGAGTATGTATGTCCGTTCGTAACTTCTCAACAGCTCAATCGATTTTATTTTTTTTATTTTATACGTCGTTATATCTGTCTTTTGAGTTCGATTAAAATGCCAAAAATAAATTAATTAAATAACAAGGGTAATAGACTTAATGCGCTGTAATGTGCAGGCTTATTATTTCCGTCTTCAGGTTATTAAACTTTCAGTTTGTTTCCTTGTTTCGGATGTTATCAACGCTGTTGTCAATACACTA
Organism: Selenia dentaria; assembly: GCA_917880725.1. Taxonomy (NCBI): domain Eukaryota; kingdom Metazoa; phylum Arthropoda; class Insecta; order Lepidoptera; family Geometridae; genus Selenia; species Selenia dentaria. Next base: position 31,899,406 of record OU862879.1, read on the forward strand.
TCTTTACAAAACAATCACAGAAACATCTCTTCAATTTACGTGACTTTACAATACAAATCGGATTAACCTCTCAATAACCCAGATTTAATTAACCCCGCTGTTTAAAATATCATAAAGCTCCAGAATCACAACATACATATTTGACCAGAAATAACACAACTCTACAACTTTTGGGACGGGACGGGATCCTTGGACCCTTACCACAGAATAGACAATAGTTGTGTGATCTCGCTCTAATTTAATGAACTTTGAGAAACAAAAGACGCAATTGTAAACATGAAGGAATTAAACAAAGGGATCCAGAAGGTAATTATCTCTCAAGCAAACTCGCGTTCTCAACATTTAACGTTCTGATTATATCCCCTGTCAATGGGTGAGAAAACATCATTGGTTCTGATTATATTACCGGAAAATGTTTTTGCTGGATAGTCTTACTCTGGGACGTAGCTAAGGAGCAAACCCTTTGTCACCAGAATGCGAATCGTAAGAGACGAGGAAACCTTTACTATAGGGCCCTTGTGCAAGGCCAGCTTGGTCGGTACCATCGCAGGGTTAAATATTCGGTATGTAAGGTTGTGGAACCTTAACCTTAGAATTCAAAATACAAAAAGGGAATTAGCTTATTATTATAATAGAACAAGCTCCGCGCCGCGATTTTACCTAAACGGTACTGTAGCGACGTATCGCGAGTTCCGACTAGCTCCATCTTTTGGTGAGTTGAAAGATTACTAATATTTTATACTGGCAATTTCTACAATGTATTTGACATTTGAGAGAGAACGTTTTTGGCGCCTTCGGCGTGCGGTTGTGCGATAAGCAATATTAACCTTTTTTAAGTGTGTACAGGTAGCACTGGACTGGTGGCGCACATGATACGATGTGCGCACTGACGAATGACGAAGGATACGGTACAGAGACCGTAGTCGGTGAGTCAACCCAATTATTCATTATTCTCTATTGCATCTGACCTGTATGTAACATTGAGTAATCTGAGGCAGTGGTAAGATCGCGACCATTTGTTGTAATAGCCGATGACCGGCATTGTGAAGTAATATAATGCACGTTGTGGCCATCGATGGCATCTAAGCGCACGTTCCAATATGCAGCCAGGAGACGTCCTTGGCTTTGCTCTGTGGGTGGGGTGGTGCGGTTCCACCAGGATCTAGGGTTAAGCCCTGAGATCAGTAGTTGGAGGTTTGCCCAGCGAAGAGGCGCAGGAAAACCTGAAACTTGGGAACGTGTGTGTATTTCAAGGAAGGGCAGGCTGTAAGGGGTGTGTGGAGGCCTGTGGGGGGAAACCCCCAAATATGCGGGCTTCCTTCGGGGAGTCTCGCTAACGTGTAAGCCGGTGGGAGAGGTGAGGACGGGCCTGACTATCCCATGCGGCTGGTGATCAGCGTATGCGTATCTGGTTTCCTATCCCAGGCGTGTTGGCCCTTACGGCAATATATATATATATATATATATATATATATATATATACCACCATTAAAAATGAAATAAAATATTACAGACATTATGTGGGTAATAATTTATTTTAAACACTCAGATTAATGTATGAGGGCGAAGAAAACAACAAGTAATATCGTACAAACAATAATAGTAAAATCAATTGATTTACTTATATACATATATGAAAGACATTTAAAGAAACTTATATGCACACGAATGCGTGCTATACAATTTGTAATACATATGTATGTCAAAGGTGTTTGAACATTTGTGGCATATCCACCCGCCGCCATATTGTTTTTTTTCAAAGTTTCCGCGCACGATGTAAATAGTATATCTGTGTTGGGTACACTTATACACACAATAAACATTCCGTACTATAATATCCTACAGTGTCACGTTCTCGAGATATTTGGATGTAAAGATCGCTGTACGAAAACTATGAAAATCACAAAAAATGCAGTTATTACGTGTGTATACGCATTCCATTGAACTCAAATAACAGTTCCCAGGTTGATGAAATAAATATTTGCTAAATATCATCATCATCATCATCAGCCAGCTATAGCCCATGCTGAGCATAGGTCTCTCTTTGTGTACGCTATTCATCCCAGTCGTGCGTCAATCTTGTCCAGGTTCGAGTACACTATTCACTATATCATCGAACCAGCAAGCTGGAGATCGTCCCAACGCTTCGTTTGTCAGTACATATGCTTCGTTTGCTAAAGATATCTACAATAAACTTAACATTTGCACGAAACAACTACGTTAATTAATTAAGTAACTAAATCATCAATTACTAGATAATAGTTTGGACGGCCGAAATAAAATCATTGGCCACTACTGCAACTGTCTAGTAGGAATGCGAACCCTTGGATGTTGTGCCCATATCATGTGCATTATTAGGTACATGGCTTGGACACGGCATTAAGAAACCCCTATCCGACCTCCAGCTGTTTTTTTAGATAATGTACTAAGAGTTGTTGAAGACGATAATAATTAATTATAAATATTATTGACCTAACCAAAGTTGTTGACTATAACAGACAGACGTTGATTTTTATACCTATCGTTTGTTTTTTTTATCTAATAATAAACGATTATTTTATGACATCTATATTGTGTGTTTTTGTGCTTTTTAGAGTAAATATTTATAATATATTCTAAAAAATAGTAAAATCAACCTGGGACCTACTATTGGAATTCAATGGAATGCGTATACACACGTAAATACTGCATTTTTTGTAATTTACATAGTTCTCGTACAGCGATCTTTACATCCAAATATACCCAGAACGTGACCCTTTAGGGTATCATAGTCCTGAACATCTATTGTTTGTATAAGTGTCCCCTATCCATTTATACTGCTTTCATTGTGCGCGGAAACTTTGAAAAAAAAACAAAGCGGTGGGTGGATATGTCAGCTTCCATACAAAAATGTTTAAACCCTTTTAGGACGATTATAAGAAAATATCTATAGTAAAACAACAAATAGCAAAAAATGGCTAATATTGAAGTTGGACTTACGTTAAGACAGAAGAAAAAAAAACAAATATATTGTAGTGTGGTACGGAAGAGTGGAACCCTCGACATCTGCCGAAACTCTCTAAACGCGTTTCGGCAGAGAGAGTTATTTTAAGTTCCTGCCTGCGAAACTGTACAAACATTCATAAAAGAATACAATTTAGGAAATATAGAAGGAAAACACATCCTGTTAAGATTGAGACAAAACGAAATTGCTCGTAATCATTTTATATTTATGAGTATGTAAGTTACAATATGATATTAAGTTGTACTATGTCCTTATACTGACACAATAAGAGAGCTTTAAAAAGGTGATACGTTATGTTATTGTACCTAGTGTACCTACAAAGTCAAAGTCAAAGTCTAAATCATTTATTCATTGGCATCAAAGAAGCACTTATGAACGTCAACTTTTCATTATAATGTACTTTAAAGACTCTACCGCCGCGTTCGAAAATATATTGAGCCCACCGAGAAGAAGCGGCAAGAAACTCGGGACCATTTTTTTTATATAGATGTTTACAATGTTTCTACTTAGGTACTACAAATATTACATTTTATGGGTGGCAGAGAGACAGCTTGCCAGAAGTGGAGTATTCCAATCATCTTTATCTTCTATATAATGTCAAACTTTATAGTAAGCTTTTTTTTATTAAAACGTTTTTTACAGTCTACTTGAATTTGCCCTCTATGTGTTTTGGGATTTTATTGTAAAAACGCACACAATTTCCTAGAAATGACTTATTAGTCTTCGCAAGTCTAAAACTAGGTACAGCTATCCTATTTGTATTTCTCGTATTAAAAGTGTGGTGATCAATATTTAACTTATATTTATGTAAATTTTGACGAACATACATTAAATTTTCAACATTACCTTGTGTGTATGATAAGAACTTCAAAGAAGTATTTAGTGTATGGTACATTTTCATTTTGGAAGCGATAACAGCCTTCAAAGGTACGTTCTAGAGTATCAACTATGGTTATGAGGCTATATTTTTGTAAAGTTGACCCAAATCAATATTATGGGTCTGGAGGATCCAGCTAAAACACCGGCCATATTCGAGTCGGACACGAGCACGAAGGGTTTCGTACCATTATCTATAAATCTCCTATACAACCGACATAATATTTTAATACGGCAGACTTGATTGGATTGCTTGGATGTACGGAACCCTTCGTACGCGAGTTTGACTCATACGTGGCGAGATTTTTAGCATTTGTTGTTATAGCGGCATGAATGTGGCTGTTAAAATTTCAACTGTCTAACTATCTCGGTTCATGAGATACAGTCTGGTGACAGACCGACGGATAGACCGACAGACAGACAGATAGACAGACGGACGAACAGCAGTCTTAGTAATAGGGTTTCGTTTTATCCTTTGGATACGGGACCCTAAAAAGGTGGGCGCTGTGCGCTCCGATGCAGAATGTTACACTCGTCTGTTAACGTCGCCGCCGCACTGACGTGTGCAGTGTGTATTTGTATGTATTTATTTTCCATTTCTCATTTTGTGTTCGGTAACACCTATACGATAAAAGTAGTTATCTGAAAGCGATTGTTCTAAGTGATAATAGAAGATCTATCTTCTTTTTTATTTCTAAATGACATACCTTTGCGATAACTGTTCCTTGTAAGTCTTTCACTGTTGTTTCATATTTTTGTTTGCAACATTTTCGTATTTCGATATGTGTTATAGACCTATAAGTACTGTTGTGTTTCAATAAATAGAGAATCTATATATTTTTATATTTTTAAAGTAAATTTAATTCAATGTTTACATAGTGTAAAAATACAAATCAAACATTTATAAAAATAATTTAAATCTATCTTTTAACTATTTACTTACTTCAGTTACATACAGTATCTAAGTAACTAAACATATACCTATAAAAAAGATAAACTCAGATGTATACAGAACCCTAATTGTATTAAGATAATTATATATTAACCGTCTCCGGTCTTCCTGCGCACTAATTAAGGATTAAAACCCCATTATGCTCAAGAGGAAACCTATCGTCTGAAAATCTACGGTATAACTATACTTGACTCTTGGCGAAATTCTTATTCTGCATTTAGGTATTCTGTAGTTAGGTTGCATCTTAATCTGTTGGGATCAGCAACCCTCATTCGAGGCAAGTTTCATTCATAAATCTATTGTTATTTTTTGCGCTGATGCGGACGGGTTAAGGCGGTTAAGGCCTAGCCGAGAAACGCCTTACAAGAATTCACTTTTCGTAATGAAAAACCTTAGTTATTAATATGAAAAAAAATATGTTATTTTTAAGCATATCCTTGAGTGGGTATCATAACTCTGATACACGACTAACTCACTAAATAACTTCACTCGATCGAAAAAATCCAAAGTTGCCTCTATTTTGGATTTTAAATACGTTTTTCGTCATTATTTTGATTAATATATATTTTCAATTAATTTAAATACATTATTACTTAGCAATTAAGGAAATGGCATCATAAATAAAATTATTAAAAAGTTACCAATTTTATATGATTTTTTTGCATGAATTCATGGTATCAGGGCTCGCTTACTTGACCGTCAGTAGGTCACAAACATTAGAAATAATTAAATTATCAACGGGATAATTACCATGTATATTTTTTTTCACTCTCTCATAAAGAAACTCATAAAAAATATACATGGTAATTATTCCGTTCTAAGCCTACGTCAAATTTTTCTTTATAATAGTCGGATCCGATAGCACAGATTAGGTGACAGTTACTTCGTATTTTATGGCGTTAATATTTATACATAGTAACTCTTATCTAATCTGTGCTAACGGATCCGACTATCGTATGGTAAAATTTGGAGCGTATTCCAGGCATTATAGTTTACATAATATAGTACCTATATATACAAAATATATACAGGTTGTTACGTCAGAGGTATCATTTGAGCAACTTAGAAAAAAAGGTTATCAATTTGACATCATCACTGACCATCGGGTGAGGTGGTACCTAATAAAATACTTAGAAGCCCGTTGTAAAAAACTGTATACAGGCCTTGTGATAAGTGAGATTGAACAAATTATGTTTTGTTTCAAAACTAATAAACTCTCCTTTTATATATCAGGACGACTGAGCAATCTGAATTGCACGGCCACGGCGAGTGTCTGGTAGTGTTAGTTAGATCCAACCCATAAGCGGACGAAAAGCAAAAAAGACAACGTGCAGGGTAATGATTTATTTGACTTTAGGCTTACTTTCTTATACTGATAGGTGAAAAACGTATAGCACTAAAACTAAGAATTTAAGTTTGAATGCAATATAAGTCGATATGTAGTTGTAATTGACTCTTAAAGCTAGTAATTATATAATAAGTTCTGTGCCTCCAGTGCAAAATGGTTTATCATGAGTTATATCGCAATTGCGTTTTTAACGGCACTATGTTTAGAAAAATAAATGGTATTTTTTGTCTAACTCTCGTGTCGATATCGCTCTCAGTTCTGGAGGTTAGTACCGTCTTTTATAGTTGCAAGTAGAAAGTTGCAACTATACTTTTACGTAGTTTTTTTGACATATGTATGATATATCAGGACTAAGACCACACAAAAATAACAATATCATTAGTTTTTTTGGTGTAAAACCAGTTTAGTAAGTGTTGTATCAAAATTTTATTAGTTTTTTTGGTGTAATACCAGTTTAGTAAGTGTTGTATCAAAATAATACGAGTATTTCAGTTTTCTATAACTTTTTATGTTTTGATAAAATCAGAGTAAGCTCATACATTACCAACATATATTTCGAATCGACATTGGATACAACTCATACGAAATAATGTTAATGTTTAAAGGCTATTGTTGTATTGGATGATACGATTTAATTTATATTATTTTACTGAGTAGCTTAGTTTATGAGCAGGTAGCAACTCGCTTGTGCAGAACACTAGACTAGAATTCTCTAATCTATGGGGTAATTTTTATTCTGTTTATACTAAAACACACACCAAAAACACATTCGTGTAACACTTGAAAATGAAACACCTGAAAATTCTACAACGAGTATTCTATTCAATTGTGGAACTTTAGTCAAAAAAGTTTAGTTAATTCAGTTTAGAGAATATTAAGTTACATGACGATTAAATTTGCACTGCAAATCTGAGAAATAGAGAAGAGAACATATTCGTAAAACAGAAGCTGAATTTTTCGTAAAAAAGAATAGAGCTTGAATTTCGTAAAAAAGAAGTGTTGTAAAAAAGATTGTAAAAAAGATGTGTATTAAAATACACAATCAACACAAGCAAAATTTTAAGTGCTCGAAAAATTCATGTAATCAAAATAAATAAATAAACTTTTGGTACGATATCAAGAAAAACCTAATAGGGTCTAGATGCTCCCGTAAACAGAGCAGCAAACATGTAAAGAAATAAAAAAAGGGAACAGAAAAATCGTTGCCCTAGAATCGAAGGACATTTTAAAGTGTATTAGTAGTTAGTAATGATTTTTGCTTAAAAATACGAGTATTTTGTTTTCTGCAGACACTAGATGAAATCAATACATTTCTCTAATCTGTTTATGAAAATAAGTAAGTAACTTAAGTATGGTACAATTTATTTACGGAAATGAGAAATGGGAGGAATATACCTGTTGGACCAAATTTGAAGAAATCAAGTTTTTCATTGTTATCAAATTCGCTTGTGCAAAACATTACACTAAACAAGCGAACTTAAACCTCAAAGTCTCTTAACTGTAGTTCTTATTCTTTGCAAACTAAAACCGACATTCGTATAGCACTTAGAATATCAATTCTATAAATATAATTGTTCTACAATTATGGGTGTTTTCGATCAGTTTAATTACAGCCCCACTGTAAACATGCCTTTGTAAACGGCCGAATGTTACGTCCGGGAAATAAAAGGTATATACATAATAATAATATGGGACATCATCCACACAAGGTCTTTATATCCCAGACTAGGTAGAGCCTGTACTGTAGTAACCTGATAACTGGTATTGATAGCAATTCACTTGTTCAAAAAACTAAACTAAACTATCGAACTAAAATTTTATTATGGTTGTCTTTATTCTGGTAACACTAGAATTCAAATTCATGTAACACTTAGAATGACATTTCTAAAAATAGGATTGTGCTATTTAATTTTAAGTATTTTACGTTAGTTTAGCGAGCACCACGTTACGTGACGACTAATCTTTCTAAAATATACCTGCAGTTGCAGAGAAATGTCTAATTCTAGTGATGTCATTCGGAATTGTTAAACTAATTTAGATTTTAACGTAGAAAGAATAAGAGCTGCCATACTTTAGCGATTTTAAGTTCAGAGAATGCTTACAGAATCGACACCATTATATATTTATATGCATACCCAGACACGGGTCAAACATATACGATCATGCACACAAATGGTTGACCTGCCCGGGCAAGGTAGCTTAACATAGTTGAAAAATTCTAAAGACTATAGGCAAGCTTCACTACATACCTAGCCTACCTTCCGTCATACCCTTACCACTCTTGTCAACTAGGACCGACAGTTTAACGTAACACCAAAAGTACGGAAGCGTTCTGTTGAAAATGTCATTGATCACCCATCCAAGTTATGACAACGCCAAGGGTTGCTTACCCTTGTTGATCAGAAGGAAACGATAAGGTAAGTAACATCGCTAAGCTCGTCGAGTAAATATTTACTCTTGAATAATTTATCTCTTAATAAAAATAATGAATATTTTGAGGTAAATAATGATGTACCAATCAATAAATAAATACGTTACTACATGCTATCAATGACACATAGTGGTTATCGTTTCAAATAACCAGATAAAAATCACGATGCTTGCGATAGCAACTAACAAATTGAGGTGCAATTACAAATACATTTACTAAAGTGTCATGTAAAATAACATGTTATTTAGTATGAGAATGTTGGAAAGAATTCGTCAGGGGAAATAGCTACTGATACCGGTGATATATTCTTCATAGATAGGGCTATTGGTAGATATATACTCGTTAAACCCAAAAAAAAACTAAATATGATATAACACGTTATATGTCTCTGAAGAGACCAGTAGCATGGAATGCCCACATTTCACCTGTGAGGTCTACTACAGAAAACGACACTATTGTCTTTAATCCAAATCGTTTTTAAGACATTCGTGTTAGGTTATATCGAACAGGTTAATATTTAAGATGTGAAATGTGCAGCAAATATGATTAATTGCAGTCCAATTGCAGCACCCCACTAAAGAAAAAAAAAAACCCCGCCAAAGTATTAAAATCGAAGCGTAAAGATTGCCATATAAAATCGAAAACGCATAAGTTGAAATCCCGTTTATTTAAAAAATATGTGTAAGTATAAATGTTTGTAACTTTTTCATGCTAAAACCAATGTGAACCATTTAAATTGAAAATAATAATACTTTAATATTATTTGTCTTTATTTAAAATAAAGACAAATAATATTAAAGTATTATTAAACGGCAAAACACTCACGTTAAAATACGTTACTCCGGGTTTCGAGCATATCTCGATGAAGTATCTCGTCATATATGCTGTCAAGCGTCGTGCTTGACAGCAGATGGCGGTTCGGGGCACATCTTCAGATGAACTTCTCTGAACAGCCGAGAGACCGCCCTGCTTCGTAGGGCACAGAGAGTGATGGCGGTGAGAGTGTGTAGGGGCTACCGCACACTCTCACACGAAGTGGCCTGCGTTCTTGCCGGTTCCCTTCCATGGGACCTAGAGGCCGAGGTTCTGTCCACGGTCTTCTGGCGAAGAGCGCAGGCACGGCGGGAAGATCTTCGACTGGCTCCACAAGAGATGAGTCTCACTCCGTCTCCGCTAGGTGGGCCTGGGGCGTCGGACGTGGGGACGTCTGGCACCCCTTATCCATGAGGTCCGTCTGAAGAGGTGACGCACTGTATGTTCCAGTACGTCACTGGAGCGGTACGGGGGAGTTGATTTGTTCCTCCCTCGAGGTGGGTCTGCCCTGAAGCAGCGAGGGGCAGACGTCGGCAAAACTGGGCTGCAGAGAATGCGCAAACGGACCCGTGGCCCTGTTTGCAATCGTTGCCGAAAGACATCGTGGGGTTTTTAGTCGGTAGTAGGAGTCCGACATAACCCGCTCGCTATCCCCGGCGAGCGCGTATGCGTAAAAGCATTTTGTCCACGAAAAAAAAAAGGGTTTCGAGTTAAATGCTCATTTTCTGAGTGATTGTGGAGCGGCGTCTGCGAGTGGCTTCGATCCCTAACGTGAGTGTTTTGCTGGTTAATAATAGTTGGTGCATAATCACTTCACTACATATAATAAAACTGTAGAGGTCGAATTTCTGTACAATAAACAAACATGTTAAAAACCGAGTCAGGGAGATGTAGGTAAGGAGTGAAAGCAAACTGTTTAATTTTTGTTTCTCTGTTTATACGGGCTAGTCTCCGAAACGACTAGACTGATTTAAATGAAATTTTGTATGGTGGTAGCTTATATTACTGGTCAACATATAGGATAGTTTTGATTTCGGTAAATTAAAGAGTTCCCGTGGGATAGTTTAACTACTGTAATTAACCGTATCCCGCGAGGCCACAGGAGCGAAGCCGCTGGCGGGTCAGCTAGTCTATATGTATATGTATCAAATTTATGAGAATTTCAATGCAAAGATAAATAATAACCTGAAATAACTAGTAGCCTGATTTGGCCCCAGGAAGATGATCCAGTGTGTTAGCCGACATGTACAAAGCAATCGGGGCAGCTAGCACAAAATTATGAGTGTTAGACTAAATCTGGTTAGAACCAATTTGTATGATTTATTGGTGCCACCAAAATTCTTATTTTCAGAGCACCTACATGCCAATCATACCTTACAATGTTTTAGGTCTAACCATAACAATGTTGAGGCGTTCCGCTATTAAACCGAGCCTATGTTCAAGAAGAGAAATGCGTGTTATTAGTAAAAAGGTATAAATCATATATATTATTGACCTTTATAAGAAAACCAACATATTCTATCCATTTATTTTTCCATCATTATCAACAGTTAGTTGGTTCTGGGCTCCTTAGGGGTTAAGCGGACGCGCTCTTTAGAAATGCATTACTGTCTGCTAATGCGTAATCAGGTAAAACATTTCTCAGTACTAAGCGGGACAAGATACTATGTACTGCGGAATAAGATTCTCCCGGGCCATTGAGCACTGGTATTAGCTGTTAGCACTCTTACAGAAGGTGCGCTCTTGCGTGCGTAATTATTGTGTTTTGATGTATATGGGACTTGAAAAGCTTATCCGATAGAAAGCAAAGTATTTACATACACTTTACAATGTTCGCTATGAAGCTATCCTATTCAAATTTTAATGCACATTTTTAACGCCTGCTGTTGCGAAAACAATTTTCGAAATATTAGGGGGTACAGTTACATCGGAGGGAATCTGAACCCGCATCTTCTGACTACCCGTGTGTGATCAGTTATTCAGTCATATATTATAATTTGAAATAAAAAAAATTAATTAATTCGATTTTCTACGGGCCTGTATACGTCCCGGAGTGAATCCTGGCTTTTTACTCAAGGAATTTGAGTAAATGTTGTATGAAGTAAATTGTCAAATCACTCAAGTCAAGATTCACTACTGCTGAGCATATTTCTAGAATACGGCACCTAAAATATGAATCGACGCAAGTAAAGTGTGCTTTTAAAAATGTTTCATCATAATCATTATAATCACGGCGTAGCTGTCTCTTTATAGGATGTCGAATTTAGTTAGTTTATTGAAATATTTCTGTAATCGTTTTAGAGCATGCGATATCTGTTTTAATTTTCCTAATAAGTACCTACTTACTAACAACATTTCCACAATATTTTACAACATACAATAGTTTATTATAGTGATCGGATTGGATACTGTAAAGTGGTTGTGAGAACAATATATGAAGATGAACGCTAGAGTGGCTATGGAGAGGTAGTGTAACACGTGTTGAGAGAGAGCGACGACCGATGAGAGCAGAATAAGTATCAGTTAGATTATGTTAAGGAGAAAGAAAATCCGCATAAATATAATATGCTACGGACTTGAAGACACACCAAACTATCCCAATCCCTTTGGCAATCATTGAATTTTATTTGAATTTTAGTGTATTTTTTGGTATTTTCTACATGTTTCCTGTTACACCAGTTGGGTCACTGGTGTACATTTACATACCTGAAGATGATTGCATAGCTAGTACTTGTCCATAATAAAAGAAGTAACTCATTTCTACATCTTAATATTGTCCTCTTAATATATCTCGAAACGACTTACATGATCTTAGTATCTAATATGTATGGAACCGATTTGAAATGATTTCATTATTATTTCCATTTATTATTATTCTGAAAAAAATACTAAGTAACACCACTCGTTGTAGACACAGGTTAGGTTTTGCTATTAAATGTTTTTTTATAATGGGTTGATAATTTTACAGTGTCTTCTTTGCAAACTGCCGTGTCAAAATGAAACTACAGTTGTGGAAAAGCAATATACAAGAAAAGGATGACGTGAGTTTTGTTGATACGTTTTTTTAATTCTAAATATGAGTTAACACCGATGTTTACACATAAGCTACTTTTGTAATATCGGTCTTCCGCACTATGCAAGTACTTTAAATAGTTACTTTCTCTGAATATACAGTCACTTAACTATAGTAGTCTAAATATTTGCTGGCAATGCTGAATAGACTGGCAAGGCAAGCTTGGTTGGCGTTGTGTTTGACGGCTTGAAACCGAATGTGCTGCGAAGTACTGCCACCAGACCTATTTATACTGTAAACCAGCAATGTTCAGATTACTGTGTTCCAGTTTGACGTATATGGGTGCCGGTGAAATCACAGGCATATGAGACTTGGTTCCGTAATATCTCAGAATGATGAGCGTAGTGCAGTTCCTCACTTGTGACGAAACGCATATCTGTTTTAGGCAGACATTACCCTTTAAAACTAGATGGACTTTTTGCTTGTTCCGTAGCCGTATTATGTTTAACACAGTAAAAACGTTTTTACTTAATTATAATAATGTGTTATCTATGTATTTATATCTTTCTAAAGACATTTTATAATACAAACTTTTAACCTTTTCAGAATTTTCTTCCCACAATAAAAAGTGTATTTTACATTGCTCGCTTCATTGGAATTTGTGATTATGGATTCAGTATTGATTTTATATGAAGCATCAGTTTGCTGCTCACGCTTCTGACAATAGTAATAGCTTATATTTGGAAAGTTATAAAACTACTACTACTACTGGGCGGAGTTGCCAATAACAATTCAGGAGGACGTAAGTATAATTTTAGTATGACTTGTTGATCTTACTGTTCTGTGCCCTCTACTCGGAAAATTGTATTTAGGGGCTTTTAATTGTCTCTTTCACGTTCGATTTGTGCCGGCGTTACTATTGCATTATTTCAAAACGAAAAAGTATTTATTGTGACATAATAATAGTTAGACATTATGGTAATGTGGTTTTCTTTGCAGATATTGACATCTTCTATAAAACTGTAGTGTAGTTCCAGGCACGAAAGTTGAACCAAACAGGTGGTCGTCCGCGCAGGTACAGTTAAGTGTGACAGATGAATACTTACTCGAATCTGCGGTCGTTAAAAATTAAACGCAAATTAAATGAAATATCTATCTAATCTCCGACTGGGTTATACATTCTTAAGTCATATTATCAATGACGTGTCTCTTTTGAAGTAAGCTTCTCGATTAATGACGATACAGTATAATTAAGTATTATAACCAATTATGTTGTTTTCCCTTAAAAAAATAATTATATACGTAAAAAACTATTTCACTCACCTGTCTTCTTAAAGTTGGTCGTGGTCTTGTAATTTTCTTGAAATTAAATTTAATGATCACATATTTAACAAAACATGTGTATATGTCGAAGAACTGAAACCTTTTTGCGCAATTGTACTTCAAGGTCACGCGACGCGTACGCGGGCTGTGAGGGGCGGTGTGATTGTTTGGGAGCATGTTGCTATGTGTAATGGTTCACCCTTAATCGTCTGGCCAATCCTGAACCAGTCACTTTTTGTAAAGGTTCAAAAACCTCTACCTATTAATATTTATTGCGCTAATCTAATCTAATTTGGCCAGTGATCGTCTAGTCTATGGAGGACCTTAACGTTGTGAACCGTCGTAGTACCTAGTTCTTTTCAGGAAGACTTGAGACAAAGATACTGTTTTAGAACTATAGGTTCCTAATAAAATCCTAAGTAACAACTAATAATAATAATGACATATATGAATAATAAAACGTTTATTAAATTGTTGTAAATAAATAAGTAATCAACTAATTATATTATTTTCATGGATTTCCCAATTTAGTCTTAACCTACTTTAGAGAATACGTAGTTTTGGTTAGGATAAACCTCATCAAATTATCTAGTCATTTAAATATATATAAACCTTGGTATTATTTGATAATGAAGATAGTAAATTTGAGTTGAGTTAATTTCAAAACCATTTTCATTACTTTCCTACAAGTATTCTTAAAGATGAGGAGAACGAGTACGAATGGAACAAGTAAAATGTTTTTGGTAGCTTACTAATTATAATGGTTGGTATTTTATTGTCATTAGGTCACTCATCTATTTCTGGTTTATTCTTAGATTTGACTGTTACCATTTACAATAGGAGTTATGCTTCTTTAGATTTTCCATCCTATTAATATTATAAACGTGAAAGTTTGTATGTATGGATGTATGGATGTTTGTTACTCTTTCACGCACAAACGGGGGGGCTAATGTTGATGAAATTTGGTATGGGGGTAGATGAGGCGCTGGATTAACACATAGGATACTTTTCATCATCATCATCATCATCATCCATCACCACGCGGGCGAAACCGCGGGGCGCAGCTAGTATAACATATAGATATAGTGAACTATTATTTTCGGTTCTAAATGCACATAACCATTTGCACTATATTGTTGTATTTTTTTGAATACTACATAAGATTATATAGCTCTGATAATAGTCGAGTATTCTGTTGTAATTTCTTTCATTTAATTTACATAATAAGTATTCTCCTTAGTTATGTTTGGTTAAGACGATTGGTTATTTTGAACGCTTTCATTTAATATAATTGCATTAGACTGTTCACAATTTCACATGTATACAAAGTCTAATGCAATTTAGTGGAAGGAATCTTTTAGTGTTTCCGAAGACTTGCAACGACGGATTGTAGGGTTAAGGCACCTTTACTGAGCGCTCAAATGCTCCCCTTTGGCACACCAGATCCCTTCCTGACTCCTGGCGCTGGCGCACACTATACGAATTCAATGCTGAGATATTGCTTCCTAATAGATTTGTTAGGTATATATTTTACAATGTTATTTCTGATATCGCCTCACAGTTTTACTTTAAAGGCATGCATTTCATATCCTGATTTTTGATATTTCATACAGACTTTATGTTGAAAAATAATTTATTTCATGCTAGTTATCATAGCATAATAGTAATTCATATTTTGAAATAGTTTCTTTGTCTATTGTTGTTTTGATAGGTATTTATTTATACCTTACTGAATAATTATAACAATCAGACAGATTTTGTCCTTAAGATATACAAATTTGAAGATTTCTAGCATATTTAACTAGAATTGATAGAATCTACCAATGACAAATGGGAAAGTCTCTCTGCACTTTTAGCTTCAAGAAAATCCACGGAACGAATTTTATTCCAGCCGTTGGCAAACGTTATCAACAATTAGCCTCAATATTTTTAGAAGCGTAATGTACTATAGTTGTTCATTTACAATACATCTTTCAGACAATTTATTCTGAGCTGATCATTTTGGTTGGATATTTATATTATTTAATTTTCATTGTATATTTCATTTTATATTATTTAAACTTTTATTCCAAAGTCTAAAGTAATGCAATAAATAAAGTTAGACTTTCAGGTTATTTATACAGTACGTTTGCTACTGATCAAAATATTAGTTATATATTAATCATTTTGTCATACATTTAAATAGTAAATTTAAATTAATACATTTGAAGTCAACATTTACTTGCTCATAGGAATTATAACAGAATTCTTAAGAATATTGAATAGTCCCTAACTTTCCTATCCTATAATGCCTACAATCTCCTATCAATCTAACTAAAGTGTCATTCAAAACTAGGGACCCGTGTCCCACATTTACATTTAATCGTGTAAGTGTTGACTTTCTCCTTAGCAAAGGGTCCAGTCCCTACCGAAGGGAAAATCTGCACAGCAGAGTGATCCCGCTAGCTGGTTTCCCTAACAGAACGAAATCGGGTCTATCTCCCCCGTTTAGACCTAAATCCTAGGATCGGGTGTGTAATGAACCATCATCGATTTGCGACTTTGGGATTGAATCCGGTCCGGAAATTATACCTGATAAGTGCGAATAAATAAATATAATAAAGATAGACCGCCCATAACAGTTTCTTAGTATCAGTAACTCGGTGTATAAGACATGACACACTGGACGAGCCCCGAGCACCGATACCAGAAAAAGCTATGAGAGGAGACTGCTAGTCGCTTGCTGAGCAAGAATACGACTCCTGGTTCGCCTCAATTCCCAGGCTCGAAGATAAGTATAGACCTTCATATGGCACCGTTAGTCTCCAGTCTATACTACGAAAAACACTCGTTTTTCGATTTACCGATCAACACACAGTACAATAACTTTACAAATAAAATTTACTTTAACGCAACACTATAACGACATAGTAATTACACCAACCCGAACGCGATAATTTTACGGTATCCGAACACTATGGAAACTACTAAGTCGATATAGTCAATAGACTAATAATTACGTGTCACTGTACTAAGCGTAGATTCCTTGCCGATTGCTTGATGTATAATGAATTTCCCTCTAGTACTTACGTCCTTTATATATCATCAACTGAAGCTCGATTGACGCCGGCTGAGGCTCATTTGAGGCCGCTTCGACTAATCATAGTGTGTGTCTCTTGAAGCTGCGACTTTCTTAGCCAATAACAGAACTCTGACTATTCTTTATTATATATTTTCATAGTCATCAAATTCATTACAAGGGATTTTGTACCTTTTCGTCATTACAATAGCATTTAATTTGGTATGTAGCCTGTTTTATCCAGGTTGTTTGTTATTAATTCTTGGAACCATTGGTTCTCGAAACAAAGCTTGATTGAGGTTCCTTTATAGGAGTTTTGTTTGGGATAGCAACAATAATATCGCTTCATTTGCTCGTGTTTGTAAATTATGCTTCTATATATTTGTGGACTGAGCGGAACGCAAAGTGTTTCGTTACAGTTCGACCCCTGAATAAATTTGCGAAGGCTTACCGGAGGAAATTTTTCACTTTCTTACATTTTCCCACAAATATAGACAGATTCATGATGCAGAATTTACATTAGAAAAGTATGTGTACTTCTAACTGGTTATTGCTTGAATTCAAACATAAGAATGTAAGTGTATCCCTTCATTATGTAGTGTATATTTAGACCAGACCATAATTAAATATCCCACGAGTCAGCAACTGAGCTTGTTAGTGCTTTAAAAATGAACAAAAATCACTCCTCACAAGGGCAATAACTTTCAAAACGAGAAACGTGAGTTGTGAGTTCACCCCGTCCCTAGTGGACGTATATAGACCTTTCAGAACTAAACTACTATTTTTTCGTTTGTTCAGAACTGCCTACATAATCTCTTTTTAGGCTATTCCGTTAATAGCAAAGAGATGATAATTTTCCATAGTCGCAGCACCCCACCCAGCACTGAAATCTCAATGACATGATTTATTTAAAATCTGGTGTGTGTGAAGTGTGCCGAACCATTGCTAGTAAGCCTAGCGCCTGTATAGTATGGACTACCAATGAAATCAGCAACTACTGATGAATAATACTTTAACCTAACACCAAATTTCACCTTCATTGAAGTCCTTTGTGTAGTGATAAATATGTTAGAATTCATGCAAGAACAAGCCGTCTTAAACCAATGTATTGTTGAACTGCTAAGCCCTACAACCTTATTTTAGCTCTAACATACCTACCTCCCTTCCATTTTTCATCTCGACTTCCATCGACTGTCATTATTAATTAATTAATTTATCATCCCAACACAATTCAGACCTTCAACTTCACAGATTTTCACGCCACTCAACAATCCACCAAAACAAATACAGGCCCAAGACTACGAAATACACATTTATGAACAACTTAAGTGTGAATGATATGAAAATATACGACCCCCACGCTTTTCTAAAAATTGATATTAAAGATTGAATATTTATCAATTATTGGACAAGAGTCTATAATTAAACAGTTTGCGACCCCTGTCTTCTCAAATATATTTCAATTACTATTACACAATAATTCTAATTTAATAATACAATACTCTGTATTTAAAACAAACTGCGACCCCCACTCTCCGATACAAAGTCCGCTATTTATTATCTTACTCTCCATAAATCAACTCAAAGTACAAACTTTGTATTGCTATAGTATTGAATTTATTCAAATATCATTTTTTTATTATATTTATGAACCAATCCAAAAGTTTAATTTTCAAAAATATCCCATCTACAACTGTACCCTTTCTCCCCTTAAGTTTTTTTTTTTTTTACTTCGAATAATGTGTTGCGTCTTCTCACAACTTGGCCTAAATAATATTGACCAAAACAATATTATTCTCATGCAATTTCTAATGTCGACCCCATCACACACTCTTATTTGTATTTGCTAAATACTGTGTTTAAGAGTGGTACCCATTAAAAATATCTTTATGTCATTGTAGTATTTGTTTACTAACGTATATTAACGAATGCCATGTAGTATTTTAACTACATACTACTTGCAACAATCATTTTAGGATGATATTTTTTTTTTCACGCACATTATAATGCATAAAGCTGGCATGAGTGTAGACAGCGAGGTATTCCTTAAATTACATTTATATGCATTTTTAATTTTCATTTCAACCAGGTTCAAAGGGTATTTCATGAATTATTTCCGCTGGTCTTTCCAAATTCGTGATTGATTTAGTGTTGTTTATTTTTTTTGTAATATAATCTTTATTTATCTCAGCAATGTATATTCGTACTTATTGCTTATTTAATAGTCGTTTATATCTCAGCATTGTATTTCTTATTCGCAACGAATCTTTATACAGCAGCGCCATAAATTTCAGCATTGAATTTCGTATAGCATCGGTCAGCACCAAGTCCTGATTCAATATAAATGTTATAACACGTTCAAATACGTTTAATTATTATTATTATTATTATTTTTTTTACTTTTAATTTTTTATTGTATCGAGTTTTTTTTTGAACTTATAACGATGGCAGCCCGACTCATTGTACCTACTATTGTTAAGTCTCAAATTATTAATAACATTGATTAATCGATATTCCCCCACTTTCTGCAATGGCAAATCAAACTAAAAGTGATTTTATTTTATTGTCTATTTAACCTATGTATACATCTACCTACTCTGTGCTTTAAAGAACTTACAGAAGTGATTTATTTTTCTCTTGCTTTACAAAGATGAGGTACCATCTACCCAAGAATAGAAGATTACATCTACAAACCCAATACGATTTTAATACTCGCACGGTATCATCTCTAAACGGTTTTTATTGTTTTTAATTTTAGATTTATATTTTGTGATCCGAAATATGTAACTTTTCCTTTTCAAAGAATGGCAGCACTAGCCTTTTATTATCCACATTTTCGACCAGCCGTTCATATCTACTTGAAACTAAATAATTGAATGTGTACAACATTCGATAGTCTACATCGGAATGGTAATTGTACAACCATACGAGTCCATTTTAAAAAGCTACTTCATGTTTCATATTACATTCAGTTTATGGTGATATTTTCCTCGCCAGCGATACCCCGTCTCCCAATTTTTCGGACAATCTACTGATTCTCCCAAAATCCTAATGCTATACTGAATTGAATTGAAATTCTACTAAATATATAAAATACCACCTTTTCGTTATAAAACATGACAAATGAAAGAACATGTGTGAAATTTAAAACTTAACCAACATGATCATGTTTGTGCTACTAAATTGTCACCGTAAAATGGATTTGTGCGTTGACAACTGAAACATATTAAATCTTAAATCCATATTCTAATAGAGAAATAAACTGGTTCGACTTAACTTACTCGCTAAAATTATTAAAATAAGTACACAAATTTAGAAAATACTTATTACCTACGACTACACTTATATAAGCTCTAAAATGTTAGGCAAGCATCAATTGCATTCATTTCAAGGACAATATATCACTACTTTAACATAAAATATCTATGAAATATTATTTTAATATTTCTCTGTGCTTTATTTAATAAATTTATTGTGCAACTGATTTTATTTTAAATTAGCACATAATGTACCTGACATTTTCTTAGCCGCGTCTTCTGATTTTTATAAGAATGGACCTGGCAACACTATTCAAAAGCCCTTTGTTGTTTGCTGCGCGCTAGCATCTGTCTCTATAGTCTGTGATCCGCGAATGAGAGCGTCCATTCTTTGTTCGATTCGATGCCTGCGCGTGCGCATCGTCAAAACGTTTATTGTGAATTTCTAAAGTGAATGAAGTAATTATTGGTGTATTGTGCCCAATTTTTTTGTAATGTAAACTGTTAATTATGTGCGGGATATGTTTTTATATAACGTCAGCATAATGTTGTGTTCCCGAGAATTGAAACCACCACGACGAACGACACCAAGCGTGGATTACAGGTATGTTACAGAATTATAATTAAAGGTCGAATAGTTTATTAACGTCAAGCATAATCTTATCTCATAGCTCATATTTTTAATTAAATCTTAATCGTAAAAATCGTTTCTAATTTGTTCCGAATCTTCGACGTAATGGCCGCCATTTTCTAATACTTTTAAATGCATTCCTTTGGATAAACATTTTTTTTAATGTAAAATAGTATGTGACTATGTTAGAAACAACGTAACATCGGAATATTTCTAAGTTTAGAGTAAATTAAAACTTACATATTTCTTGTATCTACCTATGGAGTTTTTTCAAAAGAATTACGGTAATAATAATTTCATTTCTAACATTTTTTTTTTTTATAGATTTCTAACATATCTAGTAATAGGTAACTGTGCTTTGCAGTTTCACCTGTGTAGAGATGGATGATTAATACAATTTTATAAAGCCTATATTCATATATATGGATAACTTGTAGCATTCGATTCAGCATCACACATATGAAAAGTTAATCTTTATTTATTCTACATAGGCAACCTTTAATGTAATTTAGCTTATATAGGTAGGCCTACATTTACTGCATTATCTTTCAAATTATGACATCCAATAAATACTTATCTATATATTTGTTAGCTAATTATAAATTTTTACATTGGAGACAGCCATTTGAATTTGTTATATATGTGCTTTATTTTTCGCGTTTACATATATTTTTATTTATACTTATAATACATATTAATTTGTAGAAAGGCCGCCAACTCTCCCCTTCATCATATAAACATTAAGGTTACTAACTGGTCATTATTATTAACTTTAACTCAACAGTAACCTTCATTTTTTTACACCTATCAAGTATCTGAAACATAAATAAACTCTCTCTCCTTAGTAATATTCAAATTGCGTCACCAAAATGCACACTGAGATCATTGTTTATACCTGCATACGGCTTGGCATGTTTCAAGTAGGTACTCTTGAATGAACCAGTTTTACTGTTTTTATGCCTTAGTCTAACCTACCAGACAAAATAAGAACACCATTGTTCATGAGCCTGTGAGGTGTGAGGTGTTATTTAATGGAACCTAAATGAATTTACTACATAAACTTCTAAGTTGTGTCATTGTAGCTATGCCTTGAGCTCAGTATACTTTTTTCCAATTACTAGGTATTTACGCCTGATATTGTTATGCATTTGATAAAATGCAATATATATTTCTATTTTCGTTATTCTATTTTTTTATTTCTAATTTTCAGATGCTGAATATGTGGACAGGGAACATGGTACATGTCTTCTCAATTTGAACTGAAGTTAAGGATTGGAATCTACTGGTGAGTAAATTTTAGTTCATTTTATTGAAACATTTAGGTCAATCTAATTAGGTAACTTGGTCTTGTTGTAGTGGCGGAAGCGAGGATTTGGAATCTTAGCTCTTGGGTTTGATCCCCGGTGATTGGGATTTTTCGACAAACAATTTTAAATAACAGCCACGTAAATAGGATCGACCCCTATTTCTTAAAATCATAAATATATCCGGCTAATCGCTGTTGTTTAAAATACTGCTGAATTTATGTGACAGATCAAGATAAAAGTTTGCAGTTAGAAGCTCCGAGCTCTACATCTACGTATACCTACTATACTATGTATATAAATATTGTATGTAAATACAGTTAAAACTGTTTAGGTTACATTCATCAAAATCAAAGGACCCAGTTGAATGCTATGTGACTGCCTTATTATATGACTGCATTGCTTTCAGAGAATCTATACAACCAGCTCAGCTGTGTTGTAAGCAATTTGAGATAATGGTCAATGGGCTATTATCGTAAAAGTAAACCCGTGTCGATTTTAGGGTCTTCTCTAATTCTTAGAAACAATACACATGCAAGCCGTTGAGCCAAGATGGCAAATAGTGGTCACAGATGGCCTCAATGCTGTTTGTGTTTTAAGAAAGTTTGTTCTTTTAATGAACAGTTTCACATGCAGCAACAACTATTGGGTTTTTTTTCTTTCGACTAAGTATGTATAGTCACTTTGACGTTTTAATAAATGGGGACTGTTTTTTTTTAAATGCTTGGCATTTTTTTATTACTAATGAGTATGACTTATACTATTACTGAATTCGTAAAAGGTATTTCTCAACATTGATAGGTATTTGTCTCATCTTATTTTAACGCATTTAATTCATTATATACTCTGGTAAGATAATCTAATAAACAGTAATACTTTAGCCCATGTTCAGTTGTACATGAATATCAAATGTTCATGATAGGAATGTGACATGTCTAGTTTGCAAATACTAAGTCATTGTTTATTTTATTAATCATCAAATATATAAATACTAGCTGTGCCCCACGGGTTCACCCTCGTGGTGATGGATGATGATGAAAAGTATCGCATATATCCTTCCCCAAAACATGATAAAGTAAAACCCTAAAAGTCATAACACTTGAACGACTAGCTGCGCTCCGCGGTTTCACCCGTGTTGTGATGGATGATGATGAAAAGTATAATTGCTATAATTAATACGACTTTGTTTTATGTATGTAGTAAATGCATACGTTATGAAATTTTATGAGTCTGTTTTTCGCTTTTCAGGACCAAGCTGTTTCCTGACGACTTCTTTATGACATAGTTGAGCCGTTTAGTAATTCCTACAATACATATTACACATGTAATATTACACTGTCGCTGATGAACCTCATCACTGTAAGTTACCTTTTTCCTTTATAAATTTACCTACAAGTTTATTACACTACAGGCTATAGAAATATAATTGCCTCCATTGAAAGACATGCAAGTTGCTCGCCTGATGTTAAGCGTTCTGTCTCGTGAGAGATGTACCGCGATCATCGTCATAATTAATAATAATAATAATCTGAGACTACACCCGCATAAGGTCTTCAGGTCTCAAACTACTACTACGTACTAGAAATAGTAACCTGATGACTGATATACAATACTTGTATACAATAGGTACATAATATTCGAACAGACATATTCATACATGCAAATGTTTGACTTTCCCGGGGTTCGAACCCGGGACAATTGAACTCGGAAGTCGAGAATCTGCAACTTCCCCAGCCGACCTGTAAAAATTTCTTCATTGAAAGTTTAGACCTATTCACTTGTAGACAAGCTCGTACCATACTTAGCTGCTTATTCGCCCAGAAATTTCACATACTACTGTATTCTTCGACCATAATACAGTAGAGCTTATTGACAATACACTATAACCCTGAGACAGAGTATCTGATATCACTAAGCTAACATTAACAGAAGAGACCTACTTTCCAGTATTTATTATGCAGATATTTGCCAAAAGGTAATCAAACTCACCTTATAATTTTTTGAATGTAAATCATTATTATTATCGACGGTAAACTCATATTAGTATGATTTATTAGGTAAATTATACTTTTCACATATTTTTTTATTCCATTAACGTAATTGTCCTATCTTTTATTGATATTCTATTTCAATGTATTTTTTTTTTATTATTCTAAGAGTATTTTTATACACTTTGCGGACAATGTAATTTTAAATTTGGCTACTTTCGGTAATATAATTTGTAACTTATTAGTAGCATGAGAAATAGCATTTTATTGTTCAATATGAATATGCATTGGATTTTAATGTCTCGACCCCCCAACCTTTATAATTAATTAAA
Source organism: Selenia dentaria (assembly GCA_917880725.1). Lineage (NCBI taxonomy): Eukaryota > Metazoa > Arthropoda > Insecta > Lepidoptera > Geometridae > Selenia > Selenia dentaria. Next base: position 31,923,736 of record OU862879.1, read on the forward strand.
TTTTTATCTCATTTCAGAAACCACTTCTCATCGTGATGGCTGTCTGTTCTAATCTGCCGATCTTCAAAGTTATCAAGAACCAGTATCCATGCGATATTACCCAAAAGATTTGATAGCTAATTATTTTTAATGTTTCTTAAGTTTTGAATGCATTACGTTCACATATACTTGTGTTTAGGTTTTATCTGTCTATAATACCTATAAATAACTTTATATCATATGGGTTTAATACAGTTAAATTGTTTTCCCACAAACATTGACAATACTGACCTAAATGTTTTACATTCCTCTTATTGTACTGCTAATAATCATCTCATTACCATCAATCTTATCTTGCCAGAAGGGTAAGTACAACTTGACAAACATTTACGTATTCTTTACACTTCCAAACATTACAAACATTGATTATTCAGACATATACACGATCACCGCTGTATTTTGCTGGTTACAAATGTAATCCTTTATGATGCATTTACAGCGAGGGCACTACAACATTTAGTAACTATTCATTCACCTAACACATCACGCAAACTGCCTATATGTGCGATAAGTATACTCTGGGTTCTAGAGACCGACTATGAAGTGTACGTAAGTGCTAAGAAGGCTGCACATACATTAAACTTACAAACAAAACATTTAACTCTGAATATCATATCATCATTTCGTAGTACTTACTGTTGCAATATTACCTATTCAAAATTTGTATTTTCAATCAGAATTGTCATTTTTTGTAGAGATATACAACCTATTATGGACTAGCTAGAACAACATAACTTTCACCTACCATCGCTATCTAGGAAATATCACCTATTTTCCGTTCATCAACAGTATCCTATCTCAAATAATCCCTATCTCTTTCACGCCAACAATTGTGACGAGAGAAGCATCTCTCGCCACTTTCGATTCTGTGCATGGCAGTGTTTGAAATGACTGCCTAGTGTACTGATAATTAAATTAAATAAATAACATTTCTAACCACGAAACTCGAATCCTGGTAACGGCGCCACCAATTGTAATAGTTCGCCCTTAATATCTGGACAATCCTCGTACATGCCATTTTTGTAAATTCAGCTAAGCCAATACTTAATTATTTTAATGCTCTAATAAACCTCTACCTATTAATATTTAGTGATCTAATCTAATCTAATTTGGCCAGTGATCGTCTAGTCTATGGAGGACCTTAACGTTGTGAACCGTCGTAGTACCTAGTTCTTTTCAGGAAGACTTGAGACAAAGATACTGTTTTAGAACTATAGGTTCCTAATAAAATCCTAAGTAACAACTAATAATAATAATGACATATATGAATAATAAAACGTTTATTAAATTGTTGTAAATAAATAAGTAATCAACTAATTATATTATTTTCATGGATTTCCCAATTTAGTCTTAACCTACTTTAGAGAATACGTAGTTTTGGTTAGGATAAACCTCATCAAATTATCTAGTCATTTAAATATATATAAACCTTGGTATTATTTGATAATGAAGATAGTAAATTTGAGTTGAGTTAATTTCAAAACCATTTTCATTACTTTCCTACAAGTATTCTTAAAGATGAGGAGAACGAGTACGAATGGAACAAGTAAAATGTTTTTGGTAGCTTACTAATTATAATGGTTGGTATTTTATTGTCATTAGGTCACTCATCTATTTCTGGTTTATTCTTAGATTTGACTGTTACCATTTACAATAGGAGTTATGCTTCTTTAGATTTTCCATCCTATTAATATTATAAACGTGAAAGTTTGTATGTATGGATGTATGGATGTTTGTTACTCTTTCACGCACAAACGGGGGGGCTAATGTTGATGAAATTTGGTATGGGGGTAGATGAGGCGCTGGATTAACACATAGGATACTTTTCATCATCATCATCATCATCATCCATCACCACGCGGGCGAAACCGCGGGGCGCAGCTAGTATAACATATAGATATAGTGAACTATTATTTTCGGTTCTAAATGCACATAACCATTTGCACTATATTGTTGTATTTTTTTGAATACTACATAAGATTATATAGCTCTGATAATAGTCGAGTATTCTGTTGTAATTTCTTTCATTTAATTTACATAATAAGTATTCTCCTTAGTTATGTTTGGTTAAGACGATTGGTTATTTTGAACGCTTTCATTTAATATAATTGCATTAGACTGTTCACAATTTCACATGTATACAAAGTCTAATGCAATTTAGTGGAAGGAATCTTTTAGTGTTTCCGAAGACTTGCAACGACGGATTGTAGGGTTAAGGCACCTTTACTGAGCGCTCAAATGCTCCCCTTTGGCACACCAGATCCCTTCCTGACTCCTGGCGCTGGCGCACACTATACGAATTCAATGCTGAGATATTGCTTCCTAATAGATTTGTTAGGTATATATTTTACAATGTTATTTCTGATATCGCCTCACAGTTTTACTTTAAAGGCATGCATTTCATATCCTGATTTTTGATATTTCATACAGACTTTATGTTGAAAAATAATTTATTTCATGCTAGTTATCATAGCATAATAGTAATTCATATTTTGAAATAGTTTCTTTGTCTATTGTTGTTTTGATAGGTATTTATTTATACCTTACTGAATAATTATAACAATCAGACAGATTTTGTCCTTAAGATATACAAATTTGAAGATTTCTAGCATATTTAACTAGAATTGATAGAATCTACCAATGACAAATGGGAAAGTCTCTCTGCACTTTTAGCTTCAAGAAAATCCACGGAACGAATTTTATTCCAGCCGTTGGCAAACGTTATCAACAATTAGCCTCAATATTTTTAGAAGCGTAATGTACTATAGTTGTTCATTTACAATACATCTTTCAGACAATTTATTCTGAGCTGATCATTTTGGTTGGATATTTATATTATTTAATTTTCATTGTATATTTCATTTTATATTATTTAAACTTTTATTCCAAAGTCTAAAGTAATGCAATAAATAAAGTTAGACTTTCAGGTTATTTATACAGTACGTTTGCTACTGATCAAAATATTAGTTATATATTAATCATTTTGTCATACATTTAAATAGTAAATTTAAATTAATACATTTGAAGTCAACATTTACTTGCTCATAGGAATTATAACAGAATTCTTAAGAATATTGAATAGTCCCTAACTTTCCTATCCTATAATGCCTACAATCTCCTATCAATCTAACTAAAGTGTCATTCAAAACTAGGGACCCGTGTCCCACATTTACATTTAATCGTGTAAGTGTTGACTTTCTCCTTAGCAAAGGGTCCAGTCCCTACCGAAGGGAAAATCTGCACAGCAGAGTGATCCCGCTAGCTGGTTTCCCTAACAGAACGAAATCGGGTCTATCTCCCCCGTTTAGACCTAAATCCTAGGATCGGGTGTGTAATGAACCATCATCGATTTGCGACTTTGGGATTGAATCCGGTCCGGAAATTATACCTGATAAGTGCGAATAAATAAATATAATAAAGATAGACCGCCCATAACAGTTTCTTAGTATCAGTAACTCGGTGTATAAGACATGACACACTGGACGAGCCCCGAGCACCGATACCAGAAAAAGCTATGAGAGGAGACTGCTAGTCGCTTGCTGAGCAAGAATACGACTCCTGGTTCGCCTCAATTCCCAGGCTCGAAGATAAGTATAGACCTTCATATGGCACCGTTAGTCTCCAGTCTATACTACGAAAAACACTCGTTTTTCGATTTACCGATCAACACACAGTACAATAACTTTACAAATAAAATTTACTTTAACGCAACACTATAACGACATAGTAATTACACCAACCCGAACGCGATAATTTTACGGTATCCGAACACTATGGAAACTACTAAGTCGATATAGTCAATAGACTAATAATTACGTGTCACTGTACTAAGCGTAGATTCCTTGCCGATTGCTTGATGTATAATGAATTTCCCTCTAGTACTTACGTCCTTTATATATCATCAACTGAAGCTCGATTGACGCCGGCTGAGGCTCATTTGAGGCCGCTTCGACTAATCATAGTGTGTGTCTCTTGAAGCTGCGACTTTCTTAGCCAATAACAGAACTCTGACTATTCTTTATTATATATTTTCATAGTCATCAAATTCATTACAAGGGATTTTGTACCTTTTCGTCATTACAATAGCATTTAATTTGGTATGTAGCCTGTTTTATCCAGGTTGTTTGTTATTAATTCTTGGAACCATTGGTTCTCGAAACAAAGCTTGATTGAGGTTCCTTTATAGGAGTTTTGTTTGGGATAGCAACAATAATATCGCTTCATTTGCTCGTGTTTGTAAATTATGCTTCTATATATTTGTGGACTGAGCGGAACGCAAAGTGTTTCGTTACATATGGTTACACACGGCCTTTCACACCGCACTTCGGTCGAGACCCGAAAATGTGTTCTGTGTATAGTTCAACTTACGTGCCGCGATCTGTACGTCACTTTCTGCTATTAAGCAGAAAGTGACGTACAGATCGCATTACGCACATAGATATTGACAATTATGTCAATATCATAGACTTATATTATATGGTCAACAGTTTCCGCAACGTACGCGATATAAATACTTTTTTTTGGTATTTTTTCCACAACTTGGGTCACATGTTCAAAGTTTTCATATGGATCCCTAACTTTTTGAAAATATTATATAGCCTATGTTCATTAGGAAAAATGTTGGATTCTAATACTGAAAGAATGTTTTTAATCGGCCAGTAGTTTCGAAGCCTATTCAATACAAACAAACAAATCTTTCCTCTTCGTAATATTAGTTTAGATGTAGATGTAGATAGATGTAGAAGACTCGTTTAGAATACAGTCATGTTAAGCATTTTTCAACTCTTATAAAAAAATATATTTAATCAACGTTTCAGAACTGAAATAGCAAGTAAGCCATACGTATACTGTTATTCGTTTTAACTGACACTGATGGACTTATTTCTGAAGAAAACGGTTCTTTATCTCAGTTAGGGATTTAGCTAAATAAAAACAACATTATACTGTCAAATATTTATATAGCGGAAAGTTCCGTTCTCAATGCTTTCAAAGCTTTTGAAGTATATAAAGGACCTGGAGCAGATGAGATCCCACCAAAATTAATTAAAAATTGGGCCCGACCCTTGCACTACCCATGTCATTAATATACAATAAATCACTCCATTCTGGAGTATTTCCAAAGATATGCAAATCTGCTAAAGTGGTTCCGGTATTTAAAAGTGGTAAAGATGATAAAACCAGTAATTACCGACCAATTTCTATAATCTCAACGTTTGCCAAAGTATTAGCGTCATTAATATTTCTTATTATATCCCAACATTTTAAGCAATTTATTACTAAATACCAACATGGTTTTATTAAGAAACGTTCAACATGTACTAATTGGTTAACTTTCGTGGAGAACATTATTGAGGCTGTTCATGGCAACAATCAGGTGGATGTTGTCTACACAGACTTTAGTAAAGCCTTTGACAAAATCTCTCATGCTGTGCTTCTGTATAAGCTGGCAGCATATGGCTTTAGCGGTCCTATGTTTAATTAGTTTAAGTCCTATTTAAATGGAAGAGATTTTTATGTTGTGGCAGCGGGCTTTACCTCTTCAATACATCCTAAAATTACCTCAGGGTGTGCCCCAAGGGTCACACCTTGGTCCCCTTCTGTTTATCATCTTTTTAAATGATTTGCCAGACTGTTTAAATCACTGTACACCCTTTTTTGTTTGCAGATGATCTCAAAGTTTTAAAAGTTATCAAAACTTTTGATGATGTTAAAATGTTACAGGAGGATTTAAATAATTTACATAAGTAATGCGAGTCAAACAGAATGATTTTTAATACAGGAAAATGTTCCCAAATAACTTTAAGTAGAACAATAAATAATATTATAAAAAACTACAAAATATGCAAATGCAAAATTGAAAATAGTTAACACAGTTCGGGATCTGGGTGTGACGTTTGACAGTAAACTTACTTTTGTTCCACACATAGATAAAGTCATTAAAACGTCTTCCAAAATGTTTTTCAAAATGTGTTTGGATTTCTTATTCGCACCGGTAAAGAATTTTGTAATCCAAAAACAAAGCTGACAATATATAATACGCTTGTTTGCCGTGTTCTTGAATATTGTTGTCTGTTCTGGAGGCCTCATTACGCTGTTCACATACTTAGATTAGAAAGGGTGCAAAAAAGATTTATTTGGCACTTTGCTTTCTCCACGGGGCAAAAAGAAAGATTAAAATCATACAAAAACTAGATTGGACTTTTTCAATTTGCAAACATTGTCAGAGCGCCTTGACAGGATAGATTTGATAACCTTACATAAAATATTTAGTAATGCGATAGACTGCCTCGATCTGCTTTCCCGTTTTAAGCTTAGAATACCTTTTAGATATCCTCGAAAGCCTCTGACACCATTTTAACCCCTCTGTCGCAGGACTGTGTTAGGTGCCAATTCACCGTTGCCCCGAATGTGTAGGCTTATAAATGATTGTAGCAACTCGATAAACATTTTTAGGGATTATCTGCTTGAATTCAAGATTAAATTTAACTCACTTAGGGCCGTTATGGTCAACAACTCTCTCTGACTGTTCTACTTAAATTACTTATATCTATAAATTACGTAAATCTTTCAATTTTGTAATGACTACTAAGTTATAATTATGTGCATGTCATATATCTCGGTTAACTACTCTTTTTTAATGTTATTAATGTTTATGCATGCGGTGTTTCTTTCTTAAATAGGTAATACATTTAGCGAATAATATGTACTTACATGTATCCTAGTATAAAATGTGATGTAATTACCCTTGAGAAGCCTAATAAATAAATAAAAATAAAGTAAAGTGCTTTAAAAACTTTTATATGCTTTAAAAATATATTGTCAAATGTTTCCTAGTAAGTAAACTTTATTGGAAAAAATAACTTATAAGACACGTACGTTTTACTTTTTCAAAAATACCTTTTGAAAAACTAAAACACTATCACGCTATAACTAGGCTATTTTCTACCGACTTCCAAAAAGGAGCAGGCACTCAATTCGACTGTATTTTTTATGTATATACCTCTCGATAAAACTCTCAAAATTAAGCTGGCAAATGAAAGCTGGTGCTTCCCGTATAGTTCCATTTAAATTTCATCAAATTTGGTTTAGTAGTTTTTGAGTTACACTCCAATAGCTGAATAGAATGGAAGTCGGTTTTAAATATTTCAAATTGTATTTGTATCACTTACTCTCAAAATTCAAAATTCAAAATTCAAAATTCAAAAATTATTTATTCAGTTTAGGCATCATAGACACTCTTATGAACGTCAAAATTTTTAAATGATTCTACCGCTGTCTTCGGAAAAGAACCACCGCCGAGAAGAAGCAGCAAGAAACTCGTGGGCCATTATTTTTTTCAAGTCTTTGTACATTGAGGTTACATAATATGAGTAGTATTAAAATAACGAATTTATTCAATAGTTGGCTACTAGGCAGAAGTGGAAAGCTTCCAGGCATCTTTGTCTTCTAAGTAGTGACTCAATTTATAATAGGCTTTTTTCATTAGTATATTTTTGACACGTAACTTGAATTTCCCTTCAGTGAGCTCAGTAATGTCTTTCGGGATTTTATTATAGAAACGTACACAATTGCCTAAGAAGGACTTATTTTTAGTTTTCGTGAGTCTAAATTTAGATACAGCTATCCTATCCTTATTTCTAGTATTAATATTATGCATATCACTATTTATTCTAAACTTCTTTATATTTTTACGAACGTACATTATATTTTCTAGGATATACAAAGATGGAAGAGTTAATATATTAATTTCTTTGAACATTTGTCTTAAGGATTCGCGGGGACCCATTTCGTAGATGGCTCGAACTGCCCGCTTTTGCAATATAAAAACTGTCTCTATGTCCGCCGCTGACCCCCACAGCAGGATACCATATGACATTATGCTGTGGAAGTAAGCAAAGTAGACCAGTCGAGCAGTAGCTATATCTGTCAATTGCCTAATTTTATGAACCGCATATGCAGCTGAGCTCAGTCTTCCAGATAGTGCATCAATATGAGGACCCCATTGTAATTTAGAGTCTATGCTAATACCTAGAAAGACTATTGCCTTGTCAATTTTCAATTTATTTCCGTCGGGTAATACGTTTGGCTCTATATGTCTTACATTAGGCATGGAAAATTTTAAACATTTCGTTTTCTTTGCGTTGAGAAGCAGGTTGTTTGCGGCGAACCAATTTGAAACAATAGTTAACGCGTTGTTGACTTGAACTAGTTCTCTATCTTTCCTATCTACTTTAAAAATCAGAGAAGTATCATCCGCAAAAAGAACTATGTCAGCAAGGCCCTCAACCATATGTGGTAAGTCATTGATATATGCTAAGAATAAGAACGGACCCAAGATCGACCCCTGTGGAACCCCCATTCTGACCAAAGATCCAGAAGATGTCACGTCATTAATGCCAACTTTTTGCTGCCTATCAGATAAGTATGATTCTACAAGATTCAGAGCAGCTCCACGAATTCCATAGTGGTGTAGCTTATAAATTAGAGTGCGGTGCTCTACACAGTCGAAAGCTTTGGAGAGATCACAAAATACGCCAATGGCATCCTGTGAGCTCTCCCAAGCCTCCAGCACATGCTTGACTAACTGGACTCCTTGATTAATTTAATTAGAGTAAACTTTTTTAAATTAGAGAAAACATTGCCGTTTGTTCTTTTTCAATGGCATGCTTAAAATGAGTACGCTTTTTTTAATAAAAATCTGTAGAGCATGCTCGTTTTACGAATGCTAATAAGCATACTATTTTAGTAGGATGTCTATCAGTACCTTAATTATCGTCGAAATCTTTTGTTCTAAGCGTAAACATGATGCCGGGTCACGATCAGGTGATGAGAATCAACACCAAAACGTAACAATGTAACATAGTACAGAGGCTTAATTTAAGAACCACATATGCAGCAGAACTAAGACCTACCAGATAGAGCAACTCAATCAGGACCATATTGTCAACGTTTATACCCAGGAAGACTATTACTTTGTCAATGATAAGTTCATCGATTAGTGTTGTTTCATGTTCTTACATAATATGTGTATTTGAGTAACATAAGGTTTAATATTTATATGTACCTAGTATTTTGCATTGGATAGCTAATTAATATCACAGAACCTAACGATATTAATAAAGAATTGTTTCTATTTTTTGCGACAATAGAACGATAACACTAAATTCCTCAACTGTATATTGCTACATGTAGCTGAATTATATAGCAAACTAAAAATATGATAAGAATAAAAAAGGTAGCTTGACTTCTAAAGCATATCCTTTTCAATTAAACACCCCGGAATATATAGCGCTATTGATCCCAAACTGTAGCTACCTTTTCGATAAATATGACTTAATATGTACATGTTATATAGCCACAGCTATTTAGCATAACCACACAAATTCAATTCAAATTCAAAAATTATTTATTCAGTTTAGGCATCATAGACACTCTTATGAACGTCAAAAATGTTTAAATGATTCTACCGCTGTCTTCGGAAAAGAACCACCGCCGAGAAGAAGCAGCAAGAAACTCGTGGGCCATTATTTTTTCAAGTCTTTGTACATTGAGGTTACATATGAGTAGTATTAAAATAACAAATTTATTCAATAGTTGGCTACTAGGCAGAAGTGGAAAGCTTCCAGGCATCTTTGTCTTCTAAGTAGTGACTCAATTTATAATAGGCTTTTTTCATTAGTATATTTTTGACACGTAACTTGAATTTCCCTTCAGTGAGCTCAGTAATGTCTTTCGGGATTTTCTTATAGAAACGTACACAATTGCCTAAGAAGGACTTATTTTTAGTTTTCGTGAGTCTAAATTTAGATACAGCTATCCTATCCTTATTTCTAGTATTAATATTATGCATATCACTATTTATTCTAAACTTCTTTATATTTTTACGAACGTACATTATATTTTCTAGGATATACAAAGATGGAAGAGTTAATATATTAATTTCTTTGAACATTTGTCTTAAGGATTCGCGGGGACCCATTTCGTAGATGGCTCGAACTGCCCGCTTTTGCAATATAAAAACTGTCTCTATGTCCGCCGCTGACCCCCACAGCAGGATACCATATGACATTATGCTGTGGAAGTAAGCAAAGTAGACCAGTCGAGCAGTAGCTATATCTGTCAATTGCCTAATTTTATGAACCGCATATGCAGCTGAGCTCAGTCTTCCAGATAGTGCATCAATATGAGGACCCCATTGTAATTTAGAGTCTATGCTAATACCTAGAAAGACTATTGCCTTGTCAATTTTCAATTTATTTCCGTCGGGTAATACGTTTGGCTCTATATGTCTTACATTAGGCATGGAAAATTTTAAACATTTCGTTTTCTTTGCGTTGAGAAGCAGGTTGTTTGCGGCGAACCAATTTGAAACAATAGTTAACGCGTTGTTGACTTGAACTAGTTCTCAATCTTTCCTATTTACTTTAAAAATCAGAGAAGTATCATCCGCAAAAAGAACTATGTCAGCAAGGCCCTCCACCATATGTGGTAAGTCATTGATATATGCTAAGAATAAGAACGGACCCAAGATTGACCCCTGTGGAACCCCCATTCCGACCAAAGATTCAGAAGATGTCACGCCATTAATGCCAACTTTTTGCTGCCACATTTTTAATACTTACTTACCGACAGAACTAATCCGCGTTTGACGTTGAAAAACTGAAGGCCGCTGAGTGAAACCGTGTCACCGTGCACTTGATCTAAAAACCTTTGAACCTGGAAAACATACAAATAGATTTTATTTAGATTTTTTACAAGAAGCTGTAGGATTACGCAGCTTGCATAAACATAATAGTATCTTGAATTAAGCATCAGCAAGCCAATTTGAGGTCCTCATATTACAAATGTTTCATCACCCCTACATAAATTGTTAAATGTAGTATACTTGCGCTGTACATTTTTTTTTTGTCGATATACAGTGTTACCAACAGACAAAGATAGCGTTCGATTAAATCTAATAAACTTATGGGGGATACATTGGTCATTTTTACGAATAAGGTCTGAGCAGTCAATACCATTAAATACTATTAAAAGTTAATGTTTGATATATTTCTTCCCTAAGTCAAAGGTAATAAATGGAAAAAAAGCCTATAGTAGGTTTCAGAGTTATAATAAGTATGTATTAACTATAAAGATCCCATTGTTATAATCGTCTACCGTTTGAAAAGTCACGTTCATTATAATTTTGTAATAATAATGCGTTAAATTGACGTCAGACTTACGTGTTGTCGATATTCCGATCGACAATTTGTGTCGGTTGGAACGAAGAAGTGAATACAATCAGCACTAATCAAGTACCAAACATCCATCTATACTTCTTTGGTTTAAGTTTGATGAAATAAATACGAGTATAAAATATAATTATTATACTCGTATATGAATGTTCTGTCTGTAAAATAGGACTTTAAAATCCATGTACAACTTTACTTGTCGTACACTTGAATTAAGCATGTAGCCTGGTAAGACTATATTTTTTGAATTTCTTGTCGTATTAGATACAACTAGTAGGCAGAAAGACAACACACCTTTAAAGTTAAATGTAAAGTTCAAAGTGCGAATCCTGAAACTGAGCATTACTGAAACATACTTCGAATCTCAGTGATTTAGATACCTTCTACGGTCGCAACCTTTTTAAGCATAACGGGGTAAAGTTTGTACCAAAACTTGTTTCATAATACCTACTAAGTAGCGGCAAAGTTGGTCGACTATGGTTCTGACATTTTTGTTAGCAAGGGCTTCAACATCTGCTTGTTATTATTTACACGGTGCGACGTGAGTACGGTGTAAAATGTACCGCTTTATTTGCAATGTTTGTAACAAACTATACAATTTTGATGAAACAGAAGAACTCTTCGTAAGTGTAATCATTTATTTAAATTTGGACTTTTTCATACATGTAACCCGTAAAGCTGCCTTGGGAGCTCACTAGGTTAATGATGCGAAGATTGCATGAAGCGCTCGTAGCGGAGCTTGACTTGGCGATCTTAACCGATCAACAAGTTAAGCAACGCTTGCTGCGGTCAGGACTTGGGTGGTTAACCGCTAGCGGCGTTACTCAATTGAGCGCTTCCGTGCTTCGGAGGGCACGTTAAGCCGTCGGTACCGGTTGTTTGTCTTAGGACAATAGTCGTTAGGCTGTGTCGAAGGCATTCGGGCAGCCTGAAAACTACAACATGGGTTGGCCACTAACCTATCCACCAAGCTGCACTGAGCCCGCGTGGTGGATTATTTTATATTTATTATTTATTATTTTATATTTACTGCTTCGCAAAATTTTGAAACAGATATGGTGACATTTTTTCCCTAAATAGACTATTTCACAAAAAGTATTTGATGCTACTAAATCTATACATCTTGTAAGTACCGTTAGTGACTGAATTAAATCTTTTCTATTCATCGAATCGCATTATATAAATACAATTACTTAAGTTCAAGGGCTTTCAGTACAAATTTGTACAGAGTTAGACTAAACTTACTCTGAAGATGCGTGAGGTTGGCGGAGAAGTTCAGTATCTCTTGTAGTATATGGACGATTTTTTTTTTGACGCAGGTTAATCCTTTATGGATACCACCGGCCCCGGGGGGAGCACGGTGGTTATGTGGGAGTCTCTGCCAGAAGGACACCATACCCACCAAACCTCTGCGGTGTTCCATCACTGCCGCTTTTGGCGGGAACGCGGGACAGATTTCGCACACGACCGCGAACCTGCTACTTCGGCCGCGGAGGATAGGAACAGCGGCGCCTCTCAATACCGACAGTCCTCTTCCCCTGTGACCCCACCGCGTCCGCCATGTAACGGTGGCGGCCCCGTCAAGGCCGCGGAAGGCAGGGAGAGCGGCTTACCGTAACACCGGCACTCCTCTGCCACCGCGTCCTCTAACTCTCAGCCGCGGTGCTGCCCATACGACACCGCAGCCCGCCTCAGTTGCAGTGGCGCCCATACACCACCGCTACCTACAGTGACCGCTCCCGTGTGGACTTGGAGGGCAAAGCCCATAGGAGCGGTCCCACCTCGGGCCCGCCAGCTATCGGCTATCACTGGCAGGCCCATTGGTTCCTCTTAGCTTCACCGTGGTGACCCAAGCCACGGCTACTGAGCCCCCCCCCCCCCCCCCCGCCACGGCAAGGCGGGAACACTCGGGGGGGATCTGGACGAATAGATTGACTATAAAGGACCGTACTTTAAGTCATGTACACTTTATTTATAGTAATGTGAAACGAGTTGTGAAGTCAGTTTAATTTTATGTATTTTTATACAATTATTTGAATTTTAATGAACTTATGAATGTATTGTATATGTATTAAATATCGTTATTGTCAACCAATACCACTAACTATTTATATAACCTATACTATCATTAAAATAAATTAACCGACACCTATTGCGCGCCAAAACACAAGAAGTACTTTTGAAAAGCCTTTATTATGTGTATGTGACATTACTTATTTACTTCAATTACAGCACATATCTATATATATAAAAGAAGATGTCCTGACTGACTGACGAACTGACAGACAACGCCACGGCCTAAACCACTGATCGTAGAGACTTGAAATTTGGAGGGTGCATTGTCCTTGATGCGTAGAAGTGTACTAAGAATGGGTTTATCGAAATTCTCCTCCTAAGGGGGTCAAAAAGGGTGAAAACGTTTGTATGAAACTCTTTCGTTTTTTAAATTATAGTTGTGAAAGTTTTGTTGTATTTTAGTAGGTCATTCAAAATAAAAAATGTTGGTCTAATTTTTTTTTTGCTAGTGGTGGTTTAAGTGGGAGAAATGGAAGGGTGTAAGTTTGTATGGAAAGTTTTTTGTTTTCAAATATACAGTGGTAAAAATTAGCATTTGGATAGTTTAAAGTGATCATTTTGAATATTTATTGACAGGTATGACTTAAGGGGGTGAAACGGGGGATAATTTTTTTTTCAAAAGTTCTTTGTTTTTGGACCTATGGTGATGAAAATTGAGAACTGGAAAGTTAATTTATTTCTTTTTTTATATTATATATTTTAGAAACAAATTGTTTATTTCTCTGTATGTTTGTCTGTCTGTTTGTACGGGCTGATCTCCAAAACGGCTGGACCGATTTAAATGAAATTTCGTATGGTGGTAGCTTATACCCTGATCAATATATAGGATACTTTTGATCCCGGTAAATTAAAAAGTTTCCGTGGGATAATAAAAAATCTGTAATTGCTGTATCCCGCGATGCCACACGAGCGTAGCCGCTGGCTGGTCAGCTAGTAATAATATATAACACTAACCTCGACACAGTAATTAGCAGACGAGACATCATACAACACTTTTGCAGGTGCTTTACTCGCAGTGTGTACTTTAGAAGCAGCCAGTGACACTGCCAGCCATCGTAGCACGAGAAAACCGAAGGAAAATACGAAATACACCGCATGCTCGTAGCCACGGAAGGGACTGAGAAATAAGAGAAAGAGTATGTTAAAGGGCTGTCAATTATACTTTGCTGCAACATTTATTAGTTAAATTAGGCAGTAAGATTAAAATTAATTATTAAATTTTGACATTACTTTTATTCAAACAGGCCGTTTTTGCGAGACATATTAAAAAACAAGACATTAACTACGACTATACGGAACTTCAAGGACTTCTTGACTGAAGGCGTTCCATAGTCCACAAACGATAAACCAAGAAGCAAGTTATACTCTTCAGACTTCTGTATAACTTGCCGTAGCGTGTGGATGTGGTCTATGTTAGTACTTATAGCCTTTTTGGAAACCGGCTTGTTCCGGAGGCTGGACTTCATCAAACCTGCGACTAAGACGGTTCGTGATGCTTATAAATATGACTCAAAAGCGAGATGGGTCTGTAATTCTTAAGTAAACTGTTGTCACCTTCCTTAAAGAATAGTTTTTGCTCTATAAGAGCTTGACGTGGGAAGCCCACATCGGCGCCCTATGTGCGAATCTCGGTCACGCTTGCTTCGTTCTGTGGTGACTTTCCGCAACACTACCGACGCATATGGTGAAAAACTGCTATTATGCATCAGTTCAATCACTCTTGTACGGCGTTGAGTTCTGGGGGTGCGCTGCTGATTGGCGGCGCGTCTTCAGAATGCAAAAGCGCGCGATAAGTGCCATAGTGCGCGTATCACAAGATACCTCTGTGAGGGCTTTATTTCGCTCCCTAAAAATTATGACTGCCCTCTCTTGTAGTCTTGCAAGCAGCGTTGTATGCCAGAAAAAACCTAACAGACTATTTGAGGTTAGGCGAGAGTAGTGCCGCGGCAACTGGCCAAAACTGCTAAAGGTACATGTTATGGCTCCGACAGTCTACAACTGCATCCCGGCTGAGATACGAGAAGCACCTTCAAATAGTCATTTAAAAACAGATTAAAAGGGTGGCTCATCGAGCAAGCTTTCTATTCGTTTGAAGAACTAACGGACACAAATATTTATATGTAAGTGATATTGAAGTCTACTCGTATATATATATATAATATATATATATCGGCGCAACTACAACAGTTCGTCGAGAATAATTAAGTTTAATCATTTGATTGCCCTAAAAATAGTTTATAAATCATCAGTTGATTATTTTTGAGTTGATTACGATGTAAAATTAATGTTATGATTGTAATTTCAATACTTTACCATAAATCATCAGTTGATTATTTTTGAGTTGATTACGATGTAAAATTAATGTTATGATTGTTTCAATACTTTACCAACAAACTTGTAAACTCGTGCACGTGCGCCGAGTCCTATAAGTACGGCCGCACTGTAGGCGCTCGTCTCAGTCGCTCTCGAGTCGCCGTACAGAACGGACCTCCTGTTGACGTTGTTACGCTGCTCGTTGAATATACGAAGCTTATAAAAGTACTTGTGAAGTTTTACTTCGAGGACCCAAAAATGAGTGATCATCATGAAAACAACAATTGTGACGTCAGCAATGCTGACGTCACACTTTTTAAAAACACTCCGGAGGTGCTTTCTCCGTCATCAGAAGTGGGATCAGAACAAGCTCTGGTCCCAACCACATCCTCATCGACTTCGGTTCAACCTGTCACGACTGGAACAGCGCAGGGCAGTACCAGGCTGATAGGCCCTGCCTCATTGAACACTTCAGGAGTACCAGCAAACAACTTTAATACCATGCAGCCCATCACAACGGGAATTACCACAGACATGACGTCCACACCAATCGCTGCGGGAGATGATCTCGATACACTGCAAAACAACGCTGCAATCGCCCCTGATTCAGTGTCATCCACATCTCAAGCTGGCCAGTCAGTCCGGATAACTCACAACGACGAACACGCATCAACGGATTAAAACCGGCGAGTATAAAATTCATTATGTTTCACGATATTTTCAACTAGAATCTACAAGAATAAAAATGTCTGGAGAGTGATACCTCTGAGCTAAACCATGAGTTACCCTTGAGCTAACCACGGATCCTTGATGCATCCACAAGTGAACCCTGAGATACCGTGGGGACGCCTTGTGGAACTATGGGTAGACACGTATACACCACAGATTCTAAATTAATAAGGCAGTGCACTTAAGATGTCTTAGTGTACTGTTGTAATCTACAAAAATGTCTGGAGAGTGATACCTCTGAGCTAACCATGTGTTACCCTTGAGCTAACCACGGATCCTTGATGCATCCACAAGTGAACCATGAGATACCGTGGGGACGCCTTGTGGAACTATGGGTAGACACGTATACACCACAGATTTTAAATTAATAAGGCAGTGCACTTAAGATGTCTTAGTGTACTGTAGTAATCTACAAAAATGTCTGGAGAGTGATACCTCTGAGCTAACCATGTGTTACCCTTGAGCTAGCCACGGATCCTTGATGCATCCACAAGTGAACCCTGAGATACCGTGGGGACGCCTTGTGGAACTATGGGTAGACACGTATACACCACAGATTCTAAATCAATAAGGCAGTGCATGATGTCTTTGTGTACTGTTTACTAATCAAAAGACTCCTAAGGTTACATAACAGTTGTGTTAATGTAACAAACAAGATAAAGCAACGTAAGTTGTTTACAGACTCACTACTCAGAGAATATCTCATTCTTTGCAGGCCAGCCATAATTAACAGCAGTCTGCGAGAGTTAACGAGTCAACAAGGCTGGTGCAGAGCGCGCATCGCCTGTCAGTATGGCCGTATCGACGCGGATACAAAAATTAGCCAACAATAATTAGTCAACGTGTAAAACGACAACATGCTGTTGCCTTTATGAGCATGAGAACCACGGAAGCCGAGAGTCGGTACCACTCCTACGAGTTGGAGACACTGGCAGTGGTACGAGCCATAAAACACTTTCGCCAGTATCTATATGGGCGAAAATTCACCGTGATAACGGATTGCAACGCATTAAAAGGGTCAAAACACAAAAAGGACCTTCTGCCAAGGATTCATCGCTGTCGCAATCCAGTTGAGCTTGCAGTCAATGTTATGACAAGAGACTTGAACTGGCTCAAAATTGAACAGCGACGGGATGAAGAACTGCGTCCGATAATGGACAGTCTCAGTGACAATAACCCAGTGGAAGACTATGTGTTAGAGGACAACGTTTTAAAAAAGGGACGTCAATGATCCTGTCTTCGGTCAGCAGCTCAGTACCGTCGTTCCCAAATCATTTCAATGGAGCATTATAAACTCATTTCACACTGCACTAAAACACCCTGGCTGGGAAAAGACACTGCAGAAGATCAGAGAAACCTATTGGTTCAACAAAATGAGTTCCATTATCCGAAAGATTTGTGGATAACTGTGTTGTATGCCGAACATCTAAAGGAAGATCCGGGGCCATTCAAGCCCAGTTACACCCCATACAAAAACCAACGGCCACCTTCCAAGTTATTCATATGGACATAACAGGGAAGCTGGGCACTCCAGATGATCAACAATACGTCATAGTCACCATTGACGCTTTCTCAAAGTACGTTTTACTATACTTCAGTACCAACAAAAACCCACACAGCACATTGGCCGCTCTAGAACGCACTGTGCATCTATTTGGTGCGCCGGTTCAAATAATAGTGGATGGAGGAAGAGAGTTCCTTGGCGAGTTCAAGGACTACTGTGACGCCATCGGAATAAATATCCGTATGACCGTATCGGCGGGAAACGAATCACCTATTCAACGAGATCCCAATGCAGAATCAAATGAGCCCATTCCGTCGACCTCACGAGAAGGGCTGCAAGTACAGCCAAACCACGACTCGAACCAAGATGACCCATCAGAATAAATGGTCTACGAGAATCCAAATAATCTACGAGAATCCATAACAATCTACGAGAACCAACGAGGCTGGTGCAGAGCGCGCACCGCCTGTCAGTATGGCCGTATCGGCGCAACTACAACAGTTCGTCGAGAATAATTAAGTTTAATCATTTGATTGCCCTAAAAATAGTTTATAAATCATCAGTTGATTATTTTTGAGTTGATTACGATGTAAAATTAATGTTATGATTGTAATTTCAATACTTTACCATAAATCATCAGTTGATTATTTTTGAGTTGATTACGATGTAAAATTAATGTTATGATTGTTTCAATACTTTACCAACAAACTTGTAAACTCGTGCACGTGCGCCGAGTCCTATAAGTACGGCCGCACTGTAGGCGCTCGTCTTCTCTGGCTGAGTGCCATCTGCGCTCGCCAACCGTCCGGTGACGCTGTAAATGCCGGTAGAGGCAAACAGCATTAGTCCGTTCTAAAAAAAAAAAAAAAATCGCTCTCGAGTCGCCGTACAGAACGGACCTCCTTGTGACGTTGTTACGCTGCTCGTTGAATATACGAAGCTTATAAAAGTACTTGTGAAGTTTTACTTCGAGGACCCAAAAATGAGTGATCATCATGAAAACAACAATTGTGACGTCAGCAATGCTGACGTCACACTTTTTAAAAACACTCCGGAGGTGCTTTCTCCGTCATATATATAGGGTATTTATCTTTTTACTATATTTTGTTTTTTTGTGACGCATTATTATTTTGAAAATTGACATGTAACATTGTTACGAATAAATGAACTATGAACTATGAATAGCACCACTATGCTTTTGTTCCATGCTTCTGGCATTAAACCTGCGAGTATGACGGTATTAAAGTGCTTTTGAAGGACGTACGACGTACGTTCAATGGCGGTAACTGTTACTCTAATTATCCGGTACATACCGATTATCCGGTCCGTCAATGAGGCAACGAGGTGAAGCTTTGATCCCGTCTCTGAAACATATTTTTTATTACTTTATCTCCTAATGCAGTTACCATTATTCAAATAATATACCTAAACATTTTAAATAAAATAAAGTTTTTTTTTTTCATAAAGTTAAGTTTATTTCTGTATAAGTACAAAGATATAAAATAAATCTACCTATCACAATAAAACTAATTCACTAAAATATTTCTAAATTATATATATATATATTACAGATAAAAAACAGCATTTAAGTCCCTGTCTACGGGTAGAGTGCCCAAAAAGCTGGCAACGTTATCTCGTTGAATAACCAGGCTGATATGTTGCCCAAGGTAAGTACCAGCTCTTTGGTCACCTGTGATTTCTTTGAGGTGTCTGGACAGCTCCTTTACTAAACGCCGTGCATCTGGACCCATAGTTTCAACCCCAAACGGAAGAAAAATATAATTATCTCCAAGACAAGCATATTTTCTCCGTTTGAGGTTTTCTGCAGATTCTGCAGCAACACCTGCCGTCCGTGAAGTCTGCTCATGGTGAGAAAGCGCAAGTGTGTCAGCACAAGTTGCATCCCACACCAACGGCTTCCCATGACTCCACGGAATCAACGTTAAACCGTCAGGCCTCTTGTAAATATATATAAATATTTATAAATATAGTTATATAACATATATATAATATAAGCTGTATGTATATAATTTGAATAGTTTCGGAAACAAACGTAAATTATTTTGCAATGTCTCTCAGTAACAGTCCTCCTGGTTCACAGGGGATTTTCCATTTTCTTGATACCAAATACTCTACAGCAAATAAAATTACTGTCCAAATGATAAGAATATCACCAGAGGGGCTATTATACATATATCTCAGTTGCTAACAAATATTGATTGAAATCTTGAAGAATGGCGGCTCTATGCCACTTTTGACAACTCCAATAAGCAAAAATGTTATGTTGATGACTAGAGCTGACAAAACTGACATTGAACCACCATTTTTTTTAATTCCATTCAACATTTATAACTGCAACATTTGCAACTGAGATACATAAAAGCCACAAGACAAGTGGCAAACGCAATTACGGAAGAAATTATAATCTGCATAGCTCCGGGTGGCTCGTGTCGCTTCCACTTGCCAAACTACTTAGCTACCCATCACTCAATAGCAAAAATACTACTAGAATCGGAACCACCACATTTAAATATATTGATTATGAAGAAGAATAGAATCATCATAGAATAGATCAGCCTTTCCTAATACAGCAAGTAGGATCTTTAAATGACTTTTACATCTTTCATATTCGGTAAGTAGGTCCTTATTACCCCCAAATGGGGCTTGTAGGTGACCAATTAGCGCTCTAGGGTAATAATGTAGCTAGAAAAACCCTAGGGTAGTTTACTTCTCTCATATTCGGTAAGTAGGTCCTTATTACCCCCAAATGGGGCTTGTAGGTGACCAATTAGCGCTCTAGGGTAATAATGTAGCTAGAAAAGCCCTAGGGCGGTAAGGAATTAAAAAAACACTTCACTATTTCAAAAAGTTTGCGTACATCTAACCATCATACTGGCAATAGACATCATGCATTCAGCCCAATGACAAAAGAGGTCGCTTCGCTATTCAGCTTTGTCTTCGTATGAGTATAATAGTCATCAATTTTTTTTTTAAATGCCGGTTTTTTTCTACTTACCTCACAATCGAGATGTAAAGCAGAGTAGTTAGCTCGTGTGTAACCATCAATTGCAGCCCGAGATATTTATAACAAAAAAACTACATTGTGTAACAGGTTTCGTTTCAAAACTATTAAACTACATATACCAATAAAACAGATAACTCACGCCAAGGTATGAAGCAGTTGTAAGCAGACAAAAAACAGGTTATTTGCGAATGAGATGAACACCACGCCTCCAATAATCTCGTCCACACACCTCACAAGGCCTACAACCCTGTTATAGTCTTCTCGCATTGTTCTCCAGAATGATGATGGGACTAACTGAAATAGTTTAGTTTGTATTTAGCTCGAAAAACGCTTCCAACACAATGAATATTATGTACGCGACTCTCTAGTATTTCTTTATACTATTGACTCTGTAAGCTGTATACCTCGCTAATATGTCATTGCATAGCTTAAACTGAATAATTCACCGCGCACCTAAAAACAAAGTTCGTAAAACTTAAAATCAAGAAATTTATAATAAATAAATTGACATGTATAATTATCGAAATGGCATTGCAAGTACCGAACTTACCGATTGATAAATTTACATTTTGGCTACATCGATCTTTTGTCGAGCATTGCAAGTAAGTAACAAAATTAAGCGATTGGTAGACAAATTTGATAGGATTTTGGAACTGTTAAATTACGTTAGAGATCGTCTATTTAATCGATTTTAACGATTGTTTTGTCAGCTTTGAAAATGACCTCGATATATCTTATCGACAGGCGACGGGAATGGGGATATTGTTTAGTTGCGTTTGATATTACTAATATTATAAACGCGAAAGTTTATATTTATGGATGATTTGATGTTTGTTATTCTCTTACGCTCAAACGGCTGGCCCAATTTTGATGAAATTTGGCGTGGAGGTAGATAGGTCGCTGGAATTAATACAGGATAATTTTTATCAACGTCATCAGCCATTACCATGCAGGTGTAACCGCGGGGCACAGCTAGTATTCAATAAAAAATAGTCTTCGGCCTTCTTTTGATCGTAGAAGAGCGAAATGCTCGTAGAAATTTTCAAATGATAGAAGGACGCATTGTGGAATGCGAACAATTCGTAATAATCGATATATGTACTGTCAATAATTTGACGATTGTATAAGTCGTCGGTCGAGCTCGACCTGATCCCGAAAATGATCCTAGAGCCACGTTAACACGCCATTTCACCGAAGACTTGCCAGAAGCCAGTATTGGCGAAATCGAGATCGCTCTTGGACAGCTTAAAAATGGAAAAGCCCCTGGAGAGGATGGCGTTACAACAGAGCTACTAAAAGCAGGAGGTAAACCCGTATTGAGGGAGCTCCAGAAGCTTTTTAACGCTGTCCTGTTCGAAGGGAGAACTCCAGAGGCGTGGAGTAGGAGTATGGTCGTCCTGTTCTTCAAAAAGGGAGATAAGACCCTGCTGAAGAACTATCGACCCATATCCCTTCTAAGCCACGTCTATAAGCTGTTTTCAAGAGTGATCACGAACCGTCTTGCGCGTAGACTCGACGAATTCCAACCACCGGAACAGGCTGGGTTTCGGAGCGGGTACGGCACCATAGACCACATTCACACAGTGCGGCAGATTATACAGAAGACCGAAGAATATAATCAGCCCCTGTGTCTAGCATTCGTGGACTATGAGAAGGCCTTTGACTCGGTTGAAATCTGGTCTGTTCTGGAGTCCCTGCAGCGTTGCCAGATAGATTGGCGATACATCCAAGTGATGAGATGTCTTTACGAAACCGCCACCATGTCCGTCCAAGTACAGAATCAGCAAACAAGTCCCATACCGTTGCATCGAGGAGTGAGACAAGGGGACGTTATTTCCCCGAAATTGTTTTCAAATGCAATGGAGGATATGTTCAAGACGCTGAACTGGAAAGGACGTGGCATTAATATCAACGGCGAATACATCTCTCACTTGCGATTTGCTGACGATATCGTCATCGTGGCAGAGACGCTGCAGGACCTGCAACAGATGCTGAATGACCTGGCTGACTCTTCTATACGCATCGGCCTACGGATGAACTTGGACAAAACCAAGGTCATGTTCAACGAACATGTTCTACCGGAACCGATTGCGATACATGGCGCCGTTCTCGAAGTTGTTCAAAAATATGTGTACCTCGGGCAGACATTGCAGTTGGGAAAAAACAACTTTGAGAACGAGGTGAATAGAAGAATTCGGCTGGGCTGGGCAGCGTTTGGGAAGCTACGTCGAGTCCTTACTTCGCCGATTCCACAGTGCCTGAAGACGAAAGTCTTCAATCAGTGCGTCCTACCCGTCATGACATACGGAGCCGAAACGTGGACACTGACGGCTCGAATGGTCCACAAGCTCAAGGTCGCTCAGCGGGCTATGGAAAGGGCTATGCTTGGTGTTTCTCTGAGGGATCGCATCAGAAATGAAGTGATCCGTCAGAGAACCAAGGTCATCGACATAGCCCACCGGATCAGCAAGCTGAAGTGGCAGTGGGCTGGCCATATTAGCCGTAGAACCGACAACCGTTGGGGTAAACGAGTTCTAGAGTGGAGACCGCGTTTCGGCAAACGTAGTGTAGGACGTCCTGAGGCACGGTGGAGTGACGATCTGCGCAAGACGGCTGGCAAAAACTGGATGCGAGAAGCCCAAGATAGACCTA
Source organism: Selenia dentaria (assembly GCA_917880725.1). Classification (NCBI taxonomy): domain Eukaryota; kingdom Metazoa; phylum Arthropoda; class Insecta; order Lepidoptera; family Geometridae; genus Selenia; species Selenia dentaria. The sequence goes on from OU862879.1 coordinate 31,947,305, forward strand.
AGTGGCGTGCAATTGGAGAGGCCTATGTCCAGCAGTGGACTGCTACAGGCTGATGATGATGATGATAAGTCGTCGATATGACGTCCATACTTGCTAGGGCCCATTACCATACGATTCATTAAATTTATCGATCTAAGCAATTTGACAAATTTAACGACTATTACAGTACTTGCACTGCTGCTCACAAAAATTCAAGGTTGAATCGGTTAAGAAATGCGACCTGTAGAGAACAACCGGAAATTCGGACATACGAAAACCATTTTTGCCCAAGCTATTGCAGAACCACTTTCCTCGTGCTTCGCAATTGCTCGGTCAATTATGCGGTCTATTTATACTGCTTTGTACAATAACTTCATCAGTATTAGGAATATTAATAAATACTTTGCTCTTTGATAAAAGCTTCATTTTCTTCCTCTTTTTACATTGGTTGAATATTCTCAGCCAATTTAGAAAATATTCATCCAGGCACCAGAAGCCGATTATTTTATTAGAAGTGAATTTGCGTTTGACTACGACTCACCTGCTGTTAACTGAATATGAGCTGAATAATTAAAGGTTTAAGTACCCAGAAACCACTTATTTAACAACGGACTATAAAGCGCTCCTTTGTTTTGCTTGGTTGACTTGGCTTTATAAAAGACTTAGTGAATCGATTGATTTGAATGTCTAGCACAACGACAATAAAGGAACAAAATTAATTTCCTACGTCTAGTTGTACGTTTTAAGTTGAATTGAGACAGAGATATAATTAAATCATGCAGTAATTTGTGAACTTACTTTAAAATAGATGATGGCTAAGTTCAGTACCACGCGTCAACCATACACCTAAAACTAAAGTTCAGTTTGGAACAGGTTAAGGAATTGCTTAGACGAAAAATATTGTTAAACCAGACCAGCCTTTGTAAAATACCCCAGTATTATGTTTATTTGCTTTAGACTCAATGAAACAACCAACTATTGTTAGGTTGTATTTAAATGACAATTTAATTTTGACAAAATCGATGTGCCGACTTAGCTGAAACTTGCGGAACGCTAGCTTTTATAACTCTTTAATGTAATTCTGCCGCCAGAAGTCTCAAGGCATGTACCGGTCAGGCACTTTCCGTAACTAGGAAAATCAATAAGGGTGGGTCTAAATCTATACTTACGCTATTAAAAATTGTTAAATATCATTTGTATAAAGTGATGCAATAATGATAATACAGTATATATATATATATAACCAATTCGTAAACTGTTTGAGTTTAACATTAACCAGTGGGTCCGGGTCGATCCAGTCCGGGTAGGACAGTTAGTAACATTAATATCAGATATTAATAATCATGCAGATGGTGTGTATCAAGCGATAAAACATGGTCGTATAGTATAAAAAGTGTGTGAAAATATGAAGTATGTACGTGAGGTCATATTTTAAGATGTATTTTTAACTTATATTTTTAACGTAAGGCAATTGGAGATGCCAATTGTAAACCCTGTTTTTGCATTTATACTTCGAAATTGCGTATATTATGTCAATGTTTAAATTGGCGATATTATAAAGACGGAAGCTAATATTACTATAATATATTAATATATAAAATATATTAATATAATATAGCTTAATATTACTATTGGTAGATATATGCCATATAGTTCCAGATTCAAAAGATTTTGTTTGATTAGTACTCAGACAAATACAATTACGATACGATTAACAAATACGACCACAAGCACCAAAGTTGTGTTTCAAATTTGTTTCTATTACCTTCTAAAAATAAAGGATTGCCATAAAGTTTAAAATAAATAAATCAAAAGAATTGTAAATATAATAAAAAAAACATTCAAGCTTAGTGCCCACTACGATCTTTTCTTGGCTGTCGAAACTCTAAGTCCGTGGTGATCAGACACAAAAAAGTTTTACAAAGAAATATTTAAAAGACTGGCCTCAGGGGATCTAAGAATAGGTGTGAACTTTGCCCAAAGGTTGAGCCTGACAATTCAACGAGGCAATGCGGCCAGTTTTAGGAACCCTTCCACGCACTGTTGATTGAGACGATATTTTTGTTTTGAAAATTAATATCATATAATGTATTTTTATTTTTAATTAAGCTATGACTTGTAAAGTAAATGATTAATTTACATTTACGTTATGAAAAATTACTTAAAATTAAATGATAGTTTTATAGAATTGTTGTGTAATATATCAAAACATTAAAACCGTTTTCCCATCTCTAAAATACTTACCTTATATTTGATAGCATTCATGCGTTGGTTCACTTGATCGATCCGTGACGTCAAATACATGCTCATGCAAATCACGAACATATCGGCAAAGTTCCAGGTAAAGGTGCATTGGATATTCAGAAACTGAAATAAAACAATACATGAATAATTTGGATAAAAAAACCAACATAAAACAAGAATTAACGTTAGAAACGGGATATTTACCATGTATTGTATTTATAGTGCAATATATATATAATAATATAGCTCTCCATATTTCGGCACAGTTGCATGCGCCATGTTCACGAGTAAAATGAAGTATCTGCGGGTAGGTATTGTTATGAGTAGACGAAATTGGTATAAAAAAGGTATAGTGCCGAGTCTTATATCGGTCAGACTAAACGAACTGTTGCATGTCGGATTAAGGGGCATATAAGGGCCGTGAAGAACAATGGTCCTCAAAAATCGGCCATTGCCCAACACCTTTTGGAATCGGGATCGAATCACTGGATTGAGTTACATGACCCTCAGATAATCTCGACAGAACGCCACTATATACCTAGATTGGTAAGGGATGCAATCGAAATTACCAAATCCTATATTTGGTATTTTAGAAGAGAGGATTGGTTTCAACTGTTCATTTGTCGAGAGATTCCAGTGGTTCATCTTTGCAAAAACCAAAGAAGTTCGCGAGCATATACCTTGAGTTATGTGTGTCGAGACCCAGATTAAGTTTCAAGTGACTGTTGTGTCATTGGTAATAAGCCGGAACGCAAGAAACGCGCAAGGAAGAGGGTAGACCGATTCGTGTGCTCATAACAATACCTACCCACAGATACTTCAGTTTGCCCGGGAACATGGCGCATGCTACTGTGCCGAAATATTGAAAGCTCACTATAAATACAATACATGGTAAATATCCCGTTTCTAACTTTACTTCTTGCATTAGTGACAATGTCAGTTTAAAAAATTATATACCATAAAACAAGTCTTGTCGCTGTGGATGAATCGTGGCATTACCCACTAGAAAATGAAAATCCAGGAATAATTTTATGTTAAATATTTAATCTATTCTCCTTATCAACTATGCGTTGATTAATTGATTTATCAAATTCTTACGCGATATACTTGCAGTGTTATTATTTTTGTGGAGGACATGCGTGACACGGACACCCGCGGTGTATTTATTTGTGATGTTAGAATTATTAAGTATATTTATTTACCTGTGATATGACCGCCGCCAACCTGTTGTAAGGAATGAACGCCCATATCCAAGGATAACTCCTTTTCACAAATGCGTCGTAGACGCTTGTGTCAGACACGCATTCCACAGTTACCGCTATGCCAGATATGTCTGACAAGGTATGCTCGCCTGAAATATTATAAAATTATATTATACTCTCCAGCATAGTCAATGCTGGCGATCTTTTCCCGTGCTGGCTGTATTCTTACTATTTAAATATTTAAATTTTGTCATAATTAGGTATGTCTTTCGTTTTTACGACAGAACGACGTACGTGGAGATCCCAATTTCAGTGATGATCATCGAAAATCGCAACTGAGTTCTTGATCATTGTGACATAGCTCACCAAGTGAAGCTAAGATAAAACTTCGCACTTGGCTACACTCACTCTCATACGAAGAGACTGAGAGTTTATTAACTCCAGTATTATAACATTACTTCTGTTCGCATAACATACATTACATATATAACATTCACACAACAACAACCACACTCACTCCATACTCACACACTTTCTCTTTAGAGGAAATAGATAATAATAATATATAATATGTAAAGTAAAGCACTTATTCTGTTAAGTCCAATGATTTAGAATGAGAAATTATAATTTTAACCTTAAATTCCCGGGTATCCAAGATACAGGCCGCGCCTAGTTTGGAACCCATTGCTTAAACATGCAACTGTATTTAAGATACATTTTATATTATAACAATTTGTCATGTATGTAATAACAAGTGTTTCTATTATTTGTAAGCAATAAACAATAAACAATAAAAAAATAAAAAAAAATACTGTCATATTAATATTTTTCATTTGAAAATCATAATTGTTCAGCTACTTTTGTCGCTAACAGATTGCATGTCCCCACAGTTCATGTGACCACAATTTTTCATAGGAGATGGTGCAATTAATTTTTACTACAGAAAATACCTTACACAGAGCCAAAGTGAGGATGATCAAGCACACAACATTGCACTTCTTAGTCAAGTCAATATCCATGTTGGGGTCCGCAGCTTCCGTCTTAGATATCTGGGCGCAGAGATCTGGCCATTTTGTTGCCATTCGGAGAAACAGGATGGTGGTGATGCAAGTTGTCAGATGGAAGATTGTCGAAGCTGTAAAGAAGAGCAATGAGTTTCGAACCCCAAATAAAGTCTGGACGAAATAACGACGGCTCCGTTAGCTCAGATGTTAGCGGCCCTGCTTCGGAAGCGCGGAGTCTAAGGTTCGATCCCTGACCGGGACAAATATTTGTGTGAGTAAGTTGATCTGAATAATGATTGTCTGTGTCTGAATCTGATGGATGTTGTTATATGTCATCGTGTATGAGTGTGTAAACGTTAATCTATTATTCAATGCCTTTGTTACGATTAGGTCAGATTCAAGCCGAAATATAATAGAATTGTCACATATATAAATAAGATAATAAGACACATCTAGACACATAATCAGCAGAAATATGAAGCATAAGGAAAAAATATGCATACTGTTAGAATCTAGTGAAGATTGAGTATCTTTTTTCAGGACCTTCATGACGCAGAGTAACACAGATAAACATTGTCCAACTATCGACACCACAGTATAAATAACTCTCCATGATCGAAACGTGAACCTGGGAAAATAAAGTGACTGTTAAACATATTTTTTAATTGATTACTAGCTCTACTGCTACGCCCGCGTAAAGTAATGTTATCGCAGACATTTATATAAAAGGATGTATGGGTATTATCCTTACGTGTTCCCTTCATTATTTGTTACCAGAATGTAGGGTACGTACACACTGGTACTCAGGCGCAAAATGTGTCTTTTACTTCATTACTACATGTTATTACATAATAATATAGATAATCCTTCTGCGCTTGAGAAGCTGCAGCTGTGTGTACCGTCCAGCTTGCGCGGCACCGACGCCGAGCCCGGCCCGCGGTGCCGACACCGCCAGTTCGCATCTCCCGTGCACTTGCACACTCACAACGCCCCTACTGCTAGAGTTATCAAATTACTCAAAACCTATTCTTTTTTTTTCCCTAGGATACATATAAATATTATGCACCCTATTGATATTACAATCTAGCCTAAAAAAGGCTAATAAGTAATTGTATTCTATCCTAAACTGCTATATTCACTATACGTAAGAATGTGTCCAGTAACACCTTTCTTATTGTATCTATTTAAGGTGAAGACACTATGTTCATGTGTTCTTTGAAGCAGTACTTAAATTAAATACATTTCACTAATACACTAGCACTGATCACTACACTAACTCGAACAGTTTTGCTCCCTTGAGACTTCTTACTATATCCGTGTGGTCGAGCAGTAAAACTGCCTCAACATTCACATGCTGATGAAGCCGATGTTGGTGAGCTGCTGCATAGTTTTGTATCACTTTATCGACGAACTCTACCGATGGAGGTCCCGATGGAGATCGTCGTTCCTTATGTACCTCAAGGTGCTCAATAACATGATCGCTCAACAACCAGACGTAGATATATTATATGATAAGGTAGGTAGATTTCAATGTGAACTTTTTACTTATTTAGCCATGATGTTTTGGTTTACGTCTGAAAATTGCATGTCTATCTGAATAAATAAATAAATCGCGCTCCTGCAGGAATTTTCTTTTGTTATGATAAAAAGTCTGTGTTATTCCCGAGTGTAAGCTATTTCTAATCTAAACTTCACCAAAATCCGTATAGCTCTATACATAGTATAGCTTTGTGAATACGCAGCGTAAAAACATAATTAGTGTCGTAGTACGAAATTAGTTGTAGCGTGTGTCAACTTATGTACAAGGTTCTTGTCTTGTCCAGCATTACGTCCCTGGAGGAAAAGGAACCCTTGTATGTTGACTTTATAATTAGAACTGTATGCCTGTTGAGGTTCCAAACCAAAATTGTTAAAAACGAGACCCTATTATTAAGCTTCGCTGTTCGTCCGTTTGTCCGTCTGTCACCAATGTCTATCTCATGAACCGTAATAGTACGACAGTTGACATTTTAACAAATGATGTAATTTTGTTACCGTTATAACAACAAATACTAATAAACCGGCCAAGTGCGAGTCGGACTCGCACACGTAGGTTTGCGTAAAAACGGCATAAATCATGTCTGTTGTATGGGAGGTTTATAGGTAATGGTACGGAACCCTTCATGTGCGAGTCCGACTAGAACTTGAACGTTTTTTATAGTAAACGCAATAAATTATCAAGTTGCAATTAATATAAAATTTTTGGTTCATATTTCAGATAGTGAATAGTAGTGAATTCACGGTTAAGAAAATTTATCGATTGATCTCGTTGAAAAATGCATATAGAGGCAGCCTATTGCTATGAGTAATAAACTAATGTTAGTGTGTGTATTTTTCTCACTAAAATTACAAAATCTCGCCAAACCATGTAGTTATCACCACCTCACGAGTCTTGAAAATCGAAGGATTCTTGCTGACATGTCTTTTCTTCACGGTATTTGTAATGGTTACGTGGATTGTAATGAATTGTCGACTAAAATGTTACGTTTCAATGTTCCAAAAATTCGTACTAGGCACACGAAACTGTTCGCTGTCCCGCAAACAAGAACTAATTATGGTCAAAACTCACTTGTTAGTTGGTTACACAGAAGTTATAACAAAAGATTTCAATGTACAGATATTTTTCATGATAGCAGGGAGGTTTTCAGACGAGAAACTCTGAAAATTCTTAATGATGTAGATATTTAGAGCGTAATTAAAAAATCAATTTAAAACACACCATCAAACATACACTCTCGCGCACACACCCACATACACACACATATCCCTACACTAACACACACAACAATACCTGCTTACTACATAATTAATGTTTAATAGTTTATTTTGTAACATGATTTTATTAAATTGTTAGTGACTGTCGCATTAAGTAAATTTAGGCTAAATAATTTGAATCTGTTATTGGCTTTAAGTTTTATACACTAGTTTATTTAATGTATTATTATGAGCTGTAGATTCTGTTATATATAAATAAATAAATACAATAAATAAACAGGCGTTTTAGTGTTTTAAATTCAAATGCTAATACGAGTAATTATGAAAGATTGCAAAATCACTACGAAAGTTTGTTTGTAAAACTCTTCTATCGGTTAGATAAAGCTTATAGGTATATGAATCTTACCTTAATTTAGAAGTATCCGTTTCACAGATACCCAAGACAGGGTTTAACCCAAAACACTGGCCCGTGATGAGAACTATTTTCAAAGCTTTTTGAAACGTCACGCATTTGCCTACGAAAGTACTCGCTGATGGTTTGTGCGGATTTTGTATGTAGATTGGATCTGTTGACGAACAAATGAATAATTTTAATACAAAACAATAAACACAGAGATAAATAATTCTTTTTGGAATCGGACAGTGTATATCAAACTTAGGCAGTATGTAACTCTACCGGTACATATTCGTAGAACATCTTGGTTTTCTACAGATTTTTATATTTTACCGTTAAACACTAAAGCATTTTTACACCTTTGAATCTATTGGTTTCTTCAGGAAGCAAATACTAACTAACTATCCCAAAACGTACAGTCTGCGTAACTTTAGTTTAAAACCTAAACCAAGCAGTATTTGCACGACGCACATAACTTTAAAGTCAGAAAATCTGGCACTTTGATGACGCCATAAATCTGAAATATTTCTAAGCCATTTCACTTTCGCCTGGTTTTGATTTTAAAATAACTTTATTTAACGCAATGGTAAGTAATGTTTCTGCGTGGCGTATAACTATATTTTTTTGTTTAAAACAAATTCAATTATAGCCAAGGTAAGTTAATAAAATCAACAGCAAAGCACCAGACTAAAGTATCATATAAAACCAAGATCGGAATCTCCAGGTAAAATTTAAGCAGGCAATCTAAGAGTCCTCTTATTTAAATTTAAAATAAGAATAAAGCTTTATTTGAGTATTTAATCCTTGGTTCATTGTGTCGGGGCAGCTATCAAAAATTGTAGGTCTGAAAGTTAGCCTACTTGTAAGGTAACTAGGGGTCTAAATATGAAACTTCCTATTTATTGCATTAACCACTTACAATTACAATATAAACTTTATACTGTCAGATTTCAGAGTGAAACTTTTTTCACACGAAAACTATTAAACTAAAAAAATAATAATTTGATGAAACACCGCAAATAAGAGTAATATTGAAATCTAAAATACGACGTGAGACTCACGCAGCAGAAACTGCTCGAAGTATAGATGCAGTGTTTGGCAAGGAGAGGGTATGGCTAATGAACGCACCGTGTGTTCTTAGTTTAACAGCTTTCGTAGAAAAACTTATATTAAATGGTAATATTAAAAATCTTGAAAATAGGAAAAAAGGAGCGCTCGTTGAAGCTTACCTAACCTTGTTAACCCGTTCCAGAAATGAAAGGATTTTATAGCTAATTGTGACGTGTGATTAAAAGTGGATTATTTACGCTGATCGCACACAAACACCGCAATGGATGACCCAAAAAAAATGGTGTAACAAATTAGTAAAAAGAGAGTTAGAAAGATTTTATTTTTTTCCTAGGATTGTCTTCTATTTATGACGTATAATATTATTGGATTATTAAACTTTTAGTATTTGTAATGGTCTATGAGTGTAGCCAAATTGAACAAAATCATGAATCGTTTTGTGTTGAAGAAATGCATCTATTATAGGCAGAGGTTAAGTACGTGGGTCTAGAACCACGTACCTTCATGCTTGTACCGTCTTCTAATGATAATAAAAAGTGTTTAATTTTTTTGAATGCAAGTCGTTTCTTGATTCAAGTGAAGACGCTGTGACAGTGGGAACAAAATAAAACAGCTTTATGAATTCTATACTCTGTGTAAAGTTATATTTCCTTTGAAGTTTTTCAGAATCTTCATACGGACTTCATTGCAGACATTACGAAGGCTTAATTAAAAGCCTTACTTTGGAAGACTTAATGAATAGTGTACTAATAATGGGTTCACAATGTACACTCTGTTTTTATTATTCATCTGTTGTTATACCATCTACTCAATAAATGACCGTACCACAAACTATATCAAACAAAAAAAATTCCATCCTCGGACGGGATACGAACCCGCGTCTTCTGACTCTCCGTGTCAGACACCATTGACCAACTAGGCCACCGAGGTTCTGGTCCGAGCATCGAATTTTAACTCTCTATTTGACTAACCGTCTTGCGGAGACGGAGCGACATCTATTATTATTACATTACTATTATGACAGTACCATCCAACAGAAAGAAGCATTATTTAGAAATACTTAAACTTTCGTATTGACATCGCAGCCCTTATAATTTTTAGAAATACTTTAATTAAACAAACTTAATTATATATAAACTCATTGAAAAAAGTAAGTAATAACTTAAACTTAAAATATAAATGAAATTACGATGTTAAATTAAAATACGTGACACGACGAGCAAGTCTTGCACTCAATAATGAGCACTACGATTGCCCATGACATGCCAGTGTCACACAAAGCTTACTGTCGTTTTGCGTGGGGGGCTTGCACTCTTCAGCCGTGCCATTATATAAGAGCCAACATCGTAGCATCTTTGACAACATGACAAGAAATGACGAAATGACAAGAAACGTTGGGAAAAAACGGCATTGTACAAGGGCGATATCTCATAAAGTATTTGACATCGGTGAGCTCGTCGACGAGCGCATCGATGAATCATTAGAGAATCGCACAGCTGCTTAGCGATTCTATAAGAGCAAACATCGTTACATCTTTGACAGCAACCGTGAAACAAATGAAGAGATGACAAGAAATGTTGGAAAAGCAACCTTATGTACAAGGCCGATATTTCATAAAGAATTTGACATCGCTGAGCTCGTCGACGAGCGCATCGACGAATCATTAGAGAATCTCACGGCTGCTTAGCGATTCTATAAGAGCAAACTCGTTGTATCTTTGACAACATCCGTGAAACAACATCGTTGCATCTTTGACAAATGTTGGAAAAGCAACCTTATGTACAAGGGCGATATTTCATAAAGAATTTGACAACAGTGAGCTGGTCGACGAATCATTACAGCCGTGCGATTCTCTAATGATTCGTCGTTGCGCTCGTCGCCGAGCTCACCGATGTCAAATACTTTATGAGATATCGCCCTTGTACACAATGTTATTTTTCCAAACTTTCTTGTCATCTCGTCATTTGTTTCACGGATGTTGTCAAAGATGCAACGATGTTTGCTCTTACAGAATCGCACGGCCTGACATTGTATTTTGAGTCTTTTCACTTGTTACAATACCCTTCATAGTAATAGTTCGTGGCAGGATAAGTACATATATTGCTTAGAGGCTTACCACCTGGTACGTCAGGTTTCCTCATCTCTTACGATTCGCATCCGACAGCGAAGGGGATATTTTATTTCGCCCACTCACATTTGTGTATCATGAGTTTACATTTTTATTTATTTATTAACATTTATTATCGCGCTTTGCCATTTCCACATTTTGTAATAAACCATACTGTTTTCTCGAAATGATGTGTCCCAACCCTAGTAAAAGGTAATTATACTCTGAAGTATAAAAGTCTATTGAGACATCAAAGCGGTTTCGAGACTACTTAACTTACTTAAGCATATACCAATTAGACGTTGCTTCTCTGCAATTGAAAATAACGATATATAGATTGGTATAAGTAAAAAATATGATTAATTATATTGCCGTTTGTTTAGGTTTAAGGGTTACCTACATCACAAGTCAGACTGAGGTTGTTTTGTGAGACAATCACTATATAAAATAAGCGTTATACGTTTTGAAATCGTAATCGTTCTCTTCCTAACACCCACCAAAAATAGATATGAAACAATGCTTTAATTTTGATTATCACCAACACGTTTTTTAAATGTAATTCTGTTTTATTACTACCCAAACGAACACAAGAGTAATATACAGTATGTAGATTGAGGTTTTGATTTTCATGAGCACCGAAACGAAAAAACTTCATGCTGTATCTCTCATCTTTTAAACAAAAAAAACAGAAACGTAGGTAGAACTTTGTTTAGAATTTCTTGCTTCAATAATAATGAGTTGTCAACTTATATTACTGCCTTAGTAGTGCAGTGCAGTTCCAGGCAAAACCATAACATAAAGTCGTGAGAGAAATGCATATCAGGCAGTCTCTCCCCCTACTAGTCCAATAAAAAATAAATACACTTCTCGCAAAGTTTTTTTAACATTAGAAATTCTTTACTAAGGTTTTCGCAAGTAATGCTATCTGTTCAAGATATTTCGCATTAATTAATACATCCATGCAAAAGGAACTATTATTTTATTAAAACAAACATTTGCAGTAATAAAATATCTTGAAAAAGTAAGTAATTTATAATTATATATCGTAGAAATATACATAATATACATATATAATGTTCTTTCTATGTACATGCTAAAACGAAGGATGCATTCTCCTATTGATTTATTTATTTTATTTATTGATCGCCAACATAATGTACACTGTTACACTCATAAAAATAACGACATAATCTATTACCTTAGGCAGGATATAGTATGGTACCCGTTATAAATTCGCATTGCATTCAACTCGCACGCGTGCTGTAGTAATAACTCACTCGTAGCACATGCTCGTAGATGTCTGTAGCATAGTGCTACGAGATTTCTGAAGAGACAATGTCTTTATTGTAGACTTAATATCCTCCGCTTTTTTATTCGAAATTGGATGATGTGCGTTAGTTAAACACCATTACAATGTCACATGAAAATTGCCTAATTAACACAATGTCAGAAATAAAAATGAGGATTACGAAACGACGTGAAATAATAATAGTCTGGTTTTAAATTATAAAAAAATATGGCACTACGAAAACAGATAATTGCACCGAGTGTTAATTTTTGATACGAGCGCAATAAAGATTTGCTTGCTGAATAAAATTAATAATTTTCATGTCTTTTAACTTTAGGAAAGCTGCTGATAAAAAATAATCTCATTGACTTATTTAATATAGGATATAAGATAAATATAGTATATATGTGTATGCTATAGTAGTACGTTTTATTTTTGAATCATAAACAAAGTTCATATGTCAACAACAATAACTTCCCTGATCGTAGACGGCACGCCTGCCCACGAAACCTGCAGAACGGTACGGCCCAGGTCTTAGCTTAGCTTCTGTTACTATCGTACAGACCAAGATGATGATTTAAAGTACAAGTTTCCTCAAGTGTCCCTTCTAAATATTATAACAAGAACACGGTTACTAACATAAAATTTAAAACACAATATATGAAATTATTTCTACAAAACAAAAACACCGTCTAAGTCACCAGTTCGTGCAAGGGTTCCTACAACACTGGCCGCATTTAATTTAATGTTAATTTTAAACATCCAACAACCCTTATAAGTATTAATATACCGCAGTGGGACACTGGTGCAATTCTCTAACGGCCGTTTTCAATAACCTATCTATCGTCGGTTTACCTTACTAGAGATAGATATTTGATCCATCAAATTTCAATCGGTAGTTAGGAAAACAGTGGATAGATAGAATATCCAAAACGGCCGTAAGAGCGAACATCGTTGCATCTTTGACAACATCCGTGAAACAAATGACGAGATGACAAGACACGTTGGAAAAGCAACCTTATGTACAAGGGCGATATCTCATAAAGTATTTGACATTGGTGAGCTCGTCGACGATCGCAACGACGAATCCTAGTCATTCGTCGTTGCGATCGTCGACAAGCTCACCAATGTCAAATACAGATATCGCCGAAAAACAACCTTAACTACAAAGTTAAGGTTGTTTTTCCAACGTTGCTTGTCGTCTCGTAGTTGGTTCACGGATTTTGTCAAAGATGCCACGATGTTAGCTCTTAGAGAATTGCACTGTTGAGGCTAGATGCGCAGTTAAAATCAACGTGGACCTACCGCCAGAGCAAGATTGTGAAAGCTAGCGCCTCCCATCAAGTCCTTCCTAGTCGGAGGACCCAGTAACACACAAATCTCCCACAAAAAAGATCACCCGTAGACCTTAGTTAAACAAATAAGCATGCATTACTTAAATGGTATTTTACTCACAATTCCAATCATTTTTATACGTTTTAAACTTTTCCATATTGTCCATTCGTGTCATACACTGAACTGAAATGTTGTTGGTAATAATGTCGTGTGTGGTTACTGTTGTTTACTCCAGTTTTGATTGACCGATCGGCTGATTATGATAAAGGTTCACTGAAAATGAAATTTAGAAATGAATTGATGGTAAATTATCGTTGATTTATTGATTGTGAGTTGATGATTAGAGTACACGACACACAATGAATATAATTATACTACGTTTTGAAATACGATTCAATATTTGTCAAATAAAAATGTTATAACTTAAAAAAAAAGAAGAAATAAGCAGAGTTTTGTTTACTTATTTTTTCCCAAGCAAGGTTGTCGTTTAAAGATCGATCTGCTGTGCGATTCAGCCGTGCGATTCTCTAATGATTCGTCGATGCGCTCGTCGACGAGCTCACCGATTTCAAATAATTTGAGATATTGCCCTTGTACACAAGGTTGTTTTTCCAACGTTTCTTGTCATCTCGTTATTTTGTTTCACGGATGTTGTCAAAGATGCAACGATTTTGCTCTTAGAGAATCACACGGTTGTAAGAGCATGCATCGTTGCATCTTTGACAACGTTGGAAATACAACCTTATGTCCAAGGGCGATATCTCAAAGTATTTGACATCGGTGAGCTTGTCGACGAGCGTATCGACGAATCATTATGAGAATCGCACGGCTGATCGCCCATTGTGACATCAAATTTTAAGTTTTGTTTATTGTTTTTGTTCACAAAAATATCGTATATCTTTGTTGGTGTAATTTTTTTGTAGTTTGGTGTTGCACTTAAGTATTGATATATTTATCTATATTAGATTTTTATTTCATTATGTTTGTTATTCTGTTTTCATTAAATTTTCTGAAATCTCTATGACATAAATTATTTATAACCGATACTTAATATATATTTTTTTACGTACAATGTTACCAAAAGGCACGATTATTATAATTTTATAATAAACGGGATGAAAGTGAAACTTGCGCATTGTCTTTATCACAATCGACAATTGTTTCGGCTTCGTACGGAAACCTTTAAGATGTAATATCGACCCCGCGTAAGTCTGACGGTAAACCAGTTTTAATATTTTAAAAAACTTGTACGACTTTATAAATAGAGTAGGTTTATTAGGTTACCTATATTATACCTGGTGCCAATCCTGTAAGGAAATCATCTATGTCGTTACAACCTTCGCCAGTCAACTGATAGGAGCACAAGATGAAATTATATAATATTTCCCTTTATACGCCTTATGCACCGCTGCATCCCCCACGCCCAATGTATACTACCTACTGTAGAGTTATTTTCTGTGAGGAGATTTCTCGCTGTATTAATTTTCTTATATACAGTTTATTTTTAGTATGTGGCGGCTTTTTTTCACACTTTTCTGTAAATTGTGGAATTCGAATAGCGCTGGTTTTTGTATAGTGTCACTGAAACCACACCTGGCAAGCGATATGTGAACATTTCTCCACACTATATAAAATCATGCACTATTTTAATTTCGATATACACGGACAAATGTCATTAGACCTTGAAGTTATATAGTAAGTATAATTATAAATCAGTACGATAAATGCATAATAGTGGCCATAATCGAACGAGTATGTTTATATTATCGCCCATAGACTATGAAGTAACTAACTAGACATCAAAACACTTAGCTTTATCCTTACGAATTCAAATCAGTCAAACCAGTTTTATAAAAATATTGTACACGATGTAATATTTTTACTTTCTAATATATTGCAACAGGCAAGCACTGAACATTTATCGCACGTTCAATGGTAAAGTTAATGTCATACAATTATATTGACTTGTTTGTTTGTGTGTATTTTATAGTTCAGTTTTATAGTTACAAGTATATTGACTGGACATAACCTCGCTATAAATAATTTACTATCTATTTGTTCGAATTGCTTTCCTTTACAAGTTACTTCTACCATATAATAAAAGTTGTTTTATTTTATTCTTTGGATGGCTATAAAACTTAATATTTATTACGACACGTCAGAATTCTTGTGTTTGCTATTTGTTAATTTTCTTTTTAACATCTTAGTATTTTAAATGTGAAATAGTATGTAGTTGTAGTTGAGTGAGGTTGTATGTTTGTTACTTTTTCACACTGAAAAGACTTTGTATGAAGTTTGGAAAGAAGATAGATTTGTCCGGATTCAAAAATCAGGCATTGACTTTTTATCTATATTCAGTGCTTAGTTCCAAAGGTATCGGGTAAATCTTGCTACATACGAACGTAGTCGCGAGCATTAGCTAGAAAGTTCATTAATAAATAAAAATAGTACGTGAAATAAATTGTGTGCGATTCTCTAAGCTAGCAAGCTAGTACTTCTGGCTTCGTATAGACAGAACTAGCTTCATTTCTAAGTTAGTAAGCCAGTAAGCTAGTTTATAAGCCAGGACAGTTTTTAATAGTTTAATGGGATGGAGTTCTACTTTTAGGCCAGTAGCGCTTCCCACCACTGATGCTTTATGCCATTTTGCATAACAAATACAACATTTGACATATTTTGTTATTTGGACACAAGCAACGCCTCAGCGCTCCACCCGCATGGTAAAAGACTAAACCTCACAAAAACCTTTACAGCAGAGGAGAGACTTCGCAATCACAGAGCGTAGCTTCTCACACGATTGAAGTTAATACTAAGTAGAAATGGTATTAAGCGAAGTTGAGCCCTATAGATACGTAACAATAGAGTCCTATCATATTAAAGGATCTTTTTGCCTCAGTTTCTGTGAAAAGTGTTAAACCCGTTTTAGCAAAGTTTAGAGCAAAGCAGATGGGGAAAGAAAGATGGAGTCAATCGTCACTTGATTGTCCGTCGCTTAGAAGAACGTGAAGTGAAGGCCCTATGTTGTTTTCACTATGAATTGAATATTTAAGATATATAATTTATATGTATTATTGTTTCTTTCTATATCTTTGAGTCCATGGGATCCAGGCGATACAAATTAATCAGACTTGGCCAAAAGTTTAGTTGAAGCGTCAGGTGATCAGAAAGCTGGTTCATATTTTGCATAAAAAATAAGCAAAGTTTTATTCGTGGAAATGCAATCAGCGTTCTGAAACTTTTCTTTAGCAAATGGTTTATTTTGATATTAAAAGGACATATTTTTTATAAAACGGTATAGATAATAGTAATTCATATTATTAAACGAATGAATACATGAAATTACCTATACTAAATCAGGCACGTGAACTTCCATTACTTACTGTATAAACAGCACACAAACACACATAAACTCCTTGCTAATTCTTTGTTGTACGGTTTGTATTACCGCTTTAGGTATATTTTAGATAAAAAGTTCACAAGAACTTAAAACTTTGCAGCAGTATTTCTACCACAATATTCTAAGTAGCTGTGAAGTCAGCTACAAAGTATCGTCGCACACATGGTAATATGGCAACACAACTGGTATGCGTTTTATTTTTGTTATTTCGTGTGAACCAATGATGTTATATATAAACGGAGGTAGATATGCCTTACCGCGCTCGGCTTGGCGACATCAACACAAGCTATTTGTCTTGAGTCAACTTAGTTCCAGCCTGACTGGCAACGACGCAGCGCGTATTCAATAATTAAGAAAAAAATGCCTTGTGTGTTCAGAAACTGCAGAACATATACTGGGACGAGTGTAAAAAAACACGAATAATGTGTCATTTCATTTGTAAGTATTGTTTTTCTATGTTATTTATCAAAAATGGCAAATCAGAAATTGTATTTTAATTTAAATTAACTCCTGCGACGTTGCCGCTTCGCCACACACACAAACGAGACAAGTAGCGAGCGACCGAGAGAACAAAGCTATCATTAGCGGTCGAATGGTCGGCCACAAGCGAACGTTGTTAATAATATGTTCCCTTTCTGACAACTAGGATTCATATATCTTCGTGTTTATTTAACCTTGTCAGTGTAGTTAATTTGTTGCGAGTTGTGTACTATAGAGTAGATTATAGCATAAAATTTACATGTTTAAACTTCAAATTCAAGGTGAAAAACGTCTCTATTGTTAATCTCATTGGTTTGGAAATGTTTATTTGCGACCATGGATATCGTAACGTTTCTTCAGAATGAACGAACTGTTTTCACAAAGTTTGTGCCATGTACTGAACTATCGATGAGTTTGAGAGCTTACTACTTACTAATATCAAAAATGCAAATGTTTGGATGGATATAGTTTTGTTACTCATTCAAGCCAGAACGGGTGAACGGATTTGAATGATTTTTGGCACATAGATAAATGTGGCGATAGAATTACACGTAGCGTACTTTTTATTAATATCATCTGCATCCATCACTACGCAAGTAAAAGTGAAACTGCGCGGTGCAGGTAATCTAATGAATTTATTTCAGTATTTTTGTTTCTCCGGGTATAGATCTCAACGTATTTTGGGAAGTTTGAATTGATATCGACAATAAAAAAAAATAGGTTGAGTGCAGCTAGGAACAAATGTAATGATTACAGCTTGAAAAGGTGACTAATTTACTATGCAAGGCTTCATTATTTCAGATTATTGCTATTATTATTTTTATTTCCAGGATTCCAGGATTGTTCCCTGGTTGGGCAAGTTTTTGTGTACTGACCAGAAAAATTCGTTCTCAGGTTTTGGAGTTTTGTAATTTGTAAATTAGTATGTGTGATTTCTAGTAAGGGGGTGTGCAGTTGTAAACGTACTTATTATTACATACTATCATAACTCTAAATCCAATAAACGATCCCATATATTGGAGAGGTGTCAAACCCACATCTTGCCAGTCACGTTCCTAGTCTCATCATAGAAAATGAGAGTATGAGCTTCATTCCACAAATAGAATAACTTTTTTAACCGAACCCAAAAAAGGAAGGGAAGCTATGTTGTATATGAAGGTATGTTCACCGATATCTCCCCCATTTGTAGACCGACTCTGTTGCAATGTTAGCATAATCCCGCTTCTGTAAGCTCTCCCAATCAACAATCATTGCAATGCTTAGGATTGAAATGGGTTGTAGCAAATTTCTTGTGCAAATGAGTAAGTAAGTGAAACGTCTCAGTGGTCCCGCTGGCAGCAATGCGCAATACTACAGGGCTCTGTCATAAACGGGTGTGATAGCAAGCATCATAACGGTAAGTCGACTGTTTGATGGTAGGCATCCATAGCTTCCATCCAAGCTTGTCCATGACAGTTGCAGTTCAACCTAAAAGCTTAGGACTGTGGTTTTGCGTATAGCACTACTGTGACGTCACCCAGAGACACGTTGTGAGTCTCTTTCTATTTCTATTTCACTTAGTTCGGTGCCCTTTACACCCTAACACTGTAATGCTTGCGCTCTATTGATCCGTAGTAGAACACCGGACACTGGTCTAATTAAGACAGCAATAGCATTTTATACGAGAGGCTTACTAGCTAGTAAGTCAGATTTCCTCGCCTCTTACTTTCCGCATCCCAACGGTGGAGGGAATACGAGTATGCTTTATCTCTGTTCCCTCACGGAGCAAATTATTCTTAACATGTCGTACCAAAATATAATGTTCTCTGATTTTTGTCAATATCGCGCCGTTCTTGTGATGTGACTAAAACCTTGCGTGAAGTTACATTACTGTCTTCAGCTATGCTGTGTTTGTTAATATTATTGTGAGTTTTCGAATACTTATTTTGTTTGACATTAGTTAACATGTGTCATTTAGTCCAGACAGCAGCCGTGCGATTCTCTAAGAGTAAACATTGTTGCATCTTTGACAACATCCGTGAAACAAATGACGAGATGACAAGAAATGTTGGAAAACCAACCTTATGTACAAGGGCGATATCTCATAAAGTGTTTGACATCGGTGAGCTCGTCGACGAACGCAACAACGAATCATTAGAGAGTACGGCTAATCATCTTCTTCCATCACCGCGCGGGTGAATCCGCGGGGCGAAGTTAAAGTTTTCATAAACTAGAAAGAACAAAAATACAAATACAAAATGTATATATCTTGTTCATACATATATAAACTTAAAGGCACATGGCCCGTATCAGGATCTTTACAGGATGCCATGTTAAAGCTATGCGCCGACAAACTTATTAGTTGGAACCCTGCCAACTGACTGATGTTGACTCAAATACGTTTATTATAACAGACCACACTAATGCTAATGTCAAATAATCTCAAGATTAGCTGATCTTAGCCGGAAACATAGGTGAGTTTATTCGCTAAGTTATAGGGCGTTCATCGTAGATCATACATGTATACCAACAGATAATGTTGTACCTGGTATCTCTAATAATAATAACTATCATCAGTAATGTTCACGACGAAATACATATGGTCTCCGGATGGTCAGCGATCAGGACATACTAAGAGGTAAGATTATTATTCAAGAGTTTGAGTTAGAGAAGACGATGTTTTGTAAGCATTACTGTCTTTAGGTACGAATGTAAATGTAGCTAGCATGTTCTTAAAAAAATGCATTAAACATTTATGTTTCGAAGTGACAAGTCCTTTTAGCTTAGAACTTAACTTCGGGTTACACTGTAGCTTGTAGATTTAGTGAAGGATCCTGGGCGACTCAATGCCCAGTCTTTTTAACTTATACTAAATCCGAAAAGACTTTTGGTTTACCGTCTGTAGCTAACTGTACATAACTTGTAAGTTGCTAAAAACGAGATTCATCTTATTAAGATAAAGATAGTGTGTAACTTAGCCAATGATTTAAAGTCATTCCTTGGCATTTATAAACTTTGCCGTAGCAACATTCGTAGCGTTTACATCAGCAAAACAGAAACGTATGTTTTTAAAAACGTGACAAACTTATTAAAGGTAATGCCGCCTTAAATCACCATTATTGGAGCCAAACTTTAAATGAATTCTCTTAAGAACTGGGGCTTTGAAAGATTTTCCATCAACATAGCGACTTTTAAATGTACACTGGCAATATAAGCATGTTCTTTTTAACGCGACAACAAAGCGCCAAAGCGAGTCTGCAGACTGCTTTGTTGTAAACTTTTATTGGAAGTTATTCGAAATTTAAGAATGGAAAACTTATAAATTTATAAAACTTTTGAGGTGACAATGTCTTAGGTACTAATCGATAAACGTCGGCAACACCCACGAAAAAGCATGACTCATTGTCATGTTACGCCTAACGGTATCCTAATTAGCTGTTGCAATACGACACAACTTTTGTTGTCGAACCGACCAACTAACGCAAAAAAATTTAAACACAGCTATTTGAATAAAGTTGTCCTAACTGGCAAGTTGTCCTGCAGGCGTGCAACGTCGCATTGGTTGGTCGGTGAGTTTGAATTTCAAACCGGTTCCATTTTGTCATATCGGTCATCTATTTTTGAAAAGAATAAAGTAAAAACAATATTGAATGCGATTTAAATCTTTATTACATACATTGTTTTTGTACACACGCAGCGTGTTCACTGAATGACTAAAATTGATAGAACATTTCAAATACATGGAGGCACAAATTGAGGAATATTACAGTAAATACCCAGAGTTTCGTTGGTCCATTATTAACATAATGAGGGTAATTTGGTGTTTTTAACTGATTGACATGAAAAATTAGTGTGTCATGGCACAACGGCTTGGGTGCACTAGATGTAACTGAAAATATTAAATATGACTTATTTTCTATTATTGATTATCCACTGACTCTTAATAGTCAAGGAGTTAAATTTAGCAGTGCATCCATATGAGATGATGACTATCAGACGCAAATACTTGAACAGCTTCAGAAAATAAGTGAATAATAAGTGCTTATAAAATGTGAGTGTTAACCTCCATCATTTCCCTGGGATCCCATCATAAGATCATGACTTGGTGACAATGGGACCTAATTTGAATTATACCCTACCGAACATATGAGAAAAAATTTTTTTTAGTACTCCATGCACTCCGTGTGCGTTGTGCGAGACATCGCCAGATTCGCATTATATTCATGCGTAAGTTGTAGATTGCACGTCTTAGTTAGTAGATACTCACCTATTCATGAGAGGCAATATAAGTTTATTTAATTTATTACAATACACGCTAAGTGGAAAAATTAACAGCTGTATCCCGAACTCTGGTTAAGTCTTGGAGTTTGACCCATGCCATGGGGCCTACTGTATAGAACCCTCTCCCGCCAAGTATGAAGAGGCACCAGGCATAAATTCATTTAAATTAAGATTAAAACAAAATAATGGCTTATCGAGCCCACTTTCTATACCTACGACTACTTTGTTAGCACAAAAAAAGTATAGAGACTACAAAACATACCTTCTCTGACAATACTAAACAACTTAATGATTGATTATGTGTTATTTACCTATGTGCTAGCAATTTTTCAATGGTATACAAATTGTAAAAATGATATTGTTTTTAAATACTAACGTATGTCTACATCTACACTAATACTATAAAGAAGAAAGATTTGTTTGTTTGTATTGAATAGGCGCCGACCGATTAAAAAAACTCTTTCACCATTAGAATCCTACATTTTCCCTGATGAACATAGGCTATATAATATTTTCCAAAAATTAGGGATCCGTATGAAAACTTCGATAATGTAACCCAAAGTGTTGAAAAAATCCTAAAAAATCTTTAATCGCGTACGCTGCGGAAACAAGGGACCATTTAGTCTATGCTATTGACAATAAAGCAAAGTGACGTAATACAGTTTTATAGAAGATGTGAATACAATATCTGCAAAGAAGTCCACATTACCATAATGTCTAACTATTACAGTTATGCCACAATAAATACTTTTTCATTTTGAAACATGGAACAGTAACGCCGGTACAATCCAGGCCACATTATTCGTACCTTGGTTTTAATCCTTATCTACTCTAATAATAAAGAGGAAAGATATATGATTGTTTGTTTGTTTGTAATGGATTCACGTATAACTTAACCGATTCAAAAAATTCTTTGACGAGTTTAGAGCTTCATTATGCCTGTGTAACATACGCTAAATTTGATTCATCCTCATCATCATCCATCACCACGTGGGTGAAACCACGGAGCGCAGCTGGACTGGAAGTTCGTATATTTGATTGTAGCTCTGAAAAGGCTGGAGTCCGATTTGCTTTAGTTTAACACAAGTGGAGGTATCAGCTAGGACAAGTCATTACAGGAGGTATGCCACCTACTACAACTTATAACCTCCGCCGATCGTTACACTAGTAATATTATTGTCTTAAATTAAAAAGCACGGAAGCGCTCAGCTGAACAATGCCACTAGCGGTCACCAATCCAAGTCCTGACCGCAGCAAGCTTCTTGTGTTCTTAACTTGTTGATCGGTTAAGATCCGAGAGTCAAGCTCCGCTACGAGTTTTGGAGGGCAAATTAAGCCGTCTCGGTCCCGGTTGTTTGTCTTAGGACAACAGTCGTTAAGCTATGTCGAAGGCCTTCGGGCAGCCTGAAAACTTCGACATGGGTTGGCCACTAACCTATCCACCAAGCCGCACTCGGCCCGCGTGGTGGATTATGGCCCAACTCCTCTCTCTGAGAGGAAGGCTCGAGTCCCAACAGTGGTAACAAAATGGGCTGGTTATGATTATGATCAAGAAATTAAAAAGGGTATAAAATTCGATTGTATATTTAAAATATGGAGACCAATCATATTTCAATGCCTAATTAGATTTTGATATACCTAATCAAGAAATCAGAGAAAATTTCTCACTGATCCCTACATAAGTGAGAAATTTTCTCTTGAGTAAAATAATTTCGTTTCAATTATTAAAACTTGTCTACTTAAAAATTGCTGACTTCACAACTTTCTAGAGTCCTTTATCAGACGCTGAATTAATTTTATAAGCATTTTCTGGTTCAATTAATATTCAAAGTGCTTCAATCAAGGTTCTCGTTAACTCGATGTTTTTTTCTATACAAATACACGAGTATATTGTCCTGGACTTGGAAAGGACTTTAAGCAAAAGTACCTTACCTTTATTAACAAATCCTTCAATGTGCTTTGTGAAACAATATGATATTCTTCGCAACATATTATATAAGACTAGCAAACCCGCCAGCGGCTTCGATCGCTTAAGCTTGGTGTAGTGAGGGCAGCGCTGCTTTGGGATTTCGAGATCTTGGGTTCAATACCCGGGTCAGACCGTTATTAGGATTTTCTAACAAATAAATTCTCAATAGCAATCTTTGAAGATTTGAAGATTGCTATTGAGAATTTATACATTGCGATTAATTGCGATCTACGGGACACTGTTCTAGAACAGTGTCCCGTATATATATATATATATATATATCGGCGCAACTACAACAGTTCGTCGAGAATAATTAAGTTTAATCATTTGATTGCCCTAAAAATAGTTTATAAATCATCAGTTGATTATTTTTGAGTTGATTACGATGTAAAATTAATGTTATGATTGTAATTTCAATACTTTACCAACAAACTTGTAAACTCGTGCACGTGCGCCGAGTCCTATAAATACGGCCGCACTGTAGGCGCTCGTCTCAGATTCCGGTCAGCGCGCTCGAGTGGGACGGACGTGCGCTCAAGTGCTCCCCGAGAATATTCCGATCGGCCTAAAAGTGCTTGCGCTTTTAGTGCCGGTTACCTGTATCGTTTCGATTGAAGAGGATTCAGTGTTGGACTTCGCTAATAGTGGATTTTCTGTGTGCAGATTCGACGTCAAGCCACCGCTTCGTGTACCGTTCGGCGCACGGAGGCGTTCGGCTCGGCTCGGCTCGCGTCGCGGAAGAAGCGCGCTCTTGTAAGAGCGCTTCGACACATCAATCACCTATTGTTCATTGTCTAATCAAAACCGCTCTTCTCAGAGCGAACTCTAGTTTCGATTTTTAATTTTTCAATTTTAAATTTCCAAGTCGAGTCAAACAAATCCACGCTTCACGTGGTCTTCTGGACGATCCTTGCGGTGTTAACGCCACCCAGTTGGGCGCGGACCCGGTGCGTCAAGCCTTTCCCTCCTGAGCGTGGGAGGGAACGGCTAAAACCGGACGGGCCTGCCTTCACCGGCTTTGGGGTCTCCCCTCGCCGACGGCAGGTATCTCCTTCCCACCCTACCCTATCCTACTCTCCTATTCTCTGGGCAAGTGTTTGGTTGGAAGCCGGGTTTTACTCGGTCTTCTCTCCTCGCCCCCGGAGCAGCTAGGGCCTCGCGTTTTAGGCACACATCCCTCTGCACAATAAGACTGGCAGAGGGCACACAGTAGGGACACCTAGGCACTCACTCTCCCGCCTGTACCCGGCGGGAGTGGCATTCACCCCTCACTCGCATCTCGAGATGTCACTACTCTCTCCCTCCCCCGCTCTGAGCCTCCCGCAAGGCGCTTCGCCTCAGGCGTTCGTCTCGTGGGTCTCGAGCTGTTACCCGGAAATGCTTTCCGAGTATCTCCAGTCCAATAGGGACTTTAATGAGAGACCCCGCTTCACGGACTCCCAAATTCCCTCCTCCGGCTCCCTCCCTCCGAGGGGGCCCTTCGGCTCTTCGGCGTTCAAGCCATTAGATAGCCCTCTTTCTCCCGACCCTGCGCCTTATGCGCCCCGCGCTCCCCGCGCACCTCTACCACCCCGCGATCGCTCCCCGGTCCCTCGGACCATGTACGAACGCGCCTACGACTCAGCGTCCAACTCGGAAAATGAGATGGATGTAGAGTTCTCCCGCTCCCGCGCTAACTCTGTTGGCAACATCTCCAACGACGGGTTCACTACCGTCGGAAAGAGAAAGCGCGTCCCCAAAGCCGCCTCAGAGGCCCCCTCCCCGCCACCCAAAGCGGCCTGCACCGCCCCGGGAGCGAAGCCATCAGGCTCTCTCGCTCCCACCTCCCGCGACCCTCTCGCTCACTCCGATGCTCCCGCAAGCATCGCCGCGTCTCAACGCGACGTCTCCTCTCAAGGAGCGTCAGTTAGACGCGAGAAACCGCCGCCGCCTCTGTTCCTTCAGGACAAGGCGAAGTGGGACATGGTCTCACGACTTTTGACGGATCGTAAGATCCAATACACTAGCGCCCGCTCAACCCAACTGGGTATTAAAGTCCAGGTGCCTACCCCAAGCGACCATAGGGCATTAACCAGGATTCTCAAAAACGAGAGTATAAGTTTTCATACCTATGCTCTCGAAGAAGAGAAAGTCCTACGCGTCGTCATACGCGGTGTACCTAAGGAGGTACAAACTGATAGCGTCCTCGCCGACTTGAAGGCGCAAGGCTACCCCGTCCGCGAATGCCACCGGATGTACAGTGGCAAAGATCGCAGGCCCTACGACCTACTATTGGTCATCCTCAATCGCACGCCAGAGGGCAAAGCGATTTTTAATGTCAAAACGGTAGTGAACCTCTCGAACCGTTCAACCCCCATTCCGAAACCGAGCGCCTGGCCAGTGTCATAACTGCCAATTGTACGGGCATGCCGCCCGATTCTGTTTCGCCCGCCCGAGGTGCGTCAAGTGCCTAGGGGATCACGGGACAGCCCAGTGCTCTCGCACTAGGGACTCATCAGACCCGCCTAGTTGTGTCCTCTGCGGCACACAGGGACATACCGCCAACTACCGCGGTTGCCCTAAGGCACCCCGCGCACCCAGTGGGCCGGCTAGGAGGCCTATTCCCCCTCCTCGCCCGGTCACTACCCGCTCACAAGGGAACGGCCCTAAGCCTAACCTTTCACCCGCACCGCAGGCAACACCTGTTGTACCCGCGCCCGCGCCCGCGCGCAACGCTTGGTCCAAGCCCTTGAGCATGGTACAAGCAAGCGCCCCCCTCACCCCCGCCCGCCCGCAGGCCTCTGCCAGCGCGCCGGCTCCTAAGCCCAAACCGCCGCTCTCTAGGCCTCCAATGGCTGGGCTCATGGACGCCCCAGGTCAATCTGACCTGGCGGCCGACATAGCCCTTGTCATGGACTACGCGATGGTCATAGACGTGGACGAAGTACGTGCATTCGCGCACAAACTTCGTACTGCCACAAACGACCAAGACCGCTTGCGAGCCACGCTCACACACGCGGGTTTAATCAGCGCAGTGAGGCGCTACGCCCTCCCCAGCGTTTCTTAGGTATCATCCAATATGGATAGTACACCGAAACGAATTAAGCCCCACTCAGTCACCGTAGCGACTTTCAACGCTGACGGCCTCTCTAGTCAAAAGGACGAAGTTCACGAATTTTGTAAGACCCATCAGGTCGATATCCTATGCGTGCAGGAGACCTTTCTGAAACCAGGTACAGCGAACCCTAGGTTTGCAAATTACCGTTTGGTTCGTAATGATAGAGTGGCCACCCCAAAAGGTGGCACTCTCATCTATTACAAAAGAGCTCTGCACTGTATCCCAATTGTTACTCCACCACTTAGAATACTAGAAGCCTCTGTTTGCTTTCTAGCGATGTCAGGTCATCAACCTGTCATCATAGCCTCATGTTACCTCCCCTCTGGTAAAGAACTATTACAGACAGACTTGGAAGCCCTCTTCTCTCTGGGAAGCTCCGTCCTTCTGATCGGTGACTTCAACAGTAAACATGTCATATGGAACTGTACTAGTAACAATAGTAATGGTAAAATCCTTGAAGGCTTGGTCAGCCACTTAAACTTTGATATTCTCTCCCCTCTGGAGCCCACAAGATATCCCTATGTTGACAACCAACGACCAGACATACTTGACATAGCACTTCTTAAGAACGTCACCCTCCGGTTGCGCTCAATAGAAGTGTTACACGAACTGACTTCAGACCACCGCCCTGTATTGTTGAAATTAGGCCCCGACCCGACGGACATAACCCCTATCACTAGAACGGTAGTGAACTGGAAGCAACTGGGGGAATCCCTCCAAGCTATCAGTTCACCCGCTCTCGATAGAATCCCCGATGACATACAGACAGTAGAAGACGTGTCAATTGCGATCGAGGCTCTCAGTGACCACCTCCGCACCGCAGTAGGTGAATCCTCAAAGCAGGTCCAAGTGGCGGATGGTCGCCGCTTTGAACTGCCCGAGGGTGCGAGGAGGTTACTGACAGCTAAGAACGCCGCCACTAGGGCGTATGACTCGATGCCAACCCCAGAGAACAAAGCCACCATGCGCTATTTACAGCGTGCTGTAAGGAAACGCATGAGTGAGCTGCGTGATCAAAGGTGGGACGACAAACTGTCAGAGATTGAGCCAACTCACCAGGCATACTGGCAGTTGGCTCGAACTCTGAAATCTGACGGACAACAGACAATGCCTCCACTCATTAGGCCACCTCCCCTCTCCATAGCGTTCCTTGACGAAGACAAAGCCGAGTGTTTAGCTGATAGCCTTGAGGCTCAGTGTACTCTAAATATAGATCACGTCGACCAGAAACACCTCGATTCGGTGGAATCTGAAGTCGAACGTAAAAGCTCTATGTCCATCTCTGACCTCCCACTCCTCCCACCGGTAAAATCATCCGAGGTTGTGTCTCTGATCAAGAGCCTCAAGACCCGTAAATCCCCTGGTGCTGATGGTATCAGCAACAAGGTGATTAAACACTTCTCAGTCCCACTAGTCCATCTCTTAGTTAGCATCTTCAATGCGGCTATGAGCAACTGCTCCTTCCCAGACACTTGGAAGCATGCCATTGTCATTGGTATTCACAAACCAGGCAAACCGGCAGCCGAGCCCTCCAGCTACCGTCCCATAAGTCTCCTCAGCTCTCTGGGGAAGATTTACGAGCGGCTCATTGTGAACCGACTCTGGTCCCACGTTAGGTCCAATAACCTCCTTCCCGATGAGCAATTTGGTTTTAGAGCCAAACACTCTTGCGTCCAACAAGTGCACCGCGTAACGGAGCACATCCTAGGCGGTTTCAATAAGAAACCAAAGCCCCAAGGGACCATAGCTGTCTTCCTCGACGTAGCGAAAGCGTTCGACAAAGTCTGGCACAACGGCTTGATATTCAAGCTGTACCAACTGGGTGTGCCAGACCGTCTTGTACTCATCTTACAAGACTTTCTCAGGGATCGAACGTTTAGCTATCGCACCGAGGGAACGCTCTCCTCCCCGCATCCCATTCACGCAGGTGTCCCTCAGGGCTCTGTACTCTCACCCATTCTCTTCTCGCTGTACACCAGCGACATCCCACGATCTGAACCTAATGTTCAGATCGCTCAGTTTGCGGATGATACTGCAATCTACTCTACTGGCTGGTTCAAGGTCAGGCAGAGATGCGCCATCCAACGAGCCATCACCGTAATCGGTGCATGGTTTCGTAAATGGCGGATTGCAGTAAATCCTAGCAAAAGTGCAGCAGTGTACTTCACTGAGACCCGGCGAAATCTCATGCCGTCACCCATAGTCCTATTCGGCGAACCCATCCCTTGGGCTAAATCTGCCAAATACCTGGGCGTCACCCTTGATTGCCAACTCACTTTCGCGAAACACATCCAGATTGTTCGCAATAGGGCGGCCTTCATTATGGGTCGTCTTAATCCCCTCATAGGCAAAAACAGTAAAATGTCTCTTAGAAATAAGACGACTCTTTACAAACTTTGCATCCGCCCAATCATGACTTACGCATCTGTAGCGTTCGCCCATGCTCAGAAACACGACCTCCACAAACTTCAAGTGATTCAGAATCGCTTTATGCGCAGGGCAGTGGGCGCTCCGTGGTACTTGCGGAACGCCGAACTGCACTGCGATTTCACCCTCCCCTCTATTACGCAGTATATGAAAGACTGCTCCCGCCGCCACTTCGACAAAGCTCCCCACCACTCGAATCCCCTCGTGGTCGAAGCGGCGAACTACTCCACTGACATAACCGATCCCCACTTCCTTCCCCCCCGTCGCCGTCCAAGGCATATTTTGGGTGACCCGGACGACCCCATCGCAGCCGTTACTTCGGCAGCTTTAGCGTCGTCCCAAGGGAACCCCGGTAATGGTTGTAGACCCGACCAGGGCTGTGATCCCGATCGCATTGTAGGCTCCGGCCGAGATCTTCTTCGCAGCCCCAGTCGCAGTCGAGGTAATTCACACTCACACGATTGTAGTCCCAGCCACGGTGCGGGTGGGAGTATACACCGCGGCCCCGGTCGCGATGTATCCTCCGGCCCAGCAAATGGCTGCGGACGAGGTAACACTGGTTTTCTAAGTAGTCCCAGCCACCATGGCTGTGGGCGAGGTATTACACTTTCTTATTGTAGCCCCACCCAAAGTACAGTCATGAGTGCACAACGCGACGATCCTGGTCGCGGTGTGGACCCATGTCGCGGAAATGGGAGGAGGCGAGGTACACAAGGTTATGATTTAGTGGTAAACACAGTCAAACACCGAGCTCGCCGGCGAGCTCGAGGCAAAAGTTATGTCTTGGTTAGATTCTCTCCAAATAGTCGTAGAGTTAAAATTCATAGGGCCCACTTTCAACGGTACCCTTATGTACCGGGGCGATTCTCTCCTACTCCCCTCTCTCCTGGCGACGGCCCAAGCCGAGGTCCGTACCCTAGTGGTGCCCTTGAGCAAGTCGCCTACTCCTCTCCTTGCGGCGAAGCGTCTTCAACGCTCGCCTTAGGCGGTGCGCCCTCTGCGCCCGCATCTGGCTGAGTGCCATCTGCGCTCGCCAACCGTCCGGTGACGCTGTAAATGCCGGTAGAGGCAAACAGCATTAGTCCGTTCTAAAAAAAAAAAAAAAAAAAAAAAAAAAAAAAAAAAAAAAAAAAAAAAAAAAAAAAAAGGCGCTCGTCTCAGTCGCTCTCGAGTCGCCGTACAGTACGGACCTCTTTGTGACGTTGTTACGCTGCTCGTTGAATATACGAAGCTTATAAAAGTACTTGGGAAGTTTTACTTCGAGGACCCAAAAATGAGTGATCATCATTACAACAACAATTGTGACGTCAGCAATGCTGACGTCACACTTTTTAAAAACACTCCGGAGGTGCTTTCTCCGTCATCAGAAGTGGGATCAGAACAAGCTCTGGTCCCAACCACATCCTCATCGACTTCGGTTCAACCTGTCACGACTGGAACAGCGCAGGGCAGTACCAGGCTGATAGGCCCTGCCTCATTGAACACTTCAGGAGTACCAGCAAACAACTTTAATACCATGCAGCCCATCACAACGGGAATTACCACAGACATGACGTCCACACCAATCGCTGCGGGAGATGATCTCGATACACTGCAAAACAACGCTGCAATCGCCCCTGATTCAGTGTCATCCACATCTCAAGCTGGCCAGTCAGTCCGGATAACTCACAACGACGAACACGCATCAACGGATTAAAACCGGCGAGTATAAAATTCATTATGTTTCACGATATTTTCAACTAGAATCTACAAGAATAAAATGTCTGGAGAGTGATACCTCTGAGCTAAACCATGTGTTACCCTTGAGCTAACCACGGATCCTTGATGCATCCACAAGTGAACCCTGAGATACCGTGGGGACGCCTTGTGGAACTATGGGTAGACACGTATACACCACATATTCTAAATTAATAAGGCAGTGCACTTAAGATGTCTTAGTGTACTGTTGTAATCTACAAAAATGTCTGGAGAGTGATACCTCTGAGCTAACCATGTGTTACCTTTGAGCTAACCACGGATCCTTGATGCATCCACAAGTGAACCATGAGATACCGTGGGGACGCCTTGTGGAACTATGGGTAGACACGTATACACCACAGATTCTAAATTAATAAGGCAGTGCACTTAAGATGTCTTAGTGTACTGTAGTAATCTACAAAAATGTCTGGAGAGTGATACCTCTGAGCTAACCATGTGTTACCCTTGAGCTAGCCACGGATCCTTGATGCATCCACATGTGAACCCTGAGATACCGTGGGGACGCCTTGTGGAACTATGGGTAGACACGTATACACCACAGATTCTAAATCAATAAGGCAGTGCACGATGTCTTTGTGTACTGTTTACTAATCAAAAGACTCCTAAGGTTACATAACAGTTGTGTTAATGTAACAAACAAGATAAAGCAACGTAAGTTGTTTACAGACTCACTACTCAGAGAATATCTCATTTCTTTCAGGTCTACGAGAATCCAAATAATCTACGAGAATCCATAACAATCTACGAGAACCAACGAGGCTGGTGCAGAGCGCGCACCGCCTGTCAGTATGGCCGTATCGGCGCAACTACAACAGTTCGTCGAGAATAATTAAGTTTAATCATTTGATTGCCCTAAAAATAGTTTATAAATCATCAGTTGATTATTTTTGAGTTGATTACGATGTAAAATTAATGTTATGATTGTAATTTCAATACTTTACCAACAAACTTGTAAACTCGTGCACGTGCGCCGAGTCCTATAAATACGGCCGCACTGTAGG
Organism: Selenia dentaria; assembly: GCA_917880725.1. NCBI lineage: Eukaryota > Metazoa > Arthropoda > Insecta > Lepidoptera > Geometridae > Selenia > Selenia dentaria. Next base: position 31,979,069 of record OU862879.1, read on the forward strand.
CGCTCGTCTGGCTGAGTGCCATCTTCTGGCTGAGTGCCATCATCTGGCTGAGTGCCATCTTCTGGCTGAGTGCCATCTCTGGCTGAGTGCCATCTTCTGGCTGAGTGCCATCTGCGCTCGCCAACCGTCCGGTGACGCTGTAAATGCCGGTAGAGGCAAACAGCATTAGTCCGTTCAAAAAAAAAAAAACAAAAAGGCGCTCGTCTCAGTCGCTCTCGAGTCGCCGTACAGTACGGACCTCTTTGTGACGTTGTTACGCTGCTCGTTGAATATACGAAGCTTATAAAAGTACTTGGGAAGTTTTACTTCGAGGACCCAAAAATGAGTGATCATCATTACAACAACAATTGTGACGTCAGCAATGCTGACGTCACACTTTTTAAAAACACTCCGGAGGTGCTTTCTCCGTCATATATATATATATATATATATATATATATATATATACATTATAATATATATATATATATATATATGCATTATAATATATATATACATTATAACTCACTGAAAGAAGACATTAATGAGATAATTTTGGTTTTTTACTTTTGATAATTGGTTCATATCTTTTTAATTTTTTATATTGCTGATTTAATATTGCTTTTGGTTTCTGTTTGTGGTACGTACATAATAGTTCTTATAACAACAGGAAGAGAATAGTAACCCACAACACAGGGAATCCAGGGTGGGATCTGGGGAGGGTTCTGACTGATATAAAAGCTTTATTTAGCTACATAATAGGAATATATTTTTAATACAATTGCACAAAATGTGGCGTATTGCAGGGACGTATAGCGTTCGGGATGTAGGCTGTTACAAACTCGTGCTTTTTTTTACCTTTCCCGAACTCGTGCGTTCTCTTTCCCAACTGTCAAAATAATGTCTATTAAAAAGAAAAACCAACCATGAAGTTTTTACTAAAAATAATTCATAGAAGTTTTTATGATTCATGCAAATACGTATATTTCTAAAAAGAAGCTACTAATTTGTTTCAATATCAGATTTAATGATTTGATTGAATGAGTTAGGTTAGGTTTCATTTCATTTCATCTCATTAAATTTCATTTTCATTTCATATCAATAAAAAAATCCTACTGAAGACTTGGCTGTATGGGCATAGTTCCCTTTGCCTACCAGAATGGGTGAAAAAAAAAATCTCTGCTTATATTCTACGGTTGGCGCCATTTTCCAGAAATTTTCTTTGCGAGTTTATTTTATTAAATTGCTTAATTTTTTTCGCAACTGTATTAATAATAGTCGTTCAGTACACGTGCGGAACCGTCATTGCAACTTGTTCCGACTGTCAATTTGTCGGAACTTTTTGCAATGACAGCCTTTCCCCACTTGTATTGTACTATTGTTTTCTTTGATATAGCTCTACACCTTAATTTTAGGTACAGCATGATATTTTATCTAAAATAATTACTTACTGTATTTATTGTAATAATTGGTACCTAACATATTTTACCATACCTGACGATGAAATACCATGATAATAAAAAAATAGTAAACCGTGCAGAATTATGTTTTTACTATATAATAAAAATAGGTATAAATTATATTTGTGAGTTTGTTACCACTCTAATCTTACAAAGTCTTGTCTAGATAAAAGAAAATGATAACCAATAATACTAAACATCGACATAAGCGCAAAAACATGTTTAATGACATTCATTTTCAGATTAAATGGTATATATAGTTTTACAATTAACAAAGTAACAAAGTTTCTAATTGAAAACAAATAATGTTATTTTCTCATTTATTTGCTGATTTCATTACCGCTGAATTGTAAGAGGACTAATTCGTAAGTAACTATTATCCCAGCCATCTGTAAAAGACAATATTTAAAGATATAAATGTGTAAATTATATTTAATGATATGAATTATGTATGATATTTTAGGAATATAGCACTGGTATAATGATCCAGTGAATATCGTTTGTTTTAAGATGGAACAACGCCATCTGTTGGAACTGTATAGACCGATATTGTACTACTATAGGAACCATATTAGATCATCTTGTATAAATATTATGTCTTCAGTAACTGTAAATGTTGTACTCGAATACATTAATTTAAAGTAGTAATTGTTCTTAAATGATTTTTCCTGTATACCGTAGACATATAAACAAGTATCTTTAGTAATTAAAAATTAAATAAAATGATAATAATAATAACTATCTAATCTATAGGTCCCATGGTGGGGGGAAAAGTGGCCAAAACGCTGGCGGCATTGCCACGCTGGATGGCAATGCTAAGTTTTTGCCCAAAATAGGCGCCAGTATTTATTAAGTATCTTTATATGTTAATTATAATATATATTTATTATTGTATTGGCTAGCAAATAAAAGTCTTGTATTTTATAGGAATCATTGTAACAAGTGAGTTAAAACTTGAAGGATACTTAAAACCATTAGCATAACGACCTAATCCTATCTTAAAAACCTAACTAACTCATACAGTTGACCATTAAAATTATTATATTTAACTAAACACTCATATTATGGTTCACAGATAAATGTTCCTGCTGAAATGTAATGGCTGGTGTCGTCACATTAAGTGTATTTCTTTGGAAACTTACAGATAAAATAAGATCCCTCGTAACATAGAAAAATTGCAAGCCACTGAGAGCTATGTTATCCCCGTTCACTTGCGTTATGAACCTTGATACCTGTAAACAAAGGTCAGTACATGTTTGTACATATGATACTTTTTTCTCTATGCGTACATGGCCAAATGTAAGTGTAAGCAGATAGACCAATTTTGGTAACAATCAAAAATATACGAGTACTTGTTTTACATAGTATTATTATGCGTTTGTTTACTGATGGCTCCATTAGCTCAGTTGCTAGTAGCCATGCTTTGCTTGTTAGATCCCTGGTCGAGGCAAATATTTAGGTGATATTTTGGATGTTGTGATGTGATATTGTGTGTATCCATGTCTCCCACGCCGCGACACAGGAACCCTAGTGCGTGCGTGTGGCAGCAAGGAAAGTCAAGTCGGTGTTATGGGTCGATGTGATGTGCAGAGGGCTTACCGAACCTAAGTAACTTAATCGTCCGATAGAAAATGGTGATTCGTCGGAAATGCTTGAAAGTTGCTCTAGAAATGCTATATTATACCTCATCATTATAGGCCGAAGCAGGTACGCTATACAGCGCGGGTGCTGGCACCATAGAGGCTGAATTCACACTGGCGGCCATCAATGACACAGTTAATGATTTTATCAATAAATATGTCGTAGAGAAAAATAGGTACAGGGGATACTCGTGCCCTTTGAGTGGTCTGAAAAGATTATGTCTAATTATTAGAAAGAGAATTAAATTTAAAAAGCGTGGAGAATTAAATTTAAATACAAAAAAGTAAAGTATGTCATACATATTTTCTTGGTTTTGGTGCACTGTCAACGAAAATTTTAAATATTGGTCTACTATAACATAGGAATTTTTGGCATCTCACTGGAAAATATTTTTTCATTTTTTATTGATCTTTTATGAATATGAAATTATATATATATATTATAATAAAACTGTAACTGGACCGTTTTATGATGATATATACTAGTAAGGCACGGTACGGCGGTTGCGGTCAGACTTCAGCCGTGCGATTCTCTAAGAGCAAACATGGTTGCATCTTTGACAACATCCGTGAAACAAATGACGAGGTGACAAGAAACGTTGGAAAAACAACCTTGTGTACAAGGGCGATATCTCATAATGTATTTGACATCGGCGAGCTCGTCGATGAACGAAACGACGAATCATTAGATAATCGCACGGCAGATCTACCATGTATACCTGTCATCCAAAAATATTACGGTTTTATACATTATTGAATATTTTTTACCAAACTAGGATCAAAGTGTTATTCATAATTTGTTTAAACCGTGAAAATAAGGAAAACAATACACAAAAAGAACTACATACCCGTTGGCACTATTACGACACCCTGCATTTGGAGTAAACTTTACACCGTGCCTGAAATCCAGTTAAAATATTGAAAATTTAATATACTGTAGGAATCTTGTCAAAGTTACAAATATTAACAAGATGTTCTATAAGTTTTAGTGGAATTTATTATCTATGGAAAAAAAAACATACTTGCATGTACATACTCTAGTACTAGTCTAAAGTGACAGGCATTTTGCCACTACGTGTCTATTCTATCTGAGTAACTTCGCAGGCGGTGGCTAGTGTTATCTTAAATTTGATTTACTCACATCAAAATATTGAAAAGTTGAAGACAGATGAAGAACAAATTGTTTGCAAAACACGTAAACACAATACCGCTGAAAGCGTCGTCAAATGATCGAACTAACTGCGTAGCTCTATTGTAATCTTCACGCAACGATCGCCAATATGACGATGGGAGATAATGCTGAAATATAAACATATTTAATCAAATTTAGCTTAAAAGCCAATGAATCTACAATTTAGTACAAATGTATTGTATTTTCCATGTATTGAATTTATTGTGAGCTCTCGATATTTCGGCACAGTTTCATGCGCCATTGCGCCACAATAAATACAATACATGGTAAATATCCTGTTTCTAACGTTAATTCTTACATTAGTGACCATGTCAGTTTAAAAACTCATACACATGTATTGTCAAAACACTCTACTTCTACTCTACCTTTAGGTGCAATTCCAAGATTATTATTGGGAGATAAAACAATGTTCATAAACTCTACGCTAGCCAAATGCGTGACATGGCGCCACAATAAATACAATACATGGCAAATATCTCGTTTCTAACGTTAATTCTTGCATTAGGGACCATGTCAGTTTAAAAACTTATACACATGTATTGTCAAAACACTGTATTTCTATTCTACCTTTAAATATAATTCCCAGATTATCATTGGAAGATAAAACAATGTTCATAAACTCTACGCTAGCCAAATGCAGAGTGTGGTTTTATGTAATGGACAGGTTGGATAGGCTTTTGACCACTGTCTCACATGGTGGCCAGTATTGATGGTGTATCACGCATACTAGTAGTACAAGTGTAGTAGCATGATACAACTGGCTCGGACAGTTGCAGGAAATTACCACAATATACGATTACCACTTATTTTTCAACCTCACGGGCGATATGCCAGGACCATTCTGTAATAACTGCTAATGCTGCTGTAGATTTCCTGACAATGTTACCATCAGCTAAAACATTAACTTAAATAGTACTCGTACGTCTTAGCAGAAAAATAATTAGATATGCCATGTTACTAATTTTTAGGTAGGGATCCAGTCGTCAAAGCTAATGTCAACTCTGACGCAGGAATAGTTGATTCTGTGTACCACAAGTACCTTCAATGATGATATTAGGACGTTTAATGCTTAATATACTTAAATGTAATAGGGGTTTTATAAATGAAATTGCCGATTTATCGCTTAGAATATAATTGAACATTAATTGTGTCAGATTTAAGAGTGGAACTTTTTCACATGAAAACTGTATAATACTTAATTGAAAAAAGGATACATTTGATTGTTTGACTTTCAGTTATTTTTACAATCACTTTTTAAGGTGAAAAAGGAAACGTAAAAATCAGAGCAATTTTCGAGTATGAGTTCCGACGTGGGAGAAACTGCTCGAAATGTCAATGCTGTGTATGAAGTGGATACGGCTAACGAACACATCATGCTATTTCGGATGAACCGCTTTAGCTATGGAAACCTCGACTTGAAGTTTCAAACCACGAGCAAAACCAGCCACTAGGGTAAATAAGCATAAATAAAAGGAGACGGTAGAAACCAATCTGATTCAAACTACTAAGGAATTAGTGGCATGGTTTGATGTTATCATACCCAAAATAATGACCCATTTGAACCAAATCGGTTAAATTAACAACTTGAAAAATGTTTACCTCATATTTTGACTAGTATGCAAAGAGGAGCACGCGTTGAAGCTTGCCTTACCTTGTTAAGCCGATACAGAAATAAAAGGCATTTAAATTTTATTCGATTAGGTGGCAGAAATGTATATAATATAATGAGGGTATATACTTTGATTAATCATTAAATACAATTATTTTTTATCTATACTAATATTATAAAGAGGAAAGATTTGTATGTAAGTATATTTGTAACGAATTAGCTCAAAAAGTACTGGACCGATTTCAAAAATTCATTCACCATTGGAAAGCTACATTCACCCTGAGTAACATAGGCTATATAAAATTCATCATCATCATCATCATCCATCACCGCGCGGGTGAAACCGTGGAGAGAAGCTAGTCCAATATAAAATATATTAAAATTTTTCAGTACGAAATGGCAATTTCATATTCTAACCACTAACATTTTCTTTAAAAAGTAAAAAGATATGTGTAGAATAAGGTCAGTTATTTGTATAATATGAAAATGAATACGACCTAAAAATTTCTCAGAAAATATGATAACCGGGTATGATACCTACTTGTAGTAGGTGGGTATTTGTTCTATAGACATAGAACTTGTTCTGTTGCGATTTTTTTCAGTAGAATACTCTTTCCGCACATGCGGACCACAAGGTGCAGCTAATTTTGTGTAGATTCACTGCTTTTGGCAAATCTACTATACAAGACATAGAGTACTTGAGTGAAAAATTAAACAATACCTTTTGGCTTGCCGCAATAATTTTTATGTTGATTTGATCCAAAATTGATACCAAATAAATGCTCATGCATATTATGTACAAATCCGCATAGCTCCAGGTTAATGTGGAAACCACGTTCATTACCTGAAAAATATATAATTTTATATAATCACAATTCACCGTGCAGCGTAGGTCGGACAAGTGACCCTATAAAAGTCGCAGGACGACGTTGGATGTATTTTGTTCCTTTTGAAAATGTATGTGAGACGCACGTGTTCAGTAGTCAACGTCCTACGGTTCAGATGATGATGATGATGACAGCCACGTGGCAAAGTTGGACATTGTTTTCACATTGAAGTTGTGACTAGTCGCATGGTGAGAGCGACGACGCATCACTTTATTATAATAATATCATCATAGACACTTACTTGTATTTACACTATATGATCTAGCATGAACATCTGGTTGGTAAAACCAAACTTATAAAGTATTAAAGAAAAAATCAGTCTCAATACTCAATACTCAATAGATTTATTGCATCATTATGAATTTTACAATGCCGGTCCTAATTATACATATTTTTTATGTGTGTTTCATAATGATCCTGAGTGGGTATGACAACATTGTGCGGAGTGGGCTGATCTATTCTATATTAATTGTTTTGTCATCAAAGTATTCATTAAGTTAAAGCTATGGTAGTATTTCGTCAACAGTTACTGTTTAACGTTTTTGTAAATACCTATGTACTCATTTTTAATATCTTGTAGTTGAACCGGTAATTTATTATATATTTTACGGCCATAGGGTTTGGACCAGAGCTTGCATTGCTAGTTTTGAGTTTGGTAAAAGCAGTTTTTGTTGATCGTATTGGATAGTTGCGCTTTTTTTGTAAAGAATTATGCGAAATCTCTATATGACAATAAAAAAAACCCGAGAGAAAAATAGATTTTCGATCTGGTGTATCGGTAGCCTGTTGGGAATAATATGCCATTGCCACTAGCACATTCGAAACCGCGTCTTCAAACTAGAAGAATAACATATATATACATACATATATATACATATTATATTCTCTAAAATTTACAAGAACGTGATTATGCTCACCTGAAGAAAAATTCCAATTGGGATACTAACAGGAACGTTGAGATAAAAGAACCATGGAAAATGATCCTTAAGGTACTTTTCGTACATATCAACACCAGAATGACATTCAATTGTATGCGTAATTCTGACATTTAAAGCCAGAAAATGTTCAACTGAAAAAAATAAGGTATTGTATAGTAATCTCAACTAAAGTGAGATCTTACTTCAATTAGAATTTAATAGAAGGTACAACTGTCTCTGTGTACTCAAATGTGTTTGCGAGGACTATCGTCAAATGTGCGTTTTGTATGGCCTCCAGTTTGTATTGTGCTAGCTGCGTTCCGCGGTTTCACTCGCGTAGAAATGGATGATGATGAGGGTGAATCAAATATAGCGTATTAATCAGGCATAATGTAGATTTATACTCGTGAAAGAATAGTTTGAATTAGTTAAGTAGTTTTACGTGCATCCATTACAAACAAAGAAACAATTATATATCTTTCCTCGTTATTATTAGAGTAGATATGGATTACTACCAAGGTAGGAATAATGTGGCTTGGTTTGTACCGGCGTTACTATTGCATATTTCAAAAGTAAAAAATATTTATTGTGACATAACTGTAACAGTTAGACATATGGTAATGTGCACTTCTTTGTAAATATTATCGTTTTCTATAAAACTGTCGTACATCACTTTGCTCTATTGTCAATAGCTTATTATACTAGCAGTTCTACGAACAGTATACCTCGCGAGCCCAATACATAGTCTTATCAGCGGCAATTTTTCGCAGTACCTATTTGCAACCACTTGACCAATTATGATCATATCCAAAATTAATCTTTTGTTGACCGCTAGTTATCGACTGACCGTCTGGACCAAGACGCTCTCCCTTTTACGTGTTTATTTCTACCACTTGAGTTTAGCCACAAGATTGTGCCGCCATCTTGTAGTGCAATTACTTGTAGTGAATATACTAAGTTCATAATATTAATACATTACAGTAAATACACTAACTAATAATATCTAAAATAATGGGCGTGAATTAGAACAGTGTTGATGGCAATTATAACAATATATAGGTTATATACATTTTCTAAATTCTTATTAAAAGTCAGGTACCAAATTAAATGTACCAAATTTTATCAAATTAGTCTGTAATTAGCGCCGCAGCTAAATTCTCACCTATTAAGGAAAAGTACACCCCCAATCCAAAATCGCTGACGACAAAAAAACTCAATTTAAAAAGTAGAACATACATACCAAGTTAAGTCAATATTGGTTAAAAAATGCGACCTGTACAGGAGGACCAACGAACACCCTTACAAATATACGGACAGATGAAAGTCAATTTGGCCAATTAAAGCAGAGACGTTACTTTGCTCGCTCGGTCAATTATATGGTCAATAATTTTCTCAGCGTACGCGATATAAGGATTTTTTGGTATTTTTTCCATACCTTGGGTTATATTATCGAAGCCTATGTTCATCAGGAAAAATGAAGGAGTCAAATGGTGGGAGAAATTTTCTAAGCGGTCCAGTTGTTTCGGAGCCTATAACATTCAAACAAAGAAAAAAACAATTCTATCCTCATTATAAAAATTGTTTAGAAATACCTAAAAATTCTATATACGGCTATATTTATTTATTTCAATAATAAAATATTATGTACTGGACGCTAAATGACAGCTGTTTATTCTGTTCGCTCAAATCCAGATGTGCACGCTGTACCTAACGTCAATTTTACACATAAAATACTTAAAGGTAGATAGATATAGAGTAACCTCGGATCGATAGCGTTACTTATTAATAAAAATAATAAGTTCACACTGAATTAAATTCTATTAATGAGAATATAAGGTCATATTTTACTAACAAAACATAAGCTTACGGGATAGTCAGGTAGCCGGCAGGTGCAGCCGACCAATCAGAGCACGTCAGCGGATGGAATGCCTCGGACCTTTGCTTGAGAGATCGGCGGTTGCGCAGGGCACTGGAGTGCTAACCAGAATTCTAAGAAGGTCGGTCGCGCGCGCGTTTGTTAATATTATATTAGAGAAGATATTCTTAAATTAGAGTCAAGTGAAGTGTAGTGAGGTGTTCTTCCAGCACTGTTTATGTAAGTGTTTCTTTAATTTTAACCTCTCAGCGAAATTCCGTGGGTTTTGTTTTAAATTAGACTTATTATTTAAATTTTAATATTTAAAAGCTTGCTGTTTCTAGCGATTATTATTAAAGGGATGATTAGGCAGTATAATTTTATAGTCTCTTATAAAACCTTGTCATTTAAAACGTAGCAAAAATTGTCTAATAATTTACTATCATGCTAAAATAATTAATAATTATTGCATGATAAAATAACATGATGAAAAGATGTTTTCTTGTATTTATGTAGTTAGCCTAAATTTAATTCTAGCATAATTTAGCATAGAAGAACATATTCATTATGTTATTATTAATATAATAAACCCTTTTGAGCTCTGTCTGTGAGTGATGGTATGTATTATGCACTTGAGAACTTGTAGAACATTCATTAAATGTATCGAAAATTGTTGTTGTAAAGTAATATTTTAATGAGTGTTTTATTACTTCTATCATAATCATATTTTTATTGTATTGTTCATTTTATTTCTTGTGTTTGGTTGGACCACTCATATAATTACACATTTACATTATAGTATATAATTTAAATTCAATTGGACGTGAAATAATATATTCCACGCATCTAAATGAATTTTAGGGAACGCTTACTCAATAAAAGTAATGATTTATTACTCTTAGGAGAATATAATAAATCATGAAAGTGTGACAATAGGCACAGCTTAAAATTAAGTAACATCTAGAAATAAGTAATTACCTTCACATTTTTTTTACAGCATAAATTACACACTATAATTCATTTAACAAAACAAAAGAGAGCCTCAACATCTTAAATAATTGAATAACTGTAATTTCGTCTGTATTAAATTATTTGTATTGTGGTACAAGGGCTAAGATTAATGGTGTTTAACTAGTCGATATTGAATCGAGACTATCTAGGAGATATCAAAATGATCTTGCATGGTCGATGGGTTTCAATTTATTGATTATCCTATCGACAACCCTTGTGTCAAAATTCAAATTTGTTCATAAATAACAACACACAAGTACACAACACTACTTAACAACAATTTTAAAGCTATTGGTTTAAGTCGGTAGAAATAAGGCTATTTGTAGATGTCTTTCGATTTTAGTTTGTAAGATTTAGGGCAGTAACTTAAACCAAGGCTTGAGATTAAATCTCTGTAATAATATATTTAGTAAAATACACCTTCTGTGTATTTAAATAAATACATATGAGTGGTTCACCAGTTTTCAGATAGTTTAAGTGGGAAATTAGGGCATTTAATAGGGACTGTGTTACATAACAAGAAACTTAGTTTGTATGCTCGTTATTTAGAGCAAAGTGCTAACAAGGACGATTGCTTTTCGAATGAAGTTATTTTCCTTGCAAGTAAGAAGCCATAATCTTTAATTAGGTTTTTTATGTGTGTGTGGGCTACTCCCACTTTATTGATATAAGTTTGACTAACACATAATACTACATAAATAATATTTTGTATTGTATATTACACACTTATTTATGTATGTATAATTTATATAACAATCATACGTATTTATTTATCTACTTTGTATATTAGTTAATATGTATTTATTGTCTACACATTTATACATCATCATTCACACAGACATCAAACACATACACAATAAATTAAAATCAGCTGGCCGCGCCGTCTCATGGAAACGTACCGAACAGCGCACTATTATTTATTCTGTGTCTGCGCTGCGGTTACGTCACCACACGCTAACCTAGGCGGCAAACGGGAGATGCGCACCCGCCGCTGCCGGCCGGCCGCCTCGCTCGCTCACACGCCACGCCAGTCCGATCTCGTGTCTGACGCAGAACGCACGTCGCTTTAAGCTTCATCCGCTCACTTAGTTACTCGCTTGCGATCTCCTGATTTCTTAGTGTTTATTATTCGTTTACCTGTCTTGACTTTTCTTCTGTCCGCGTACCATCTTACTTGTGAAATCTGTGCTTACTCTTACTTGCTCCTTCTGTATTAACTGTTTATTGTATGTGATTGTTGAATTGTGACTCTGAACAATACAATTGTGAAGTGAAAACCATTTGGATTTTATTCACCTGACTACAGCTAAGTACCTACCACCTCACATACTTACTACAGTAAAAACTTGGCCAGTGTATATACCCGTGGTACCTACTACTTACCACGCACACCAACACCTAGGCCAAATGTGAATGCACTTAATAACTTTAATCATTTGGTAATTAAATATGAACACAGACGCGAGTATAATCTTAAAATTATTAAATAATAATATCCTGACGAAGTTAAATAAATATAACATTACTTTTGGAAATATCAAAAATGTCCGAAATTGGAATTGATACTCTTAAAGTAATGAAGAGGAGAAAGTGACAAAAAATAATCAAACTTGTGGATACCCGATGACGTGTGCCGGAGGTTTCATGTAGATTTAAGTTAATATCTTTTTCTTTCAGCGTCCACGTGTAGATTTAATTAGATCTAAGTGTAGTTAGAAACATGAAACCATTAGTGATGGACAGTTGGGATCTGCTTCTTTCTCCTCCGCGGTAAATTCCTATATATATATAGTTGTAATAATTGCGTTATTTCTTCGATTTAGGGGGGTGATAATTCTGTTTCTTCCAGATCACAGGAAGTTCGAGAGCTGTTTGCCAAACTGTGGGTCGTCATGTATTTCAGTTAGATTTATCGTAAAGAATTGAATTATTTTAATATCGTCAATACTGAAAATACGTATTAAATTAGTAGTGAACTAGAGTAGGTACAGATGTGTAAATTTTATGCATTTGATTAAAATCGAGACTTACTAGGACGTATCGACGTAGTTGAATCTTTAAAGCAAGTAACTATTTACTGGATGTTTAACATGAATTATTTTATTCCAAAATACAAATCATTCTTCTGAAGTCGACGAAATAATATTCAACGTAAATTCGAGCGTAGCGAGGATTAATTAATAGATTGGTACTATTAGGTAAATTTCCGGGTTGAATTACATAGCGACTCACAGTCTAAAAGAAGTCTTCAAAGGTTTGTGGCATGTTTTTTTTTAAACTCACCATATCGGTTTTGCTTACAACCAACTGTTGTACTATAAAATTAAAATTTTATTTGAATTAAAATAATTGTCTTACTAAAAAAAAATATATTTTGAATTATATTAGTTCTAATATAACTATCGTTTCTCAAGATGAAACGTTGTGTATGCTTTACCGATATGGGAAATCCTAGTTAATACAATGAGTGACTGATTATTTTGCCTACATTTAATTTATTAACAGTAAATAATTACAAAGTCACTTATTGTTTAACAAGGAAATACGATGAACTTGTCTATCCATTTTTTTTCCAGAGATGTTTACATATATGTTTTATTATTATCTTGCTGTATATTATAGTTGTGTATATGTTGAAGTGATCACTACTTTCTAGGTATATCAGGCGGAACACTATTGTATATCAAGGGAATTTATGTGCTTTTGTTTAACCAATTTCTTTCAGAGATGGTCATTGTTTATTTGATATTACTTTATATTATGTTTTATGGTTACACAACTTTATATAGGTATGTCAAGGGAACATTATATTGAACTTTATTTAACCAATTTTCAGAGATTGTCACATCGATTAATTAAAACTACCTAATCTAGCGGAATATTATAAATATGTGTATGTTTGACGTATTCACCATTTGTTATAGATATTTCGAAGGAGACTTAATCATTTTACGGAATAGTTAATATTATCCTACCTTACCTAAGTTTTACAGCGGGTGGTAGAATATTCACAAGATATTTTTAAAGTTACAGCAAATAAGGCGACTCTTAGGGGTCTGTGTGTTCTTGGCTTGGAATTTATTACTGTTACAGGAATGTATGGGGAATATATGGAATAGCCTTGGCTTAATATATTGATCTTTAATCGATAAGCAATTAAGCATAAATAGATTCACTTACGAGTTAGAAATGAACAGGGACCGGATGTAACCTGCTTTTAAAGTAACGTATTGCAGCCCAGCTTTGTTATCATTCTGTCTCTTAAGATGGATAATTAAGTTAATGCAGTTAAGGCGTATCTGTTCAATTACCATTTATTGAGTGCCAAGACTCGGAAATCATATTTCATAATCAATTTGGTTATGATAATACTGGTTGCCTTTGACTTGATTAAATTAGATTCTTGTTAATTGAACTTAACTATGAAACCCTAAGTCCTTCTTTCGTTAATTCGTTCAAGTATTTAAATTGTGATATATTTAACCTGACAATAGTTTGATAAATTCATCAGACTGGAGTGCTTTTATAATTATGTAATAAATGTTGAGCTAGTTGCGATTATGGGGCCTCACAACCCCCGGGATTAATGAACTCCCTCGCATGATTGCTTAATTTGGAAAAAATCGACTGCAAGCATATATACTACACACGCCGCTGAGAAATTTACGCACACTGAACATCGGTTCGATAAAGGATGCTCTTCGGCCAAAGAGTTATTTATTTATTGGACCATTTACAATCTTATATAACAAACAAAATTTTATATTACTTATATGTGCACACATTAATTACCTTGAAAGTCTCTACAACTCTTAAAGAACCAAGGTTACTTATATTTTCATAGCGTATGGGTTGACGATCATTTGGCCAAAACATTGCGAGACTAGTTAGTTCTTTGAGAGAGGTGGTATAGTTACAACGCGCGTTGGTCGAAATGATCCTTGATATTTGACACTATAACTTGCTCATCTGACACGCTTTATGTCTAGTAGAAAATGCTTAATAATTATCATTGAGCTCTCAATCATGACTTTATCGCAAGTAAGTTGACATGCTGTGTAATTTTTTACGAATTTAAAATATCATTTTACTTGTTATTATATAGGGACGTAGAAGACACATGAAAAAAGACCACTTTGTTCTATTTAACCTTATGTCTTAAAATCAAACAATCTTTTGAAGGGAACATAATGGTGTTTATCTTTACCCCGACTGTCGAAATACTTAACATGTTGCCTGCCGTGCGATTCTCTAAGAGCAAACATCGTTTCATCTTTGACAACATCCGTGAAACAAATGAAGAGTTGACAAGAAACGTTGGAAATACAACCTTATGTACAAAGGCGATATCTCATAAATTATTGTCATCGGTGAGCTCGTCGACGAGCGCATCGACGAATCATTAGAGAATCGCACGGCTGATAACATAAACACTAAACGGTGTTCGAAGTTTCGCGATTAGAATAATTATTAAAACGGAATTTTGTCTGTAATTTAGGATATTTAATTATTAATTTTCTACCTACTTCCAAAAAGGAGGAGATACTCAATTCGACTGTATTTTTTATGTTTGTTCATAACTTTCGACTGGGTGAACTGATTCGCAAAATTCTTATTTTGTTTGAAAGCTGGTGATTCCGCGTGTGGTCCCGTTTAAATTTCATCAAATTCAGCCAAGTAGTTTGTGAGTTACACTCCAATAACTGAATAAAATCGAAGTCGGTTTCAAATTTATTCTTACTGTACTTGTAATAACCATGAAAACAAAGGAAATGGTTTTTATTAACTTACTTATAGCCAATGCAATGGTAATCACACAAACAATATAACACTTGGTTTTGACCCGAGGGTCTATGTATTCAGCCAGGTTACATTTCGATATATCGTTCATCAGTTTAGACCACTTAGTTCCAATGCGGATAAACAGAAACGTCGACATGCATGTGGACGTGCAGAAAGCGAAGTAACCTGTAACATTATTAAGTCACATAATCCTGTAGCTTACTGTAAGGCCGTTTTAATTTGACCGGCAGGAGCAGATGCACTGCGCTGTACTGCGTATTTACACTAAGGACTCTATTTACAAAATAATGTTCTGTGACGTGGTCGCCAAGAAATAGAGCCCAAGCATTAGTAGGTAGTAGAAGGCACTGTTACAAGTGTACTTGCTAGACGAATTGACTCATAAAATTAATATGGCGTGGTGGCGAACGCAGTACAGCGCCACACAAATTTTCAGTACAAAGCTCTGTTGACACTGCACAGTAATGGTTACCATCAGCCGTGCGATTCTCTAATGATTCGTCGACGAGCTCACCGATGTCAAATACTTTATGAGATATCGCCATGGTACACAAGGTTGTTTTTCCAACGTTTCTTGTCAACTCGTCATTTGTTTCATGGATGTTGTCAAAGATGCAACGATGTTTGCTCTTAGAGAATCGCACGGCCGTAATTCGAATTTTTACCTAACTAGGTAGGTAACATATATTTATTAAACCCTGTGCTAACATTTTCAATACTACTGCAACGATAATTTCCATAAGGGCTCATTTTTGAAGACACAGGACTATTTAATTGGCTATGTGCATTGTGATATATTTACACATATTATCACGTATGCGACCATCCAAACAGAAAACAAATGACAAGTGCTGCACCCCGCAAAACTCCACTCCAATCGCGCTGTGTTTCTATAAAATAATCTTTAATAATTGTTTATAGATTATGATAAAATAAGTTTCCAAGCATATTTTATTGTTTGTTTACACCTTCATTCATTAATCAAGTTACCTACTAAGACAAGTAATGTGAAATGGAAATCTTTTGGAGCTTGTTTTGCACCTGGCGACTGCCACAGGTATTCTTAACCTGATGCTACGGTCAGTGACATTCAAATATATTTTATTATATCTATATGAATCTAAGAATAAATCCAAATACTTTTTTATTTGGAACATGTCCTAAAAATATAACTGTCTAATGTACAAAAATATTAACAAACAGTACTAACCTAATGCTTCGATTGTAAGAGGATTGCTTTTAAGGAAATATAAACACAAAACTGAAGATATTGTTTGTGCGATTCCTACGATTAAGCAATGTAGAAATCTCCAGTAACATATTGTAAATCTGTAATCAAGCAGTAAATTAAATTTTATAGATAAAAACTTGCAGTTAGTTACGGACAAAGAGAAAAAAGCTTATTTCAAGTTTGATTCGTTGAACTATTGCATCAGTAGGGAAGTTTCTTGAGTTTTATCCTTGTGGGGGTTAAGTATTAATAATTAATAATACTAATTATAATTTAACGTCAATCAGTGCAGTTCGAAATCACACGGTTTATTTCCTTACCTTACAATGTTGAGTCAATCCGACAATATACATTTTTAACTAAAAGTAAAGCTTCATGTAGAAGCTGAACCTAAGACCGCCTGAACGGAACCCGACCTTCGCACCATCATCCCTGAGTTATTTGTCTTTAATAACTTGTTAGACCTGAAGCTTGGGACAGTAAAGCATGCATCGTGAGCAGTCAAAGGTAAACAATATGCTTATTCTCGTCACTTTGTAAAATAAATATATAAAGTAGGTGTGGTATTAATCAGTTACCTTATTTTTTTTACATTTCTCTCTAAAATCCCTCGGACTGGGTTCAACCCGATCAATTGTCCCAAAATAAAGAGCAGTTTCATTGCTCCCTGAAAGGCCGCCAATTGAGTTTTGGGTACATCACTCTTCTTTGGTTTATTTTTATCTGGTGTAATTTCTAAAACATGGTTTCGGCATTACTAATCTATATATAGTACTATATAGTATACCTATATAATAGTGACGATTTTTCAAAAATAAGTAACTGAAATTGACTACTTTAGCACTTTTATTATATCGTATATCTTATCCTGCCATCTAGAAACACGGAGACTTTTGTAAGTCATTATTTAATTTTGCGTTCTATTTCAAAGAAATTTTGGTTTCATGTAGATTATAATAATAATAATAATAAAATATTAAAATGAGACTGAAATTGGCAGGTGCCGTAGTCTTGTCCATAGCCCACTATCTCCCGTACCACTTATAAGTACATATCAATAGCCACGCCATTTTAGCCATTTTTGTAATAGATATACCATGTAACCATCCATCCAAAATGTTTTTGTTTTTATACTACATTGTATTTTTATACCAAACGGGCCTCTAAGTGTTGGCTACAGCCCCACTTATGCCTATGTAAAGGACCGGGTGAAACCCGTGAAATATGTCAAATAAAAGGAATAATAATAAAACCTTTATTCAAACAATTGTACAATGTTATTTCATACATTATAATGGAGCTAGAAAATATGAACAAATTTGTGCAAGAGTATCTGCTGCTGAACTAGGTTCATCACCCGTGTTTCAGCATACAGCGCTCTTTCCCCAGCGTTGGACTACTGCTAGCCATTTTGGTACAATACTAATCTTAAGAATTTAGAATTAATCTTAGGTCCTAATATTACATATAAAGATGATGATAGATTAGATAATATTACATATAAAGATAGTGCTTGTGTGTGTTTATGTGTGTGAAGGTGTGTGTGAGTGAGTGTATGTGTGTGTGTGTGTGTGTTTTTTTTACATCCCAAGTAAATTTTTTAGGTGATTACTTTAAGAAGTTCTTCAGTATCGTCATAAGATAACGTTTTTAGCCATTTAGTCACTACAATTTTGACATCTGATTTAACCAACGGATAAATGTTCAAAATTGTATTAAGCTTATTGTATAAATAAGGCCCTAAAAACAAATAAACTCTCTTTGCAAAACGGGTACTAAAATGATGAGATTGATTGCACACCAAGTATTTTCTTCTTTTTGTTAAATGTGTAGGCTCATAATCCAAAAAACTGTGTTGTTTCAAAATTATACTATATATAAAAAGTTGACACACGGTAAGCATGTCAAAAATTCCAGTAACCCATCCAAACTTTGACCGTAATAAACTTTATTTGACCTTGTTGTAAATTGACAACGATAAGGCAAAGCTCCACTGCGAGCACTTTGTTTGTGTGGCAAACAAATAAACAAAATATAATAATGAATGCAGTTTTATTTAGAGATGGCACGCTGCCATGAATTGAACGTATCGTTATTTGATAGCGTAAAAATGATGTCATACTTACTGTTGTTTCTCAAAGCCCATCTTTTAACATTTCTTTTATTAATAACTGTAATAATGTCATCCTTCCTGAAATTTTATTGGATTTAATTATCACATTCATTATTGCGAAACTATATTGGTTTGGTATACTTCCTCGCCAAAACAACGAAACGATGTTGCTTCATATTTTCTACTAACTTCCAAAAAGGAGGAGGCACTCAATTCGGCTGTTTTTTATGTTTGTTACCTCATAACTTTCGACTGAGCGAACTGATTCTCAAAAGTTAAAAAGTTGGTGCTTCTCGTGTGGTCCCAATAAAATTTAATTAACTTTGGTTCAGTAGTTTTTGAGTGACACTCCAATAACTGAATGGATTGGAAGTCAGTTTCAAATTTTTAAAATTTTTCAAATTGTACTTGTAATATTTAGTGTTAAATTACGACAGTGTTAAGTCTAAAGGGCTCCTGTCAGGTGAAGCAAAGCGTTGTTAAATCACTAGACAATTTGTTTAAGCAGCTGCGTTTTGGGGTGTCGAGCATAGGTTTACCAGCTAAAGCAAACCCCCCAATTTATTACCTATAGTTTATAAACGAGTATCATACCTACACAATTCATGATTTACTTCATACACTTGGGCTAAGACTCTGCCTCTAGACTCCAGCCGGGCACTTAAGCAAATGAATCACCAGTATAAACCAGACTAACACTGCTAACCAGCTAAGGTGTAAAACCATAGCGCAGAGCCATACTGAACATAACGGATATAAGCTCTAAGCTCTGCAACCTAATAAACCAAGCAACCGCACTGTCTATCCAATGAAAGGTATGCAATACAACCTACTTATTTAGACACAATGAGGGTTAGGTTAGCTACAAAAATAGCATCAGTGCCACCAAAAATCGTCACTGGCGGACACTTTTATCCGACATGTTATGAATAGAGGATAAACACTTTTTCAAAATACGCAAAACTCACTTCTGTTTCGGACGGGAGTTTGCCGACAGCAACGCTCTTAAATTGACGATTTCCGTACCCTTAGAAATCTCTGAAAAAGGAATTAATACAAGTTTTGAATATATCGTTCATGTTAATTTCCAATAATCAAAACAAATATTTATTTAGTGTTTATTAAGTCTAGTTGGTGAAAAGGCTAAAATATATTGCTCTCAAAAATAAATTGACGTTGGACTAGCTGACATGTAGACTAACGGCCTTACTTATAAACACTGCCTTAATTTAAATAACGTCACTTAGCATGATGCAGAACAATTTCCCTTTGAGCAGTACTACATAACGTTATTTAAAGTTAAGCAGCGTCTATAAGTAATGCTGTAAATTTGCATTTTGTTCGAAACGTTAAATTATTCTTTCATTATTATGTTTAGCCTGTAACTATACTTATTAAGGCCTTGCTTATGAACTCTGCTTAACTTTAAATGATGTTATTTAGTAGTGTGCACAGCAAAATAGTTCTGCGCTGTACTATATGACGTTATTTCATTATTAAAACATTAGTAGCGTTCATACGTTGTGCCGAAGATGTATATTAAACGTTAGTGAAATTAATGTGCATCAAAACAGGTTGTCCCTAATCTCAACAATAATCTGGTACCCAGCGAGAGGCCTAGGTATATAAGTTATGATGAAGAAAAGGAAATCAAATAAAAAAACTAAATGCCATCTTTTGAAATAACTTGCTAAGGGTTGTTTGGATTTTTTTATAAATATATTATTTCCAATATAATATTAAAATTTGAAAATGTTTGTCCAATATGAAATATCAAAGTTATCTCAAAATAATTTTGTAAACCATAACTTGTCAAAACTTAATTTATTTTACTTAGTTAACAATGTTACTTTGATTTGTGGTTGCGATTAATTGCACTGTTATTTAAGATTACATTATCAAAAAAAACATTGTAAATTGTGAAAATTGCAATCACAAAAAAATCTATTTATTGAGAAATGTCTGTTTTTGCTTGGCTAAGTGACATTAGGATTTTTTTTCTTGTTTTTTTTCACAACTGTTATACCTTGACCTCTCGCCCGGTACCTGGTTATCATTGAATTTCGGGACAATCTGTATAAATTACAAAAATGACATTGGATTTATAATATTTAAATAATCTTGTGTTCATAGCTCAAAACCCTTTGCTGGGCAAAATGCTCCTAGTTAGGGTTTGGGTCCCGGGACGTCTTGTATCTCTAAGTCCCGGGACTTTCAAGTCGAGACTCGAGTTGAAACAAGATTGACGAAATTGTAATGTAATCATTCTTATTTTCAAATAATTGAAGGAGTCTAGCACCATCCATTAGTTTAATAAATACGAGTAATTACTTGGTCTACTAAGTAACTTCTGAGTTCACAACACAATAAATGCGTTTGCCGTGCCACCAGCATGACGCCATATTGGTTGTTCTGTGAAGTTAAGTAAGTCTGTCGTCAACTTCCATTATTATGTGAGTGTGATGTGGTGTCTTTTGCAACGGCGCTTTTGTAAAATCAATACGTATAAAATTATTTCATAGATATTATTTATTTATCTTGGATTATTATTATGTTAACAGATTACCGATCTTTTAATATGGAGCGTACACGCACAGTAAAAGTGTATAACCATTAAAAAAAAGCTAATCAAAAGCACAGTGCTCATTAATACAAACAAATATAAACAAATTTCATGCAAAGGATCGAATACTTCAGGCATTGACAGAGACCTCCAAAGAGTTCACGATATTTCTATAAATCGACCGCCGGAAGAACCAACATCAGTTAAACAGACTGGGAGATCTTGCGAACCGAAATCAAAAAAATAATAAACATGAAAAACAGTCTGAAATTACAGGATATGTTGTCAAAAAAGTCTTTGTCTAAAATAATTTCTTACTTACAGCGTCAGAGGATGGACTTACTATAATGGACTTACAATCACAAATAGTAAATTCATTCGTTAGATATTACCCAGCGAGGATATAAACTGCCTAAGAACGAGACTGATATGAAAATAGTCTTGAATTATTATGAAGAAAAATAGAAGAAATGATTCAGAATTTACAGTTTTTTTAAAAGCAAAAATCAAAGCATTTATTAAGACTGAAATTAACGAATAGTTAATAAGATTTCGTTTTCTGTTCAGGTGATACATTTTTATTTTTACAAAAATACATTTTTATTTACTACATTTCTCCTAAAATTGTTTAATTAAAATTCATCAAAAAAGGATTACTCCTCTTACTCGTAATTATTTTTCTAAAAGTCTAAAAGTCCCGAGAATTTCCGGGACTTTGATTGTAAGCTGTCTCGTGTCCCGGGACTTTGGAATTGTCGGGAATTCCCAAACCCTACTCTTAGTCTATATAACTGCGCACGGAACACTAATAACATAAAAAAATACTAACGTTGCAAATATAATACAAACGTACAAAATTTCGTTAGGAAAACTTTTTTATTTTATTTTTTTAAGATTTGTTAAGATAGGTTTATGTCTGATGTCTACGATAAAAGCGTTAAGCAAAAACGTATTAAAGAAAATATTGTGCAAATAAACCAAAAAGGCTATTTAGAACTAATTCCTAGTCTATATTTAAAATAGTCTATGAATTAAATTCTCACGTAAGTGATTCCATGTAATCTTTGTGAGAAATAAATGTCTCTAAACCTTAAACCGTATTCGAACTTAGAATAAAAGTATAATAAAATACTTTCAAGATAATTATATAAAGAGTGGTAAAGTTTGTTGTAACGTAAAGAAGAAATAAAGTAGGTTCGATTTACCAATAGGTGTCTCGACGACATCACCGGTCATGATCCAAAACAAGTACTAAACTTTTCTGACTATAAAATCAACTCTTGAATACATTTTAACGTATTTTCCGCTGGGACACTTTTATTTGTGTTATCATGTTTGAATATTTGATTATTCTGTCTATTTGTCAACATGTTGACGTGATTATTACTGTGCGTGGGGCGTATTCTAATGGTCGGTTATTGTAGTACAATTTTGTGAAAGTTTTTATACACAATGTTGCTTAAAAGTTCCTTTGTGATATTGTCTTATGAAGAGGATGCTAAGCGTAGCTAACAAAGCTAGTCAGTACTTGACTTAGGTCAATAAATACATTTTCTGGAAGTCTGAATTAGACTGGAACGGAATCACTTAAATTCTACTTCCTTCACTAAACATATGGAATGGATATATGTATACATTTATATATATATATATATATATATATAAATATATTTTATATATATATATATATATATATATATAAAATAATAACGTTTACACACTCACATCCCCGCAATAAGTTTCCCTGTGTCACGTGTCGTATGGAGACACACACATTAACGCATCACAAACTTCCGTTACCCGAGAGCCAACATTTTTGCTCATCCCCCTAATATTTACTGCGGCCTGGGATATAACCTGTGACTTGCGCTTCAAAAGAACTACCAACTACCAACATTACATGACCAAACCCTTAACATCCATAGTTTTGAATCTCGCGACAGATCGTTATAACCATTGTCAATCACGTGTCTAAGAATTTAATGCTGCCCAATTTATATGTGTATACTAAAAGTAGATAGAACGATTCCAATAAAACATTAATACTTAGGTACACATACCCTAAAATATATTTCGGTTAGTACGGTAAATACCAATTGAGTCACCCCTTGACACATTCCTTTACAAAAATAACAAACGATGATAAACATTTACTAGTACAACATATTTTTATCAAGCCTTTATTCTAACATGATTGTATTTGCATGGTGTGCCAAAACAAAAGCTGCTTATAAAGATAATATTTCTTTTATTTAAACCCTTATCATGCCTCTACAGCACACGTCAACATTTACTGGGGATATGTTTTTGTTTATTATTTAAATCGGGCATAGTTTAAACATAACACGACAATCGTCTAGTAAAATTTTCTAGTTGTTTTGAGCCAGATTGGTGTTAAGAAGGCAGTTCCAGGCAACTAGGTAGTGTTTGTTTACTAACTTGATGTTCATTAATAATGCGGTTAAAGGTGGTATCATACTAGTATGATACCACTGATTCAACAAAATCCACACACGTTGCAGTTCCTGGAAAAGTAAGTTGATTTCTGCGAAACCTATTGTATTATTAACTAAATATGGCGAATCGCGTTAAAAGAGGGAGTCAACAGGTTAAAAGAGGCCAGATAACAGGACTTATATAGACACCATTATGGTTGGTACCATCGCTGTGCCTCACATCGATGGTAGTCTCTCACACTGTCAGTAACGCGTATGTAGATGGCACTATAGCATGCGAATATAAGACCTCCACAGTATTAAGCAAAACTTCAACTCGTATGAGTGATGTTACAACAAAGTAACTTATTGCTGCACCATTATGAGAGTAGATACATGGACTAACTTCACAAAAGTTATATTATGTCACAGGAACAATGTGCCAGCATCTATTTCTACATTATTAGCCTGACAAGCCTGAGATTTTGTCGAATAAACAAAGTTTCCTATTGTGAAACACTACTGTTAATATTAATTTGGAAAATGAACTAGTTACTGTGAACCAGTTCTCAGTGTTGAATTGTTTTCTCAGTACAGTTAAATGTTAGGACACTAACGAAAAAAGGTAGTGCAAAGTTTATACACGTTAGTCTTTATACTACAATAAATTCTGTGGCGTTTGCGGAACGGAGACACGGGCAGACGAACAAACGCACGGAGTGACCGTAATCTGAAAAGAACCCTAAAAAAAATCCTAAAAATATAGCTAATTTTACTAAACGAAGTTAGTTAAGCACTTGGATATAAAAAGCTGTTACTGTTACTTAAACTGTTTACTCTTGACTTGAAAATACTTATACATGGATGCTGGGAGGCACAGACCATTTGGGAGGTGATGCTGCTAAGGTACTGCAATCATTAGGTCGCATCGTATGGTGAAAGCAGAACGCTTCGAGTAAAAACATAAGAAAGTCACCCATTATTCGAATCGGTGTTACTAGTCCACCAAGTTTTAATGTCGCTCAGTCAGTATAGAGAGAGATCGCGGTATGTTCACATGTAAATATAGAGATATAATTCAATACAAAGATCACGATAGTATTGTATTTATTAGTAAGATAAACATACAATATTGGTAAAGAAAATGCAACCGAGGATGTTGTATAATTACAAATATACAAGGTTGCAAAAATCTGTATCAGTGCGGCAAAAATAAAATACTAGATTTTGCAATAATCGCAAATTTAATACCGATAATGGCACATTTTTGGAAATCTAGTGAGGATGGTTATTTAAGAGAGAAAAGGAAAATCCGTTCTTATATATATATTTTAATAAAAAAAACTTTAGTTAAGTTATTATAATAAAATAATAGCTTTAATATTTTAAAAAATATTTTTATGTCGCTATTTATTCCGACCTGTTTTCTTTGCGGCTCTGTGTATTGTCAACATGTTGAGCCACAAAGCATATACAACACGTACAAATATTTAAGAGATTTTTAGTCATCAATGGTTTAAACGTTATTTGACTCCACTTAAGTTAAAAATAAAAACTCTTAACAAAGTGATGATATTTTTGAAAGATAAGCTCATTGATATTGAAGCGCAGATCTGGCGATTCAATTTACTTGATCATTAGGAGAAGACCCGTGTGACTGACACGTCTAAACTAATTTACTCTGAACATACATAAAGAGATTGAGTTTTAATTTATTATTATTATTTATGTTATTTGTACAAAACGAGATTTAGAAACGAGAGAAGTTTCTTTTGTTTACTAGTGCTAAGTTTAGATCGCAAGAAAACGATGAAATCTATCATTTACTAGCAACTAACCGCGACTTAGTTCGCGTTGAAGGGCTGCCTTCAGCCTAGCCATAACCTCCCAAGTTTTCTTGGTTTTTCTTGCATAAAAACATTCACCTGACAAATAAACACAACACGTACAATTTGAAAAAAAATATATACCGACTTCCATTCTATTCAGTTATTGGAGTGTAACTCAAAAACTAATTTTTGAGAATCAGTTCATCCTATCGAAAGTTATGACAAAAGGTAACAAACATAAAAAAAAATACAGCAACTGAGTACCTCCTCCTTTTTGGAAGTCGGTAGAAAAAGAATTAGCGCGATTGCTCCATCCGTTGTCAAGTTATAGCGTGACGAGGAGAAATACTGGTTCATTTTCAATATATAGATATACATCATAGAACGATATTATTTTTACATGACATGCAAAAATAACTTTGCCCCTATACCTAGATAATGCGTTGAAATGTATCTGTTATAGGCATAAGTTTCCGTTGAACACCAGAGCCTCATGTTTGCTCCATATGCTATTGACATAAAAATAGCACATGAGCACTGCTAGGTAATATAACGGTCAGTCATTATTCATCAAAAGTATGCTACACATGAAAGAATTATCTGACTATAAATAGAAATATTGTAAAAATGTAATTTTAAGAAAAAGAAATAAATAATGTGAATAATAATAATAAATCATTTATTACAACAAACAGTTACAAGTTATGTAAACATGATATCATTGATGATTGTAATACAGTTTTAAAAGGAATAATTTATACTCTTATGATAGCATGAGTGAAAAACTGGAATTAAAACTAGGCTTCCCCGTGCTATGAAGTCCAGTCCTCACCCTCCCGACACAGATAGGTGCACGTTACAAGTAATAAAAAGGATGTATCGAGGCAAGTAAAAAAAAATTAAGAATAACAAACATAGGTATTAAATAAGCTATGATTCACACGAAAGCGTCAAACCTAATGGATAGACGATATAGAGAAGAGATAAGACTAATTCTTGTTTAGGTAAATAAGTAGTATGTGTTTGATTAAGATAATTTATATTCGCAATCGTGTAACTCACTCGTCGTATCGTATTAATGACATATAGGTAGTACTAAAATGATGTCATTATTTCTTAAATATTTTACTTTGACAGGCGGTTTCTGAAATAAATTAATATTGAACTAATATTATAAAAAACATACACACTTATTTTGTTCATAAGATAAGAAATTTAACGATATACTTCGGAACATAACCTAAAACGAGTGAAATCTCAGTCTTGTATATCCAGTAGCGTGTATAATCAGCCGTGCGTTTCTCTACTAGCAAACATCGTTGCACCTTTGACAAAATCCGTGAAACAAATGAAAAGATGACAGAAAACGTTGGAAAAGCAACCTTACGTACAAGGGCGAAGTATTTGACATCGGTGAGCTCGTCGACGAATCATTTCGGAATCGCACGGCTGTATCGTAGATGTTTCAAAGAGTTCGGTTACCTACTTCATTCGTCAAAGTCTATACATGCAATACATAAGTGACTTATTAACAATTCAATAATAATTACTCGTACCTTTCCAATCAAACAATGTTTGCTGATGGGATCCATACCTGTTAGAAGTGATTGATTGAATTGCTAAGAAACATGTATTTGCTGCCTCGAAAGTGTATTGAAAAGTTCAATCTAAGTAATATGTAAAATCCGTGGGGTTTGTTGACATGAGCTTTGTGCTTGATTCAATACCTATAGGGTATTCCTATTCTCTATTGTATTTAATTTTACTTTATTTCACTTTATCTGATCGAAACCTCGCAGGGTAAGTATACTTAGCTAGAGAAGCGTCTGCGATAATATTTATACTCAAAAGATCAAAAGTCCAATTGCAGTCGGAGAACAACTTCAAATTGAAACTGACATTTATTCTAGTGTTATAACCATAAATTTGGGGTACTTATACTGGACACTAACTAACTAACTAACTAACTGGAAAAAAACTGTGGTGCCAAAAGTTTTAAAACACAGCGCTGGGTGCGCTGGCTGTAGGATTTCTATAATTTACACTATGATACCATAGCATGTTTGTACTCGTCTGCCGATATGAACGCCAGAAAACGTTGACCTACGAATTTATACCGGACCGGAACAAACTATAAAATATAAGTGCAAATTAAATAAAACCTTTATTTAAAAGATAATTGTTTTACATTTTAATTAATAATTTGAAAAAAATATGCTTACTAACATTATCAAACGGAGAAAATTAATTAAATGAGAAGAATAGTAATTAGTATATTATTAAATGAAATGTAAATAAAATATTGCACAACATCTGTTTGTATGCATATAATTGGTGCTTAAGTTAAAGCGGTTTGTGACCTATATACGAGCTATTGCGAAAGGCCTATACCTTAAAGATCATGCCTCTTGATTGTTACCATCCGGGAATGAAGTCTAGACATCCATTGGACGGTACTGATGATTTTACTGATTGACGCATACAGGTGACTTAGCCTTAATGGGTATACAAGCTTCAATAGCACGGTAGATATATGAATTTCGCGTCGTTTTCGTTGTCCGCTAGGCTCGTCTCAAAAATAAGATATACAAAATCAATACACAGCCGTTTCTTTTATTACAACAATAACCAATGCTCCCACATTTTTTTTTAGAACGGACTAATGCTGTTTACTATCCGTACATTTAGTAAGTAATTGGAGATTCAATAACCTCTGTTTACAGATTTTAGTCAAAGAAAAGTGCGATGCAATTAAGTAAAACAATTTGCCAAGATACTTAAAACAAATCAAAAACAAATTGCGCAAAAGTTTTCTAAAACAATAGATGAAAATAAATTGCGTTAATCAAGAGGACAGGATGTTTTCAACCTTGACAAATTTTTTTTTTATTAGACTTGTAACTCTAATATAATGAAAAGAAAAGTTTAGATTTGTTGATGTCAATGAAACGGCTCTTGTTGAGAAAAAAGTAGCTCAAACATATGAAATCTGAACTTGAAATCTGAGAGCAAAATGCGATTTTGCTTACTGAGTGAGACAAAGTAACTTTGAAATATTTTTTTTCAGATAGCCGCGAATATCTTATTCAGCCTTGGGTTAATCATACAATTCGAAACATTCACACTCTATCTCTTTCCCGCTATTAGAAAGAAAGAGAGACAAAGACCAGCCCTTTCTAAATTCTAATTTTGAATTCGCCCTCAGAGACAAACACGTTCGGAACTTCGTACTTACTACGGAAATTTTGTAAAAAAAAAGGGCGCGCTCGTATTCTGATAATATTAAAAAGCAGAATTTTTAAACACCTTACATATAAACTTGTAGTAAACCCGGAATAGTTAAAACATATATCTGTCAATTTTTCGCTTGCAGTAAATGTCACGCGTGAAAGCAAGACAAAGCATGTTACGCCTAATCTATGTTTACGCAACGTTTATTAATAAAGGCTTTATTGTAATGAAACAGATCTATAATATATTATGAAAAAAATACTAAGGTTAGAAAAGAAATAGGAAAAGAGTAATAACCGAATAGAATTTATAAATATTACTCGCTTTCTGTAGAAAAAATCCTGAATATATCCATAAAATAAACTTTCACATCCAAACTCTCAGAATTTTCAGCGATAACATTATATTTTTTTAAGTGATACATAGCCAACGTATAGTACAAAAGTAATAATCAGTGTTTTCAATTGTGTTAGTATATATCGAAAAATATAAAGAAAACATACAAAATTAACGCATTTTCGCATCACATCGTCCAATGTAACAAGCGATTTTCAACCTTACGTAAAGCATCGTAAATTATTTTAAAATTGGGGTTGGACCGCGCCTTAGATCAATTTGGATAAATTTATAATTATTCTGTTAGTTATTACGAAATAAATAAAAAAAATACATAAGAGTGATAAAAAAACATATATAGTAACGCACTGCCAATATACAATTAGAAAAGAAAGGCAACACCATAAATATACAAAGAGGTGTAAGACAGGGTGATCCATTGTCACCAAAGCTGTTCACAGCTGTACTCGAGAGAATTTTCAGAAACATGGATTGGTCCAAGCAAGGCATAAACTTAAATGGTTCTCTTCTCTCCCACTTACGTTTTGCAGATGGCCTAGTGTTGTTCGCAAACACTTCAAATGAACTACAAACCATGCTGATAGATTTAGTACTTGAAAGCAAAAAGGTGGAAATGAATATAAAAAAAACAAAAGTCATGACATTGAATGAAAAACTTGAAATCAGAGTTAATAACCAAACAATAGAATATGTAGATGAGTATATCTTTCTGGGTCAGGTAATATCAACCAAAGAGCAGATGACAAAAGAGGTTGAAAGAAGGTTAAAAAATGCATGGAGGAGATACTGGAGCTTGAAGGAGATAATGAAGGATAAGCATTTACACATTAAAGTAAAATCTAAAGTATTCGAGTCCTGCATTCTACCAATACTGACCTATGGATGTCAAACATGGGCACTCACAAAAATACAGCTCGACAAATTGATGACCTGTCAGCATTCTATGGAAAGAAGTATGTTAGGAATTACAAGAAAAGATAAAATAAAAAACTCATACATCAGAGAAAAAACTAATGTCACTGATATAAGTGAAAAAATTAAAAATTTTAAGTGGATTTGGACAGGTCACATGGTAAGAGGCCCCGACAAGTGGTGCAAATCAGTTACAACTTGGTACCCTAGAGGTAAAAACCGGAAAAGGGGCAGACAGTATAAAAGGTGGGAAGACGAGATTGTAAACATGGCTGGCAAGCAATGGACGTCGTCCTCATATCGACGTTCAGAATATCAAATATTCAATATTGGTATATATAACTAGTTTTTATCACGATATATTAGTTAGTTCATCTGCGCATAATCTCGCTAAGTGCATCGTGCTACTTTTATTAGAAATTTTGATGCAGACATCAAAATTTCTGACGCTATCACAATGTGAAATAAGATACTCCGAAACATGCCCCTACTTTGAAAAACAAAGTTGTATTGAGAAGACTCACAAAATGTTTAAAACCAAAGCCATATTATAAAAGAAGTATTAGAATATATTAAAACCAGAGACTGCTCAGAAGTAAATAAAGAAGTACTTAATATTACATATAAGAAATAAATCGAAAGATCTAAGTAGGAAATTCGAACGTGTTTTTATGAAATGCTTTTATATTAATGTACTACTTACTGCCTTCTACCACAACTACCATAAGTAACTATGGAGATTATTTTATGGACAATGGTCGAAATCGGTAGTAGAAGATACTGTTTATTAACTAAAAAATACAACTGTATTCTACTAAGTTCCAATATAGAAACTATTTCCTCTTAAAATCAACTATCCTCTTATAACAAAATGTTTCAAAGAATGACCATAAAATATTTTATCAAAGTAAAGTACTTTAACATTGTACAGATACGCAAAATAGAAAACCTTTATTTGTATTATAATGTTAGCACAAACTCGTTTAATTTCTACGTTCCTACCTTAAAGTTAATTTTCAATGTAAAAGGTTTGTTTCAACTTTGTTAAAAATGCGGAAGTAAATTACGTAATTATATGTTACATGAAAGCAATTATTCTGAAAATGTTAAGTATTTTATACCACAGCTCACAATTTATTCATAATAGAAAAAGACTACTTGACGAACGTAAACTATACAAATGATGGAAAACAATATACTGGTTACTTAGAAGAAAGTATTTATAATAACATCGGAACCCGTTATAAGTGGAACATGTACATGGTACAACCTTTACCATTTAACCATTTCCTAAGATTAACTATCCTGCTACTAACCAACCCCAGCCTTAACAGTAATTATCTCAATTATATATTGCATGATGCAAAGTTGAGTTTTAAGTTTTTATACAAGAGATAATGTATATATAAATATAAACTATATCTTGTATATTATACAACTTGGATCAAGATGTCCAGATGGCCAGTGTTTGTGATTAAAGAAATAAAATCACTTTACATCTCTCATATTCGGTAAGTAGGTCCTTATTACCCCCAAATGGGGCTTGTAGGTGACCAATTAGCGCTCTAGGGTAATAATGTAGCTAGAAAAGCCCTAGGGCGGTAAGTAATTTAAAAAAAAACACTTCACTCTTTCAAAAAGCTCGCGTACATCTAACCATCATACTGGCAATAGACATCATGCATTCAGCCCAATGACAAAAGAGGTCGCTTCGCTATTCAGCCTTGTCTTCGTATAAGTATAATAGTCATCAATTTTATTTTTGTAATGCCGGTTTTTTTCTACTTACCTCACAATCAAGATGTAAAGCAGAGTAGTTAGCTCGGGTGTAAGCATCAATTGCACCCTCGAACTATAGGCGCACGAGCGCAGCGAGGGCGCCTAAATATCTCGGGCTTCAATTGATGCCTTGATACAGCCCTTGGCTCCTAATCTACTATTAATACAGAAAGTTTTCCTTTAGAAAAAATCTGAATAGAGTAAAAATTTTAAAATGGGAACATAAATAGTAAAATTTTACCTTATTAACACACTATTAATTGAATTATTGAAGTTTCATTTATTTTGTTGCTTTATTTCTGTTCAACCATATTTGAACGCATTTAAAATAATATTATTAGGCTTATTTCTGTTTAAATTTTAATCAAATGCCAACGAGTGTATACATGCTATAGGATCCAATATACAGGAATTAATTTGATACAGTTTAATTAATTTTAGCACTGTTTCACTGCTCTAATTCATTTTCAGTAGTTATTCCAATTCTTGCTCACAACACAGACACAAAAATACTGCACGTCCGCACCGGGCTACGGCGCGTGCGCTTCTGAATATGGCCCATGTGTGGACGGTTTGCTTGCATATTTGCCTATTTGATCCCTTTGATGTGCCTTGAAAAACCGACAAGGCCACGGTAATCCGTACTTGGTATTGGCCTTATTTATCAAATAGGCAAATAAGGCCAACAATTTAACAACTAAACTCTCGGTAACTAAAACACGGTAATCGTTTCCCAAATATGCCAATTACACAAATACAAATTAAGCCATGTGAAGTGCTGGCATAAAACATATTATCTAGCTTTTTTAGTTTGACTACGGAACTTACCTTATACGTGGTCTAACAAGCACTTGATAACTTATTCTCTACCTGAACTGTGGGATAAAAATATAACTAGAGCTGTAAACACCGTTAAACTGAATATTAAACTTTGGCAACACAATCTTTGGCATTGCTACTATTTAGATGGGAAAGAAAAAACAAAGTTATGGAGTCATTTTTCACTTAGTTTCCAGAAGCACACAAATAAATAAACTGTTGCGTACGTGCAGAAGGTATACTTATAAGCAGTATGGGCTAGCTGGAAATTCAGATCAATTGCTAAAAACATTTGGAGCGTTTATTTTCTGGTATATCTCTGGTAATGTAAGTGATTCACTTTGATGGGTATAGTGCGGCATTTGCTTGTAATGTTGCATCTAATTTTAAAAGGTGCTTTAGTAAGTCCTACAGCTAACATCTCTGATAGACTAACGCAGTGCAGAGTTAACTAAAAGTTAGTTATCTTTCACTGCGATTCTCACATAAGGACTAGGGTTGATTTTTTAATCTCATAGTGGTTAAGTACGTGGATAGTTTATTTATTTTCCGGAAAACCCACAATTTAATATTATGAACTTATATGTATCGTAAACTATTTTAAAAAAACGGTAAATTTTATTATCCTAGCAAGTAAGACTTTTGGCATTTACCAAACATCATATGAATTCAAGAATCAATGATAATTTTAATATTACAATGAAAATAATTATGTTTAAGTACGAAAACACTTTGATGAATTAATTACCTAATCTAATTACAAATTAAACACGACATACTTAAATTGAATAAGGTTACAAGGTAATATGAAGCTTTATTCGAGTAAATTAGTACTTATTTTAGTAGGTACTAGAATATTGCACAGATTACTAAAAAATATTTAAAGATTTTAAAGACCAGGGCAAGTAGCATTTATAAGGAAAAAAAACACTAAATGGGCGCTAACTCACTTAAAAAATAACAATACAATCGACTACAGGTGCACGGGATGATTTCAATTTCTCCATTGAATCAGGGTCTTACGGTACTTTAAATAATCGATCTTAAAAGTGGAACCTACGTTCCTCGTTACCAAAAAAATTGAAGCCTTTTTTATACTGTTTATATCCCCTTACATACTTGTAGTATGCAAGCGTAACCACATACAATACCTTCCTAAATTTCTAAACCAGTGCTTTTATCAAGTGAACTAGCAAAGGAACTACTATTGTCCATGCTTGTAATATATTTTGTCCGTTACAACAATCATTCTAGAATTCTTTCGTGCGCATTGCTTTTAGTGGGAATACGATAAGACAGCGAATGCCGAAATATTTTTAATTTCACTCTCGAATGATTAAGGAAAAGAAACATTGCTTACTGGATAAATGATAATAATTCGTAGCCGTGCAAATTTTATTAGGACGAATTTAACTGGTTCTTATAATCGTTTTTGCGCCACAAATGTTTTGTGAAAATCTATTATAGTATTTGTACCTATATATATACATAGTTCGTAGTAACTACGAACACCTAAGCGATTTTTTCTAAGGCACAAAGCCTGCTTAGCAAATACAATTTTTGTAGTTATTGATAAAAAATACACATTCTCGAACGAAATTGGAACCTGCGTCTTCCGACAATCCATGTCAGACGTTATGACTGCTCTTTTACAACCCAATAACTGTTGTGTTACATACTTATAATTTTACATACACGCCCATATATAGGTCAACCAGGCATGTTCATGCACACAAATTTTTGACCTGTCCTGGAATCAAACCCGGCACTAGCGGTTTAGAAAGTAGCGTCGTTCCCCACAGCGCCAACCGGCCAGTCGTTAGGTGACAATATAATAATACCTATATCTTTTTATAAAAAACTACTGTGAAAAAAGTTGTATTCATGCTGGGCAAATCCCAAAAATGGTAATGTCAACTTAACATAATAAGCACTAACGATATAGTAGAAAGATAGAGTATGTTTCATAATTTAACAGTTGATAATCGGGCCGCGAAAGGTAGGTTACCTTCAGGTCGCGGCGCGATCATGCAGTCAACAAGATTGCAGCAGCGATG
Source organism: Selenia dentaria (assembly GCA_917880725.1). Taxonomy (NCBI): domain Eukaryota; kingdom Metazoa; phylum Arthropoda; class Insecta; order Lepidoptera; family Geometridae; genus Selenia; species Selenia dentaria. The sequence continues at coordinate 32,013,748 of OU862879.1, forward strand.
GTACCCAGCAATATGCAGATGTGCACAGCCACCAGTATGCCACCAGACTGACTCTGGCACCACCCAGGATCCATGTATAGGGATTTGGGAGGGTACCCTTTACTACTGAACTATGTGTCAGGCTCCCTATATAAAAATGATTTTTCCTGTTGAGTAGTAGTGACAATACTTCTAAAATTTTTACGGGATTTTATTAACTTGCAAAAATTCCTTAAATGGAAGCAAAAAAAGGCAATTTGTCTATGTCTCCACGCTACGTAAGGGACGGAAGCTTCCTAATCTGGAATCTGGAACAGACTTATTGCTTTCTAACGTGTGCAATGGAGCAGTATACTAGAGCTTCCGACAGGCCCACCTATACCTGTCACGCACAATGATCCTTTTCTTAGCTCGATATGCAACGTAATAATATACCTACATTTTGGACTTCTTTGATATTAGAAATATAAGAAAAACCACGTTCAGAAGAGTTTTTACTTCTGTATTATTTACATATACAGCAATAATATAAATACATCACTAATATTTTAAACGAAAATTGCGCCAATAACTAAGTCGAATCAAAATAATGTGAAGAGGCAGTCACCTACGTTTGGGCATTGTTAGCTAATCTCTTGATATATATGGTCCTTGATGGTGCTAATAACAAGTTTATCTAGCTGCGCCCCGTGGTTTCACCCGCGTGGTGATGGATTATAATGATGAAAAGTATCCTACGTCCCTTCCCGGTATATAATCCATCTCCTTGCCGAATTTAATAACGATCCGTTCAGCCGTTCAGGCGTAAAAAGGTAACAAACAGACAGAGGGAGTGATATAATTACAACCGTTTTTATATTATTACTAGCGGCGCCCCGCGGTTACTCCCGCGTGATGATGATGATGCAACAATATTATATCTCTTATTTCAGCGCTTCTTCTATCTGCATACCAAATTCAAATCCATTCAGTTTTTCATTATTTAGTTTTTGCATGAAAAAGTAACAAAAATTCATACATACAAACTTTCGCGTTTATAATGTTAACAGGACTATATACGTATTATATTGTATTAATTTGGATATGTATATACAGTGTGGAATTTTGTAATGCCACCTGAAAGAAAAGTACTTTTAAATACTGTGGATAGAAAATTTTACTCAAAGAAAACATTCCTTTGTTTTTGAATAGAAAGAAAACTACATTCAACGATTTCCGAAAACTCGCTTACTACAGCCTGGAATCGAACCGACTGAAATCTGTAAAAAATTACACTCTATACTTTTATTGCATCGATCGTTAGAGTCAATCATAAGGTCTACCTAACAAACTTGATCAATTAAATGAATAGAAAACCATGAAATCGGGACTTATAAATTCAATGCAAACTTTGCAAAAGACACAACAATATTATAACTGCACGACGCATATATAAAACTTACCTTTGGGCCGTAAGGTATATGGACCCTTATTATATTCAGCTTATATACTTATCGTTTCCAAACCTGATCTATTATTGTTATGATATCAGAATGGTGGCATTCCTATGAAAACACCGATATCACAATGTTATTGTAACAAGAAAACTGATATTGTAAACAAGTCGTTAGCCTGGAGCTACCCGTGTCGGAAAAAGTGTTTTATTTGGGTTGTATTAGATACCGTCCAGCTTAAGAAAGGGTAGGAAAGGAATAGGTTTAGAAAGAACCTATTCTAGCTCTGCTTCAAGGCATTATTGTGTTTAGTTAACTAGCTTATACCAAGGGTTCTTGTACCAAGTATACAAAACAAATGAAGATAGAGTATGGTAAACTGTAATTGCTATGTACATGTATGGTGTTTCACATCAAGGTATTGTACATTATTGTTGTATAAAATTATATTACTTGCAATACATGCACTCTCTACTCTTAACGTCGCATCACTCTGTACAATACATGAAGGGTTTCAACCATGTACATTACTTGATTATGTCAGTACACGTTGACATTTGATAAGATAAAAATATAATTGTATAAAATATAGTTATTTTAGTTAGTATTGGTATTGGTTACAGGTGTTTCATTACGCTCGCAAAATACAATTTTACTTTACGATCAGCATTTTGTTTTTTATCGTTATGGACTAAATAGGAAAAACTGATACTGAAATAAAGTATAAAAAGGAATTTTTTTTAATCTGCCGTGTAATAAAAATGTTAATGCTTGTCATATATAATGACAGACACTTATAATCACATATAATTAAAGACATTCCAGGTACATATAATAAATTACATTTCATAAAAAAATGATTGCAAGTGAATTTCAAGAGTGTAGTACATGTCACATTTATAACAATCGTCCCAATAATACTAAACACATACACTTTCTAAATGGATTTCAAATTTACCTTCTGAGCAAAATGAAATAAATTTGTTTCAGAATGTTCGAAGGAATCGATAACTGAGAAAGAAGAATCTCGTGTTTACATGATATTTATATGTGGATTGCCTAAATCATATAAGACGTGTGTTGCCTTAAGAGCTCAATAATAAAGCATACATAATTTAAATAACGTAAAAAACTTGTATTCTAGTGTTGCGTTGTGCGCGTCACTAACATCAATATCAACACCTACACCACGTCCATCAAATATCAACTTTGTTGTTTAATGTAATAAAAAAAGTGACGTAAATACACATTACAAAACGCTGAAGAAACACTTTAGACTTATAAAGCCTTTTTATGCTTTCATATATGCCCACTTCCACAATTTCCCTAAGTGAGCAGTTTCCACTCGTTTCAAGATGCTTTTCCGTCGACGTCTTTGTACTGTGCAGATTTTGAAATTTGCCCTCGCTTTTAACATACTTTCTTGAAGGCAAGTAAGTACTGAAGTTCCATTGTCTTTAAATGTTTTTTGTATAGAAAAGGACTACGTACCCACTTAAATAATTCTTATTTTGGAGGAACATTTTTATGATTCCAAGACACGAGGTGGGAAAGTCCTGCTTCAAGAGGGTACCAAATCAAAGAATATTTCCTATGCCGTCGGGATGCGAATCTTTCAATTCGAGGAAGCCAGACTGACTTGGTGGTAGGCTCTCGTGCTAGGATGCCGTCTTGGTTGGTACCTCCGCAGTGCTAGACATTCTTTTGCCACGAAATAATAGTGCGCAAGCAAATGTGAAATTACTGGGCGAAAGAGACACAAAATCCAAAGCCTCGGGGTAACAAGCTGCTAAGCAAAACTACCGTTCTATGCTCTGGCTAGCACTGCAGCTGTAATGGGCTAGTCCTAACTATCAGGCACACAACTTGCTCGTCTAGACATTAGATCGTACAAAACACAAGTACTTAAGTTTGCTTACTGTAACGTAGATGATTCGAGGTTCAGATTCACGAGTCAGAAGTACGGTTGGCAATAAGAGTGAGTAAAGTTGCTTGAAAACTTATATTATATACATACATTATACGTTGTGCCTATTATTATCAATCTGTAGTAAGTGTAGGTAGTTATATATTATATAAGTATAATTTATAAAAACTAAATAGAAATTTACCCGCTTTATTTGTGCACTTACCTGAACTCCGTCAGCTATTATCAAAGTTACCTTCTCTGACAGCGTTTTAATGATTATAGCTTTTTTATGAAAATAAAATTAAGCAAATACATATTAATTTATAGACGTTGAAATTTACCAACTTTAAACTGATTAAATCGTGTATAATTTTATATTATTATATCCCGCCGTATCGAAAAAATTTCAGTGAGTATGGTCAGGGCAAAGTAGCTGGAGCGCGCGGCCCCGAGACATAAAATAAATAGATATTTATTTACTTTGGTCACGGGTAAACTAGATGATAGTTGTCTATTATATAGATAAGGAAATAATTTTTATGTACTTACTGCCTATCATATTTTAATTAAAACGTTCCCGATGCACGCAGTAGTCACTCAGAGTGTCCAGAGGTCTTGCAGTATTGTGTTTGCAGTATGTTAATTAGCTTTATAAGTGGCACCTGCATTATTTGCAGCCGCATCTTTTTAATATACCTAATTTGTAAAAAAATTGTGAATTTTTTTTTACACAAGCAAATTTACGAGATTATATTAGTAAGTAATTTTTCTGACTGTGTTTACTATGAATATGTTTTGATTTGTTATTATAATAGTAAATATGCGTATGTTTTAGGATGTGTGTGCATAGGTGGGTGCGTGAGGGTGTGTGTGTGTGTGTGTGAATGATTGCTATGTCGTACTACAAAATAATAATAGATAATTAATTGTTTAAGTGAGTGGTTTTATTAAACCGTATGACATGCAGGGGCCAGCCCATGAACACAGATTGATGCAAATCCATCTCACGTGTTTATAGTAATAATGATAATAATACTTCAGTAGCTTTGATACAACCAAACAGTGATTGACTTGTTGTAACTTTATTTGGGTTTAATGAAAAGTAAGATATACTAGGTTATAGTATACATACATTTTATTTACATTCAAAGATTGTAACCGGGGCAAAGCATAACAAAATCTCCATAAAACACAACGCTCGCTTCCCCAGAGTTTAATTGGACTTTTCATAGTCCGCCGTTTCCAACTGAAGCGAAATTATCATAGCTAGTGCCGTAACAGCCACTTATTCTGAGAATAAGTAGATTATGAATTGCTTCAATTAACATTCATCAAATAGATTATTGTAAATAATGAAAAATAGTAATTTAAATGGTGAAACAAGTTTATTTATGTATGTACGTTTAGGAAAACCATAATGGTATGGCATAGCTTGCTAAATGAACAGTTTCATATTAAGAAGGCATGTAGCGTAATTAAACGCACTCTATAGTAGTCTTGTATGAAACGTGCTACTAATTATATATACTTAGAATAAATAACTACTTATTAACAAAATTTTAAACAGATTCCATTCTGTTATACCCGGTGTTGATGATACATTATCATCAAAAACATCTATTGGTCAGATCTTGACCAAATGTAAATGGGATCATATGACAAGCACCAGCTTTCAAATAAAATATTATCTCAAAATCGGTTCACATAGGACAAAGTTATGTGTACACATAAAAAAATACAAATTGAGAACCACCTCCTTTTTGGAAGTCGGTTGTAAACTAGAATTCACTACAATAACTCACTTATACACCTTAATATTTGGATGTATGTATGTTTGTTACTTATCACGCGGAAACGGCCGAACTGATTTGAATTAAAGATAATAATTAATAAACTTTCTACGTAATTTCTTTTTATTCCGATTCAACTGGTAGTTCTCAAGGGATGATTTTAATTTACCCGAACGAAGTTGCGAGCGGAAACTAGTAATAAATAAAATATTTCTAAGTTGTGGTTTAACCATACTTGATTTGGGAATTTCGTCAGTACCAAATGACATAACGTGATTATCTGGTAAACGGAGCATGATGCTCAGAAGATGCATTCAGATGCGCTCGTTTTTTATTGCTTCCGTAGCAACTATTGTTGCCGGCGAAATGACAAGCATGTGAGGCTTAACAAGTCTTAGGGTTACGGGCACAGTAAAGTTGATCACTTGTTATGAAATGCGTCTGTTCTAGGTGGAGGTTACCCATTTACACCAGTAGGCCTACCATGAGTTTCCAACATTGACACCAATCGATGCTCGGTATCGACTGCCGCTAAAAAATGTATGAAAAAAAGAACAGTGCCACCTTGCGGACAATGGTTGAACTAAAATTGATAGCGAGTACGCCAATCACAAGCTTCATAGGTAGGCGAGATCAAGTATCGACTATATATAACATTTATGTTGCCAACTTACGAAGAAATAATGTCAGGAAGCATAACTCAGAACAAATTCCACACAAAAAGTGGTCCTTCAAACCAAAACGGCGTATGATTCTAAATACGAACTACTTCCGAGGTTACAAATATACATAATCGGTGATGGTTTAAATTTCAGAATGAAAGCAGGGATTGGTCCACGCGCGTGCTGCAACGTCTACTATGACAGGGGAGTCATACCGGCGTGAACGATGTTATTGATTTAGCACGACTTTTATTGGGTAATTTTTTTAAGGCTTACTCTTCCAGGTATTATTTCTTCGTAGTTGCCAACTCATGGTAGAGCCTCAGGTGGGCCTCGTGATTATACCATCCACTAAATATAAAAAAATAACTATTTTGAATACCTACAAGCATGTGGACCTTTAATTTAGTGTCTCTTTTCCTTACAATATAAAATATATAGCTTCCTAGTATATTTTTAGCATTTCTTAAAAATTAAAAGAAACACTTTAACGTTTGGAAGACACTGCGGCAAATTAAATTACTGCTCAATTGAAACTTTTTAATGTGACGTACTGAGTGAAATTAGGTAGTACTTTAAGAACACGTCTCTAGAACAATTATGAATAAACCTCATTGTCGTCTATCACTTTTAACATAATATTATAAAGTCAAAAGTTTATAAGTGTGTTTGTAATTTTGTTGCTTCTTGACGCTAAAAAACCTGGAAAGTTATTAATAGAATTTGGTATCTAAATAGATGTGGCATTGGATGATACTTTTTATAATGAACAACATCTATCACCACGCAGGTGTAAGCGCGAGGCAGAGCTAGTAATCAAGGAGGATTATAATATTATATATATATAATATTATAATTATATATATATAACTAGGTGTTGGGCGGTGCGCGGGCCACGAGTGGCCCGCGTTTGTCCTTATGCATTAGTTTTTGTCATCAAACTTTTAACCATTTGAACAGAAAAGTAAAAAATTTCATACAAGTTCGATTGCAGAAATTTAGCTTTTAATTACAGTTGAAGTCGGGGCATAGAAGCTATTCGGAATTTTAATTTTAAAAAAACTGGTCCTTGTGTATGCTTGTTAAGGGATCGAACCCCTTAGTGCAGTGGTTAACGTGAGCAGTCGCCTTGGAGACCAGCTTGAGAAGTGGAAAAATGATCTGCATTCAGTTGCGTAAAAAATCATAACTCCCATACAAGTTACAAAGCGAGCATTTCTCTTAGTGCAATTGAGGCTCAAGGGTAGAGCGGTCAGCTGGAGTTAAAAAGACAAAAAAGTGTAGTAGAGTCGTTAGATTGTAGGTAGTAGTACATACCAGAATTCTTTAAAATTTTTTTAGGGGCTCTACTTCTAAGTGTGGTCGGTGGTAAATGTGCCACAAGAGTCTCCACAGGTGTCCAAGGAAACTTCCTTCGAGATCTTTTTTATTCAAGCTTCCTTTTCAAGAACATGGTTGTATGGAAGAGATCTCTCTGACCGATAAGACCGCCCATCGTTTCACTTAATTTTAAGTTTTTTATTGTTGAGTAATAGTATTATATTATATTATATTATACTATTTATAAGTTAGTTATATTTTATAATGTAGTGTTGCAATAAAGGGTTTATCTATCAATTTTCCTACCTACATACGAGTATATGCAGTAGAATTCTTCTTGAATGAGTTCATCCGGGGAATACTGCCACCATACCTGTTTCCACCCTGAAGCAATAACGTTCGCAATATTGTGTTCTGGTTTTGAAGGGTATGGGTGCGGGTAAAATTACAGGCACATTGAGACTTAACAATGTCTCATTTTAACGTGCGCAATGCAGTTGTGAGGACATACGTCTGCTAAAGGCAGAGATTAGCACCTAACACCTGAGACTCTATGGTACTGGGTATCTACAAGTGTGTGAACATTATATTTTATAGTAACTTTGTTATTTCATTGAAATTTAAATTTTCCTTCTTTAAAACAGAATATCTACTCGTATTAAGATATTTACACTGTAGGAACTTTGGCATCTATACTCGTAAGATGTAGAGGAATAATCTCTGAGCTGCAGTGATAGGTAAGCTGTTATTAACGTATGTTTAAAAAAAATACTATAAAATGTGTAAATATTAAAAGTATCATTCCATCCCACAACTTATTTGATTTCAACTTTGTTAATAAGTAGATTATTATTTTATAACTCCTGCACTACAAATTTGCTCAAACTTTTGTGTCAAGTATGTAACAGAAATAATACTGACCATGACATAATACTTACTGATTTCACATGTTAATGTACCCTTACAGTACCTAACGCTTACGCACTAATGATTCGCGGCAGAACACAGTAAGTAGAGTCCCTTGCATCTTACGTTTCGCATTTCAATCGCATTCAAACAACGAAGGGAAAACTGTTTAGTTCTGGCTTTTCATTAAATAAGTAGTTGGAAATAACCATTCAAACAACGAAGGGAAAACTGTTTAATTCTGGCTTTTCATTAAATAAGTAGTTGGAAATAACCTGCTCACCCTTGTTTCGGTATACTACGTTTCACAAATTAATTCTTCAATCAATCCGGCGCGGGGCGAGTTTACATGTCCTCTCTTCCATACGCAGGTAAAGACGTTTGATGACGGCGAGAGAGATGTATAAACACACACTTTTCGTAAAAACTGTATTAATTAAGAATGTAACACGGCTCCTTTTTTATATATACCCTATATTTATATAATATATAGTATATTTTGCAAGTTTTCGTGTAACAATTTATGTTATAATTAAAGTGGTAGTAAAAAAGTATCACTCAAAACTTGGTAAAAATAAACCTTAACGAAAAAAAAATTATACTCGTTATTTTTAAATTAAAAGATAACAAATCGTCAAATATACAGGATATCCGCGAAGAGGTGAGCAGCAGTGTTTGAAACACCTGCGTTTTGTTGGATATTTTTTTGATCCCATGTAATAGGGGGCGAGCCTATTGCCACCTACGAGACACTGTTCCAGACTCCGGACTGCTATTGAGAATTACTTTGCCAGAAAATCCCACGACCCTAACATTCCAAAACGGCGCTCCACCAATTCCAGACCAAGCGAGCGAAGCGGCTGGAAGCGCTGGCGAGCTAGTTTATACATTTGTATAATCAAGTTACGTGGTATGTTCATGACATCTGCTCACTAATAATATACAATATGTAATCAGTGACATCTCTTTTATTAAATCGACCTTAAATATATCTTTTTTTATTCATTTCTACTTACTTACCGTACCAGTAGTAATGTAAGCAGTAATTTTCGCAATACTGTGGTTTGGTATGAAAGGTATGGGTGCCGGTGACATTTCTGTGTAGTACCAGCCGCAAAGACTGCCCCAAATACCAGGTGGGCTTCGTGCATATGCCGACTCCTAATATCACAAAGAAAAACCCTAACCTATTATACTTGTCGTATAATCTTAGTACGGGGGTTTGACTGTGTGAACATAATTACAAACGGACGGGCGGCTCTCCAGATGGTAAGTGATCACTGTTGCCCACGAACATCTGCAATACGAGAAGTATCGAGATTGAGTTGCCAGCCTTTGAGGAAGCAATTCAGGCCATTCCAATGATACCTCATTTGAAACATAATATATCTGAATACATATATTCTTTAGAAACTTGGGCATCCATATTGCAATGTGAATGTGAGCAGGGTACATAACACGCCAAACTGATGGCTGATGGAGCCAGACGGTTTTGGAACCCTGCATGGCACTGAACGCTTCGCTCTTGCAGTGGAGATTACAGACCAGCAAGCGCAGCGTAGGTCGTCCACCGATAAATTGGAGATCAAACGACCTCATAAACGTCTCAAGAAGACGTTGGATACGAGCCGCTTCCATCTCGTCCTTTCATAAATCTATGGGAGAGGGTCATCTTTGGCAATGAGCATCTTACGGCAGAATTGATAGTAGTGAGATCCTGGTATAAAATTTGATTGTTTCTTGTATGTATATATCGACATTCCACGTGGATGTATGTCGGTTCAAGCCTCATATCTAAATATATTACATAAACAAATTCAACTCGCAAACGTAAATCTTGTAAAAATGTTCGCATTAAATTTTATGTTTTGTTCATTTTTTATTTGACACACTGTTTCTTTTATTATTCACATTTGTAAAATGTCACTCTCACAACAATTAATTACCAAAAAATAAAAAGTACGTCTAGTAGTGTGTAATATTATTTGTGCACTACTCTATCGTTAGTCATGAACCACAAGCCACAATCATTCATTACTTAGTTTCAAACGCTTCGCCGGCCGCTGCCGCGGCACGCTCGCTTTGCTCGCTCGGCTTGCGCTTAGTTTTGTTACAGTTCAAACCTAACCTAACCTAGGGTTGGATGATAAATTAAGTGTCGGTTTAATGCAGGGATATCTTTCGTATGCCATATTCTAATAACTTATGAGTCATGCATGTTAGAAAACCATCTGTTATAGCGCAGGCACTCATACAAACACCGCAGCAAAATAATGAATTATTTCAGTTAATTTTTCAACATTTCCGAATGTTTTTACCTATTCAAACTAAGGTAACACTGTGGCTCTTTTTTCAGACCCATACTCAATTATTTATTGCAATCGTATGTATATTTTGTATAGATCTTAAGGTTATGGTAGTAATAAATGGCTCTATTCGTGTGTAGCAATATTAGAGGAACAATACTTAGAACGGGCCGACTCATTCATGTTACTCTAAATTAATTAACAATTATCAAAATTATTATTTATCAACATTTAAAATAAATGCATGAATCGTTCATGAGTTCTTCCAAGTTACGGTAGCATTTTTTTAGTAGTATGTTGTTTAATCGCTTTGTAAAAATATAATGCCTCTCTTTATAGCTTTATAGCTTGTAAGTCATAAGGTATTTGATAAAGTAAGTATTTATTGACATAACATTTGCTCATGAGCTGTGCAATTTTTAATTTTGATATAGACAGTACTAATTTATATTAAATCTTGTTGGATACTTTCAAAAAATTGTGGGTATTTTCTAAACAAACTATTTACTGTCATGCCTTGTGTATACAAAATAACTATTTAATAAATAAGAACGGCTCCAAAACGTCTGAATCCATTTTAGCGACTGTCTGCAAGCTTATTTTCGACCATGAGCAACTCCAGGACTCTCATGCTATGCCTTGCATCTACAAATTGCAATCGGTTTTCTTATCTCTATCTTACGGAACGCTCTAACTATTAAATACCTCGTGATTTACAAAAGGAATAAGAACAACCACTATAGTCTATAGTCATTTGATTTGATGCATTATAAAAAATAGCATACCTATCATTAGATTCGCCTTAGCCACGCAAGTGTCATTACATTTATTATCTCTCAATAAATCAAATATATAGTTTGCTTTAATTATATTTACATACTTCACAACAAAAAAATAACAAGTACTACGGAAATGGTCCACCAAAATAAAGATCTCCTAACTTTTTGCGTGACTTATAGAATCAACCTCGCAAAATGTTTAAACAAAGTTATCTTCATTTTCCCCAACATTCATGCGCTGCCTTCCGCCTCAAGTCAAGCCAGAAACCTTCGGCTCTCATATCTTTGTTCAGTGTGATCAGTGTTTATTTATGACACTGAACATGGTCACTGTCATACGGTGAACATAGTCTTAGTTGTAAGGTATTTTATATAACTTTTCATAAAATAGCAAGCGATTACCACCTTACCTACCATGCTCTACATAAAACATATATACACTATCATCAACTAATATTAAATTGTAAAAGTACTCGAGACTTCAAATGGATTTATAAATGGAACTTTGCTACTCCTACACGAAAAAGCAACTGAACTGATTTATGTAAAATTTTGAACAGAAGTAGCCTTTTACAACGCTTGTACCTTTACAACTGAAAAAACTGTAGTAAAATTTTCAGGGCACGCAGCTTGCTTATTATAATCAGTGATGTCTGTTCAGCACGCTCACTTCGCTCGCTCGGCTTCACGAACTTTTTCGCAGTTTAAACCTAACCTAATGATGACATCGTTAAGATAGGCGTAGCACTTTTCAGTAATTGGAGTGTAACTCAAAAACTGTTTCACCCAATTTGATGAAATGTAAATGGGACTACCACGGAAGTATACTCTACCAAACCAAAAAAAAAATAACTTTAAGAATCGGTGCATAAATCTGGGAGAAACGGTCAACATACAAAAAAACATACAAACTCCTCCTTTTTTTGAAGTCAGTTAAAAAGAATAGTATGTCAAACAATACATTATTAAATGTGATATTTCTGAAGTCATTGGAGATTGTAATTAAATATAATTTGTAGAATGATCATTTAATTAGATGAACCATGTCTTTATATGTTTTTTTTTTTTTAAATGACAATTTTTAATTTCCACTAATGTTAATTAAAGAGCGAAAATTTCAGCAGCAAAAAAAAAGTGTCGGTGAAATTACAGAATATTAAGAAACATAGTATACCAAACATAACTTACTTATATTCTTTGAACTAATGTAGGTAGTAAGTAGGTTGGTGAAAACGTTTTTAGCAGAACTCTTTTAAAGTCTGAAGTTTATATATTTTTTTAAAGTGGACACCATAAAAATAACAATGACATTGTAATGTACCCGTGATAGTTATGATTTACTAATATATAAATATATATGAAGCTGTTAATATTATAATTAACAAAAAAGTATAGGTGTGCATGCAGAAACATATCCACTCATACGAAAGTTCTCTATACTCGAAGAAAAGTGCTGAAAGAAAAGTCTGTTCAGGCATTCGCTCGTCTGTGTAAATATTTTCTTATCATAATTTTAACATTCTGTTTCATTCTGTTAACATTTATTCAGTACCTAAAACAAAATGCAACTTATTACGATTTGCAGTGTTACAGATATTGTATTCAACAGCAAAGTAACGCTCCTCCTCGTTTTACTCGTCACTGCACCTATCATAACTCAGCTCTGACCAAATAATCCACAAAAGAAATGGTTGTGTATTCAATTATTATACTTCATAGATACTTTATTGTTGTCAAGCTCTTAATGAGCTCACTTGTACCCTTCTATTTCACTCCGCGATCTTGAAAAACAGCCCGTTTAGACTTACTTACCAACTTTGTTTAAGTTGGCCGGCATTTTGAATCCGTCATCTCGGATTTTAAACATATTCTCCGAAATGCACTTCCGGTCCCCTATTACATTACTTCAAACACCCCGTACCTATCTATTATGGTTGCGGAGTTATAGCTGTTTATATAATTGGAGTGGATTTTAATTACGAATAATGTCAAGGAATCAAATCAGTGTAATAAAATAAAAGAGTATGTCATAATTGCTACTACTCTAATTGTATTTATCACTCAAGTAGTCGTCAACTGTACCTATAGTAGAATTTTACAATAAGTATCTTCTTCAGATTATTATAAAATTCTTTAATTCAACAATGTGTTATCTTCATATTATCCGGCAAATTATTGAATACTTTGGTTGACATTACATAAATACTTTTACAAAAAATATACAGTTTATGAAACACAATGCGGATTTATTTCGATTTTGTTACGATAACATAAGAAACGCTTTGATTATTTTTAATTTTCATTCTGTTACTTTGGTATTTCTTAGGCTACGTGAACAAATATCATTTGTTTTTTAAATATCATTATATTATCTTATTTTTCAAGCCTTAACGCCTGCTTTGCGAGATCAAACTTAATAACTTATTACAAATAATTGGTCTTTGAGGATGGACATCAGTACTGCCCGAACACCGGTCGGAGTAATAACGACCAGATAATAGACGTGAGTGTTTGCCGATTTACCATTCCAAAGTAATAATTAGATTTAGTAAACCATCCTTGTGGAAGTCTTAAAACGCACAGAAACTTTCAATGCACTGCTGTTTTTGCGGCGGCGTGAACGTTTTTGATACTTACTGTGTACCTTAGTCGTGCCAATATATTAGTTTAAATAAAATGGTTGTATCAGATTAATACGTAATACATTCTTGATGATCAGTTAAACAGACCAGCTTAATCGTCTTCAAGGGATGTCCTACTTTGCATTACCAAAACGTACTATCTGTGAACAATGTTTTTTCCAGGGTTAAACCCGCATAAATTACTGACATCTTTTCCAAAATCATCTGAACTAACTTTATTTGTTTGGTAAGGATCTTACTGACCACAAGATACGTAATATGACCTGATGGTAACAAAACTTTATATCTATACTATAATATTATAAAGAGGAACGATTTTGTTGGTTTGAATTGAACTACTGGACCGATGATAAATTATGTGATAGTGAAATATGAAATACCTCTCGTATGCCATATTCTAAGAACTTTTGAGTCATGTTAGAAAACCATCTGTTATAGCGCAGGTACTCATACAAACGCCGTTAGCCAGATACTGAAATATTTCTTTCAATTTTATCGTCTCCAAATATTTTTACCCCCTAAAACTAAACTGATGTCGGATGGTATTTCCAAAGCAAGGCGGTGCACGCAGCATGCTTATTATAATATTATAAAGCGAAAGCGTATTTGTCGCTTAGTAGTTAATTGTTTGTTTGTTCTTCTTTTATGCTTAAACTGTTGATGAAATTTCACACAGAAATAAACCGGAAACAATCTGCTACGCCGTAGCAAACCGTAGCAGCTTTGGTATATCAAATATCAACGCAGACGGAGCCGCAAACAAAAGGTACTCCATGATTTTTTAACTTGATTTTTAAACTATTAAACTGATGTAGACTGGAGTCACTGTGCTAAATCTCCAATTATAATGTCGTACCTATTAATTTATCAAAAATAAAAAATAACTGTTGAAAGAATACTAAACAAATATCTAATGAACCCACTTATATCTGCTGTTCCATAAGATAATATAACTTTTTACATTCTTAGTCTGTAGTCGTGTTCTGGACAAAAAAATAATAAAGGTCTAATACCTTAATACAACCTAATAATCTTTGTATAGCTTATTATGGTAACAGCAAATTGTGAAATATTCCCTATGGTAACAGGAACGAAAGTTCTCTATAATCTAAATGGTGCTGAAATAAAAACCTGTTTAGTCATTCGCTCGTCTGAGTACATAGAATTATTTGATAGTGTATAGCGGATAAACGCAAAAACTACTAACCGGTTCCAAAAAATATTTCACCAGTAGAAAACTCTATTATGCCTGAGTAACATACGCTTTATTTATCATCATCATCGACCTTCACCGCTCGGTTGTAACCGCGGAGCGCAGCTAGTCATTAATAAATCTATCAAGCCATTCATGCCAACAGCTAATTTTAATTAATTTGTATGGAAGATATTTTATAGTTGAATCGTAAAATCATGTTATCATATTTAATGATATTAATGTAAGTAATTACATAAAACTTAGGTACCTATATAGTTTCAACAAACACCTGAACCTGTCCTAAATACCGCGTGTGGATGAACATGTCTGCTTGAGCTGTGTCTGAGTGTGTATATGTATATAAGTATGTATATCAGTCATTAGGTTTCCATAGTACAGGCTCTGCCTAGTAGATAATCATTCATTCCTTAGTTTTAAGCGCTTCGCCAGCCGCTGCCGCGGCACGCTCGCTTTGCTCGCTCGGCTTACGCGTAGTTTTGTCGCAGTTCAAACCTAACCTAACCAAAGGTCGCATGATATATTAAGTGTCGGTGAAATGCAGGGATACCTTTCGTATGCCACATTCTAATAACTTATGAGTCACGTTAGAAAACCATCTGTTATAGCGCAGGTACTCATACGAACACCGTAAGCAAGATACTGAATTATTCCATTCAGTTTTTTTTAACGTCTTCGAATATTTTTTACCTTTTAAAACTAAGGTAACAATGGCTCTCGTTTCAGACGCATACCCGATTATTTATTGAAATCATATTTATATTGTATACATCTAATGTTATTATGGTAGTAATAAATTTCCCTATTCGTTTGTAGCAATAATAGAGGAACAATACTAAGAACGGGCCGACTCATTCATGTTACTATAAATTAATTCACATTTATCAAAATAATTATTTATCATTATTTGAAATAATTGCATGAATCGTTCATGACTTCATCAAAGTCACAGTAGCATTTTTTATTAGTAAGTAATTTAATGGCTTTGTAAAAATGTTATGCCTGAATTTAGCTTAAAGTTCAGCAAAAGTCATTATGTATTCTATCAAGTATTTATTGACATAACATTTGCCCATGAGCTGTGCATTTTTAATTTTGATATGGGCAGTACTAATTTATATTGAATTTTGTTCGATTCTGCACACATTTTTTGAATATAAGTTGTGGGTATTTGCTATCAAACTATTGACTATCATACCTTGTGTATACAAAAGAACTATTAAATTAATAAGAACGGCTCCAAAACGTCTGTATCCATTTCATTGGCTGTCTGCAAGCTTATGTTCGACCCTGACATATCAGAATACAAATATCAGTTAAAGTGGATTCCTATCCGTAAGTGCCACGAATCTCATGCTATGCTTTGCCTCTACAATCTTCAATCAGTTTCCTTCTCCCTATCTTACGGAACGCTGTAATTATTAAATACCTTGTGACATACAAAAGGAATAAGAACAACCGTGGCGGAAATAAACCCCACTATATTTTCTATTTATTTAAATGACCTTTAAGTCGAAATGACTTGATGCATTATATAAAATTAATCAATAGATTCGCCTTAGCCACACAAGTGCCGTAACATTTTTAATCTCTCAATAAAAGAAGACTTCGGATCCTCTATTTTACTCCGTTCATGTGTGATCAGTGATTATTTATGACACCGAACTTGGTCACTGACTAAGGGATTCATATGTAAGCTCAAAGTCATACAACGAGCTTTAGAAAGGGCTATGCTCGGTGTATTCCGTAGTGATTAAATCGGAAATGAGGACTGATTTAGTACACGAACGAAAGTCATGCATAGCCCAGAGGATTAGCCAGTTGAAGTGGCAGTGGACATGACACATAACGCCTTGAACTAATGGCCGATGGGGCCGGTAACCACAGACCGAACTTTTATACAGGTCGCTTCCATGCGGTCTTTTGTAAATCGATCGGGACGCATATGTTTAGCAGTGGACGTCTTACATTAATTTATTGTAACGTGCATATTAGGGGACAGATTGCAAAGTTACATTTCGCTAAGCAGCCGTTAGAGTATAAAAAGCAAACGATAAAAACTTACGTATGCATAAATAAACTCTAAAAGAATAAAACATAACTCTCAATCTCAAAACATTCGAGTAAACCCTACATCTTTGAAATATGTGATAGGAAGGCTGCTAATTTTGAATTTTAATAAAAACATATACCTACCTAAATCTTAAATAACACTTAAAAGTGCTTTAGACTATGGAAGTTTCTGTTTCAGCTTTTGTGAGTTCTGCCCAACGCGTGTGATCGACTGCTTGCTTTCTACTTGCCCCTGGACTACGAGTCGTTTTATGGAGTTTTCATGTCGAATAATGTGTCCGAAGTATTTCAGGACACGTATTTGCACAGTCTTAGATAATCTCTCGTTCGTCCGCAGCAGTCGCCGCCAGCACCACATTTCAAGGGCATCGATTTTGCGTCGGTCTCTCAGGTGAACCGTTCTTGTTTCTGCGCCATAGAGAAATATCGGCAACACTAAAGTTTTCTTCATGCAGAGTTTCGTGGATTTGGTGATATTTCGGTTGCACCTGACTCTTTTGATCTTATCAACGGCAGATCTTGTCTTAGCACATCTTTTTTGAATTTCGATCTCACAGCCCCTCGTGTTTGTGCTCGTGGATCCTAGGTACACGTAGGATTGAACAATTTCACAGTTGCCAATCACAGAAATGTCAGGTTGATTTAGTTCAGTTCGGTCTACGATTATCATCTTGGTTTTGTCTCTGTTGATCACAAGCCTGTAGGAGAGGCTTGTTGTCTCTAAACGTGTCAACAGGTGTTCCATGTCTTTTTTTATTTGAGCGAGAAGAGTAGTATCATCGTATCTCATCATAAGTTGGATATCTTCCGACCTCCTACTGAAACATCCTTGTCCCAATGTTCCAAAGCGATGATCTCATGATATACTTACTCCGTATATATGTGTGTGGAGACGTAAGAAAACAGTATTAGCTGTAAGTATCAAGAACGGCGTAAGTTTACTGAGCACACAGCTATATTCTTAAAAAAAATCTGCGTCGAACGGTCTGGGTCTCATATCGCTACTATAAGATTTTTACAATAGGTATAATTTTGGAAAGTTTCCTTGTTCAATTAGCTAGGAATAAGTCACTTAAACACAGTGTTTTAACACTACACTACAGCAAAAGTTCAGTTTATTATTAAACATCTGATATAACTAACAGCATTCCTATGCCAATAAAGTGTAATGTATTATATCAGCATTTTTTAGAGTTAGTCTTACATCTGTTATATAGTAGGTAATGTATTAAATACCTATTCAAGTATAAGCATTTCAAATGTGTGGAAAATACGAAACTTATCTCCATAGAAGTCACCAAACTACTTACGACGTCATGGTCTTTAAATGAAAAGTCAAAGTCAAAGTCAAAATTATTTATTTGCTAGGAACATGGTAGGTATACAACATACAGAGAGGCATACAAGATCTTATAAAGGCTTAATGAATAGATCACGTGTCCTTACCTTTTAGGCGTGCAAATTCAATTTCATAATAGGTAATTGTATATCATATATTGGTTATTGTTAAGAATTAGTCATATTTTATAATATTTACACATGCATAATTTAGTATTTATTTATTACAATTAATTACAATTATACTGAATATTTATCAATGGATTTGTCTTTTAAGAAATCGGTAATACTATAATAACATTTTTCTGCAAGCAATTTCTTTAATTTACATTTAAACATACCATTGTTTAATCCTCTAATAGTTTTTGGTATCTTATTGAAAACAATGGGAGCCATACAGGAAACACTATTTTGCATTAAAGTAGTTTTACAAGCTCTCGAGCAGTGTCTAGTATCATCACGTCTGCTACGAGTGCTTAATTCAGAGATGCGACAAAAAAGGTCTGGATTAGTTTTTATAAAAGTAGCTATTTCTAAAATATACAGTGATGGTAACGTCAAAAGTTTATGTTCTAAAAAGTAAGGTCTACAACTATCTGTCTTTTTTAGGTGATGCATTGCTCTAATACATCTTTTCTGGGCTTTGAAAACAATATTTTTATCAGTAGAGTTCCCCCAGAAAATAATACCATACCGTAAAACTGATACTACCATCCCGTAGTATGCTGTTAATAGTGCGTCTCTGTTAATTATAAATGACAATTTATATAAGGCATATGCCGAAGAGTTAATTCTTTTAGCCACAACCTCTATTTGTGCTTTCCAGTTGAGTTTTCTATCAATGGTTAGGCCTAGAAATCTCGTTGATTCTACTTCCTGCACAATGCTGCCGTTGTATTGTACCATTATACTTGGTTGAATCGCACGCTGTCGAAAATGCATTATGTTCGTTTTGAATATATTTATTTTTAAATTATTATCATCTAGCCATTCGATTATTGATTTTAAACTGTTATTTATTTCAGATTCATTTCTTCATTCGTCAATTGCTGTAAGTAGTAAAAAGCCTACAGGTAATAACTTTAACAAAAATATTTTCATTGATCTTCATGAGTATTATTACTATAACAAAACTGTGTTACAAAAATCATATTTCTGTCAAAGATTTTTTGAAGACATTTTTAATTTTCTTTGGCTCTGGGGAAAAGTTGGGTTTTGGCTAAACAACTTACAGCAAACTTACAGCAAAAACGTTTTCTTGTATCGATATATATTATAATTAGTTGTCATGAAAAGCTAAGTATTTGTCGGTTCATGATTTTTTGTTTATTAATATGTTCTTTGCACAGAGATAGTGCAATTTGAGAGGCCTATGTCCAGCAGTGGACTGCTACAGGCTGATGATGTTGATGATGATGATGACAGAGATAGTCCCGAAAAATATTTCACGATGTATGAAAAGTGAGGAGCCTATTCTTTATATATATTCATTACTCAAAAGTAAGTAATGACTTAATTTACTAAATAACTCTGCAATTTTCTATAAAATTGTTGTATTCCTTGTTTTAATTGACTCGAAACTCGTTACAAGTAAATTTTAAAATAAATATTAAAACAGTTTTTTTTTTCAAAGTATCCCTAGTGTTTAACCTTAGTAAAAGTAATTTATATGTAATTTAAATAATGATATACATATTTTAAACAAAAATAACATTAAGTTAATGCGTACATATCTTAGAGAGGTAGGTAGGAGTATTTATCAAACACCCATATCAGATATGTATTGCTCCCATATAAGGCCTATTGTCACCTACAGGGCAGTGTTCCAGACGCCGGACAGTTTGAATTTCTCTGTCAGAAAATTCCAACAACTATCCTAACCGGGAATCCAAACCAAGAGTTCTACATTCCAAAGCAGCGCTGCCACTACTACACCAACGATACATTAAAACGATATTTCTCATCATTGCTCATATTTATTCAATTCATTTGTGTAGCTTTGAATCTCATAGACACTTTCTATAGGCACCCATCCAACCATCATTTGTTTTCTCTTAGTTGATTTTAACCGGTGTATGGGGATGTATTGCAACATTTGGTTTATCTAAGCAAGCATTAGCACTTAAAAATCATAATATTATAATAAAACTAATGTATAAATACTAAAACATAACGCTCTAATGTGTGTCTAATGTGTGGTTTCAGTTAAGTCTTAGGGTAAAATTCTTTGAACTAAATGTGGTAGGCAATAGTGTATGTAATTGGTAGTATATCATTATATCTCTATCTATATCCAACCGTAGGTTGATGTTGTTTATCCGTTTGTCCATCTGTCCGTCTGACTGAGAGTCTGGTAGAGCAGGTAGGTCGTCCACCGACAATGTGGAAGACGTACTAAATAAGGTCGCAGGACTATCTTGGATGCATGCAGCTTTCATCTGGTCCTTCCGTATGCATATCTTCAGCAGTAAAAGTTTTACGTCTCATATTATAATAAATGTAGGGAGCCCTTGTTTGAAAATTTTACTATTCCATGTGTAGGTTTTCACATGGATGTATATAGGTCGTAAAACCTACTAAGGAATTAGATTGCACTTCATTGTTCGGTATGTATAGGATTTAGTATGTACTAAGGCAAATAACTGGTTTTAATTTTGTTCTGCTAACTCCCACTACCATATAAATATACTTATTCCATCATCATCTTCACTTAAAAAAAACCAAGTTACGTATCAAATATACCTGCCTATTAAGTTTGACCTAGGGGACGGTCGCAGTGCTTTTTACCTACATTCTTTGGCATTAATATAAATTAAGATTGAAGAACTTTACAAATCGTAACATTAGCATTAATTTTATTTACACACACGAAGCTTCACAACTTTAATATGCAACATTTTATTCAATCTATTGTTCCAATTTCATTTTCCGCCATAGCTAAAGGAACGATTTGATAGCGATATTCAATGCAGAACCACAAAACATCTTGACCATAAAATGCCTACTCATGTTTTTAGTTGCTACTGTAAGCTGTTAACTTTAAAAACAGTCAAATAACTTTAAAAACATTCAAATTAGTAATTGTGTAAAGTCAAGTCTTTCTCTTGATATATTCCAAAGAGAATACAATACTACGTATATATATATTTAATTTAAGGACGAATGAAAAGAGCTATACATATCTCAATAAGTTGGGTTCTAATTCTATATAGTTAAAAAAAATATTGTTCCAAGTGTGAACAGCACACCACACTTCGTATGTATTTCAATTACATACATTGCAGCAAGCATCTCTACCATGACATTAAGATATTGACCTTCGAAATCTGTGTATTATATCTGTGTATGTGTCCCCTTGAAAGGTCTATAAGCCTATTATATATACATTTATTGCTGAAAAGTAAGTAGTAGCTTAAGATGTCTTCATGCAAGCATCTCTACCATGACATTAAGATATTGACCTTCGAAATCTGTGTATTATATCTGTGTATGTGTCCCCTTGAAAGGTCTATAAGCCTATTATATATACATTTATTGCTGAAAAGTAAGTAGTAGCTTAAGATGTCTTCATTAGTTTTCCAGCTAACTGTGAGACTTAAGCTTCTTAGATGACGTTGCACCCTTTTTATGTCACTGCGTGGAGGTTGTCTGGACTCAAATTTATTAGAATAGCCACTTCACACACATGCGGACTCTGTAAAATCCATACCACTTCAGCCATTTAGGAATTTACGTAGGTACGTGCTATACATATGTAGTGGAAACGACTTTACATGTATGTAATTAGTTTTACCATTACATAGAGGTTGCATCGAGAGTAACTTGATGAAGAAACTGATATATCTAGGGGTCTTTGCAACAAAGTTAACTGAAATTACAGGACGCGTTTCTTATAAATTTAGGTACTCTTTAATTCAAAGGTATCTTTTCCATAGCTTTATGCATTTCATTTCTATCTACCCTAATCGTACCCGTCTAAACCCTGAAGTAATAACATATACCTAGAGTATACAGACAGCGTCTCTACCTTAAGTAGATGTCTAAATAAATTTGATTCGTGAATACATATATAGGAATAAACAATTAAAAAACCTTAGAACGGCCAAATTGAACAAAGAAATGCGTGAAAAGATGTAAGACTAAGTGTATGTACCTATAATATGGACAGATATTAGTCTGAAATAAATGAATTCTATTCTATTCTATTCTATTCTATTCTATTCTATGTACCAAGACAATTAACTGGTTTTATTTTTGTTCTGCTTACTCCCACAGTCCCACTACGATATAATTATACTATTTACATTATAAGATTAACTTAAAAATAAACCAACCTGCGTACCATATATTGGCACATCAAGATTGACCTAGGGGACGGTCGCAGTGTTTTTTACTTCCATTCCTTGACTTTCAGAAAACATATGTTAGATTGAAGAACTTTACAAATCGTAACACCTCTAAAACTTTGGTATTCATTTCACTTACGTTGTGCGTAAGTTTGACCTGTATTAGAGTTTGTATCTCATCTGTAGTGGCTACTTTTCCGACAACTTCGCGACTTTAATGTGTTACATTTTACTTAATCTAGTGTTTCTAATCTTCATTTTCGAATGATTTAATCGCGATATTCAATGCAGAACCACAAAACATCTTTACCATAAAATGCCTACTCTGCACGCTTCTAGTTGCTATGGTAAGTTGTTTACTTTAAAAGCAGTCAAATTAATGATTTTGTCAAGCTATTCTCTTGATATATTCAAGGGAAAATGAATAGAGCTATACATTTCTCAATAAGCTGAGTTCTTATTCAATATAGTTGAAAAAAAAATACTGTCCCAAGCGTGAACACCACACCACACTTTGTATTTATTTTATTAACATGGATGTATGTCGTACCAGTGACTAACGAATGACAACAAGTAAGCATCTCTACCATGACATTAAGATCGTGACCTTCAAAATCTGTATATTAATGTCCCCATGAAAGGCCTATAAGCCTATTATATGAAGATATATTTATTGCTCAAAAGTAAGTAATAGCTTAAGATGTCGCCATTAGTTTTCCAGCTAACTGTGACACCTTAAGCTTCTTGGAAGACGCTGCACCCTTTTTATACCACTGCGTGAAGTGTTGTTTGGACTCAAGTTCATAACAAACCCAAGCTTACGAAGGAAATTTAACGTTTACTTGTAGCATGTCATATCAGTAGTACGTAAAATGTTGAATTTTTACATGTTAGGAGCTCTTTTTCTCTACGATCATCAGAGCACTTAATGTTAAGTACCCCGATAACCCGCACCAATTTTTTTGGTTCCTACTTTGTGTTGAAGCTGTTCGTCTATGGAACACTTTACTCTACGAAATTATATGCGCGCCTTCTTTAGGCATCTTCAAAAAACGTGTCAAAGCATTTAACTTCGCGAAATAACTAACTGCAAACCTACTTATTATCTTTTTTATAATAATTAAATGGTATATGTATAGTATGTATATATTTTGTAGTATAGTACGTATAATATAATTATATAAGTATAGTTTGTATACGAGTATATTATAAGTATTTTTTATATTTATAATCTTGAGTTTTGCTATATGTAGTGTTTAGTACACTTGTTTTATTCACACCGTCCTTATAAGTTTATGCCTATTTCTTTCCGTGAATGGTTGTCTGAAAGAGATTGCTCTGAGCGATAAGACCACCCATTCTGATACTTTAAAATAATTTTTAATTTCCACTAATGTTAATTAAAGAGCGAAAATTTCAGCAGCAAAAAAAAAGTGTCGGTGAAATTACAGAATATTAAGAAACATAGTATACCAAACATAACTTACTTATATTCTTTGAACTAATGTAGGTAGTAAGTAGGTTGGTGAAAACGTTTTTAGCAGAACTCTTTTAAAGTCTGAAGTTTATATATTTTTTTAAAGTGGACACCATAAAAATAACAATAACATTGTAATGTACCCGTGATAGTTATGATTTACTAATATATAAATATATATGAAGCTGTTAATATTATAATTAACAAAAAAGTATAGGTGTGCATGCAGAAACATATCCACTCATACGAAAGTTCTCTATACTCGAAGAAAAGTGCTGAAAGAAAAGTCTGTTCAGGCATTCGCTCGTCTGTGTAAATATTTTCTTATCATAATTTTAACATTCTGTTTCATTCTGTTAACATTTATTCAGTACCTAAAACAAAATGCAACTTATTACGATTTGCAGTGTTACAGATATTGTATTCAACAGCAAAGTAACGCTCCTCCTCGTTTTACTCGTCACTGCACCTATCATAACTCAGCTCTGACCAAATAATCCACAAAAGAAATGGTTGTGTATTCAATTATTATACTTCATAGATACTTTGTTGTTGTCAAGCTCTTAATGAGCTCACTTGTACCCTTCTATTTCACTCCGCGATCTTGAAAAACAGCCCGTTTAGACTTACTTACCAACTTTGTTTAAGTTGGCCGGCATTTTGAATCCGTCATCTCGGATTTTAAACATATTCTCCGAAATGCACTTCCGGTCCCCTATTACATTACTTCAAACACCCCGTACCTATCTATTATAGTTGCGGAGTTATAGCTGTTTATATAATTGGAGTGGATTTTAATTACGAATAATGTCAAGGAGTCAAATCAGTGTAATAAAATAAAAGAGTATGTCATAATTGCTAATACTCTAATTGTATTTATCACTCAAGTAGTCGTCAACTGTACCTATAGTAGAATTTTACAATAAGTATCTTCTTCAGATTATTATAAAATTCTTTAATTCAACAATGTGTTATCTTCATATTATCCGGCAAATTATTGAATACTTTGGTTGACATTACATAAATACTTTTACAAAAAATATACAGTTTATGAAACACAATGCGGATTTATTTCGATTTTGTTACGATAACATAAGAAACGCTTTGATTATTTTAATTTTCATTCTGTTACTTTGGTATTTCTTAGGCTACGTGAACAAATATCATTTGTTTTTTAAATATCAGTATATTATCTTATTTTTCAAGCCTTAACGCCTGCTTTGCGAGATCAAACTTAATAACTTATTACAAATAATTGGTCTTTGAGGATGGACATCAGTACTGCCCGAACACCGGTCGGAGTAATAACGACCAGATAATAGACGTGAGTGTTTGCCGATTTACCATTCCAAAGTAATAATTAGATTTAGTAAACCATCCTTGTGGAAGTCTTAAAACACACAGCAACTTTCAATGCCCTGCTGTTTTTGCGGCGGCGTGAACGTTTTTGATACTTACTGTCGTGTTACCTTAGTCGTGCCAATATATTAGTTTAAATAAAATGGTTGTATCAGATTAATACGTAATACATTCTTGATGATCAGTTAAACAGACCAGCTTAATCGTCTTCAAGGGATGTCCTACTTTGCATTACCAAAACGTACTATCTGTGAACAATGTTTTTTCCAGGGTTAAACCCGCATAAATTACTGACATCTTTTCCAAAATCATCTGAACTAACTTTATTTGTTTGGTAAGCCACAAGATACGTAATACGACCTGATGGTAACAAAACTTTATATCTATACTATAATATTATAAAGAGGAACGATTTTGTTGGTTTGAATTGAACTCCGAAACTACTGGACCGATGATAAATTATGTGATAGTGAAATATGAAATACCTCTCGTATGCCATATTCTAAGAACTTTTGAGTCATGTTAGAAAACCATCTGTTATAGCGCAGGTACTCATACAAACGCCGTTAGCCAGATACTGAAATATTTCTTTAAATTTTATCGTCTCCAAATATTTTTACCCCCTAAAACTAAACTGATGTCGGATGGTATTTTCAAAGCAAGACGCAGCATGCTTATTATAATATTATAAAGCGAAAGCGTATTTGTCGCTTAGTAGTTAATTATTTGTTTGTTCTTCTTTTATGCTTAAACTGTTGATGAAATTTCACACAGAAATAAACCGGAAACAATCTGCTACGCCGTAGCAAACCGTAGCAGCTTTGGTATATCAAATATCAACGCAGACGGAGCCGCAAACAAAAGGTACTCCATGATTTTTTAACTTGATTTTTAAACTATTAAACTGATGTAGACTGGAGTCACTGTGCTAAATCTCCAATTATAATGTCGTACCTATTAATTTATCAAAAATAAAAAATAACTGTTGAAACGATACTAAACAAATATCTAATGAACCCACTTATATCTGCTGTTCCGTAAGATAATATAACTTTTTACATTCTTAGTCTGTAGTCGTGTTCTTTATTTTTATAATTATCTTCAGTACTTGTTAGAATCATAGCGTGTTCTGGACAAAAAAATAATAAAGGTCTAATACCTTAATACAACCTAATAATCTTTGTATAGCTTATTATGGTAACAGCAAATTGTGAAATATTCCCTATGGTAACAGGAACGAAAGTTCTCTATAATCTAAATGGTGCTGAAATAAAAACCTGTTTAGTCATTCGCTCGTATGAGTACATAGAATTATTTGATAGTGTATAGCGGATAAACGCAAAAACTACTAACCGGTTCCAAAAAATATTTCACCAGTAGAAAACTCTATTATGCCTGAGTAACATACGCTTTATTTATCATCATCATCGACCTTCACCGCTCGGTTGTAACCGCGGAGCGCAGCTAGTCATTAATAAATCTATCAAGCCATTCATGCCAACAGCTAATTTTAATTAATTTGTATGGAAGATATTTTATTGTTGAATCGTAAAATCATGTTATCATATTTAATGATATTATTGTAAGTAATTACATAAAACTTAGGTACCTATATAGTTTCAACAAACACCTGAACCTGTCCTAAATACCGCGTGTGGATGAACATGTCTGCTTGAGCTGTGTCTGAGTGTGTATATGTATATAAGTATGTATATCAGTCATTAGGTTACCATAGTACAGGCTCTGCCTAGTAGATAATCATTCATTCCTTAGTTTTAAGCGCTTCGCCAGCCGCTGCCGCGGCACGCTCGCTTTGCTCGCTCGGCTTACGCGTAGTTTTGTCGCAGTTCAAACCCAACCTAACCAAAGGTCGCATGATATATTAAGTGTCGGTGAAATGCAGGGATACCTTTCGTATGCCATATTCTAATATAGTAAGCAAGATACTGAATTATTCAATTCAGTTTTTTTTAACGTCTTCGAATATTTTTTACCTTTTAAAACTAAGGTAACAATGGCTCTCGTTTCAGACGCATACCCGATTATTTATTGAAATCATATTTATATTGTATACATCTAATGTTATGGTAGTAATAAATTTCCCTATTCGTTTGTAGCAATATTAGAGGAACAATACTAAGAACGGGCCGACTCATTCATGTTACTATAAATTAATTCACATTTATCAAAATAATTATTTATCATTATCGGAACGCTGTAATTATTAAATACCTTGTGACATACAAAAGGAATAAGAACAACCGTGGCGGAAATAAACCCCACTATATTTTCTATTTATTTAAATGACCCTTAAGTCGAAATGACTTGATGCATTATATAAAATTAATCATTAGATTCGCCTTAGCCACACAAGTGCCGTAACATTTTTAATCTCTCAATAAAAGAAGACTTCGGATCCTCTATTATACTCCGTTCATGTGTGATCAGTGATTATTTATGACACCGAACTTGGTCACTGACTAAGGGATTCATATGTAAGCTCAAAGTCATACAACGAACTTTAGAAAGGGCTATGCTCGGTGTATTCCGTAGTGATTAAATCGGAAATGAGGACAGTACACGAACGAAAGTCATGCATAGCCCAGAGGATTAGCCAGTTGAAGTGGCAGTGGACATGACACATAACGCCTTGAACTAATGGCCGATGGGGCCGGTAATAACAGACCGAACTTTTATACAGGTCGCTTCCATGCGGTCTTTTGTAAATCGATCGGGACGCATATGTTTAGCAGTGGACGTCTTACATTAATTTATTGTAACGTGCATATTAGGGGACAGATTGCAAAGTTACATTTCGCTAAGCAGCCGTTAGAGTATAAAAAGCAAACGATAAAAACTTACGTATGCATAAATAAACTCTAAAAGAATAAAACATAACTCTCAATCTCAAAACATTCGAGTAAACCCTACATCTTTGAAATATGTGATAGGAAGGCTGCTAATTTTGAATTTTAATAAAAACATATACCTACCTAAATCTTAAATAACACTTAAAAGTGCTTTAGACTATGGAAGTTTCTGTTTCAGCTTTTGTGAGTTCTGCCCAACGCGTGTGATCGACTGCTTGCTTTCTACTTGCCCCTGGACTACGAGTCGTTTTATGGAGTTTTCATGTCGAATAATGTGTCCGAAGTATTTCAGGACACGTATTTGCACAGTCTTAGATAATCTCTCGTTCGTCCGCAGCAGTCGCCGCCAGCACCACATTTCAAGGGCATCGATTTTGCGTCGGTCTCTCAGGTGAACCGTTCATGTTTCTGCGCCATAGAGAAATATCGGCAACACTAAAGTTTTCTTCATGCAGAGTTTCGTGGATTTGGTGATATTTCGGTTGCACCTGACTCTTTTGACCTTATCAACGGCAGATCTTGTCTTAGCACATCTTTTTTGAATTTCGTTCTCATAGCCCCTCGTGTTTGTGCTCGTGGATCCTAGGTACACGTAGGATTGAACAATTTCACAGTTGCCAGTCACAGAAATGTCAGGTTGATTTAGTTCAGTTCGGTCTACGATTATCATCTTGGTTTTGTGTCTGTTGATCACAAGCCTGTAGGAGAGGCTTGTTGTCTCTAAACGTGTCAACAGGTGTTCCATGTCTTTTTTTATTTGAGCGAGAAGAGTAGTATCATCGTATCTCATCATAAGTTGGATATCTTCCGACCTCCTACTGAAACACCCTTGTCCCAATGTTCCAAAGCGATTCTCATGATATACTTACTCCGTATATATGTGTGTGGAGACGTAAGAAAACAGTATTAGCTGTAAGTATCAAGAACGGCGTAAGTTTACTGAGCACACAGCTATATTCTTAAAAAAAATCTGCGTCGAACGGTCTGGGTCTCATATCGCTACTATAAGATTTTTACAATAGGTATAATTTTGAAAAGTTTCCTTGTTCAATTAGCTAGGAATAAGTCACTTAAACACAGTGTTTTAACACTACACTACAGCAAAAGTTCAGTTTATTATTAAACATCTGATATAACTAACAGCATTCCTATGCCAATAAAGTGTAATGTATTATATCAGCATTTTTTAGAGTTAGTCTTACATCTGTTATATAGTAGGTAATGTATTAAATACCTATTCAAGTATAAGCATTTCAAATGTGTGGAAAATACGAAACTTATCTCCATAGAAGTCACCAAACTTCTTACGACGTCAGGTCTTTAAATGAAAAGTCAATTGCTGTAAGTAGTAAAAAGCCTACAGGTAATAACTTTAACAAAAATATTTTCATTGCTCTTCATGAGTATTATTACTATAACAAAACTGTGTTACAAAAATCATATTTCTGTCAAAGATTTTTTGAAGACATTTTTAATTTTCTTTGGCTCTGGGGAAAAGTTGGGTTTTGGCTAAACAACTTACAGCAAACTTACAGCAAAAACGTTTTCTTGCATCGATATATATTATAATTAGTTGTCATGAAAAGCTAAGTATTTGTCGGTTCATGATTTTTTGTTTATTAACTCGTCCGCATCAGGACAAAAAATAACAATAGATTTATGAATGAAACTTGCCTGGAATGAGAGTTGCTGATTCGGACGGGTTAATATGTTCTTTGCACAGAGATAGTGCAATTGGAGAGGCCTATGTCCAGCAGTGGACTGCTACAGGCTGATGATGTTGATGATGATGATGACAGAGATAGTCCCGAAAAATATTTCACGATGTATGAAAAGTGAGGAGCCTATTCTTTATATATATTCATTACTCAAAAGTAAGTAATGACTTAATTTACTAAATAACTCTGCAATTTTCTATAAAATTGTTGTATTCCTTGTTTAAATTGACTCGAAACTCGTTACAAGTAAATTTTAAAATAAATATTAAAACAGTTTTTTTTTTTTCAAAGTATCCGTAGTGTTTAACCTTAGTAAAAGTAATTTATATGTAACGTAAATAATGATATACATATTTTAAACAAAAATAACATTAAGTTAATGCGTACATATCTTAGAGAGGTAGGTAGGAGTATTTATCAAACACCCATATCAGATATGTATTGCTCCCATATAAGGCCTATTGTCAGGCAGTGTTCCAGACGCCGGACAGTTTGAATTTCTCTGTCAGAAAATTCCAACAACTGTCCTAACCGGGAATCCAAACCAAGAGTTCTACATTCCAAAGCAGCGCTGCCACTACTACACCAACGATACATTAAAACGATATTTCTCATCATTGCTCATATTTATTCAATTCATTTGTGTGGCTTTGAATCTCGTAGACACTTTCTATAGGCACCCATCCAACCATCATTTGTTTTCTCTTAGTTGATTTTAACCGGTGTATGGGGATGTATTGCAACATTTGGTTTATCTAAGCAAGCATTAGCACTTAAAAATCATAATATTATAATAAAACTAAGGTATAAATACTAAAACATAACGCTCAATGTGTGGTTTCAATTAAGTCTTAAGGTAAAATTCTTTGAACTAAATGTGGTAGGCAATAGTGTATGTAGTTGGTAGTATATCATTATATCCCTATCTATATCCAACCGTAGGTTGATGTTGTTTATCCGTTTGTCCATCTGTCCGTCTGACTGAGAGTCTGGTAGAGCAGGTAGGTCGTCCATCGACAATGTGGAAGACGTACTAAATAAGGTCGCAGGACTATCTTGGATGCATGCAGCTTTCATCTGGTCCTTCCGTATGCATATCTTCAGCAGTAAAAGTTTTACGTCACATATAATAATAAATGTAGAGAGCCCTTGTTTGAAAATTTTACTATTCCATGTGTAGGTTTTCACATGGATGTATATAGGTCGTAAAACCTACTAAGGAATTAGATTGCACTTCATTGTTCGGTATGTATAGGCTTTAGTATGTACCAAGGCAAATAACTGGTTTTAATTTTGTTCTGCTAACTCCCACTACCATATAAATATACTTATTCCATCATCATCTTCACTAAAAAAAAACAAGTTACGTATCAAATATACCTGCCTATTAAGTTTGACATAGGGGACGGTCGCAGTGCTTTTTACCTACATTCTTTGGCATTAATATAAATTAAGATTGAAGAACTTTACAAATCGTAACATTGGCATTAATTTTATTTACACACACGAAGCTTCACAACTTTAATATGCAACATTTTATTCAATCTATTGTTTCCAATTTCATTTTCCGCCATAGCTTAAGGAACGATTTGATAGCGATATTCAATGCAGAACCACAAAACATCTTGACCATAAAATGCCTACTCATGTTTTTAGTTGCTACTGTAAGCTGTTAACTTTAAAAACAGTCAAATAACTTTAAAAACAGTCAAATTAGTAATTGTGTAAAGTCAAGTCTTTCTCTTGATATATTCCAAAGAGAATACAATACTACGTATATATATATTTAAGGACGAATGAAAAGAGCTATACATATCTCAATAAGCTGGGTTCTAATTCTATATAGTTAAAAAAAATATTGTTCCAAGTGTGAACAGCACACCACACTTCGTATGTATTTTAATTACATACATTGCAGCAAGCATCTCTACCATGACATTAAGATATTGACCTTCGAAATCTGTGTATTATATCTGTGTATGTGTCCCCTTGAAAGGTCTATAAGCCTATTATATATACATTTATTGCTGAAAAGTAAGTAGTAGCTTAAGATGTCTTCATTAGTTTTCCAGCTAACTGTGACACTTAAGCTTCTTAGATGACGTTGCACCCTTTTTATGTCACTGCGTGGAGGTTGTCTGGACTCAAATTTATAAGAATAGCCACTTCACACACATGCGGACTCTGTAAAATCCATACCACTTCAGCCATTTAGGAATTTACGTAGGTACGTGCTATACATATGTAGTGGAAACGACTTTACATGTATGTAATTAGTTTTACCATTACATAGAGGTGGCATCGAGAGTAACTTGATGAAGAAACTGATATATCTAGGGGTCTTTGCAACAAAGTTAACTCAAATTACATGACGCGTTTCTTATAAATTTAGGTACTCTTTAAGTCAAAGGTATCTTTTCCATAGCTTAATGCATTTCATTTCTATCTACCCTAATCGTACCCGTCTAAACACTGAAGTAATAACATATACCTAGAGTATACAGACAGCGTCTCTACCTTAAGTAGATGTCTAAATAAATTTGATTCGTGAATACATATATAGGAATAAACAATTAAAAAACCTTAGAACGGCCAAATTGAACAAAGAAATGCGTGAAAAGATGTAAGACTAAGTGTATGTACCTCTACTAATAATATGGACAGATATAAGTCTGAAATAAATGAATTCTATTCTATTCTATTCTATGTACCAAGACAATTAACTGGTTTTATTTTTGTTCTGCTTACTCCCACAGTCCCACTACGATATAATTATACTATTTACATTATAAGATTAACTTAAAAATAAACCAACCTGCGTACCATATATTGGCACATCAAGATTGACCTAGGGGACGGTCGCAGTGTTTTTTACTTCCATTCCTTGACTTTCAGAAAACATATGTTAGATTGAAGAACTTTACAAATCGTAACACCTCTAAAACTTTGGTATTCATTTCACTTACGTTGTGCGTAAGTTTGACCTGTATTAGAGTTTGTATCTCATCGGTAGTGGCTACTTTTCCGACAACTTCGCGACTTTAATGTGTTACATTTTACTTAATCTAGTGTTTCTAATCTTCATTTTCGAATGATTTAATCGCGATATTCAATGCAGAACCACAAAACATTTTTACCATAAAATGCCTACTCTGCACGCTTCTAGTTGCTACGGTAAGTTGTTTACTTTAAAAGCAGTCAAATTAATGATTTTGTCAAGCTATTCTCTTGATATATTCAAGGGAAAATGAATAGAGCTATACATTTCTCAATAAGCTGAGTTCTTATTCAATATAGTTGAAAAAAAAATACTGTCCCAAGCGTGAACACCACACCACACTTTGTATTTATTTTATTAACATGGATGTATGTCGTACCAGTGACTAACGAATGACAACAAGTAAGCATCTCTACCATGACATTAAGATCGTGACCTTCAAAATCTGTATATTAATGTCCCCATGAAAGGCCTATAAGCCCATTATATGAAGATATATTTATTGCTTAAAAGTAAGTAATGGCTTAAGATGTCGCCATTAGTTTTCCAGCTAACTGTGACACCTTAAGCTTTTTGGAAGACGCTGCACCCTTTTTATACCACTGCGTGAAGTGTTGTTTGGACTCAAGTTCATAACAAACCCAAGCCTACGAAGGAAATTTAACGTTTACTTGTAGCATGTCATATCAGTAGTACGTAAAATGTTGAATTTTTACATGTTAGGAGCTCTTTTTCTCTACGATCATCAGAGCACTAAATGTTAAGTACCCCGATAACCCGCACCAATTTTTTTGGTTCCTACTTTGTGTTGTAGCTGTTCGTCTATGGAACACTTTACTCTACGAAATTATATGCGCGCCTTCTTTAGGCATCTTCAAAAAACGTGTCAAAGCATTTAACTTCGCGAAATAACTAACTGCAAACCTACTTATTATCTTTTTTATAATAATTAAATGGTATATGTATAGTATGTATATATTTTGTAGTATATTACGTATAGTATAATTATATAAGTATAGTTTGTATACGAGTATATTATAAGTATTTTTTATATTTATAATCTTGAGTTTTGCTATATGTAGTGTTTAGTACACTTGTTTTATTCACACCGTCCTTATAAGTTTATGCCTATTTCTTTCCGTGAATGGTTGTCTGAAAGAGATTGCTCTGAGCGATAAGACCACCCATTCTGATACTTTAAATTTAAAGTACCTATTTAATTGTGAAATATTTTGATTGTGATTTTATTTTATTCTATTTTATTTATTTGTAACATATATTTGTATTATGGTGTTTCACTAAAGAGTTAATTTACATATCTGTATAATTATCAATCAAGTACTTATAGTAGTATTCATGATTTACACAATTTCATGACATTACCTATGTAAACGTGGGCAGATGTCTTGAAGATCATTGAAGTTTTGAAATAAACTCGCTATGAAAGACTTCTATTTCCTCGTAGGCTCAAAACTCGGACTCGCTTCGCTTAGAAGCACGCTCGGCCTTCGGCCTCACTTCGCTTAGAAAGACGCTCGGCCTTCGGTCTCGCTTCGCTTAGAAGCATGCTCGGCCTTCGGCCTCGCTTCGCTTAGAAGTACGCTCGGCCTTCGGCCTCGCTTCGCTTAGAAGCATGCTCGGCCTTCGGCCTCGCTTCGCTTAGAAGTACGCTCGGCCTTCAGCCTCGCTTCGCTTAGAAGCACTCTTGGCCTTCGACCTATAAAGCTCGGCCTGCGGCCTTGCCAGTATAGCT
This sequence comes from Selenia dentaria, assembly GCA_917880725.1. NCBI lineage: Eukaryota > Metazoa > Arthropoda > Insecta > Lepidoptera > Geometridae > Selenia > Selenia dentaria. The sequence continues at coordinate 32,048,619 of OU862879.1, forward strand.
CGGCCTACGGCCTCGCAGGCTCTAATTTCGACCTATGGCCATTGTGAAAATTATGAACAATGCCGTCATCAAAAAATGGGTTCCATATTTCTAATTGGGGACTCTAAAAACCCTTAGATATCGATTTTGAGTCGAATTGGACCATTATTCATGGAAGCCGCCATCTTGAATCCACCATCTTGAATTATTGACATTTCCGCCAAATTGCATTTCCGGTCCCGTAAAATATTAGTTCAAACCCCCCGTACCTATCCTTAACGGTTTCGGCGTTATAAGCATTTACATTTTGTATGGGCGCGATCGTCTTTTGTTCGGGAGGTGTGTTTTTTTTTAATTTTTAGGAAATGCCCAGGGTGCTTGCCAATATTAGTTTTGGCACTAACTACCTATCTCTTTTAGTTTCCGAGAGCCGTCAAGCTGTTCCATCAGAAGGTTCAGATTCAGCTCCTTTCAGATGTCACTTAAGGACGTAAGACCACTGCCTATACTTTTCACTTACAAAGCCTCAGCGTTCCATCATGCCAACATGTCGAAAAACTACGATAAAATTTCCAGAGAAAAAAATTGTATGGCGGCCATGTTGAAAAATTACGTCATCAAAAAATGGATTTCATATTTCGAATCAGGGACTCTAAAAACCCTTAGATATCAATTTTCAGTCGGATCGGACTAATATTTAAGGTAGCCGCCATCTTGAATCCGCCATCTTGGATTTTTGACATTTCCGCCAAATTGCATTTTCGGTCCCCTTAACTATTAGTTCAAACACCCCGTCCCTATCTTTAACGGTTTCGGCGTTATAAGCATTTACATTTTGTATGGGCGAGATCGTCTTTTGTTTGGGAGGTGTGTTTTTTTTTTAATTTTTAGAAAATGCCCAGGGTGCTTGTCAACATTAGTTCTGGCACTTACCCCCTATCTCCTTTAGTTTCCGAGAGCCGTTGACCTGTTCTACCTGGTATTCCACGTTCAGCTCCATTCAGTTTCTTCTAAAGTCACCTATCGTAACCCCACATAAAACCCTACAAAACCATAATCCCCATCACGCCCACTGGGAGAAACGATCCATTAAAGATCCAAAAAAACATATGTATGGCGGCCATATTGAAAAATGACGTCATCAAAAAATGATTTTCATATTTCGAATGTGGGGCCCCAAAAACCCCCCGATACCAATTTTGAGCCGGATCGGACCAACTTTCAATTCGGCCGCCATTTTGAATCCGCCATCTTGGATTTTTGACACTTTTACCAAATTACCCTTCCGATTCCCTATGACATTTGGTCAAACACTTTATACTTATCTCAAACGGTTTAGGAATTATAAGCATTTACATTTTGTATGGGAGCGATCGTCTTTTGTTTGGGAGGTATGTTTTTTTTTTAATTTTTGGCAGTTGCCCAGGGTTTTGGTCATTTTTAGTTTTGGCACTAACCCCCTATGATTTATAGTTTCCGAGAGCCGTTGACCAGTTCCATCAGACTTCAACAATCAGCAATTTTCGGATTTTTCCCCCACTCGAATTGAGCCCCCCTACACTTTACCCCTACATCTTCTATACCCCCCATTGCTCCTTCTAGGAGAACAAATAGGTCAATCAGTCAATCAGTCAGTACATGAATGGTAATCGAGCTTTATTATATATACTAGCTTTTTGGGCGGTGCGCGGGCCACGAGTGGCCCGCGTTTGTCCTTGTGCATTAGTTTTTGGTCATCAAACTTTTAACCATTTGAACAGAATAGTAAAAATTTTCATACAAGTTCAATTGCAGAAATTTTGCCTTTAATTACAGTTTAAGTCGGGACATAGAGTCCTTATGTATGTTTGTTAAGGGATCCAACCCCTTAGTGCAGTGGTTATCGTGAGCAGTAGTCTTGCAGGCCAGCTTGAGAGTTTGAAAAATTATCTGCATTCAGTTGCGTAAAAAATCATAACTCCCATACAAGTTATAAAGCGAGCTTTTCTCTTAGTGCAATTTAGGCTCAAGAATACAGCGGTCATCTTGAATTAGAAAGATAAAAAAGTGTGGTATAGTCGTAAGATTGTAGGTACTTACCAGAATTCTTTTCAATTTTTGTTAAGGGGCTCTACTCCTAAGTGTGGTCGGTGGTAATTGTGTCACAAGAGTCTCCACAGGTGTCCAAGGAAACTTCCTTCTAGACCTTTTTTATTCAAGCTTCCTTTTCAATAACATGGTTGTCTGGAAAAGATCTTTCTGACCGATAAGACCGCCCATTGTAACACTTAATTTTAAGTTTTTTATAGTTGAGTAATAGTATTCAATTTTATTATCCTATTTATTTGTTAGTGATATTTTATAATGTGGTGTTGCAATAAAGAGCTAATCTATTTATCTATTTACCTACCTACATAGTTGCAGTAGAATTCCTCTTGAATGAGTTCATCCGGGGAATACTGCCACCATACCTGTTTCTACCCCGAAGCAGTAACGTTCGCAATATTGTGTTCTGGTTTTGAAGGGTATGAGTGCGGGTAAAATTACAGGCACATTGAGACTTAACAATGTCTCATTTTTACGTGCGCAATGCAGTTGTGAGGACATACGTCTGCTAAAGGCAGAGATTAGCACCTAACACCTGGGACTCTACGGTACTGGGTACGAGTGTGTGAACATTATATTTTATAATAACTTTGTATTTCTTTGATATTTAAATTTTCCTTATTTAAAACAGAATATCTATTTAGATATTTATACTGTAGGTACGAGTACTTTGGCATCTATAAGATGTAGAGGAATAATCTGTGAACTGCAGTGATAGGTAAACTGTTAATTACGTATGTTTTAATTTTTTTTTACCATAAAATGAATAAATATTAAAAGTATAATTCCATCCCACAACTTTTTTGATTTCAACTTTGTTAATAAGTAGATTATTTTTTCATAACTCCTGCACTACAAATTTATTCAAATTTTTGTGTCAAATTTGTAACAGAAATAATACTGACCATGACATAACACTTACTGATTTCACATGCTATAGTACCCTTACAGTACCTAACGCTTACAATCAATCGGGCGCGCGGCGAGTTTACCCGTCCGCTCTTCCATACGCAGGTAAAGGCATTTGATGAAGGCGAGAGAGATGTATAAACACACACTTTACGATAGTGACGTTTTTAATATCATGATTTACCACAATATTATTTCTTTGGCCACTGGCCAAGGAATATAGAACCATAGAGAATATGAGACAACTTCATTAACAGTAATTAAGTAAGTACAGACATGCAGCGTCTCACACCACACTTCCGACCACAATCACACTCTTAGGGGTATCAGACATTCCCTTTCTGTTCGTATATAATATCTTTGTACCGATTCAAACAGTGGGTTGCCGTTAGAAAGCCACATTATTACTGAGTAGCACACAATATTTTCAAATTTGGAAACTATTGACAATGGAGCAGAGTGATGTACCTACTGCAGTATTATTATAGAAGACATCAATGTCTACATAAAACGGATGCAATACGACATGTCTAACTATTACAGTTATGACACAATAACTACTCGTACTTTTCCGTGTTAAAAAATGCAATATTAACGTGTACTTGGTGTTAATCCTTATCTGCTCTAATAATAAAGAGTAAATATTTGATAATGTATAACTGATAAATGCAAAACTACTAACCGGTTCCAAAAATTCTTACACCATTGGAAAGCTACGTTATGCCTGAGTAACTACGCTATATTCATCATCATTATCGTCCTTCACCGCGTGGTTGTTACTGCGGAGCACAGCAAGTCATTAATAAATCTTTCAAGCCATTCATACCAACAGCTAATTTTAATTAATTTGTCTGGAGGATACTCGTATTTTATAGGTAAATCATACACGTAAAACCATGTTATTATATTGAATCATATTATTGTAAGCAATTACATAAATTTTAAGTACCTATATATTTTCAATTAAAAATAACAATGTGAAAATACCTGTGTTTGTATTGAACTCCTACGTGACAATTCTCTTGAACCGATGTATTTTAAAATTTTAACACAAGTAGTAATGTCCGTAAAGTAGTACTTCTAATAGAAAACTAAACTGATGTCGGATAATATTTTCAAAGCAAGGCGGTGCACGCAGCATTCTTATTAAAATATTTATAAAGCGAAAGCGTATTTGTCGCTTCGTAGTTTATTGTTTGTTCGTTCTTCTTTTATGCGTAAGCTGCTAAACTGGTGTTGATGAAAGTTCACACAGAAATAGACCGCAAAACAATGTGCTTCGGTATATTAAATATCCACGCAGACGGAGCCGCAAACTCCATGATATTTAAACCATGCTGGCCATATCTTACACCAGTGTAGGTTACGAGTAATGACTTATGGCCCTGTTATCTAACTATGGTCCTCATAATATGTAAGCTTAAAATCGTACAATTCGTTACAACAATCGTACAAGTCTGTGCTCTGAGTCACTGTACGTGATTGAATCAGAAATGAGATGAGCCGTAGGACCTGCAGCAGTTTAGCCGCCCGCCGTGTTGCGGAAAAGAGACGAACAAGTCGCTCGCCTGACGTCATGCATCACGCTTGCACATACAATCCATTGCAATACATAATTTTAAACTGCAACAGTTAAAAACCCTGCACGGCAAAGCACTGCGCTCGGCATCCTGATTTATGCAAATGTTAACTCTCTTGCCCTGTAATTTTGCTGGAAACATTCACCAAAACACACTAATATTTGCACACTACTGCTTCACGGTTGAATAACTGCCAAAGGAACTTATACATGCTGACCCTGGCAAAGTCCTACTGCTAAATATAAATAATTATTCTCACCCAAATAAATTTATGTATAGCTCACAATATTAATTAGTTAAGCTTTCATGTCCGTATCTATCCATCCGTCAGTTAATGCTGTTTCGTCTTGGGTCCATCTAAACTATACTATATTATGACTTTGCTCTGACCGGATAGGTACTCCGCGTTTTTTCTCCATGTGTCCGTCTGCCCGTCTGTCCGTCCAAACGCAAAAAAAAAACAAAATAAGACGCACTTTATACACAGTATTCACATCCACCTAAGCACGCTGTATTTTTTCTCGTGAAAGTCTGTGGTACCGTAAAAACAGTATTAATTAAGAATGTAACACGGCTCCTTTTTTATATATACCCTGTATTTATATAATATATATTATATTTTGCAAATTTACGTGTAATAATTTACGTTATAATTAAAGTGGTAGTAAAAAAGTATCACTCAAAACATGGTAAAAATAAACTTTATTAAAAAAAAACATACTCGTTATTTTTAAACAAAAGATAACAAATCGTCAAATATACAGGATATCCGCGAAGAGGTGAGCAACAGTGTTTGAAACACCTGTGTTTTGTCGGATATTTTTTTGATCCCATGTAATAGGAGGCAAGCCTATTGCCACCTACGAGACACTGTTCCAGACTCCGGACTGCTATTGAGAATTACTTTGCCAGAAAATCCCACGACTCCGAGATTCCAAAACAGCGCTTCCACCAATTCTAGACCAAGCGAGCAAGGCCGCTGGCTGGTGAGCTAGTTTATACATCTGTATACTCAAGTTACGTGGTGTGTTCATGAAATCTGCTCACTAATAATATACAATATGTAATCAGTGACAACTCTTTTATTAAATCGACCTTAAACATTCCTTTTTTTATTCATGTCTACCTACTTACCGTACCTGTAGTAATGTAAGCAGTAATATTCGCAATACTGTGGTTTGGAAAGAAAGGTATGGGTGACTTAACTTTTCTGTGTCTCAGAATTACAGGCGCAGTACCAGCCGCAAAGGTTGCCACTTAATACCAGGTGGGCTTCGTGCACATGCGGACTCCTAATAACACAAAGAAAAAACCCTAACCTATATACTTGTTAGTAATCTTAGTACGGGGGTATGACTGTGTGAACATTATTCATAATAATTTTGCAATTTGTTTTTATTGGCAAACGGACGGGCGGCTCTCCTGATGATCACTGTTGCCCAGGAGCATCCGCAATACGAGAAGTCTCGAGGTTGAGTTGCCAGCCTTTGAGGAAGCAATTCAGGCCATTCCAATGATACCTCATTTAAAACATAATATATCTAAATATATTTCATCGTTAGGAACTTGGGCATCCATATTGCAATGTGAATGTGAGCAGGGCACATTGTTTTACATTCTTAGTTTGTAGTCGTGTTCTTTATTTTTATAATTATCTTCAACACTTGTTAGAATATACTACATAGCATGTTCTGGACAAAAAAATAATATAAAATAATATTAGGTCTAAAACCTAAATACAACCTAATAATCTTTGTATAGCTTATTATAGGAGCAGTAAATTGTGAAATATTCCCTATGGTAACAGGTACGAAAGTTCTTTATAATCTAAATGGTGCTGAAATAAAACCCTGTTTAGTCATTCGCTCGTCCGAGTACATAGAAATATTTGATAGCGTATAACGGATAAACGCAAAAGTACTAACCGGTTCCAAAAATTCTTTCACCAGTAGAAAACTATATTATGCCTGAGTAACATATGCTATATTTATCATCATCATCGTCCTTCACCGCTCGGTTGTAACCGCGGAGCGCAGCTAGTCATTAATAAATCTATCAAGCCATTCATGCCAACAGCTAATTTTAATTATTTTGTCTGGAAGATATTTTATTGTTGGATCATAAAATCATGTAATCATATTTAATCATATTATTGTAAGTAATTACATAAAACTTGGGTACCTATATAGTTACAACAAACACCTGAACCTGACCTGAACACCGTGTGTAGATGAACATGTCTGTTTGAGCTGTGTCTGGGTGTGTATATGTATATAAGTATGTATATCAGTCATCAGGTTACTATAGTACAGGCTCTGCCTAGTTTGGGACCTGAACACCGCGTTCGCATGAACATGTCTGTTTGAGCTGTGCCTGGGAAAGTATATGTATATAAGTATGTATATCAGACATCAGGTTACTATAGTACAGGCTCTGCCTAGTTTGGGACCTGAACACCGCGTGTGCATGAACATGTCTGTTTCAGCTGTGCCTGGGAAAGTATATGTATATAAGTATGTATATCAGACATCAGGTTACCACAGTACAGGCTCTGCCTAGTAGATAATCATTCATTACTTAGTTTCAAACGCTTCGCCAGCCGCTACCGCGGCACGCTCGCTTTGCTCGCTCGGCTTACGCGTAGTTTTGTCGCAGGTCAAACCCAACCTAACCTAAGGTCGGATGATATATTAAGTGTCGGTGAAATGCAGGGATACCTTTCGTATGCCATATTCTAATAACTTATGAGTCACGTTAGAAAACCAACAGGCGCAGGATAGCGCAGGTACTCATACGAACACCGTAAGCAAGATACTGATTTATTACATTAAATTTTTTTCAACGTATTCGAATATTTTTTACCTCTCAAAACTAAGGTAACACTGGCTCTATTTTCAGACGCATACCCGATTATTTATTGTAATCATATGTATATTGTATACATCTAACGTTATGCTAGTAATCAATTACCCTATTAGTGGTAATATTAGTGGTACAATACTAAGAATGACCGACTCATGTTACTCTAAATTAATTAACATTAATCAAAATAATTATTTATCGTTCATGAGTTCTTGAGATCGGAGTCGTGGTTGAAGACGATGATTTTCTTTAAATATTGCAGCGCTATCCATTGCGGTCTTCTGCGTTTCGAGTACTTTAGACTAAGGAAGTTTCTTTTGCAGCTTTTATGAAAGATACATAAGTCCGACACGCTGTCCAAGAGATTCATTTTTTGTTTCTTAATATGTCCTAAGCACAGAGATATACCTGTATGTATTGCAATAAAAGAGAGCAAATTAAAAATTCTAGGATGAGGTTCGAACACGCGTCTTCTAAGCTCGGTACAACTCCATGACTGATCCGAGCATTTATCTCTGTAATTAATTTTAACCATCATATTTTTTTGGGGGCAGATTGCAAAATATAATTTCGCTATGCAGCCGTTAGAGATTCAAAAATATCCGTGTTTGTCGAGTCATCGTTAGTTAATTTGTTTGTTGTGAAACAACTTTACATGTAATTAAGTTTTCACTATTACATGGAGGTGGTGTCGATAGTAACTTGATGAAGAAGCTGATACATTCATGAGTATGAAATCTTTGCAACAAAGTTAATTTAGGTTACACGGGGCGTTCCTTATATAATTAGGTACGAATAAGTAGGTACAACTCTTTTATTCAAAGGTTCCTTTTCCATAGCTTTTGGCATTCCAATACTTTCTACCCTTATCGTACCAGTCTAAACACTGAAGTAATAATATAAAGAGTATACAGACAGCATCTCTACCTTAAGTATATGTCTGAATAAAGTTATTTCGTTAATACATATGTAAGACAACTTATTAAAATTGTAGATAATTTACAGTACCTTAGTCATATTGTAACTTCCAGTCTGAAGGATGACGCCAATATAGAACGCGAAGCGCCTATAACAATATATTATGGCATTGTAGCGCTTCTGAAATGTTCACAGCCCCGGGTCGGCACATTTCATTCCATCCAGAGGAAACGCATAGCATCCTTCATGTCCAGAGTAGACATAAGCAACAACACTGACATCAGAAGTCTAGCGGATAGACTTGTACTGACTCCAATGTATAGAAGATGGATGGAGATCACCACCTAATCATTACTACTACCTATTATATATTCTATTCCATTCAATATTTTGTTCCCTACGTGTATTGAATTATTGATAATGTGTGAAATAAAAAACTATCCATACACTTACATAGAGAAAAAAAACTTTGAACTATGTTGTAAGTAGACTCCTTATATCCTATAGCCTATAGCATTACACTGATACATAATAATCGGTACATTTAAAATATCATCGTGTAACACAAAAAATGTGACAGTACCTAAGCATATGGAATAGACTCTCTATTAGAATAGATAACTCTTACAAGAAAAAGCTGCGTCAAATCACTAACATGAATACTGATGATCAGAATTAACACTGAAACTACTTTTACCTACTCCTGAATACTGAATGTTTTGGATATTATTTTCAGCTATTACATCAGTATATAATAATATTATTTTAAATATGTGTCGGTTCGTAATTAATTAGTTTGTTTGTTCTGCTCTACGCTTAAATTAGTGAGCCGAAGTTCACGAATCTTGCCCCATAGGTATCCTGTAACGGGAAGTCGGAAAAAAATAAAAAATAAATTAAACGCAAGAAGGTCCGCGGCTGAAAGGTAGTTTATAATATTTAAACCTTATCCGTAAATACTTGGATGTTGTAACATCGATTAAGGAATTAGATTGCATTAGCTCTCATGTGTATGTTTGTACGCGTCTCTTGACCCCGTCGAACCCTGTGTATATTGTGGACTGGTTGCAAATAGTTCAATCATCAGCTGTGCTGCGGAGCCACAAATAATACATTTATATTGGTCAGTATAAATATCAAAAATATGAAATGTTCAGTTTGTACCTACCTACATAATTAATAATCCATCGAACCTTCTCAAAGTTGTTTACTGTAAAAGTAGTCACTTTAACGTGTTTTTCAAGTAAATTCCTTCTCTTGATATTTATAAGGAAAAATTAAAAATGCTCGCCCTTTTTCTATAAGCTAAGTTCTTATTCTATAAGTATGATATTTTTATATGTATGTTTGTCATTGTATTATACTAAAAGGTATATATATGGAGCTAAACAAAATATAGTAAGTACATTCTCATTACATGGAGTATATTTTACAATTCAATTGTACAAGTATGTACAAACAGAGTCTCTACCATAAAGATCTCTTAAACTTTTTACAAATCGTAACGCCTTTTCAGACTTGGGCATCCATTTTGTTTATACGGTCTGTGTAAACATTATATATCATTTTTTTGTATTTCTTGTTTTGATTCACACGAAACTCATTACAAGTAAACTTTAAAATAAATATTTAAACATGTAGTATTAGTTTGTTTTCAAAGGATCCCTGGACTTTAACTTTGCGGGACGCATACCGCGGCACGCCAGCTTGAATGATATCATCCGTCGGGCATTTGTCAGTGCTGGAGTCCCGTCAGTTTTGGAACCAAACGGATTGATGCGGGATGACGGCAAGAGACCAGATGGGATGACTATCATCCCGTGGAAGATGGGACAGCCCCTGGTTTGGGATGCTACATGTGTAGACACACTGGCGCCGTGTCATCTCCCTGGGACGATTGATCGGGCTGGCGTTGCCGAGTCTAAAGCGGAAGACCTCAAACGTCATAAATATGTGTATTTAGACAGAATGTACATGTTTGTGCCGTTTGGGGTCGAAACTTTAGGCCCATGGGGGCCGTCCGCTCTCAACTTGTTTAGGGATCTGGCGAAACGTTTAGTTGAGGCGTCGGGTGACCGAAATGCTGGCGCCTATTTTGGGCAAAAAGTTAGCATTGCCATCCAGCGTGGCAATGCCGCCAGCGTTTTGGCCACTTTTCCCCTCACAATGGGGCTTATAGATTATTATTTTTTTATATAATATTTAATTACTAACAATGTAATGTTTAAATGAAAGTAAGTAAATAAGTTATTCATTTGTGTGGCTTTGAATCTCGTAGACACTTTCTATAGGCACCCATCCAACCATCAATTTTTTTCTCTTGGTTGATTTTAACCGGTGTATGGGGATGTATTTCAAGATTTGGTTTATCTAAGCAAGCATTAGCACTTAAAAATCATAATACTATAATAAATCTAAGGTATAAATACTAAAACATAACGCTCAATGTGTGGTTTCAGTTAAGTCTTAGGGTAAAATTATTTGAACTAAATGTGGTAGGCAATAGTGTGGTAGTATAAATTTAACAATATCATTATATCCGTATCTATATCCAACCGTAGGTTGATGCTGTTTATCCGTTTGTCCATCTGTCCGTCTACCTGAGAGTCTGGTAGAGCAGGTATGTCGTCCACCGACAATGTGGAAGACGTACTAAATAAGGTCGCAGGACTATCTTGGATGCATGCAGCTTCCATCTGGTCCTTCCGTATGCATGTCTTCCGCAGTAAAAGTTTTACGTCTCATGTGATAATAAATGTAGGTAACCATTGTTTGAAAATTTTATTATTCCATGTATATCTTTTCACATGGATGTATATATGTCGTAAATCCTACTAAGGATTTAGATTGCACTTCATTGTTCGGTACGTATTGGATTTAGTATGTACTAAGACAATTAACTGCTTTTAATTTTGTTCGGCTAAGGCTGGAGTTCACCAACTACAAATTAACCATTGATTACCTAATCGCTCCCATAAACTTAAACAGTTGTTTAAACGTGTCGCGTTTTTTTGGTGTACACCATCTTTTTAAAGCGAACGTTTAACTAATCGAGCGTTTTTGAACAAATGAGTAGTAAATGAATGAATGGTATAATATTACTATGAAAAGATGGTAGCGTATCTTGTACCATTTACATTTACCCGAGCTACATTCAAATATGGTAAGGTAATATTAATAAACTACAAAATGTAATGCTTGATAAGTCAATGGTATGTTCACAAGTTGTATGTCTTTCTAATTCAGCACCTTTTTTATGGTAATATCAAAGTTCGATTCGAAGTTCCATGTGTATAGTTTGCGTCAGAGTCGTTTCGTGGTAATTTAAATTTAAAATTAAGTGCTTATGGATTATTTTATGTTCCAACTTTCTTTAAATTAAATTAAGTAATTCAAAGGCACTATGTTTGTATGAACGAAATCTTGTAACGTCACTTTCCTCTGAATAATTGTGTCAACTTTGGAAAACACAGGGTGCGCGTAGAATTCGCTCAATATCTTCAAAATCATCTAACACATTATTTTCTTCAAAGATATAATTCAGAGCATCTGACATATTTACGTAAATAAACAATAACCAATGGTTAAACAAGGTCGAAGACATCGTTTAATTTAAACAGCCGGTTACGGATCTTAATCAATGGTTACTGCTTGGTGAATAGCAAATTATTGCTAAACATCCGTTTAAGAATTAAACATCCGTTTACAATTTAAACATGTGTTGGTGAACACGGGTCTAACTCCTACTACCATATAAATATACTTATTCCATCATCATCTTTACCTACTTAAAGAAAACCAAATTACGTATCACACAATATAAACAATATAAACCTGCCTATTAAGTTTGACCTAGGAAACGGTCGCAGTGCAGTATTTCCATTTTTTGGCATTAATATAAGATATGATTGAAGAACTTTACACATAGTAACGTCTCTAAAACTTTGGCATTAACGTTATTTACGGTGTGCGTAAGTTCGGCCATGTATTGAAGTTTGTATCTCAGCTATAGTGGCTACCTTTCCGACAGCTTCACAACTTTAACATGCTACATTTTATTAAATCTATTATTTCCAATCTTCATTTTCCGCCCTACCTTAAGGAACGATTTGATAGCGATATTCAATGCAGAACCACAAAATATCTTGACCATAATATGCCTACTCACATTTTTTGGTTGCTACTAAGTTGTTTACTAATAAAACAGTCAAATTAGTGATTTTGTAAAGTCAAGTCTTTCTCTTGATATATTCCAAAGAGAATATATCAAGAGAATACTACGTAAATATATTTAAGGGAAAATGAAAAGAGCTATACATTTCTCAATAAGCTAGGTTCTTATTCGATATAGTTGAAAATAATATTGTTCCATGTGTGAACACCACACCACACTTTGTATTTATTTTATTAACATGTATCTATGTCGTGCCAGTCACTAACGAATGACATTGCAGTAAGCATCTCTATCATGACATAACATTGATCTTTGAAATCTGTGTATTAATGTCCCCTTGAAAGGCCTATAAGCCTATTACATATATATTTATTGCTTAAAAGTAAGTAATAACTTAAGATGTTTCAGCTAACTGTGACACCTTAAGCTTCTTGGAAGATGTTGCACCCTTTTTATGTCACTGCGTGGAGTGTTGTTTGGAATCAAGTTCATAATAACAAACCCAAGTCTACGAAGGAAATGAAACGGTTATTTGTAGCATGTCATATCAGTAGAACTCGTACTAATAGTAGTGTTCATGATGATTTCCATTGTGACGCTATCCATTGTGGTCTTCTGCGTTTCGAGTGCTTTGGACTATGGAAGTTTCTGTTGCAGCTTTTATGATAGAGACATTAGTCCAAAACACTGTCCAAGGGATTCATTTTTGTTTCTTAATATGTCCTTAGCACAGAGATAGACCTGTATGTATTGCAATAAAAGAGAGAAAATTACAAATTCTAGGATGAGAATCGAACACGCGTCTTCTGAGTTCGGTACAACTCCATGACTGATCCGAGCATTTATCTCTGTAATTAATTTTAACCATCATATTTTTTTGGGGGCAGATTACAAAATATCATTTCGCTATGCAGCCGTTAGAGATTCAAAAATATACGTGTTTGTCGAGTCATCGTTAGTTAATTTGTTTGTTGTGAAACAATTTTACATGTAATTAAGTTTTCACTATTACATGGAGGTGGTATCGATAGTAACTTGATGAAGAAGCTGATACATCCATGAGTATGAAATCTTTACAACAAAGTTAACTCAGGTTACATGGGGCGTTCCTTATATAATTAGGTACGAATAAGTAGGTACAACTCTTTTATTCAAAGGTTCCTTTTCCATAGCTTTTGGCATTCCAATTCTTTCTACCCTAATCGTACCAGTCTAAACACTGAAGTAATAATATATAGAGTATACAGACAGCATCTCAACCTTAAGTATATGTCTGAATAAAGTTGTTTCGTTAATACATATGTAAGACAACATATTAAAATTGTAGATAATTTACAGTACCTTAGTCATATTGTATTTTCCAATCTGAAGGATGACGCCAATATAGAACCCGAGGCGCCTATAACAATATATTATTGCATTGTAGCGCTTCTGAAAGGTTCACAGCCCCGAGTCGGCTCATTTCATTCCATCCAGAGGAAACGCATAGCATCCTTCATGTCCAGAGTAGACATAAGCAACAACACTGGCATCAGAAGTCTAGCGGATAGACTTGTACTGACTCCAATGTATAGAAGATGGATGGAGATCGAACTCTTACAAGAAAAAGCTGCGTCAAATCGCTAACATGAATACTGATGATCAGAATTAACACTGAAACTACTTTTACCTACTCCTGAAAACTGAACATTTTAGATATTATTTTCAGCTATTACATCAGTATATAATATTAGTATTTTAAATGCTAATATATTTGTCGGTTCGTAATTAATTAGTTTGTTTGTTCTGCTCTACGCTTAAATTAGTGAGCCGATGTTCACGAATCTTGCCACATAGGTATCCTGTAACGGGAAGTCACTATAAACGCAAGAAGGTCCGCGGGTGAAAGGTAGTTTATAATATTTAAACCTTATCCGTAAATACTTGGATGTTGTAACATCGATTAAGGAATTAGATTGCATTAGCTCTCATGTGTGTGTTTGTACGCGTCTCTTGACCCCGTCGAAGCCTGTGTATATTGTGGACTGGTTGCAAATAGTTCAATCATCTGCTGTGTTGCTGAGCCACAAATAATACGTTTATATTGGCCAGTATAAATATCAAAAATAAGAAATGGTCAGTTCGTACCTACCTACATAATTAATAATCCATCGAACTTTCTCAAAGTTGTTTACTGTAAAAGTAGTCAATTTAACGTTTTTTTTAAGTCAAGTCCTTCTCTTGATATTTATAAGGAAAAATGAAGAAATGCTCGCCCTATTTCAATAAGCTAAGTTCTTATTCTATAAGTATGATTTTTTTATATGTATGTATGTCATTGTATTATACTAAAAGGTATAATATAGTGAGTTTATTCTCATTACATGGAGAATATTTTACAATTCAATTGTATGTACAAACAGCGTCTCTACCATAAAGATCTCTTAAGCTTTTTACAAATCGTAACGCCTTTTAAGACTTGGGCATCCATTTTGTTAATACGGTCTGTGTAAACATTATATTTCATTTTTTGTATTTCTTGTTTTGATTCACACGAATCTCATTACAAGTAAACTTTAAAATAAATATTTAAACATGTAGTATAAGTTTGTTTTCAAAGGATCCCTTGAGTTTAACTTTAGTAAAAGTAATTTATATATAACGTAAATAATGATATACATATTTTAAACAAAACATACCATCATGTTCATGCTTCTTTCTACAATCTTAGACAGGTAGGTACATGTATTTATCAAACACCCATACCAGGTACGTATTGGTCCCATACTCGTATAAGGCCTTCTGTCACCTATAGGGCAGTGTTCCAGACAGTGTGAATTTCTCTGTCGGAAAATCCCAACAACTGTCCTAACCGGGAATCAAACCTACAAACATTCCATAGCCACCACTACACCAACGATAAATCTTAAAACAATATTTCTCATCATTGCTCATATTTATTCAATTCATTTGTGTGGCTTTGAATCTCGTAAACAATTTCTATAGGCACCCATCCAACCATCAATTTTTTTCTCTTAGTTGATTTTTACCGGTGTATGGTGATGTATTGCAACATTTGGTATATCTAAGCAAGCACTTAAAATCATAATATTATAATAAAACTAAGGTATAAATACTAAAACACTCAATGTGTGGTTTCAGTTAAGTCTTAGGGTAAAATTCTTTGAACTAAATGTGGTAGGCAATAGTGTGGTAGTATATCATTATATCCCTATCTATATCCAACCGTAGGTTGATGCTGTTTATCCGTTTGTCCATCTGTCCGTCTGACTGAGAGTCTGGTAGAGCAGATAGATCGTCCACCGCCAATGTGGAAGACGTACTAAATAAGGTCGGAGGAATATCTTGGATGCATGCAGCTTCCAAATGGTCCTTCCGTATGCATGTCTTCAGCAGTAAAAGTTTTACGTCTCATGTGATAATAAATGTAGGTAACCCTTGTTTGAAAATTTTATTATTCCATGTATATTTTTTCACATGGATGTATATATGTCGTAAAACCTACTAAGGAATTAGATTGCACTTCATTGTTCGGTACGTATTGGATTTAGTATGTACTAAGACAATTACCTGCTTTTAATTTTGTTCGGCTAACTCCCACTACCTTAAATATATACTTATTCCATCTACATCTTCACTTAAAGAAAACCAAATTACGTATCACACAATATAAACAATATAAACCTGCCTATTAAGTTTGACCTAGGGGACGGTCGCAGTGCTTTTTACTTCCATTCTTTGGCATTAATATAAATTAAGATTGAAGAGATTTACAAATACGTTGGCATTCATTTTATTCACGGTGTACGTAAGTTCAACAATGTATTGGAGATTGTATCTCAACTATAGTGGCTACCTTTACGACAGCTTCACAACTTTAATATGCAACATTTTATTTAATCTATTGTTTTCAATCTTCATTTTCCGCCCTAACTTAAGGAACAATTTGATAGCGATATTCAATGCAGAACCACAAAACATCTTGACCATGAAATGCCTACTCATGTTTTTAGTTGCTACTGTAAGTTGTTAACCTTAAAACAGTCAAATAAGTGATTGTGTAAAGTCAAGTCTTTCTCTTGATATATTCCAAAGAGAATAGAGTATACATTTCTCAATAAGCTGGGTTGTAATTCTATATAGTTGAAAAAAATACTGTTCCAAGTGTGAACACCACACCACACTTTGTATTTATTTTAATAACATACATTGCAGCAAGCATCTCTACCATGATTAAGATCTTGTCCTTCGAAATCTGTGTATTAATGTCCGCTTGAAAGGTTTATAAGCCTATTATATATAATTATATATTTATTGCTTAAAAGTAAGTAGTAGCTTAAGATATCTTCATTAGTTTTCCAGCTAACTGTGACACTTAAGCTTCTTGGAAGATGTTGCACCCTTTTTATGTCACTGCGTGGAGGTTGTCTGGACTCAAGTTTTTAAGAACAAACCCAAGTATACGAAGGAAATTAAACGGTTATTTGTAGCATGTCATATCAGTAGTACTCGTACTAATAGTTGTGTTCATGGTTATTAACATTACCTATGTTAACATGGGCATTGAAGATCATTGACATTTTGAAATAAAGTTGGCGAAAGCTTGTCCTTCGAACTCGCCATGAAAGGCTTTTATTTCCTCGTGGGCACAAAACACGACCGCGCTTCGCTTAGTAGCACGCTCGGCCTTCGGCCTCGCTTTGCTTAGAAGCATGCTCGGCCTTCGGCTTCGCTTCGCTTAAAAGTACGCTCGGCCTTCGGCCTCGCTTTGCTTAGAAGGGCGCTCGGCCTTCGGCTTCATTTCACTTAGGAGCTTACTCGGCCTTCGGCCTCGTTTCGCTTAGAAGCACGCTCGGCCTTCGGCCTCGCTTTGCTTAGAAACATGCTCGACCTTCGGCTTCGCTTCGCTTAGAAGCACGCTCGGCCTTCGGCCTCGCTTTGCTTAGAAGAACGCTTGACCTTCGGCTTCATTTCACTTAGGAGCTCACTCGGCCTTCGGCCTCGTATCGCTTAGAAGAACGCTCGGCCTTCGACCTCACTTCACTTAGGAGCACACTCGGCCTTCGGCCTCGTTTCGCTTAGAAGGACGCTCGGCCTTTGGCCTCGCTTCACTTAGAAGCACATTTGGCCTTCGGCCTCGTCAATATAGCTCGGCCTGCGGCCTCGCCATTTTGACCAATGCCGTCATCAAAAAATGTGTTTCATCTTTCTAATTAGGGACTCTTAAAACCCCTAGATATCGATTTTCAGTCGGATCAGACTAACATTTAAGGTAGCCGTCATCTTGAATCCGCCATCTTGAATTTTTGACATTTCAGCCAAATTGCAATTCCGGTCCCCTAAAACATTAGTTTAAAAACCACGTACCAATCTTTAACGGTTGCGGCGTTATAAAGCATTTACATTTTGTATGGGTACGATCGTCTTTTGTTTGGGAGGTGTGTTTTTTTTTAATTTTTTAGGAGATGCCCAGGATGCTTGTCAATATTAGTTTTAGCACTTTTCCCCTATCTCTTTTAGTTTCCAAGACCCGTCAAGCTGTTCCATCAGAAGGTTCAGATTTAGCTCATTTCAGATGTCACTTAAGGACGTAAGACCACTGCCTATACTTTCTACTTACAAAACCTTAGCGTTCCATTATGCCAACTTGTAGAAAAAAACCAAATAAATTTTCAGGCAAAACATTTGTATGGCGGCCATGTTGAAAAATGACGTCATCAAAAAATGGATTTCATATTTCAAATTGGGGACTCTAAAAACCCTTAGATATCGATTTTCAGTCGGATCGGACTAATATTTAAGGTAGCCGCCATCTTGAATCCGCCATCTTGGATTTTTGACATATCACCCAAATTGCCCTTCCGGTCACCTATCATATTAGTTAAAACACCTCTTACCTATCTTTAACGGTTGCGGCGTTATAAGCATTTCCATTTTGTATGGAAACGATCGTCTTTTGTTTGGGAGGTGTGTTTTTTTTTTAATTTTTGACATTTGCCCAGGGTGCTTGTCAACATTAGTTCTGGCGCTTACCCCCTATCTCTTTTAGTTTCCGAGATCCGTTGACCAGTTCTACCTGGTATTCCACGTTCAGCTCAATTCAGTTTTTTCGAAAATCACCTACCCTAACCCCACATATAACGCTACAAAACCATCAGCCCCATCACGCCCACTGGGAGAAATGATCCATTAAAGATCCGAAAAAACATTTTTATGGCGGCCATATTGAAAAATGACGTCATCAAAAAATGGTTTTCATATTTCGAATGTGGGACCCCAAAAACCCCCCGATACCAATTTTGAGCCGGATCGGACCAACTTTCAATTCGGCCGCCATTTTGAATCCGCCATCTTGGATTTTTGACACTTTCACCAAATTACCATTCCGATTCCCTATGACATTTGGTCAAACACTTTATACTTATGTCAAACGGTTTAGGAATTATAAGCATTTACATTTTGTATGGGAGCGATCGTCTTTTGTTTGGGGGGTATCTTTTTTTTTTAATTTTTGGCAGTTGCCCAGGGTTTTGTTCATTTTTAGTTTTGACACCTACCCCCTATGATTCATAGTTTTCGAGAGCCATTGACCTGTTCCATCACACTTCCACATTCAGCTCACCCAGTATTTTTCCTCTCGGTTTTAGAACCCCCCCTACACTTTTCCCCTACCTCTTCTATACCCCCCATTGCTCCATCATACCTAAACATTTCGGTCAATGAGTCAGTCAATGGTAATCCATCTTTATATAATGAGACTAGCTTTTTGGGCGGTGCGCGGGCCACGAGTGGCCCGCGTTTGTCCTTGTGCATTAGTTTTTGTAGCTAAACTTTAACCATTTGAACAGAAAAGTCAAAATGTTCATACAAGTTCAATTGCAGAAATTTTGCCTTTAATTACAGTTTAAGTCGGGACATAGAAGTCATTCGGAATTTTAATTAAAAAAAAACTGGTTCTTGTGTATGCTTGTTAAGGGATCTAACCCCTTAGTGCAGTGGTTATCGTGAGCAGTAGTCTTGGAGACCAGCTTGAGAGTTTGAAAAGTTATCTGCATTCAGTTGCGTAAAAAATCATAACTCCCAAACAAGTTATAAAGCGAGCATTTCTCTTAGTGCAATTGAGGCTCAAGGATAGAGCGGTCAGCTGGAGTTAAAAAGAAAAAAAAGTGTGGTATAGTCGTAATATTGTAGATACATACCAGAATTCCGTTCAATTTTTGTTTAGGGGTTCTACTTCTAAGTGTGGTCGGTGGTAAATGTGTCACGAGAGTCGCCACAGGTGTCCAAGGAAACTTCCTTCGAGACCTTTTTTATTCAAGCTTCCTTTTCAATAACATGGTTGTCTGGAAGAGATCTTTCTGACCGATAAGACCGCCAATCGTAACACTTAATTTTAAGATTTTTATAGTTCAGTAATAGTATTCAATTACATTATCCTATTTATTTGTTAGTGATATTTTATAATGTGGTGTTGCAATAAAGAGTTAATCTATCTATCTATTTACCTAACTACATAGTTGCAGTAGAATTCTTCTCGAATGAGTTCATTTGGGGAATACTGCCACCATACCTGTTTCTACCCCGAAGCAGTAACGTTCGCAATATTGTGTTCTGGTTTTGAAGGGTATGGGTGCGGGTAAAATTACAGGCACATTGAGACTTAACAATGTCTAATTTTTACGTGCGCAATGCAGTTGTGAGGACATACGTCTGCTAAAGGCAGAGATTAGCACCTAACACCTGGGACTCTACGGTACTGGGTACCTACGAGTGTGTGAACATTATATTTTATAATAACATTGTTATTTCATTGATATTTAAATTTTCCTTATTTAAAACAGAATATCTATTTAGATATTTATACTGTAGGTACGAGTACTTTGGCATCTATAAGATGTAGAGGAATAATCTGTGAACTGCAGTGATAGGTTAGCTGTTAATTACGTATGTTTAAAATTTCTTTTTCTACCATAAAATGAATAAATATTAAAAGTATCATTCCATCCCACTACTTTTTGGATTTCAACTTTGTTAATAAGTAGATTATTTTTTCATAACTCCTGCACTACAAATTTACTCAAACTTTCGTCTCAAATTTGTAACAGAAATAATACTGACCATGACATAACAATTACTGATTTCACATGCTACTGTACCCTTACAGTACCTAACGCTTGCGCACTAATGATTCGCGGCAGAACACAGTAAGTAGAGTCCCTTGCATCTTACGTTTCGCAATTTAATAACATTCAAACAACGAAGGGAAAACTGTTTAATTCTGGCTTTTCATTAAATAAGTAGTAGGAAATAACCTGCTCACTTATTTCGGTATGCTACATTTCACAAATTAATTTTTCAATCAATCCGGCGCGGGGCGAGTTTACATTTCCTTAATTCCATGCGCAGGTAAAGTCATTGGTGACGGCGAGAGAGATGTATAAACACACACTTTTCGATAGTGACGTTTTTAATATCATGATTTACCACAATTTCATTTCTTCCGCCACTGGCCAAGGAATATAGAACCATAGAGAATATGAGACAACTTCATTAACAGTAATTATGTAAGTACAGACATGCAGCAACTCACACAACACTTCCCACCACAATCACACTCTTAGGGGTATCAGACATTCCCTTTCAGTTCGTATATAATATCTTTGGACCGATTAAAACAATGGTTTAAGAGTAATCCTTTATGGATACCACCGGCCCCGGGGGGAGTACGGTGGTTATATTGGAGTCTCTGCCAGAAGGGCAGCATACCCACCAAATCTCTGCGGTGTTCAGTCACTGCCACTTTTGGCGGGAACGCGGGACAGATTTCGCACACGACCGCGAACCCGCCGCGGCTGACCGTTGCCGGACCCTTCTCTCTTGCAGCACGCCACAACACTTGGCGTGCCGCAACCGCCACGGAGGACTTAGCCCGCAAATGGACCCCAGACTCCCCCAAGTCTGGGCGCCCTAAGTCCCCCTACGATGGGTCAGGTGAGTAGCCCCACCGCCTGCTACTTCGGCCGCAGAGGATAGAGACAGCGGCGCCACTCAATACCGACAGTCCTCTTCCCCTGCGATCCTACACCGCAGCCCGCCTCAATTGCAGTGGCGCCCATACACCACCGCTACCTACAGTGACCACTCCCGTGTGGACCTGGAGGGCAAAGCCCATAGGAGCGGTCCCACTTCGGGCCTGCCAGCTATCGGCTATCACTGGCAGGCCCATTG
Source organism: Selenia dentaria (assembly GCA_917880725.1). NCBI lineage: Eukaryota > Metazoa > Arthropoda > Insecta > Lepidoptera > Geometridae > Selenia > Selenia dentaria. The sequence continues at coordinate 32,070,354 of OU862879.1, forward strand.
GTTCCTCTTAGCTTCACCGTGGTGACCCAAGCCACGGCTACTGAGCCCCTCTCCACGGCAAGGCGGGAACACTCGGGGGGCGTTCATTAGCAACCCTGGACTGAGTGCATTACATTTCTGTATCTATGGATAAAATGAATCCGGATTACTCAAAATTAAGTAAAAATAAATTAAAAGTAAATTTAAAAGATAACGTATGTTACCTACGTTATCTTCACGCTTACATATCCGCGTAGGGTTAGGCAGAGGTGTTATCAAACACGACCGCGAGGATTTAATTCTTGAATGCTGTCCTTTCATTGAGTAAGTAGTAATTAACTTTCCTACTTTGCCTTTTAAAACTTACTTCCTGAAGGAGGGTTACCTATGTTTTAAGGGTGTGTATGTACTTTTAGGCGGTGTACGTTTATTAGGTACTTAGTATCCGACGGCATGAAAGACGGTTATAATATATTAAGATGTGTGTACTCGTAAGATCTATAATTACGATCATTCTGCAGATAAAACGGTATAATAGATTTTTATCAACAACGATATTGTTAGGTTTGTCTTACACTCAAAACATATTATTATTTATCAATTGATACACCAAAACAAAAGTATCCTAAAATGTTTCCATTCTCGGACTCTTGCTCTTGCCCTGCTATCAGCGCAGGCTTGTAGTTCGGCGTCACACAGAGTTTTAGGATCAGACTCGTAAATTTCTAAACAAAGTTATAATAGTTTTACTCTTTGTATATACAGTCAAATTAGGGATTTTGCCAAGTCAAGTTAAGTCGCTCGCTTGAAATATTCAACGAAACATCAAAAGAGCTCTCCTTTTTTTAATAAGCTTAGTTCTTATTCGATATGGAATATATATTTATATCTATATTTAGTTTATAACAATGAAAATATTCACGCCCTTATTCACGTTTATAATATAAGTGTGATATTTATAATCTCTTTGCAGACTGGTTGTTAACATGTGTGTTAATGTGTTTATAAAAAGTTTACGATTCCAATAATACGTCGATGTATACATATCTGTCAAGATTTTTGTACTGTAAGAACTTAAGTATTGCTACTTTTTAGTGGAAAAATACCTACCTATCTTTAATATCTATCTATAAATACTAAAACATAACGTTCAATGTGAGTTTCAGTTAAGTCTAAGGGTAAATTTCTTTAAAATAAATGTAGGCAGTATTGTGGTTTTATATCATCATATTATGTGCGTATCCATATCCAACCGTCCGTTGATGCTATTTGTCCGTTTGTCCATCTGTACGTCTGACTGTGTGTCTAAAATAGCTCTTAGTTTGACATGTAGTTATAGGTAGAGTAGGTAGAACTCGTGGAGACTTGTAACATGTGGAACACTGTTCCTTCTGTTGTGTCAAATAAACCAACACTTGCTTTTAAGTTTGCCAAGATATAAAATTGTTATTTTGAGTATTTTAATAAAATGGTGGTCACATCTAAGATTGGATTAGCTTCCCTATTTAGGACAAATCGATAACTTCCTAAATCAACTTCCTTATGTTAATACATAATCCTTCCTATACCGTGATAATAAACTCAAAAGATTTATATATGAAACTGACGTATATTTATGTCTCTGAGACGCAAAAGGTTAATCATTTAACTTTACTTTCTAATTAATTTATTCATAAAGTTGGGCATCTGCAAACCAATTCTATTTTTCCAAAACGTTCAACTATCTATTCAGTTGCAACATCAGTTCGACTCCGTTGGATACTAACCCAAAAAGCTGTTCTACTATTTCTATGATGACAACTTGAAACGTAACGTCATCTTAAACGCTACTACCCATATATAAATATAATATACGGATATGCGTTAACGTCGCGGTCATGATCTATATAGTAATTTTTAAACTTTCGCGATTTGAACACATGTTTTAAATGTTTATCGGGACTTATCACGTATTATTTAATATAGGTAAAAATATGTACCTTTCGCTCGACGTTTCGACCATGTTACAATGGCCGTGGTCACGAGCTGACTGAAAACTGCGGGTGAGTCCGGCGAGAAGAGCGTGTGTTTTGTTCTCCTACCCTCACTTGATCTTGAAAAATCGCAGGGTTGTCACTACGACACACAACACTGGCGGTATCGGTAAATGTCCTAGTACTTACAACGCGGTTTGTACACTTGCTCACTACGGGATTCCACGACGCCACTAACTTAAATCCATCTTCCCGGTTGAAATTGCGATGTTTTCTAATTTCAACCGCTTCACGAACCATTCTTGAAAAATAATGTCGTTCAGTGGAGAGGACCTTCGGATCGTGGAGCTCGATCCAGTGACCGGATCCCGCCTCAAGCAAATGTTCTGCAATAGCCGACTTCTGTGTCTGGCGATTTTTGACGGCTGCGATATGTTCTTTGATTCTTTCAGCTATGGTACGCTTCGTTTGACCTATGTAGGAACTAACGCAGCTACAATCGACCTTGTACACACCAGGGGTCAAAGGAATAACGTCTTTCGGTGTCCTCATATGCCTCGCCAGCTTAGATAAGGGGGTATACACCGTCTTGATGGAGTACTCCTTCAGCAAAGTCCCTACCTTATCCGTTACTCCTTTAACGTAAGGCATGAAAGCCGGCTGCCGCTCGACGTCAGTCCCTCTCTTGTGACATCTGCGTCTCACCTGCCCGCGTTTAGTCACACTATAGCCATTCCTTTTAAGTACCTCCTGAACATGCCTTTTCTCAACCTCTACATGTTCAGGGTCACAGAGGGCGTCCGCTCTGTCCAACAGAGACCTGGCCACCTGCCACCTGACCTGGTAACATGGTCGAAACGTCGAGCGAAAGGTACATATTTTTACCTATATTAAATAATACGTGATAAGTCCCGATAAACATTTAAAACATGATCTATTTAGTTAACAGCATATTAGGTTTTAATTTAAAGTTCATTGTAACAATAGAAATCTAACTTAAATAGCACAATAAAAAACTTATAATTGTCATCGTTCAGCTACAGTTCAGTTAAAGTTGGAGCAACATTTGGTTAGTAGAATCGGCCCAGCAGCGGTTTGGCAACAATATTAAAGTCAACGGGTCATTGCCGTTACAAAGAATGGTAGTCGGTACCATGAAAGTATAAAAGTACCAATTTCCACAAGTTCTTTTACACTTTTCGGTGCTGAAATCGGTTCCATTTTGGGCTAAATATTTTTTTTACCATTTTAGTGACCTTGCAACTTACTAATCGATTGTTATTAACCGCCAATGATGATATTACCAAGAAAGGCGTACTACACTTTAGTTATTGGAGTGTAACGTGCTTGTCGGAAAAGATTTATTGAAAATATTGTATCCATTTTAGGTGTTTTTTCAGTTTCTCAAAACTTTCTGGTGATCCCGTGAATTTATAAGAGGCAAGGCAAAATGTAAAAGGAAAAATTTTGGTTTTCAAATTAGATGGATAGCACTTTTTTTTATTATTAGACTTCAAAAATATGTATTTTTGTGTAAATACCAGCCTACTGAATTGAATACAAGCGGTATTCAGGTATTTTATATTGCTCTTGAATACTACCACTAAACAATAAAAATGTACAACTACCTATGACTGTTTGAATGGACAGATGCGTGTTGTTACTTTTAATGATTTGGTATAGTACCTATTATTTAGTATAAAGCATTTTAGGGTGGGCTTTTTTTAGGGTTTTTGATTCAACCTCCAGGTTCAGGCCGGTTTGATAACTTACAGAACTAAAAATGATTCAGTAAGTTATCACACCCTATTATCTTATTGTTCAGGCCATAACGCCTGCCTAGCGAGACCAAACTGTCAAATTATAGGACAAAAATAAATGAGATTTGAGGGTGGGTACCAGTACTGCCCGCACACCCGTCGGAATAGTAACGACCTCATAATAGACATCAGTGTTATCCGATTTACCATTTAATCACAAAAATAACCCATCCTGGAATGGGTTTTGAACCCGCGTCTTCTGACAAACCGTATCCTAGGCCACCGAGACGATACCAAAGACGCGCTACATGGCATGCTTGGAATATATCTTCCTAATGGATTTTAATCCTCGTTTTAGGGGATAAATTGCAAAATTTGGTTTCTTTAACCAAGCGTTAGTGCTTCAAAAGTCATATAATAAAAACTTGGCGAAAAGACCTTTAGAGATCGGTAGCGATATTTCATATGCGAAAGTGTTTGTCGGTTCGTTGCTTGTTTGTTTGGCCTGCTTTTACATTCAAACTACTGAAACAATATTGATGGACTTTGGCACAAAGGTAGCCTGTATATCGTATGGCGTCACTATACATATACCTGGTACAGCCAAATTTAAAGTAATTTGATTGGTTAGCTGGGTAGAAAAGCATTTTATAAAACTTTTGAATAACATTTTAAGTGATTACTTCTACAACTGAAGCGATTTAATTTAAACTTCAAACGCAAAAAGTGATAGCATCAATGATGTTTACATACATTTTTAACTAAAACTGATTATGTAGGATAATACATTTTCAGACCGGTGCGGGATGGAGCGCGCAGCTTTCTTATTATAATTCCCCCTTCTTCGTCGTGCACTCTTGACATCGGAGTCGTGGTTGAAGACGATGATTTTCTTTAAATATTTCAGCGCTATCCATTGCGGTCTTCTGCGTTTCGAGTGCTTTGGACTATGGAAGTTTCTGTTGCAGCTTTTATGATAGAGACATTAGTCCAAAACGCTGTCCAAGGGATTCATTTTTCTTTCTTAATATGTCCTTAGCACAGAGATAGACCTGTATGTATTGCAATAAAAGAGAGAAAATTACAAATTCTAGGATGAGAATCGAACACGCGTCTTCTGAGTTCGGTACAAATCCATGACTGATCCGAGCATTTATCTCTGTAATTAATTTTAACCATTATATTTTTTTGGGGGCAGATTACAAAATATCATTTCGCTATGCAGCCGTTAGAGATTAAAAAATATACGTGTTTGTCGAGTCATCGTTAGTTAATTTGTTTGTTGTGAAACAACTTTACATGTAATTAAGTTTTCACTATTACATGGAGGTGGTATCGATAGTAACTTGATGAAGAAGCTGATACATCCATGAGTATGAAATCTTTACAACAAAGTTAACTCAGGTTACATGGGGCGTTCCTTATATAATTAGGTACGAATAAGTAGGTACAACTCTTTTATTCAAAGGTTCCTTTTCCATAGCTTTTGGCATTCCAATTCTTTCTACTCTAATCGTACCAGTCTAAACACTGAAGTAATAATATATAGAGTATACAGACAGCATCTCAACCTTAAGTATATGTCTGAATAAAGTTGTTTCGTTACAAATACACAATACATATGTAAGACAACATATTAAAATTGTAGATAATTTACAGTACCTTAGTCATATTGTAATTTCCAAACTGAAGGATGACGCCAATATAGAACCCGAGGCGCCTATAACAATATATTATTGCATTGTAGCGCTTCTGAAATGTTCACAGCCCCGAGTCGGCTCATTTCATTCCATCCAGAGGAAACGCATAGCATCCTTCATGTCCAGAGTAGACATAAGCAACAACACTGGCATCAGAAGTCTAGCGGATAGACTTGTACTGACTCCAATGTATAGAAGATGGATGGAGATCGAACTCTTACAAGAAAAAGCTGCGTCAAAACGCTAACATGAATACTGATGATCAGAATTAACACTGAAACTACTTTTACCTACTTCTGAAAATTGAACGTTTTAGATATTATTTTCAGCTATTACATCAGTATATAATATTATTATTTTAAATGCGAAAATATTTGTCGGTTCGTAATTAATTAGTTTGTTTGTTCTGCTCTACGCTTAAATTAGTAATAATAATAAAACGTAAATAGTAATACGTTTATATTGGTCAGTATAAATATCAAAAATAAAAAATGGTCAGTTCGTACCTACCTACATAATTAATAATCCATCGAACTTTCTCAAAGTTGTTTACTGTAAAAGTAGTCAATTTAACGTTTTTTTTAAGTCAAGTCCTTCTCTTGATATTTATAAGGAAAAAGGAAGAAATGCTCGCCCTATTTCAATAAGCTAAGTTCTTATTCTATAAGTATGATTTTTTTATATGTATGTATAATCATAATATTATAATAAAACTAAGGTATAAGTACTAAAACATAACACTCAATGTGTGGTTTCAGTTAAGTCTTAGGGTAAAATTCTTTGAACTAAATTTGGTAGGCAATAGTGTGGTAGTATATCATTATATCCCTATCTATATCCAACCGTAGGTTGATGCTGTTTATCCGTTTGTCCATCTGTCCATCTGACTGAGAGTCTGGTAGAGCAGGTAGATCGTCCACCGCCAATGTGGAAGACGTACTAAATAAGGTCGCAGGACTATCTTAGATGCATGCAGCTTCCAAATGGTCCTTCCGTATGCATGTCTTCAGCAGTAAACGTTTTACGTCTCATGTGATAATAAATGTAGGTAACCCTTGTTTGAAAATTTTATTATTCCATGTATATTTTTTCACATGGATGTATATATGTCGTAAAACCTACTAAGGAATTAGATTGCACTTCATTGTTCGGTACGTATTGGATTTAGTATGTACTAAGACAATTACCTGCTTTTAATTTTGTTCGGCTAACTCCCACTACCATATAAATATACTTATTCCATCTACATCTTCACTTAAAGAAAACCAAATTAAGTATCACACAATATAAACAATATAAACCTGCCTATTAAGTTTGACCTAGGGGAGGGTCGCAGTGCTTTTTACTTCCATTCTTTGGCATTAATATAAATTAAGATTGAAGAACTTTACAAATACGTTGGCATTCATTTTATTCACGGTGTACGTAAGTTCAACCATGTATTAGAGATTGTATCTAAACTATAGTGGCTACCTTTACGACAGCTTCACAACTTTAATATGCAACATTTTATTTAATCTATTGTTTCCAATCTTCATTTTCCGCCCTAACTTAAGGAACAATATGATAGCGATATTCAATGCAGAACCACAAAACATCTTGACCATTAAATGCCTACTCATGTTTTTAGTTGCTGTAAGTTGTTAACTTTAAAAAACAGTCAAATTAGCGATTGTGTAAACTCAAGTCTTTCTCTTGATATATTCCAAAGAGAATAGAGTATACATTTCTTAATAAGATAGGTTGTAATTCTATATAGATGAAAAAAATACTGTTCCAAGTGTGAACACCACACCACACTTTGTATTTATTTTAATTACATACATTGCAGCAAGCATCTCTACCATGATTAAGATCTTGTCCTTTGAAATCTGTGTATTAATGTCCGCTTGAAAGGCCTTTAAGCCTATTATATATATATTTATTGCTTAAAAGTAAGTAGTAGCTTAAGATATCTTCATTAGTTTTCCAGCTAACTGTGACACTTAAGCTTCTTGGAAGACGTTGCACCCTTTTTATGTCACTGCGTGGAGGTTGTCTGGACTCAAGTTTTTAAGAACAAACCCAAGTATACGAAGGAAATTAAACGGTTATTTGTAGCATGTCATATCAGTAGTACTCGTACTAATAGTTGTGTTCATGGTTATTAACATTACCTATGTTAACATGGGCATTGAAGATCATTGACATTTTGAAAAAAAGTTGGCGAAAGCTTGGCCTTCGAACTCGCCATGAAAGGCTTCTATTTCCTCGTGGACACAAAACACGACCGCGCTTCGCTTAAAAGCACGCTCGGCCTTCGGCCTCGCTTTGCTTAGAAGCATGCTCGGCCTTCGACTTCGCTTCGCTTAGAAGTACGCTCGGGCTTCGGCCTCGCTTTGCTTAGAAGGGCGCTCGGCCTTCGGCTTCATTTCACTTAGGAGCTTACTCGGCCTGCGGCCTCGTTTCGCTTAGAAGCACGCTCGGCCTTCGGCCTCGCTTTGCTTAGAAGCATGCTCGACCTTCGGCTTCGCTTCGCTTAGAAGCACGCTCGGCCTTCGGCCTCGCTTTGCTTAGAAGGACGCTTGACCTTCGGCTTCATTTCACTTAGGAGCTCACTCGGCCTTCGGCCTCGTTTCGCTTAGAAGAACGCTCGGCCTTCGGCCTCACTTCACTTAGGAGCACACTCGGCCTTCGGCCTCGTTTCGCTTAGAAGGACGCTCGGCCTTTGGCCTCGCTTCACTTAGAAGCACATTCGGCCTTCGGCCTCGTCAATATAGCTCGGCCTACGGTCTCGCCAGTTTGACCAATGCCGTCATCAAAAAATGAGTTTCATCTTTCTAATTAGGGACTCTTAAAACCCCTAGATATCGATTTTCAGTCGGATCAGACTAACATTTAAGGTAGCCGTCATCTTGAATCCGCCATCTTGGATTTTTGACATTTCAGCCAAATTGCAATTCCGTTCCCCTAAACATTAGTTTAAAAACCCCGTACCTATCTTTAACGGTTGCGGCGTTATAAAGCATTTACATTTTGTATGGGTACGATCGTCTTTTGTTTGGGAGGTGTGTTTTTTTTTTATTTTTTTAGGAGATGCCCAGGGTGCTTGTCAATATTAGTTTTAGCACTTACCCCCTATCTCTTTTAGTTTCCAAGACCCGTCAAGCTGTTCCATCAGAAGGTTCAGATTTAGCTCATTTCAGATGTCACTTAAGGACGTAAGACCACTGCCTATACTTTCTACTTAAAAAACCTCAGCGTTCCATTATGCCAACATCTAGAAAAAAACCAAACAAATTTTCAGGCAAAACATTTGTATGGCGGCCATGTTGAAAAATGACGTCATCAAAAAATGGATTTCATATTTCGAATTGGGGACTCTAAAAACCTTTAGATATCGATTTTTAGTCGGATCGGACTAATATTTAAGGTAGCCGCCATCTTGAATCCGCCATCTTGGATTTTTGACATATCACCCAAATTGCCCTTCCGGTCCCCTATCATATTAGTTAAAACACCTCTTACCTATCTTTAACGGTTGCGGTGTTATAAGCATTTCCATTTTGTATGGGAACGATCGTCTTTTGTTCGGGAGGTGTGTTTTTTTTTTAATTTTTAGAAAATGCCCAGGGTGCTTGTCAATATTAGTTTTGGCACTTACCCCCTATTGCTTTTAGTTTCCGAGAGCCGTTGACCAGTTCTACCTGGTATTCCACGTTCAGCTCAATTTAGTTTCTTCTAAAGTCACCTACCCTAACCGCACATATAACCCTACTAAAACATTAACCCCATCACGCCCACTGGGAGAAATTACCCATTGAAATTCCAAAAAAACATTTGTATGGCGGCCATATTGAAAAATGACGTCATCAAAAAATGGTTTTCATATTTCGAATGTGGGACCCCAAAAACCCCCCGATACCAATTTTGAGCCGGATCGGACCAACTTTCAAATCGGCCGCCATTTTGAATCCGCCATCTTGGATTTTTGACACTTTTACCGAATTACCCTTCCGATTCCCTATGACATTTGGTCAAACACTTTGTACTTATCTCAAACGGTTTAGGAATTATAAGCATTTACATTTTGTATGGGAGCGATCGTCTTTTGTTTGGGAGGCATGTTTTTTTTTTAATTTTTGGTAGTTGCCCAGGTTTTTGTTCATTTTTAGTTTTGCCACCTACCCCCTATGATTTATAGTTTCCGAGAGCCGTTGACCTGTTCCACCACACTTCCACATTCAGCTCACCCAGTATTTTTCCTCTCGGTTTCAGAACCCCCCTTACACTTTTCCCCTACCTCTTCTATACCCCCCATTGCTCCATCATACCTAAACATTTCGGTCAGTCAGTCAGTGAGTGAGTGGTAATCCATCTTTATATAATGAGAAGATATAATATTATAATCGATATCTGATGTAAATATCAAATATCAAATATCAAATATCAAATATCAAATATATCATATCAAATATCAAATATCAAATATCAAATATCAAATATCAAATATCAAATATCAAATATCAAATATCAAATATCAAATATCAAATATCAAATATCAAATATCAAATATCAAATATCAAATATCAAATATCAAATATCAAATATCAAATATCAAATATCAAATATCAAATATCAAATATCAAATATCAAATATCAAATATCAAATATCAAATATCAAATATCAAATATCAAATATCAAATATCAAATATCAAATATCAAATATCAAATATCAAATATCAAATATCAAATATCAAATATCAAATATCAAATCTTTATTTGCATGAATCATAGGTCATAAAAAGTTGGTAACATTTTAAGGTATAGTACTCCACAATTCCACCTTGATGGTATCCAAAAATTATGAAGTTCATTCTTAAAAATTCACTATTTGCCTATTCTACATGATTGACTACCTTATTGAAATACAATACAGTGTTATTAGTACATATCTTCAAAACAGTCAAAAACATACAAATTATAATAAAATCTAAATATTTACATTGCTCTCCATATTTTCAATGTACTCCATATTTTAAATATAACCTTCAACGCTAAAAGTGTGATATAACTTGTGTTAGTGAGTGACTTGAGACGAATAATTTCAAATAAGTTCGAAAATGGTCGGAGACTATTTCCGGTAAATATCACGCGAGTCCTAGCCGGTTTTATGTCAAATATCAAATATCAAATATCAAATATCAAATATCAAATATCAAATATCAAATATCAAATATCAAATATCAAATATCAAATATCAAATATCAATTATCAAATATCAAATATCAAATATCAAATATCAAATATCAAATATCAAATATCAAATATCAAATATCAAATATCAAATATCAAATATCAAATATCAAATATCAAATATCAAATATCAAATATCAAATATCAAATATCAAATATCAAATATCAAATATCAAATATCAAATATCAAATATCAAATATCAAATATCAAATATCAAATATCAAATATCAAATATCAAATATCAAATATCAAATATCAAATATCAAATATCAAATATCAAATATCAAATATCAAATATCAAATATCAAATATCAAATATCAAATATCAAATATCAAATATCAAATATCAAATATCAAATATCAAATATCAAATATCAAATATCAAATATCAAATATCAAATATCAAATATCAAATATCAAATATCAAATATCAAATATCAAATATCAAATATCAAATATCAAATATCAAATAACAAATATCAAATATCAAATATCAAATCTTTATTTGCATGAATCATAGGTCATAAAAAGTTGGTAACAAAGTTTAGTACTCCACAATTCCACCTTGATGGTATCCAAAAATTATAAAGTTCGTTCATAAAAAAATTCACTATTTGCCTAATCTATATGATCGTCTACCTTATTAAAATACAATACAGTGTTATTAGTCCATATCTTCATAACAGTCAAAAACATACAAATTATAATAAAATCTAAACATTTACATTGCTCTCCATATTTTCAATGTACTTAATGTATTTTAAATATAACCTTCAACGCTAAAAGTGTGATATAACTTGTCGAGTGACTCTGAGACGAATACTTTCAAATATTTATATATAGGCAAAGTTACTATATGACCCATATAGTAACTTTGCCGTGGGGTACCGGCTTAGAATAGTACCCCAACTCTACCCGTGGGTGCGTAAAAATCTGCTAAGGGATAACAATCGGAAGGTGGGCAGCAGCACCTTCCCAGTATTAAAACCCCAAGACTGCGCTCGCCAACCCGCCTGCCAAGCGTGGCGAGTATTGGCAAAATCCCCCAATGACGGACACAATAGGCACCAGTCCCCAGTCCCCGGCAGCCCCGCTATTCCTGGCTACGGTAGTGGCCACGGTAACGGTGGGGCAGGGGATGCTAAGAATCCCCGGCAGACGCCCGGCTACCACCTCCAACGACGACTGGCCCTGGTGACACACAACATATGCACGATGAGGACAGACGAGAAGATTTATGAGCTGGAAGAAGAAATGAGTAAGTTACACTGGGACATTGTGGGGTTATCTGAAGTCCGTAGAGCGGGTGAGGACACGATAACCCTAAAATCAGGTAACCTACTCTACTACCGGGAGGGCGACCAACAGTCCCAAGGTGGTGTCGGTTTTCTCGTCCACAAGTCCCTTACTAACAACATAGTTACGATCGATAGCGTTTCCAATAGGGTCGTATACCTAATACTCAGAGTATCCAAACGATATTCGCTGAAGGTCATTCAGGTATACGCACCGACGAAGTCGCACCCGGATGATGAGGTGGAGGATATGTATGAGGACATTAGTCGGGCCATACATACCTCTGAAACGCACTTTCTAGTTGTTATGGGGGACTTCAACGCGAAGTTGGGTAAGAGAAGCGAGGATGAGTTGAAGGTGGGGCAATTTGGCTATGGACAACGGAACCGTAGGGGACAGAGGTTGGCCGACTTCCTGGAGGAAGAGGGACTCTTTATGATGAACTCTTTCTTTCAGAAGCCACCTCACAGGAAATGGACCTGGCTGAGTCCCGATGGTTCCACGAGAAATGAGATTGACTTCATTATGACCACCAAAAGGCAAATATTCACTGATGTCTCCGTGATCAACAGGGTTAAAACCGGTAGTGATCACCGAATGGTAAGAGGCACGGTGAATATTAATGTCAAACTGGAGAGGTCTCGTCTGATGAAGTCTACGCTCCGACCCACTCGTGCCCATATACAAGACCCCGAGAGTTTTCAACTTGAGCTATCCAATCGCTTCGATTGCCTTGAGAACATCGCTTCAGTGGACGAGATCAATAACAGGTTAGTAGAAACTGTCCATACAGTGGGTTCTAAATACTTTAAACCCCACCGTACAGATAGGCCACAGAAACTCTCCAACGATACCCTCAACCTCATGGCTGAACGACGCTTACTGAAAATGCAGTCTTCGGATGATGCTGAAGCATATAGGCTGCTCAATAGACGAATATGGAAGTCCTTGCGACACGACATCCGGATCTTTAATACAAACCGTATTAAAGAGAAAATAGAGCGGAAAAAAGGCTCCAAAGTGTTTGCAAGAGACATGTCTATTGGGCAAAGCCAGTTGACGAAGCTGAAGAGAGAAGACGGCAGTGTAGCGTCGACCAAAGCAGAAGTATTAGGAGAGGTAGAGAGTTTCTACGGACAGCTATACACCTCGGTCGCTAAACCTATTAGCAGCTCGGCCAAAGACCCAAGAGCCAAGCTGACCCGACATTATACCGAAGATATCCCGGACATCAGCCTGTACGATACGAGATAAGAATGGCCTTGAAACAGCTTAAGAACAACAAGGCGCCTGGTGACGACGATATCACATCTGAGCTTCTGAAAGCGGGTGGAACACCGGTACTGAAAGTCCTTCAGAAGCTCTTTAATACCGTCTTACTCGAAGGTTCAACGCCAGAAGCATGAAACAAAAGCGTGGTGGTGCTGTTCTTCAAGAAAGGTGACAACACTTTACTTAAAAATTACAGACCCATCTCGCTTTTGAGACATGTTTATAAGCTGTTTTCGAAGGTCATAACGAACCGTCTCAGTCGCAGGATGAATTTGATGAATTCTAGCCTCCGGAACAAGCCGGTTTCCGAAAAGGCTATAGTACCATAGACCACATCCACACGCTACGGCAAGTTATACAGAAGACCGAAGAGTATAACTTGCCTCTTTGTTTAGCGTTTGTGGACTATGAGAAAGCCTTTGATTCGATCGAGACGTGGGCAGTGCTTGAGTCTCTCCAGCGGTGCCGTATTGACTATCGGTATATTGAAGTGCTGAAGTGTGTGTACAAAAACGCCTACATGTCAGTCCGAGTACAGGAGCAGAGTTCGAAGGCAATTCCATTGCAAAGAGGCGTGAGACAGGGAGACGTTATATCTCCGAAACTGTTCACCGCTACATTGGAAGACGCCTTCAAACTTCTGGAATGGCAAGGACTTGGCATTAATATTAACGGCGAATACATCATTCACCTTCGATTTGCCGACGATATTGTAGTCATGGCAGAATCCATGGAAGACCTCAGTACAATGCTCGAAGGCCTCCATCGAGTTTCCCAACGGGTAGGTCTTAAGATGAACATGGATAAGACGAAAATTATGTCTAATGCCCATGTTGTACCTACCCCAATATCAGTTGGGAACTCAGTTCTCGAAGTTGTCGACGAGTACATCTACCTGGGACAGACAGTCAAACTAGGCAGGTCCAACTTCGAGAAAGAGGTCAATCGTCGAATCCAACTCGGCTGGGCAGCGTTCCGGAAACTTCGCGAAGTCTTCTCGTCAAAAATACCTCAGTGCCTCAAGACAAGAGTCTTCGACCAATGTGTGTTACCAGTGATGAACTATGGCACTGAAACTTGGTCTCTTACTATGGGCCTCATAGATAAGCTCAAAGTCGCACAACGAGCTATGGAGAGGGCTATGCTCGGGATTTCTCTACGTGATCGAATCAGAAATGAAGAGATCCGTAGAAGAACGAATGTCACCGACATAGCTCAGAAGATTAGCCAGTTAAAGTGGCAGTGGGCAGGGCACATAGCACGCAGAACAGATGGCCGATGAGGCCGAAAGGTTCTGGAGTGGAGACCACGTACCGGCAAGCGCAGCGTAGGTCGTCCACCGACACGGTGGACAGACGACCTGATGAAGGTCGCAGGACGACGTTGGATGCAGGCCGCTTCCAACCGGTCCTTTAGGAAAATCATGGGGGAGGCATATGTTCAGCAGTGGACGTCCTACGGCTGAGGTGATGATGATGAAGTCTAGCATCATCGATAATTCTACTGAAGGTTGGACTGCATTGGTCTAAGGTAATGATTAAGATAGTAGAGGGTAAAGACTGATCTTCCGCCGTTTTCAAGAGATATCGCGAAGATTTGCAATATTACGATACGTCTGCATACTATTAGCTGCTTTGTGTATAACAAATATTAGATGATATTTTAAACCTTATCGTTTGGGAAATTAAATAGCGTGTTAATGCAAAATGTATCCGTGCCTACCACGTCGCAGGGAATTCTAGTGTGGGGGTATGAGCGTTTCAACGTAAGCTGCGCTAAAATTAAAACCCCATAAGCAATCACTTAGGCATGTCTGAATTTGTAATTATTTTTAAGACATACTCGTACCAATAAAATAAAATTGTGTAGGCATTTTGAAATATGCCGGCCAAAAACAATAGTCAAATTCTTTTGAAAAAATCAATCGCCAATTTATTTAGCGACTACCTATTACTACATTTGCCTAAGTAACATCCAGAGCTTTATGCGGACACTACACTGCATACTGAGACACAACTTTTTAAGTTTCGTTTATCCAGGAATTTCACTTGATTTGTAGCCCTTATACCTATTGTTGCCAACATTTGTAGAACTGTGGTGATCCTTACAAAAAACAGTTTTTTACTGCTCTAGAGAGCTACGAGTATATAGCATGTGCAGGGTTAAACTGGTGAAGCATGGAAAATTTTTAGTTGGCCTATATTAATAGTGTCTGTATGGATTTGATTTTTTATCGACATCCTTCGCAATGTTTTATTATATGGCTGAGACTAATCTAGCTGGCATATACTTATAAATTATTATCCGATTTATCATACTGTATCTAGTATATAACGCATTCTACTCTAACATAGCTCTTAAACATCAAAAGCATATTTCAAATAGAATTTATTCTAAAAACAGGAACATTTCTTACATATAGTTGTTATGTCTTAACACACTGTGGTAATAAAGTTACCAAATATTAGTTGTAGCGTAGAATATACATACAAGCAAATATATTTTCTAACATACTTTAGACCATTTAATATTTAAAATTTCGAATAGAATCACAACACACATTTTACTTAGGGTTAAAATGACCCTTTCGTTCCCAAACATCCATTTTATTTGTTTACCCTATTTACGTATAAGCGTTTACCGATGTAAACACACCTGTGTGTCCCTTTTTAACACAATGTATCGATAAAACCGTGGTTATTTTTTTTCCTACTACATCTTTTGGAAAATTATTGTTCCTTCTTTTTAATTGTGAGTGAAATAATAAATGAATGTTAAAACCAAATTGTGTTCAAGAGTGGCTTGTTTGTGTAAGGTTAGGGAAATTCGACTAAATTTTGCTTAACACTTTACATTATGATTTTCGAGCGCATCAAATATTTTGACCTTTACTTGCATGAAAGTAGCCAAATGTTAGGCTATTATGAGTTGGAGTTTTTTTGACGACTATAAATAGAATGATTAAAATTAGGGTTAGAAAATAGGAGGAAAAGAAGGTTATTATCCCGCATGAACCCAAAATGCCTCGGGGCTTAACTTAAAAATCAAAATAAAACATAAATGATGCTTTTCAGTTGAACACCTCTTGTTAGGCTGAAAACTCATTTATCGTGCAGGCTGTTTGCCTCTGGAATAGTGTGTCAGTTCCGATACGTCATATGTGTTTAAAGATCGAATAAAAATCTATCGCAGATTGGTATTTGCTAAATTGGTACATTTCCTCTTGCTCATCATGTCTGTATTATTCATTATGCCATTTCTGACTATGGTTGTAGTTTGTATGTATCAGTATATTTTAATATATATATATTGTATGTTTTGTATTTCAGTTATGTTGTATATATAATTAAAGTAGGTATATTATATGTGATATTATTTTTTTTGTTTTAAATACTTAGGTACATGTAGGTACCTAGGCACATTTTTAAACTTACGCTGATGCTATTCAATACAACGAGCTATGGAGAGATATATACGACAGGGCTATGCTCGGGGTTTATCTACGTGATCGAATAAGAAATGAGGAGATCCGTAGAAGATCGAAAGTCACCGACACAGCTCAGAAGATTATCTACTCTAATTATAAAAAGCACATATTTAATTATTTGTTTGATTGTTTGTAATGAATACACGAAAATACTACTTAACCCATTCAAAAAATTCTTTCACCGTTAGAAAACTAAATTATGCCTGAGTAGCATACGCCATATTTGATTCATTATCATCGTCATCCATCACCACGCGGGCGAAACCGCGGAGCGCAGCTAGTGTTACATATTTTGATAGAAATTCGTCCCGATATAACCTGCTTTAGCTATTATCCCGGACATGTCGCACCGTAGCTATATTCAGATGTGGAAAATTAATTTTCTTAATTTAAAACTGCTCTCAGCGCAAACATTTGTCCCACGAGAACTTACTCACAAACTTACGCATCTAAGTAATTACTTGGGTAACGCAGTAATGGCATCAGAAATACATCAAAACACAATGTAGACCCGAAGCGAACTTTGTTTAAAATTCAAGACATCTGGGAGACCGGTTCGCTTGATTCGGATACTTTCTTTACACTATGATAAGGGAAAGTTGTTCACCTCATCGTAAGCGTAAGCCTATCCATAAACACAGTTCTACCTACATCTTAAGAGGATTGCATACCTAGTACTTTCCATGCTATAAGAGAAAACTCTTTTCTACCTCTTAACATTGTCCGATTTCAGTGATTTTTTTTTCATGGAATCATGACGTTGTTTACTATGCCAGTACGTTTTGATTTTTTCAGTTTTTTAAGTTCTAAAAAAGGAAATTTATAGTACTTTGAAATACTGAAAAAATTAAAACGTACGGGCATAGAAAACAATGCCACGATTCTATGAAAAAAAAATCACTGAAATCGGACAATGTTAAGAAGTAGAAAAGAGTTATCTCTTATAGCATGGAAAGTACTAGCTATGCAATCCTCTTAAAGCTTAAATATTATATCATCATAATATAATATCCATCACTGCACTCCTCGTTATGAGACGAAAGCTGTTAAGTCCGATTTGCCAAGTAATTAACTTTTAACACCGCTTCTCTAAATTGTCTCATGAATTGAATCATTCTTGCAATTGCAAACATTGCGCATAAAGCGTAATAAATTATTCACTTTTACGGGAACATAATAATAATAAAACATTAATATATTATATAACCTCATTAATATGACTCAAACCACTGCGTTAAGAGGAATTGCTTCAGCACCCGCGGCTACAGCTCCGCCAAGATCTAGCCAGAGCCAGAGGCGCATTTCCGCCCAATTAGTATTACGTAACCTTAATTTGATATTGCGTATTATTAACCTTAACAATGTTAACGTTAGAAGTTTTAATCTAATAAGAATAGTAGATCAAGCCATACTGGATTAAAAATGCCTTTAATCTAAAGCTTTTTTTTAGTTTATTTTAAACAGGGCTTTATTCCACAAGAAAATAAGAATATATAATTAAAGCGTATGAACATTGCATTTATATTAGTTTAAAAATAACAACACAGAGGTACAAGTTGGTAGCCAACTACACGTAGCAGCAGCAGACGACGTGTCGTCGCTTCATGTCGCTGCAGTCATGATTTCGAACCCGACTGCAGACGGCTACTGATGACTGACAACAACTGACGGAATCAACCGTTTGAAAAGCGATACGAATGATTTAGTTTAAAAGCTTTTCAGTTATTTTACTAGGTAGATTGGTACCCGCAAGCGGCACTACTGCCGTGCGATTCTCTAAAAGAAAACATCGTTGCATCTTTGATAACATCCGTGAAACAAATGACGAGATTACAAGAAATGTTAGAAAAAGAACCTTTCGATCAAGGGCGATATCTCGTAAAGTATTTGAAATCGATGAGCTCGTCAACAATTTTCAATTATTAGACCACAAATATGGTTGAAAATACAGAGTTCTATGGACTGCCGACGTTCCAACAATAGTTCTGGTAAAAAATATTTAATAGTCAATTTTAAAAAAATGAGATGTTAACTTCACACACCATCTGTTATGTTATGGCTGTATAACCTTGTGGCTGCAGAACTTTGCAGTTTCAATCGTATTAGTGCTCCTGGAGTCGAGAATGCCTGAGATGCTACATAGAACTGCCAGCTATAATGCAGCATCTCAAGACTTAATGATTTTATTACAATTTTTTCCAAGTTTATGACTAGAACTATGGCTGTATGACCTTGTGGCTGTATGACCTTGTGGCTGCAGAACTGTAGTTTCAATCGCATTAGTGCTCCGGGAGTCGAGAACGCCTGAGATGCTACGTAGAACTACCAGCTATAATGCAGCATCTCAAGACTTAACGCTTTTTTTTTCTAGTTTAAGACTAGAACTATGGCTGTATGACCTTGTGGATGCAGAACTGTACAGTTTCAATCGTATTAGTTAACCTGGAGTCGAAAATTCCTTTGATGTTATGTAGAACTGCAAGCTATAGTGCAGCATCTTCAAGACTTAACGATTTTATTGAAAAAAAATATTACTTTGCTTTTTAGTGTGCAATTATTGCTTTAACGGCCTAAAATGACCAGAACTATTTATTTATAAGCATATTTGTGATATATATTCTCAGAACTCCTGAGATGCTTTAAGATGGTGTGTGAAGTTAGCATCTCATTTTTTTTAAATTGTTTTTTAATGTTTTTCACTAGAACTATTGTTGGAATGTCGGCAGTCGATTGAACTCTGTATTTTCAATCATTTGTGATCTAATAATTGAAAATTGTTGAGATGCTGGGTGACGGCATGCATCTCATTTTTTTAATTCGATTTTTCATGTTAAAAATAGGTGAACTATTCAAAATAACTATCAGGAACAATATAACTATTGGGGATGCTACTAGAATTTCGAAAACATTTTGAGATTCTGAAAATTGTTATGCTAGGTTCACAGACACGTGGGAGTGTAGTCATTTTTTCATAGCTACCGTACACAGTGTATGGTTGTGTACGAGTATATGGTACGAAAAATATTTGATGTGCGCATTATGATTAAAAAATTGCCAGTTGGACACACATAAAATTTTCGATATATTTAAAAAAATGAAAACATTGGTTTTATCGTAATAAAATATTTAATTACAATTTTAAATTATTTCGAACAAACTCAATTTATTTCTATAATGTCTCTTTTAATCAGGTTTGCATTTTAGATTATTTTTGTGAGTATAATGTATACGAATTTTTTTTAAAGTTTCTAAATCAAATCTATATTAACTGTATTACACGAATACATAGGTTTAAATATAATACTTAATATGAATAAAAGAAAATTATTCTTATAAGAAAATAATATAATTGTTTAAAGGTAGCAATCAAAATGCATTTTTATACAAAGTAAATCGACCCGTGCCGTGGGGTACCGGATTACAATAGTACCCCCCCAAACCTACCCGTGGGTGCGTAAAAATCTGCTAAGGGATAACAATCGGAAGGTGGACAGCAGCAGCACCTTCCCAGTATTAAAACCCCAAAACTGCGCTCGCCAACCCGCCTGCCAAGCGTGGCGAGTATTGGCAAAATCCCCCCAATGACGGACACATTAGGAACCAGGCCCCCAGTCCCCGGCAGCCCCGCTATTCCTGGCTACGGTAGCGGCCACGGTAACGGTGAAGCAGGGGGTGCTAAGAATCCCCGGCAGACGCCCGGCTACCACCCCCAACGACGACGACTGGCCCTGGTAACACACAACATACGCACGATGAGGACAGACGAGAAGATATATGAGCTGGAAGAAGAAATGAGTAAGCTACACTGGGACATTGTGGGGTTATCTGAAGTCCGTAGAGCGGGTGAGGACACGATAACCCTAAAATCAGGTAACCTACTCTACCACCGGGAGGGCGACCAACAGTCCCAAGGTGGTGTCGGGTTTCTCGTCCACAAGTCCCTTACTAACAACATAGTTAAGATCGATAGCGTTTCCAATAGGGTCGTATACCTAATACTCAGAGTATCCAAACGATATTCGCTGAAGGTCATTCAGGTATGCCGAATTTCAGAGAAAATCACAATAAATCCTGCGTCATATTTTGGAGTGTAAAATAACTGATATAATGCAAATACAGTTATGAGTGATTTTGTACAACATTTTTATGCCACTAGAGTCATGGATGTGCAGTTTCCATAAGTGTAAGTACCACTACTTTCAAATTTGCATAACGGAAATATAGCAACAACAACATTGCGCGCCATTTAAATAGAATCGACCTTTGAACCCGCTCGACTTAACGAAATTAAAACAGTGACACAACCACAGAATACGTATTATCTACTACTGATACTTGCACTATTCAAAAGAGACTGATAATTTCGACACATTGCTCAGAAGCCTCGTGGTCTAGCGGTACAACGCACAGGCGAACGCATTGACGACACTGAGATCGAATCCAGGCAGTTTCAGTTATTTTTGCACACAATTTCACCATAACTAGATACAAGAGACGCAACAGAATAATACAATACTACTCTTTTACATTTAGAACAATTAATTCTATATATTGACAAAAATGAACTTTCTGGAAAATATTACTTTTAGACGTGCGCGAACAGTATCAGATTCTAACACACATAATGACAGTGAGATTGAGAAACCGACACTAAACGTGACGGTTAGTAGCCTACCAGATATTTCAGATGACGAAGGCAGTGATCTAGTAAAACAACTAAGAGATAAAATAGAAAATATAACGATTGAATTAAATAGCGCACATCTAGAGATAAAGACATTGACGTTAGAAAATAATGAACTTAAATGTATGAATAACAAATTGATAAAGAAAAATGAAATGTATAAAAACATAACACAAAGTCCAGCAAAGAAGCAACGTCTCCAGACCCCAAAAAAACAAATCGTGACACATAAAACATGTTGTAAACAAACACAAACAGACAACTATAATAGTAAAATACACTATAATAAGCATATACAGACAGAACAATCAGATCCAACACCTAATTTAAAAGAAAAGAATTTGAGCAAACGCAAGGGAAAAAAACAAATACAAAGTAAAGAAAACGTTGAAGACTGTTCAAATAAAAATGAAAACAACAAAGAAGGGATTAAAATACCAGTACACATTACAATAAGAAAAGAGAATAAAGAGAGACCTAGTAATGTAATTTTAATCAGTTCAAACACACAAAATAAAGTGTTACAAATAGCAGAACAAACTATGAACGGAACCAATGGAAACACTTTTCTTAGACATTATCTTATACCTCATGGAGGGGTTCGGGAACTAGTGCAGGGGATAGACAAGAAGACAGAAAATCTTACCTTGAACGATTACTGCGTCTTACTTATAGGCGAGGAAGATTTCATGGTCGACAGTGACTATATTAAACTCATACGTCAATTACGAGAAGCTCTTTCTGATATAGAAAATACAAATTTTATAATATGTGTGCCTACTTATAAATATGCTGTAGAATTTAATATAATGAATAACTTAAATCAAATTAATTATAATATTGACATTTTTAATAAGTTGCTTTACTTGGATAATATGACACATCAATATGCGTACATCTTTGACACGAACTCATGTTTAACATATGACTTCAAAATGTTTTTTATGCGATCTGGTATGTTAAAAAACACCGGTCTGCGTGTTATAATAGACACATTATCTACTGTGATTAGTGAAATGCAATGTATTAGTTTATGTAAATTTAAATTAGAAACTTGTGCTGATGATTATGAATATGGAAATTGTAATGATGAGTTTTTTCTTGAATAAACATATTTGTATCATGCATCAGAACATAGCGGGACTACTGAATAAGGCTGATGAACTAACAATTTGTCTGAATAACATGCAGTTTGAGAAAAATATAAATGTAGACGTAATGTGTATAACAGAACACAATATCAGGTTAGGATGTGAAAACAACCTTTTTATACCAAATTATCAATTAGCTGCTAGTTTTTGTAGAGATAATATTTCTTAAGGTGGTACGTGTATCCTAACCAAAACAGGACAACAGTACAAAGAGCTTTCAGAAATTCAAGCTCTATCCATTCCAGAAGTTTTTGAATGTTGCGCCATAGAACTAACTCTGTACAAAGTAGTGGTTGTATGTATTTACAGAGTACCAAAAAAGAAAAATAAAGCTAAGTATTTTGAGCAGTTTTTGAGTAGTTTATACAGTGTTCTACAAAAGATATGCTCAAGACAATATAAACAAATATTGATAGCTGGTGATTATAATATAAACATTTTAAAATCAGATTCTAATACGCGAAAACTAGAAAATTTGTTGTTAAGTTTTAATCTTAAATTAGCTATTAAACAACCCACTCGCTTAAGCAGTCAAACCTGCATTGATAACATTGCTCACGATATTAAAACAAACTTTAAATCAGAAGTACTAGAACTTGCGTTATCTGACCACACAGCTCAACTTATGATGTGCCCCGTGGATAATAAATGCATGATCGATAGTTGGTGTATTACACGACGCGACTATAGCGCAGAGAATATTGCGAAATTTATCTCATGTATTAAGAGCCTTTCCTTCTCGGAACTCTATAAAATTGACAATTCTAATAACGCATTTAATTATTTTATTGACATTTTTAAATTATTCTATGACTTGTGCTTTCCGTCTATCCAAAAAAAAGTAAGATCCATTAGAAAACCTAAGTGGGTATCACGTGGTATCAAACAATGCAGCAAAAAGAAACGTTTACTTTTATGGCAATACAGACGGAATCCAATTATTGACAACAAAATAAAACTATTTGATTACTCAAAACAGTTTAAAAAAGTGATAAGGTTAACTCAACGAGCACAAAATGATTATGCTATCAAATCAGCCCCTAATAAATCCAAATGCACGTGGAATATAATAAACAGCTCAAAACCCAAGACACCAAATGAGCCAATAAGACAAATAAAAGTCAACAACGAGGTTTATAATGATAGTTACGCAATATCCAATGCGTTTAACGATTATTTCATAGACAGAATTGTACCTACAAAACGTAACAATCAGAGTCACAACAGCACCTCATTAATTGGAAGCAGACCGAATTCTATGTTCCTAGCTCCTAGCACTGCTTATGACGTACTACAAATAATAAAATCACTAAAGAACACTAATAGTGTTGGTTATGACGGAATTGCTACAAATGTTCTTAAAAAAGTGTTTTTTTTTATTTGTGAACATTTAAGTTACATTATAAATTTATGTATATGCGAAGGTGTATATCCTCAGGCACTCAAAGTATCTATAATAAAGCCATTATTTAAGAAAAATAAGAGTAATTGCGTGGACAATTACAGGCCCATATCTCTCATTCCGATTATCTCAAAAATTTTTGAAAAATATATTTATTCGCAAGTTTATAAGTACTTAGAGAAGAAAAATATTTTATGCAATGAACAAAAAGGGTTTCGTGAAAAAAGTTCAGTTAATATAGCAATTTATGAATTTTTAGAATTTGTTATTTCTTATGTAGATAAAACCAAACCCATTTGTGCTATATTCTGCGATATGACACAGGCCTTTGATTATGTCAATCATGACGTTTTGCTAAAAAAATTGGATGCATACGGTATCAGAGGTAACATCTCTGAGCTTATTAAGTCGTATTTAACGAATAGAAAACATTATACCGAAATAACAAAGATAAATGTAATGACAAAAAAGGAAGAAATTTACAGGTCCAATGAACGCATTCCTACATACGGAGTGCCTCAGGGTAGCGTTCTAGGGCCTTTGCTATTGCTTTGGGTAGGTCATTAATATATTATTTATATTAATGACCTACCCAAAGCACTTGATCACCCGACTACACTCTTTGCAGATGACAGCACAATAACAATTAAATGTAATAACAATGATAAAATGGCTTGACAATAACAATCTTAAAATAAACTTAGACAAAACTAAAGTAATTAATTTCCGACAACGTGTAATTAGAAAGAAAATTTTAGTTGAATATAATGGTAAAGTTGTGCAGGAGGTGGAATCGACAAAATTTCTTGGACTGACTATTGATAGCAAACTTGACTGGAAAGCGCACACAGAGACTTTAACTAAAAGAATTCATTCGACAGCGTATGCATTGTACAAACTATCTTTCATAATAAACAATGATGCCATGATAGCGGCATACTATGGAATGGTTGCATCAGTTCTGCGTTATGGGATTATCTTTTGGGGCAACTCTACGAATAAAAAGGTTGTATTCAAAGCGCAAAAAAGATGCATACGAGCAATGTACAATTTAAAAAAAACCGATAGCTGCAAGCCATACTTTCTCAAACATAGAATTCTGACATTAACTTCACTGTATATTTTTGAAATAGCAACATTTGTAAAAAACAACCCATACCGATTTAATACTTATATTGAAGCATCAACTAATACTCGTAGCAGGCGAGACATTACAAAACTGTACGTAGGTAGCTCTAAAACTGCTCTGAAACACAATAGTGTTTTTAGTATGGCACCAGTAATATATAATAAAATACCTAAATGTATTAGAGAATTAAATAATGATCAGTTTAAAAATAAATTAAATCAATTACTTATTGATAAGTGTTATTATAATGTAACTTACTTTTTTAGTGATAAATTTGACATGAAAATTGAATAACTAATGAATAATGTGATTTTATGTAATGGTATTTTATAAGTTATAGCATGATGTTTGATATAAATTATTGTTATGTAAATTCTAATCTAATATTTGTACGCCGAATAGGGCAAGGACATGCGTTGTACTGATAACATTTGACTAAACCATCCTGTATGCTTTTGTAAGTGTATACATACCATGTCTCACAAATAAATAATTCTATTCTATTCTATTCTATTCTATTCTATTATGTCTAATGCCCATGTTGTACCTACCCCAATATCAGTTGGGAACTCAGTTCTCGAAGTTGTTGACGAGTACATCTACCTGGGACAGACAGTCAAACTAGGCAAGTCCAACTTCGAGAAAGAGGTCAATCGTCGAATCCAACTCGGCTGGGCAGCGTTCCGGAAACTTCGCGAAGTCTTCTCGTCAAAAATACCTCAGTGCCTCAAGACAAGAGTCTTCGACCAATGTGTGTTACCAGTGATGACTTATGGCACTGAAACGTGGTCTCTTACTATGGGCCTCAAAGACAAGCTCAAAGTCGCACAACGAGCTATGGAGAGGGCTATGCTCGGGGTTTCTCTACGTGATCGAATCAGAAATGAGGAGATCCGTAGAAGAACGAAAGTCACCGACATAGCCCAGAAGATTAGCCAGTTGAAGTGGCAGTGGGCAGGGCACATAGCACTATAATAACAATATACAATGCTCGTTCTTATCTGTGTTAATAAGGGATGATGTAGGATTCCAATAGCGAAAGAATTTTTCAAATTGGTTCAGTAGTTTTGGAACCTATCCAATTCAAAGAAGCAAGTCTTTATTATGTAGATGTAGATGTAATGGGGCCATTTTTAAGTGAAGGTTTGCGTATAACACTCGTTGAAACTATGGTTCTATTTAGACTTTACGGCTCCTTGTTAAAACTCGTAGGTTATTCGTTAGGATACCACTATTTCTATGAGGTTAATTCAAAGGGTTCAAGAACACACACACACCTGTTCACACCTGTGCTAGTTTTTACTTTGATATTCCGTTGAGGGCCCATGTTACACCTTATTTAAATAAAAACTCTCATCTCAAAAATGAGGCACCGACATAAATTACAATAAGTTTAAAGTTAAAACGATTATTCGGGGTCGGCATAAAGTTCAATGCAATGATTAAATAGGTCCTTTATGAGAATGGGAACTTGATCTCGTGTACGTTGAACTTTAATTATTGAACTCGGTTGTCGGTGAATTCTGACGTGAATTGACGACTTCGGCTAGGTTACGGCAAAGACGTGTTTACGTGCGCTCCGTATGTTATGATAATTTCTTTCATGCTATATAAGCTCATATAGTATCGTTTATAGTTATAACAAGTAATAACAAGTGTTATAGTGCTGTGTAAATATCATAATCATAAAACATCCCACAGAAAGTGCTCTCATACAGAATAACAAAGTCGAGGGAAGGTCAAGTAACTGACGGCGGTAAGCGAAACATACTGTGGTTCTTGTTCTGCGCTATAACTCTGTCTCCGTTACACGCTTACCTGACGGGTGACAACGTGTGCGTGAATACAACTTGATTTCTGACTGAGGCGTTGGACTTTGTACTTGAACTTACCGATAACGGTTGTTGTTCACAAAATAGCAAAATGCCTATTAACTGCGCGGGCTGTAATAGAGTAATCCGTACGAATCTGCCCAGTGCAAAATGTATAAAATGCGGTAACTCTTATCACACCTTGTGTGTCAATATCTCCGAGCGCAGACTACCAGAGGAAATGAAATCAAACTGGATATGTCCTATGTGCCTATATAAGGAGCCAAAAAAGGATAATTCTAATACGCCTGTACGGTCCGCAACGGGGGCGTCTGCTTCATCGATATCGCCAGCCACACTCGCGGTTCCCTGTGATTCTGAAAATGATATGTCCAGTATTCAAACCCAAAGCCATTGTGTTGTTCAGCCTACTCTAACTAGTCCCTCCGTCACTGTTGCATCCGAACAGGCAGATATATCTATGCTTACTTCTGAGATAAAATTGCTGCGTGGAGACATAAATGATATGAAAACCCATATGATTTCTTTGACGGACCATATTTAGCACGAGAATAAACTAATAAATGCGGAGTCAAGATTGCACCACCTTGAAGAGCTTGAAAGCGAGGTTTATGCAAGCCGGAGTAAAATAGTTGAACTGCGACAAGAACTAAATATCCGTGCTCAAGCTAACCTGAGAAATGAGGTTGAAATCACGGGAGTAACCGAACTTCCGCAAGAAAATTCGACACACTTGGTACAACTTATATCACGAAAAATTGGAGCGTGCATAGATATTAACGACATAGATTATATAAACAGAGTTGGGCCGCGAAATATTAGCAAAGAAGAAACAAGTGGCGGTGAAGAGAGTTCCCCAGGACGTTTCACGCGGCCATTAATAGTTCGCTTCCTAAGGCGTCACAACCGGGACTCATTTTTGAAGGCGAGTAAAACCAGGCGCAATCTGACCTGCTCCGATATCGAACTAAAAGGAGATAACCGGAAAATCTTCATAAACGAGCGCCTAACTCAAGAAAATCAGCATTTATTTCGGGTGGCACGACAGCACGCAAAATCGGCGGAATACAAGTACTGTTGGGTCAAAAACGGCACCGTGTACATTCGCAAGCAAGAGGGAAATCCTGCAATTGCCCTCAAGAACATGGATGACCTGCAGCAGCAATTCCGCTCCTCAACAAAATTACTATAAAATAGGAAACAAGTCAGTAGCGCAAATATATATTATAATTAGTTTAGCTATTTATTTTCGCATTGTAGAACATTATTATTGTAACACAACACTGTTATGCAATAGACCAATTCCTCACAAAAAAAATACCCACTCTACAATAAACTTACACATGCATTACACTTACACTACTTACGTGGACATTTATATACATACTGTTGCCTGTAAGCTGTCCACTCATGCAATCATTAACATTTTCTCGTCTACTGAAATGACAAACAGGAACCGTACCCATCTATCAACAATTTTTCACGACTATCAAGATGGTTTTACTTAACGTAGTTGATGATTTTGATGAAATCGTAAACATTGATTGTCATATACTTGATTCTACAGATAAATGCAAGAGCATATTAACTGTACCACACTACAACTTTAAAATATTATCATTTAATATCAGAAGCTTTCAATGCAACTTTGATAAGTTTGCTGTTGCATTGCAGCGTTTGGACTGTGATATAGACGTTATTGTACTATCTGAATGCTGGCTTTTTAATGGCATAATCATTGACCATGTACCAGGGTACAATTCATTTCGGTCAAATACACAGTTAAATTAAAATGGAGGTGTAGTTGTATATATTAAAACCTCTTTCAAATTTAATGTACAAGATGTAGCTATTGTTGACTCTGATTCTTTAATTATTATTTTAGATAACAAGATTGCCGTTTTAGGTATCTACCGGACTCCTTCAATAAAAAATTATGACCCATTTATTGACTCTCTGGACTTCGCGCTCGGCATGATAAAACATGTACCTTGTATCGTAGTAGCCGGGGATATTAATATTGATATTGTAAATGACGATGCAAACAACAGCAATTACATGTATTTAATGGCGTCCCATGGACTTTTGCCAGCTATACACAGTCCTACGCATGGGAAAACATGTCTCGACCATATTTATATTAAGTCTAACGCGAAATCTATTGGTATTATTAGTAAGACATCTATTACTGATCATGACATGACTATTGCTGGTCTATCGGTTATGAGAAAGTCAATCCCTCAAGCAAAATTTATGTTTAAAACAGACTTGGATGCTGTGGCTACTGAGATCAACGATCAAGACTGGTCAACCCTCATGAATGAATCTTGTGCCAATGCTGCAGTGCTTGTTTTTAACCAAATGTTGTCGTTAATTGTAGATAAACATACTCGTAAAATTAAGGTTGGCCGCAAATGGGTTGCAATCAAGCCGTGGATCACGCCAGGATTAATAAGATGCATGCGGCACCGAGATAGGTTGCACCTTGAATCAAGATCACACCCGGATGATGTGGTGTGCCGCAAAGTCTACTCCCGTTATCGCAATTTCTGTAATAAACTAATTAATATACTAAAAAATGAATACAACGCCAGATAGCTACAAGAAAGCAGTCATGACACAAAAAAGCTTTGGAAAACGATTAAAGACATTTGTTACACACAGTCAAATAAATTTGAGTCTATTGATTTGCTCAATTTTAGAAGAAATCACAATTCATCGCTTGACGACTGTAATGAACATTTTGCATCAGTTGGCTCAAATCTAGCGAATAACATTATAAACAAACTTCATGTAACTCAAGACTTTTTGATATCTTCGTACAAACCCACTGTTTCAACAAACCATTCTTTTTTTCTTCACCCCACAAATACATTCGAGGTCTCAAAGATCATATCCGAATTAAAAACTGACAGCGCTTCTGGACTTGACAAATTCCCCACACTTTTATTTAAAAAATCAATGACATCCTTACTGGCTCCACTAACACATATACTTAACCTAAGCTTAGCGTCGGGCGTATTCCCAGAGTGTTGGAAAACTGCTTCTATCTGTCCTATATATAAAGGTGGACCAACAGATCTTCCGAACAGTTATAGACCAATAGCTCTACTAAGCATTACCTCGAAAATTCTAGAAAAGGTTGTGAGTAATCAGTTATCGTCATTTTTTTGAAAACATCATATAATATCAGATAGACAATTTGGATTTCGGAAGGGCAAGTCGACTGAAGATGCCGTGTCATTGCTATCTAATATTGTCTCTAATCACGTCGAAAGTGGAGATAACTGTATAGCAGTATTTTTAGATTTGGCTAAAGCATTTGACACGGTATCAGTCGGCTTGCTTCTTAAAAAGTTGGAAGCTGTGGGTGTTAGAGGGGTAGCTAATGAGTGGTTTAAAAGTTACCTGAGCAATCGTAGGCAATTTATTAAAATAAGATCCCACTGTAGCAGTCAGCTTCTCGTTAATTTCGGAGTTCCCCAAGGTAGCATCCTTGGCCCGACCCTCTTTACGTTGTATGTCAATAATATACTATGCTGTCCTCAAAAAAATGCCGACATTATCTCTTACGCAGATGATACAGTCATAGTATATCACGGTAAAGAATGGAAAAGTGTCTATAGTTGCGCTGAGGAGGGACTACGTAATATTGGAACTTTGCTTGATCAAAACTTGTTGACACTAAATATCGTAAAAACAAAATACCTAGCATTCTCAAAAACTTGTGTTGGTAGCCCTCCGGATGAAAATGTTCTTAAAATACACTCATGTTGTCAAGACGAGCGGGCTGTACTCACAGCAAGTCTAAAAGCTGGGTGTTTATGTACTCAAATCGAACGTGTCAGTAAAATAAAGTATTTAGGAGTAATTGTCGATGAGAATTTAAATTATCAAGACCACATATCACAACTGTCAGGTCGCATAAGAAAATTGATGCACGTAATGAAAAAGCTAAGGGACCGCATGCCGTCAGAGGTGCTACGACAAGTTTATATGGCCTTATGCCAATCAATTATGCAATATTGCATATCTGTCTGGGGCAGCGCTGGAAAAAGCTGTTTCATTTTAGTAGAAAGAGCTCAAAGAGCTCTAATTAAAGTTATATTAAAAAAACCTTTCAGGTACCCAACAGATACTCTCTATGAAGAGTTCAAGGTACTACGAATGCGTCAGCTGTTCATCCTAACAGCAACTATAAAAGCCCATAGAACCATGCAGAACCACCTTGACTATAAAAACTTAGTTTCTAAACGAATCTACCGACTACCTACACCACTTGCCTCATCTCTATTAGCCCGAAGAAGTCCTCGCTTTGCTCATGCAAACACCTACAATAAAGTCTGCAAAATGTGTCCCATTAAAAACTCTAGCGTATTCGTATGTAAGAAATTAGTCCGGAATTTACTATACACCCTCTCTTATAACGAAACAGAAAACCTTATATAAATTTAGTATAAAGTGGTACAGTTGAGGCAACTCAATCCTAATACATACATTCACACACACTTTTACTCTCAATCACTCACACACCTATCTGTAATTTAGGTTTAACTGAAACATGACATTTAATAAATTTATATGTTAAAATGTTTAAGTAACGAAATGTAACATGTGAAACTAATTATCATACTTTTCTGTTTAACAACTATATTCTTATTTGTTCTTAACACTCTAAAATTTAATACTTTTCCAGTTTTGTAAGTATCAGTACATTAACTTTCCTCACTATAATACAACCATGTGTATCGTTGCATTCCGTACTCTAAGCCCAAGACACAGGCTAACGCCTAGTTTGGGTCTTGCTGAATTCTAGTGTTTAAATCTCATAGCTGATGTTCGTGGAACCAAGTGTACCTACCTTAATTTACATGTATTGTGAACTGGAAAATAAAAAAATAAAAAAAAATTATTATAATTGTCAAAGTTGTTAAACCTCGCTCACATTATATTCTTCAATATCAAACTTATGAAACCTATACGTATCTTTGAAACAAGGCTCAAGATGTTGTAACTAGTGCGCAATACAATCTTTGATGAAGTCTGTGTGTCTGAATATGCGGTTTCACTAACGTTATTTCCTTTGTCTGAGAACTGTAGCTACGGAAACTCGCAAAGATAATTTGTAATGGTTGAAAGTTATATCATTATACCAATCGTAACGCCTGTTGCAATGAGAATCTATATCGTTTACAAGTTGACCCGCCCGCGGCTTTGCTCGCGTGACCTCGGTATATCATCATCATCATCATCTCAGTCGTAGGACGTCCACTGCTGAACATAGTCCTCCCCCATGATTTTCCAAAAGGACCGGTTGGAAGCGGCCTGCATCCAACGTCGTCCTGCAACCTTCCTCAGGTCGTCTGTCCACCGTGTCGGTGGACGACCTACGCTGCGCTTGCCGGTCCGTGGTCTCCACTCCAGAACCTTTCGGCCCCATCGGCCATCTGTTCTGCGTGCTATGTGCCCTGCCCACTGCCACTTCAATTGGCTAATCTTCTGGGCTATGTCGGTGACTTTCGTTCTACGGATCTCCTCATTTCTGATTCGATCACGTAGAGAAACCCCGAGCATAGCCCTCTCCATAGCTCGTTGTGCGACTTTGAGCTTTTCTATGAGGCCCATAGTAAGAGACCACGTTTCAGTGCCATAAGTCATCACTGGTAACACACATTGGTCGAAGACTCTTGTCTTGAGGCACTGAGGTATTTTTGACGAGAAGACTTCACGAAGTTTCCGAAACGCTGCCCAGCCGAGTTGGATTCGACGATTGACCTCTTTCTCGAAGTTGGACGTGCCTAGTTTGACTGTCTGTCCCAGGTAGATGTACTCGTCAACAACTTCGAGAACTGAGTTCCCAACTGATATTGGGGTAGGTACAACATGGGCATTAGACATAATTTTCGTCTTGTCCATGTTCATCTTAAGACCTACCCGTTGGGGAACTCGATGGAGGCCTTCGAGCATTGTACTGAGGTCTTCCATGGATTCTGCCATGACTACAATATCGTCGGCAAATCGAAGGTGAGTGATGTATTCGCCGTTAATATTGATGCCAAGTCCTTGCCATTCCAGAAGCTTGAAGGCGTCTTCCAATGTAGCGGTGAACAGTTTCGGAGATATAACGTCTCCCTGTCTCACGCCTCTTTGCAATGGAATTGCTTTCGGACTCTGCTCCTGTACTCGGCCTGACATGTAGGCGTTTTTGTACAAACACTTCAGCACTTCAATATACCGATAGTCAAGCACTGCCCACGTCTCGATCGAATCAAAGGCTTTCTCATAGTCCACAAACGCTAGACAAAGAGGCAAGTTATACTCTTCAGTCTTCTGTATAACTTGCCGTAGCGTGAGGATGTGGTCTATGGTACTATAGCCTTTTCGGAAACCGGCTTGTTCCGGAGGCTAGAATTCATCAAACCTGCGACTGAGACGGTTCGTTATGACCTTCGAAAACAGCTTATAAACATGGCTCAAAAGCGAGATGGGTCTGTAATTTTTAAGTAAAGTGTTGTCACCTTTCTTGAAGAACAGCACCACCATGCTTTTGTTCCATGCTTTTGGCGTTGAACCTTCGAGTAAGACGGTATTAAAGAGCTTCTGGAAGACTTTAAGTACCGTTGTTCCACCCGCTCTCAGAAGCTCAGATGTGATACCGTCGTCACCAGGCGCCTTGTTGTTCTTAAGCTGTTTCAAGGCCATTCTAATCTCGTAGTAGGCTGATGTCCGGGATATCTTCGGTATAATGTCGGGTCAGCTTGGCTCTTGGGTCTTTGACCGAGCTGCTAACAGGTTTAGCGACCGAGGTGTATAACTGTCCGTAGAAACTCTCGACCTCTCCTAACACTTCCACTTTGGTCGACGCTACACTGCCGTCTCCTCTCTTCAGCTTCGTCAACTGGCTTTGCCCAATAGACATGTCTCTTGCAAACACTTTGGAGCCTTTTTTCCGCTCTATCGTCTCTTTAATACGGTTTGTATTAAAGATCCGGATGTCGTGTCGCAAGGACTTCCATATTCGTCTATTGAGCAGCCTATATGATTCAGCATCATTCGAAGACTGCAGTTTCAATGAGCGTCGTTCAGCCATGAGGTTGAGGGTATCGTTGAAGAGTTTCTGTGGCCTATCTGTACGGTGGGGTTTAAAGTACTTGGAACCCACTGTATGGACTATATATTGATCTTACCGG
The DNA here is from genome assembly GCA_917880725.1 of Selenia dentaria. NCBI lineage: Eukaryota > Metazoa > Arthropoda > Insecta > Lepidoptera > Geometridae > Selenia > Selenia dentaria. The sequence continues at coordinate 32,104,446 of OU862879.1, forward strand.
AGATAAATCTGTTTGTAAAAGCCCACTTTTTAAAAGCCGAAATAAAATAAAGAAATATATTAAAGTTAAGAAAACTATCAAAAGATGTCAAAAGTTATTAAAAAAACAAAGCTATTTTGTCAAAAATGTTCAATTAATTAAAGAAAAGTTGTTACTAGAGGAAAGAATTCAGAATTGTTTGGAAGAATTGGAAATAACTCGACAGTTATATGACAATGACACACTGGAACTCCACTCTGAGCTGCTCCATAAAGAAAAGATCTTGCAGGACGTATTTACTAGCTACAAGACAGCTCAAGTTCAACTAAGTGAGCATTACAAGACTGCAATTGAACTAACGGACCTGGTGGCTTTGAACGTGGAGTGTGTGGAGGCTCTTGAGAATAGTCACTCGAGCTGCCACATTCAACCACAACCAGACTGTACTAGCGCACTCTCAACATCTCTGTCAAATCAAAACAGACCATCATTGATCACAGACACGGTCCCAGGCGGAGAGCAGTATGTCAGCTCTAATCCAGTTCAACCGCATAAAATCATGGTATTTTCAGACAAAATAGGTGTAGGCTTTGGTTCATTATTAAGTAACTCAGTGCAGTGTGCTGTGGAGAACTATTGTATGCCGGGAGCCACCTATGCTCAGATTGAAAAAACAATATTAAACTCAAAAATAGATAATAAATCAATAGTTGTTGTCTTCTTAGGTCATAGTTTAGGTATTGATAGAAAAGAGGTTATTACTAGAATAACCACTTTGTTAGAACTTAAGGCATGTAAAATAATGTTATGTGCCTTCCCTTATTCAGATTTATTGTCTAAAAAGAGAACTTGCACATACACTCACTCAACACATTAATGTATAACTTGACATGTCGTCATAGTGACAAACTTTTATTTTTTGACTGCAATAAGTTTATTTGTAATTTTAAGTTGACATGGGACAGCATGTACTGTCCTAAAAAATCCAGACAGCTAATTGCTACTTTGGTAGCTTTCAATATTGAGGCAGTTATAGGAAATATAACAAAGAGTAGTGACAATGTTGTAGTTTTTAGTACATGTACTAATAATAGTAATAATGTAGCTATTAATTGTTTAAACTTTTAAACAAGACAACAGAGAAGTGTGCTGACATCTTATCGCTATTTTATCAAAATATTAACCGCTTCTCTGGCAAAATATTAGACATTGAACTTTTATTAGATAAACATAGATTTGATGTATTAGGCTTTACAGAAACGTGGCTAAAACCAGATAAAATGTTATTTAATGTTACACATTTTGAGGTAGCCAGTGCGTTCAACAGAATATCTGCTGAAGGGGGAGGGTGTATTATTCTTTGTAAAAGAAATATAAAATTTAAGGAACGGTCTGACATAGTAGGTTTTTCTGTTGAACGTGTCTGCGAAATTGCTTGTGCAGAACTGGAAAGTCATATATTATTGTGTGTATATCGGCCACCAGCATCTAATTTCTGTAATTTTATGTCCATAATGGAATGTGTACTCAAGAGATTAACTAAAAGCAATAAATCAATCATTGTATGCGGTGACTTCAATATTGATATTTTGGTAGATTCAACTGATAAAACTAATCTTATCTCTTTGTTTAAATCTTTTAATTTGAATTTTTTGTTCAGTGAGCCAACTAGAGTAACTGACTCTTCATCCACCTGCATTGATAATATTTTTTCAAACTGTAAGACTACAGAAAAATCAGTAATGGTGGGAGTTAGATCAGACCACAATGGCCTCGCTATCAAATTCGAAATCGGGAGAACTAAGAAAAATACCATTATCGAACATAGGCCGCTAACAAAAGGTAAACTAGAAAAGCTTAAACAAAATATAGAGTTGAAACTTAGTCTGGTGGAATTCACTTCTGAAGATCCACATGACATTTATAATACATTATTTTCATTAGTAAGTACAGAATTTAATGAAATCTGTCCGAAGAAAAAACTGCAGCTCAACGGTAGGTTACAATTTGGTGACTGGTCAACTAGAGGTATTCGAAAAAGTAGAGACATAATGTTTGAGTTATATCACAAAAAATCTTTAACTTCTAGTAAAGATTTTCATGATTATGTAAGAAATTACTCAAAAGTTTTTAAGTCAGTATGCAAACGCGCAAAAGCTTTGTTTATAAGGGATAGAATTCGAAAATCTAATGACAAAATTAAAACAGTTTGGAAAACTATTAATACAGAGACCGGCAAAAGTAAATCTTTTAATTCAGAATATGTGCTAGAAATAGATAACCAAAAAGTTTCAGACCCAAGTCATGTTGCGAATTCATTTGAAAATTTCTTTTCAAACATACCACTAGAAGTCACCAAATCTCTTGATTCTTGCCCTTGTGTTGCAGTGGGCTTTCTGAAATACAATTTCCCGCTCCAAATTCCTGAGTTTAGGTTCCGACATATATCTACTTTTGAAATAATAAAAACATTTAAAAGTTTAAACGTTAAAGCAACAAAGGATTTATGGGGATTATCCGTAAAAATGCTAGAGTCAATAATAGAAGTTATAGCGCCACATTTGATGATCATATTTAATTTATGTATTGATAGAGGTACATTTCCTGACCTAATGAAAATGAGTAAAATCACCCCTATTTTTAAATCAGGTAGTAAGGCCGACCCCTCAAATTATAGACCGGTCTCTGTGCTTCCGGCTTTGAGCAAAATATTCGAAAAGATAATGCTTCAACAACTCTTGTCTCATTTTAATGAACATAGGATTTTACACGAAAATCAGTTTGGTTTCACGAAAAGCAGATCAACAACAGATGCAGGAGTCCAGTTAGTCAAGCATGTGCTGGAGGCTTGGGAGAGCTCACAGGATGCCATTGGCGTATTTTGTGATCTCTCCAAAGCTTTCGACTGTGTAGAGCACCGCACTCTAATTTATAAGCTACACCACTATGGAATTCGTGGAGCTGCTCTGAATCTTGTAGAATCATACTTATCTGATAGGCAGCAAAAAGTTGGCATTAATGGCGTGACATCTTCTGGATCTTTAGTCAGAATGGGGGTTCCACAGGGGTCGATCTTGGGTCCATTCTTATTCTTAGCATATATCAATGACTTACCACATATGGTCGAGGGCCTTGCTGACATAGTTCTTTTTGCGGATGACACTTCTCTGATTTTTAAAGTAGATAGGAAAGATAGAGAACTAGTTCAAGTTAACAACGCGTTAACTATTGTTTCAAATTGGTTCGCCGCAAACAACCTGCTTCTCAACGCAAAGAAAACGAAATGTTTAAAATTTTCCATGCCTAATGTAAGACATATAGAGCCAAACGTATTACTCGACGGAAATAAATTGAAAATTGACAAGGCAATAGTCTTTCTAGGTATTAGCATAGACTCTAAATTACAATGGGGTCCTCATATTGATGCACTATCTGGAAGACTGAGCTCAGCTGCATATGCGGTTCATAAAATTAGGCAATTGACAGATATAGCTACTGCTCGACTGGTCTACTTTGCTTACTTCCACAGCATAATGTCATATGGTATCCTGCTGTGGGGGTTAGCGGCGGACATAGATACAGTTTTTATATTGCAAAAGCGGGCAGTTCGAGCCATCTACGAAATGGGTCCCCGCGAATCCTTAAGACAAATGTTCAAAGAAATTAATATATTAACTCTTCCATCTTTGTATATCCTAGAAAATATAATGTACGTTCGTAAAAATATAAAGAAGTTTAGAATAAATAGTGATATGCATAATATTAATACTAGAAATAAGATTAGGATAGCTGTATCTAAATTTAGACTCACGAAAACTAAAAATAAGTCCTTCTTAGGCAATTGTGTACGTTTCTATAATAAAATCCCGAAAGACATTACTGAGCTCACTGAAGGAAAATTCAAGTTACGTGTCAAAAATATACTAATGAAAAAAGCCTATTATAAATTGAGTCACTACTTAGAAGACAAAGATGCCTGGAAGCGTTCCACTTCTGCCTAATAGCCAACTATTGAATAAATTTGTTATTTTAATACTACTCATATGTAACCTCAATGTACAAAGACTTGAAAAAATAATGGCCCACGAGTTTCTTGCTGCTTATTCTCGGCGGTGGTTCTTTTTCGAAGACAGCGGTAGAATCATTTAAAAAATTTGACGTTCATAAGAGTGTCTATGATGCCTAAACTGAATAAATAATTTTTGAATTTTGAATTTTGGACAGTTTCTACTAACCTGTTATTGATCTCGTCCACTGAAGCGATGTTCTCAAGGCAATCGAAGCGATGGGATAGCTCAAGTTGAAAGCACTCGGGGTCTTGAATACGGGCACGAGTGGGTCGGAGCGTAGACTTCATCAGACGAGACCTCTCCAGTTTGACATTAATATACACCGTGCCTCTTACCATTCGGTGATCACTACCGGTTTTAACCCTGTTGATCACGGAGACATCAGTGAATATTTGCTTTTTGGTGGTCATAATGAAGTCAATCTCATTTCTCGTGGAACCATCGGGACTCAGCCAGGTCCATTTCCTGTGAGGTGGCTTCTGAAAGAAAGAGTTCATCATAAAGAGTCCCTCTTTCTCCAGGAAGTCGGCCAACCTCTGTCCCCTACGGTTCCGTTGTCCATAGCCAAATTGCCCCACTTTCGACTCATCCTCGCTTCTCCAACTTCGCGTTGAAGTCCCCCATAACAACTAGAAAGTGCGTTTCAGAGGTATGTATGGCCCGACTAATGTCCTCATACATATCCTCCACCTCATCATCCGGGTGCGACTTCGTCGGTGCGTATACCTGAATGACCTTCAGCGAATATCTTTTGGATACTCTGAGTATTAGGTATACGACCCTATTGGAAACGCTATCGATCTTAACTATGTTGTTAGTAAGGGACTTGTGGACGAGAAACCCGACACCACCTTGGGACTGTTAGTCGCCCTCCCGGTGGTAGAGTAGGTTACCTGATTTTAGGGTTATCGTGTCCTCACCCGCTCTACGGACTTCAGATAACCCCACAATGTCCCAGTGTAGCTTACTCATTTCTTCTTCCAGCTCATATATCTTCTCGTCTGTCCTCATCGTGCGTATGTTGTGTGTTACCAGGGCCAGTCGTCGTCGTTGGGGGTGGTAGCCGGGCGTCTGCCGGGGATTCTTAGCACCCCCTGCCCCACCGTTACCGTGGCCGCTACCGTAGCCAGGAATAGCGGGGCTGCCGGGTACTGGGGGCCTGGTTCTTTTTGTCCAATCCATAAGGGGTTTTTGCCAATACTCGCCACGCTTGGCAGGCGGGTTGACGAGCGCAGTTTGTGTGTGTTTGACTGGGAAGGTGCTGCTGCCCACCTTCTGATTTGTTATCTCTTAGCCGCTTTCTACGGCACCCATGGGTAGAGTTGGGGGGGTGCTATTCTAAGCCGGCACCGCCACGGCAAATGGTACCTCGGTATATGATAGCTTTGAAATAAAAGTAACTGTTATTATTCAATAACATTTTTATTTAGAAATCGTTTGACATTATAACGAATACTAAATGTTAAGTATAGCTTACCACAATATACTAATTAATACCAAATTTAAATCGGATGAGTCGTTTCTGAGATTAGCGTGCACAAACGCACAGACAGAAAAAAATTAAAATATTTATTTTTATTTAATTTTTGTTTTAATAGTGGCAATAATATTGTTTCTTATATACTCGTATCTCCCAGGTACAGACAAGGATCCGTTACATTTTTATTATATGTAGTAATACTGTGCCTGTGTTTAATTAGCATATTGAGTACCGAATGACTAGGCACACTGCTGGTACCTTCTAAGACGACTGACCACTAATGGCATATCTATTCCGAACTCAGGACTTACTACATAGAGAAAACCAGTTGTCTCTATATTTTAATATTAATAATGAACTACGTAGTAGATCTCTGGGTCTTATATGCCTTCAGCTGTATTGACTTTTTAGTACACTAAATAAGGTAATAAAATCTACTTTTTATAAATTTCGGAACCTCTAAAACGCGACCTCCCGGTTGCGAAGAGCTTCATAGAAGAATCGTTATTAATAATTGGGTCTGCCAATGTTTGTATACGTGTTATATATACTGAAATAAATATGTATTTATTTCAGTAGTATATTAATTTGCCATAATTTAATCACTAAAACTACTTTCTTCATACAAAATATTAAAACCCCATTTAGATGTTCAAAGAATGCGCCAATTAAAATTAAATACGTTAATTTAGTTTAATCTAGAAGAAACTATGATAAAAATAAACGAGTAAAATAATATCCCTTGGAAATGGTTTTATATACGGGATATAAACCCGCAAATATTGTTTCTAATTATTCATTCTGCGCAGTGTATAAATCAGAAACATGTGAAGTGCGTGCGAGCATGAACGCTATTCCAATGTAATCACCACATTGTATCATCATGTAATTGCAATCACTACGCTTGCCCAAAACAGTTGCAGTGACTTACAGCCGTAGTTATAAACAAGCAAAAGTAATTACTTAAGGAAATTTAATTACATAAGCAAGGATTTTATTTCTGTAGACTAGAATTAGCTTAAAGTTAGAACCATCAAAGGCTAGAATTTCTACATATATCAGAGTCTGTATACTGGAGAAATTCTTAGCCGAGTAAATCAACGAAAAAAAGATGACATTTGCTTTGCTTACGCAATGAGAACCCGTCAATTTTTCGTTCTTATTACAAAAGCGAAGTTGTATGAAAATGAAATTCGCACACAAGTTTGAATTGTGATTTGTGAAGGATCTATTACGCTGTAAAATAAGAAATCACATGAAAACAACCTAATACAAGTTTAAAAAGATAAATCCAATTTTGATAGCGTTATGTCATGCATTTACTTTAGTAAGTAACGTTCATTGCGATTGCATCGATTGAACATGATTTTATGTTGAAGTATTCTATCGTCAAGTACCTAATTACTTTATTGAGAAATTACTTAGGAACAAGTCATAACTTGTTTATGAATACGACTGTTAGAGTTTAGAACTGAAGATTTCCGTGGCACTCCACTGCGTCAGCTAGGGGCATTAGTTTTGAAGTCTCTTTCATCTCCAATAACTTCACCTGCAACAGTCTCCTTCACACGCTAAAATAAGAACGCTGAACAATAGTGTTTCACGGAAGAATGTCTTATACTGCGGTAATATTAGCAAAAATAGTCTCTTGCAAAGTCTATCTAGATAGTAATCTAGAAAGTTAGGATTCGTCGCCTTTTGTGGTTCGTATCCTGACGGTGGAGGGATTATTATCAGCTCTGTCCCCTCACGTAGTATGGCTGGTTACATTACACATTTTATATTTCATTTTATTTTTATTTATAAGGAGTCTTTTCAAAGAGGCAGCTACTGAGAGAATTCTTTTTAAATTACAGACACCATTGAGACATATTCTATGACAATGTATCCAATATTAAATATGGCTTTTGTAAAGCTATTCATTAAAATTACGACAATGAGATATGAAAAAGTTAGTACCGTTATTTGAAGTTATTGTTTCGGTTTTGTGACTAACTTCATTAATCACACTTTAGGAATTAGGTGTCAATCAAGTTATTATTAACCGGAAAAACACACACTTTAAGGATCGAATATGTCAAACTGAGTTTGAGCCTATCTGCATTACGATTCTCTAAGAGCAAACATTGTTGCACCTTTGACAACATCCGTGAAATAACGACGAGATGACAAGGAACGTTGGAAACACAACCTTGTGAACAAAGGCGATATGTCTTAAGTGTTTGATATCGTTGCGCTCGTCGACGAGCTCAACGATATCAAACACTTCATCAAATTCAATCAAATTATCAGACGAATCATTAGATAATCGTACGGCGATCATTTTCAGGGTAATTCGTGTGGTGCGGTCCGACCTATATCTAAACTCTCTCTTGTGACGTCACAGTATATAGGAAAAAGCAACACTTGGTTTTCAAACGTATGGATGAACATACGTCTAGGTATATCTATGGTGTACCGTCTGCTTCACATTCACTTACTACTCGTACTGTGCCCTCCTAAAATAGTAATGCTTGTGCATTTCAATTTGTAAATACTATTGATTCGCGGCAGAAAATGGCACTAAGGTAATACCAACCAAGACAGCCTCATGCACAAGAGGTCTACCATCAAGTGATGACAACAAAGATGTGACGTTGGTTCTATAACACTAATGGTGATATGTATGGGTTGCTGCTTAAACTTTTGAGGATATACAAGCGTCATGGCACGTAATGGTTGCAAACATACGTAAATAAGTAATGATAAACATGTTGTTTATGTAAATAAATATTAAGATTCTTTCGCTAGGATAAACTTAAAAGCTGGTTGAAATTCTAACGAGCTTTCGGTTGCAGCGACTTTACGCAAAGTTCGTTGTATAGAAGTGGTAAACAAACAGAACTTCTTAGAATCTTTTATTTTTACATATTTGTGAAATTTTCTTCTTTGTAACTCCAAGAAAGTTCGGGTACTGATGGAACTTAAACTAGCCAATGTTGCACTCAAAAAATGTTTAGGGAATAAGTATGCCACAATTTCAAAGTTTATAAGGACTGAGGTACTTGCACAACAATATCGCAATTTAGTACACATGTGAACATAGACTAGAATGTAAGTCAGACTTTGATAGACCGATTATAGGTGCACTCTTTATTGCAACACCATACAGAAAACAAAAAAAAAAACAAATAAAAAGAAACGATAATTTCGACAAAAAAAACGCCACAATGATAAACTTTAAATTAAGTGTCACACTGGGCGGTTTGATTGCTCACAGCGATCTCTTCCGGACGGCCATGCACAAATGAAATAGGGGTAGGTATAAATAGCAGTGCTGTATAAAACATTAATGATTTAGAACACGTAGAAATGTAAACACATGTATAAATATGTATAAAAGTAGCTTAATAGTATTACAGGGTTGGCATGTTACAACAAGTTGTTTTCAAACATATGCTTAAAACAGTTTGAATTTAACGGTTAGTAGCAAAAATATAACGAGATAATTGTAAATCAAATTTCATGTTTTCTTCTTGACTTCTAGTAATAACAATTTTTTTCATTGTAATGTTTAAGCTAGCACTGCAAGCTGTTACTGGCATTTTTAAATTAAAGAGTAGTCGGCAACAAATGTGGGTGTAGCAGAAGAATTATTTGAAGAACGGGAAGAGCTGGTATCACTCAACAATTCCTTCATTCCAACAATTCAACCACAAGTGTGCCCCCTATCTTTTCACAAGTCCAACTAGTTTTTTCTCACATTTTCTGCCTATTGGTCTTCAGTATGATTTTTCTTTAGGGATCGATATGAATTATTCCCAAATTGCATGTATTTTGCATCCTGGAGTTGACATTTTTAAATGGTGATCAGTCGCAGAATTAATAATGAAATTAACGTTTTAAAAAGAATGGCACTCATATTTATAAAATTCATAACTCCCGTCGGTAAAGTCCTTAATGTCGACTGCCTTAATACAGTAATTCAATAGATTAGTGATTATAAATAAATAAATATAATACAATTCATTTATTTCGGGCAACTATACCCATATCAGGCAATTACATTTTTTAAGGCAAACATTTCACATTACATAAAAATAAATCAATTCATTTCCTACTAAATCTAAGTCGAAGTCAAAATTCATAATTAAAATAATATAAAATTCAAAATTATAAAATAACAGTTACAATATTTTAAATTAATACAATATACATATACATATATTAATAGCGCCTGACACACGGCATCACCTGAACATGTCTGTTGCAGCATTGCCATATGTAGGGGCAGTCCAGCCTGTCGCCCCCCCGAGTGTTCCCGGTTCCCGCCTTGCCGTGGCGGGGGGGCTCAGTAGCCATGGCTTGGGTCACCACGGTGAAGCTAAGAGGAACCAATGGGCCTGCCAGTGATAGCCGATAGCTGGCGGGCCCGAGGTGGGACCGCTCCTATGGGCTTTGCCCTCTAAGTTCACACGGAAGCGGTCACTGTAGGTCGCGGTGGTGTATGGGCGCCACTGCAACTGAGGCGGGCTGCGGTGTCGTATGGGCGGTACCGCGGCTGAGAGTTAGAGGCCGCGGCGGGAGAGGAGTGACGGTGTTACGGTCAGCCGCTCTCCCTGCCTTCCGCGGCCTTGACGGGGCCGCCACCGTTAGATGGCGGACGCGGTGGGGTCACAGGGGAAGAGGACTGTCGGTATTGAGAGGCGCCGCTGTCCCTATCCTCTGCGGCCGAAGTAGCAGGCGGTGGGGCTACTCACCTGACCCATCGTAGGGGGACTTAGGGCGCCCAGACTCGGGGGAGTCTGGGGTCCATTTGCGGGCTTGGTCCCCCGTGGCGGTTGCGGCACGCCAAGTGTTCTGGTGTGCTGCAAGAGAGAAGGGTCCGGCAACGGACAGCCGTGGCGGGTTCGCGGTCGTGTGCGAAATCTGTCCCGCGTTCCCGCCAAAAGCGGCAGTGACGGAACACTGCAGAGGTTTGGTGGGTATGCTGCCCTTCTGGCAGAGACTCCCACATAACCATCGTGCCATAACCGGTGGTATCCATATAGGATTACTCTGCGTCAAAAAAAAAAAGTCCAGCCTGTCGGCAATCTTCGCCAGGTTCATTGCGTTGGAGCTGGATCGTACTCTTCGCACCAAGAAGATGCTCCGCCTGCGCATAGTCGTGTAAAAGCAGGCGGTGCGGGCCTCCGCGAACATGCCCGAGGCGCTGCAGAACCGAGGCAGCCCCAACACAATCCTAAACGCATTATTGTAGAGAAAGCGTAGGTCGCCGTAGCACTTCTTAGTGTAACTAGCCCACAGGCTGTAGGTGTACAGCGATGTACAATAGGCTCTAAATAGCGTGACTTTCACTTCCATTGAACACCTAGCAGACCTGCGAGCTATCATGTTAGCTCGTATCGAGAGCGACCTCCGCTCTCTCTCAACATCCTCATTACCACTTAGGTCAGGTGTTAGAATATGTCCCAAGTATTTAAAACCTTACCAAGATTATGACCCTTATGTTTAAATATAAATATTGGGGTTTCCCCTAATCACAGAATAGATTAGTAGTTCATAGGTCGTATAAATATCGTCGTATGTAAATTCTCCATCAGTATAGTCCCGAAGTCAGAACGAAAGTGTCGAAAAATTTGTCGAACATACAGGCTGAGTGTACAACGTTCAGTAAGGATTAGAGATACGTAACATAAAAAAAAATGTTTATCCATTTATCGTTCCTTGTAAATATTTAACTGGCGAGTTTTAAAAGATCTAGTCTAGAAATGTAACATTATGTTAATTTAATAGTGCAATAAACTCAACAAAAAAACTCTTGCTTAAAACAATTTGAACTCTTTGTTTTAATAAAATGGTTTTTCCAACCTGTAGTGAATACAATGATTTACATGATTAACATATTACCGGATAGCAGGCTACTGGAGCACGAGAACATTCTTACTTACTCTGAAGTACCAAATATTCTTCTGTTGGAAGAATCTAAAGTATCGGCGTGCTAGCACTCCTTAAATGTTTCTTTGTTTGAAAGGTAACGCTTATAGTAAGTAAATTAACTGGATAAAATAAGACTTGCTTTGAGGCGATCAACATCACTGATTCATTTCACTGATCTCAAATACTAGCATAATACAACTATATCACCTTGTTGTTAAATCTATATATACTCGATATAAAATAATATCACTCAAAGGGAATTATTTAAGTTGCAGATTGATAATAATTTATCGCGTATTTTATTAATAATATAGTTTTAAACCACACGATAAGAGGTGATAGATGGAAAAGAGATCCATAGTAAATAAATGTTGCTTTAGGTCTTCTAAAGCTCAGCTGGCCACAAATAAGCTGGCTATCATATTGAAAAAAAAAGTAAAGAAGCAGTATTTTACACAGTTGCTCAATCTGTACCAAGCCTACGTCGCATCTTCATGGAATACTGTAATCACCTTTGGACGGACCCGCTGAGTACCAGCTTTTGCGGGATACATAGCAAATAAATATTGAAATAGCTTAGCTTTACGCCCTTCATCTCTTGAGTTCTATTTTTTGAGAATTTAATGTCATAACACGGGTGCTTTCACAAAACATTACTTAACTAAATACTGCATGAACAAGTTTATAATGGTAAATTTCAACTAAAACTAAAGCTATAAAGCACTTAGTTCAACATTTCAGCCCAAGGCGGTCAGTGTTAACTATTGTACATTTTCGTGATTTTCAAGCTCGATGTTGTAACCCTTGACCCTTAGTTTTTATATCAAAGTCCTTTATTTTTGAACCTATAGGTGTGAACATTAGTATTTAAGTAGTTCGTTTATGTAAAAAAAATGGAGTTCGTTAGTATTTTTAATGGGATGACTTCAGGGTGTGAAAAGGCGGATTAAACTTTGCATGGCCAATTCTTTGTTTTTGAACTTATAAGTTAACCTATATGTATAATAAAATAATTTAGATACTTCGTTTAAAATTAATAAATTAGTTCTTAAATAATTTATTGATTCAGGCGTTACTTTGCGGAAATTATCAAAAACCGTGTTAGAAGAAATATTTAATGATGCTTCCGCTGAAAACAATGCTTATGGCCGAGTTGCACACCACCCTCCCTCCCGCATAAACTGTAAATAGGAAGTATATATAAGAATAAACAACACACAAAACAACCCCAATCAATCAAAAACGATTCCACACGTGAGAAAATTGCCACTAATAAGACTATGTGCTCGCAAGGTCTACTGTTCACAGAACTTGTCTAATAAGTGCGTATTTTTAATCAATAAAATTATCATTGAAATATACATATTATTATTTATATATTAGGTATCATATGATATTCGCATAAGTGCTTTGAAAATAATTCAAATAAAAATAGATACATTCACATAGACTTAATTATCTAGAAGTTCTTCTCTGCTTATACATATTCGTGATTTAAATGACAACACGTCTTATGAGAGTCTTATTTATTAAACTGCAGTAACACCAACTCATAGGTGACGATGGTCCCCAGCAACTGAAAACAAACAAAACTTAATAAGTGTTTTATATATAGTAAACAGAGTTTTATAAAAATAATTTATAAATACCGCCTTCAGAATAACAATCATATTTATGTTCAGTAATCAACTTTTAATGAGACTTTATACTAACTAAAACCTCATTAAACATTTCATTGAATAACCCTTTTGTAATAATGATTTTAATGAACTTACTTCATAATTATTTCGTTTGCCTCGTTAATTTCATTATTAAAAGTGTTCGTTATTTAAAATCACTAAGAGATAACTCACCACTTTCAAATAAAAATAGTAGCAGGTAGCAAATAAATATAGAGAATCATATTTATTCTCTGGTTATACTACTACTGCTCGCATAAGTTTACTATCATATTATTACAAATGTTTTACAATGAGCCTCATAAGTAAGCTCAAAATCTCACAGCGAAATAGGGAGGCAATGTTCTTGGCTTTTGACGTGATTGAATCAGAAATGAAGAGATCCAGAGACTTACGAAAGTCATCGGACATAGCCCAGAGGATTAGCTAGGAGATGTGGTCGTGTGCAGGGCATATAGCATACAGAACTGATGGTCGATAGAGCCGGAATGTGAGTGGAGACAACGGAACGGTAAGCGCTGTTCGAAGCCTCTGCAGCGATACTAATATCCGTAGTGTTACTGCTTGGGTGCAGAACATCACCCAGACGAACGGTTACGAAACAGGTGTACAACTATCCAAAAAGATAAAGATAGTTTATTTGTCAAAAACATGTGTGGTTGCATAGGTACTAAGTACTCAAACAAATATGCATTTATGTAGGTTATTCAAATAAACATTGTATGTATCAACATGTTTTGCCAAAAGTGGCGTACAAAATTTAGGATGAGATGGCATTATAAATATAATTTAAAACAGATTTTTATTCGCATACAATCACAATACAAAAACAAATATAAAATTAGTCAAATTCACTAACACATGTCAAAATTTGCCAAGAGAGCACAATAAAGTCAAATTACAATAAAATTATTTTTCATTCAGAAAGTCAGCTATGCAGTAACATCATTTTTTAACTATGATTTTCTTTAGCCTCTGTTTAAAAAATAAAGGGGTAGGTTTTTAAAGTGTTCAGGAATCCTATTATATATTAGGACCCATGCCGAAAATTTTATTACATATAAATCCATACTAGGTGAATGACTTTTAGTGTTAGTCAAGTCTAGTGAGTGCGTGAACTACTCGGTAGTCGGGTCACATATAACGCTTTGCACAACAATGAGAGGTGTGATATTTTTTAACATGAAGTATGAGAGGTGTCACCGAATTAAAATGTTTTATTGACCTATGTATATCAGAATAAAATCTTAATTTTAGGTAGTTTTGAAAGTGTTAAGACATTTGATGGCAATCGTTTGGAAACACTGGATAAAAATTAAGTAAAATAAATACCTAACCTTTCCTATACGTACATCTACAATAAAATATTTTAACTGTAGTGCTATATATTAAATGATCGGGTGTTTAAACAACAAGTGTTATTTACTACGAATAGTTTTCCAAATACTTCTATACTAAAGCCCTTTATATAGTATATCAAGTATTTTATCTACATGAAAATATTATAATAATTAAATAATAATACATAATTTTGGACAACATCCACACAAAGGTTTAAGGACTTTAACCCTAAGACCTTTAAACTAGGTAGAGTCTGTATTATGGCAACCTGATGACAGATGTACATACTTGTATACATCAAACAGACATGTTCATGCACACACATTTTTGACCTGTTCGGGGATCGAACCCGGCACCATCGGCTCAGAAGGCAGGTGTGCTACACACTGCGCTAACCGGCCAGTCCAGGATGAAAAACATGACCTCATTGTGAATAAATATCATAGTTTTCTTCCCGTAAGTAACAATACGTTCAGATATCTGTATTCTTTGTTATTATTGTAGTTATTAGCAAGTTATACTATAAGCAGCAGGGCTATAATGTATATCAGTTGCTAACAAATGTTGATTTTATTCATGAAATATGGCGGCTCTATGTCAGTTTTGACCACTCCAGTAAGCAACAATGTTAGTAAGTTGATGACTAGAGCTGACAAAACTGACATAGAGTCGGCATATTTTTCGATTACAATCAACATTTGTTAGCAACTGATACATATAATAGCCCTACAGATATAATTAATTACCATGGCGTAAGGAAGAAGACTTTTTCAAAGCTACTTCAATCATATGATGTTTTCTAAACGGATTAATATTATAATTACGAACTCAAATCTGTTTTATATATTATACGATTCAGTAAAACATCATAATCATTACTAATCAGACAGTAGTAAAACAGACCCTCACCGTCAAAATCATAGTTCTAGTCACGAAGAAGAAGTCTAAGCCGCTTAGAGCCACTTTGATGTTGTTTATTTGCGCTATAAACCTCTCCACCTGAAATAAATTACTCGTAAGTTATAATGTTTCTCAAAAATATCAAAATTATAAAGATAAGTAGGTAAGTAATATTTTTCTATCACTTGGATTGACTACACGTTTGCAATTTATAGTAAATTAAATAGTAAATTATAGTATAGTATCATCATCATCATCATCATCATCTCAGCCGTAGGACGTTCATTGCTGAACATAGGCCTCCACCGAGTTTTTCCAAAAGGACCGGTAGGAAGCGGGCTGCATCCAAGGTCGTCCTGCGACCTTCATCAGGTTGTCTGTCCACCGTGTCGGTGAACGACCTACGCTGCGCTTGCCGGTCCGTGGTCTCCACTCCAGGACCTTTCGGCCCCATCGGCCATCTGTTCTGCGTGCTATGTGCCCTGTCCACTTCAACAACTTCAACTGGCTAATCTTCTGAGCTATGTCGGTGACTTTCGTTCTTCTACGGATCTCCTCATTTCTGATTCGATAACGTAGAGAAACCCCGAGCATTGCCCTCTCCATAGCTCGTTGTGCGACTTTGAGCTTATCTATGAGGCCCATGGTAAGAGACCACGTTTCAGTGCCATAAGTCATCACTAGTAACACACATTGGTCGAAGGCTCTTGTCTTGAGGTACTGGGGTATTTTTAACGAGAAGACTTCGCGAGGTTTCCGGAACGCTGCCCAGCCGACATAATTTTTGTCTTGTCCATGTTCATCTTAAGACCTACCCGTTGGGAAACTCGATGGATGCCTTCGAGCGTTGTACTGAGGTCTTCCATGGATTCTGCCATGACTACGATATCGTCGGCAAATCGAAGGTGAGTGATGTTCTCGCCGTTAATAATGATGTATAGTATAGTAAATTGATACTATAATTTAACATGGTACATTTTTAAGTTCAATAAATACATTTAATAAAAAAAATCAATTTTTTTATTTTACCAATTCTTTAGCGACTTCGACTCGTTATTTGACACTTATTGTTGCTAAAGTCGGTTCCATTTTGTGAAAAAACCTTTTTTCTCAATTTTTTAGTGACCCCTATGGGATCCGGAATAATGGTATCAACAAGATAAATCAACACTTTTCAGTTTTTGGAGTGTAACTCAAAAAACTGCTTGACTGAATTTGATGAAATTTAAATTGGACCACCACGATAGTCTACTCCACCATACAAAAAAAAGGAATCGGTTCCTAAATGGGGGAAAAATCACCTAACATACACATTTAAAAAATACTAGCATATCAATTGTATACATATTATCACACAGAAATAACAGTTTTGTTTTATTGTTATAATCTTTGAAGCACGAAAGTATGAAAAAGTTAGTTAGTGTTTCGAAAATCATATAAAAAATACTTAGTAAAGGCTAGGAGATACATACATATTCATTAATTTTTATAAAAATACCTTTGAAACTATTCCTTTTTTATAGAATAAAAATCCTCTTTTCATATAATTCGAGTCAATCCGAGAGTTTTAATATCTATAATCAAAACTACACACAAAGTTAAATGGATAAGCAGATAACATGTTATACTAAAACAATTTATTATAAGTTAGTGGTGATGATTAAAAGTAATGATAAATTTGATAAAATAGACACAGTGATGTGTATGCGTGCTATATATATACACCTATACATGTATATACCTACATGGATGGCAAAACAGTATCGATGTCGAGTCAACAGACAAGTGTCAGTAATAAACAATCCGTGCATTTGAACGTGTGTGAATGAATGTGTTTTACTTAGCTTCCCTAAGTTACCGCAAATACTACACACAGATATGGAGCTTACCACCAGGCAAACCACTAGCTCCTATGACTACTTAACAAAAATAGGCACTATGTAATGGATACCTCAACGTCAAAGCAGTCACTCGGCAGACCATACAATACCACCAATGGTAGTCGAGAGTTGGAATGGATCCTGGCTGCGAGGAGCAGCACCAACATCGTCCGCGCCACGAGGAATGAGAACGAGTAGTTGAAGTACATCGTGTGTTCTATTCCATGAAGTGTGCTAAAAATACATTATTACAGTTTATATTTTGTTTCATCAAGGTTCTAAATATCATACTTTACTGCAATCTGTTGTTTTATCGATGTTCAGCCGTGCGATTCTCGTTGCATTTTTGAGAACATCCGTGAAACAAATGACGAGATGACAAGAAACGTTGGAAAAACAACCTTGTGTACAAGGGCGATATCTCATAAAGTATTTGACATCGGTAAGCTCGTCGACGAGCGCATCGACGAGTCATTAGAGAATCGCACGGCTCTAAATCTGACTTTATATCTATACGTTGCGTTATCAAACTTCTTAAAACCTTACTTTACAGCATTACCTTTGTATTATTTTATCACATGGATATTGGCAAGATGTTGCTCCCTAGTATCCAAGAAACATATGGTAACTTACCTGTATAATGATTAATAATATCAAAAATGTTTAAGTATGATAACATGTATGCTACTTACGAATAATCTTTAGGGTTTTTGTCCTGGCACCCGATAAAGTGTCCAGTTTGCGTTTTACTGTAAGAATATAAATGTTAGTGAGTACGAAATTTATATATATATATGTATTATGTGTACGGTTATTCTTTATTCTAAAAAACCTAACAAAAATATATATCATTACGCTACAACTCACTGTATACGACTACTGCAACGAATAAAATTATATATCTAGATATATCTAAATAAAAACAAACACAATTTTCCAAATTTATGACAAATTCCACACGTACTCACTTTAAACTATTAAATAGCTGCGTACAAATAAAGTACAAATTACTGCCAAAAGAAGTTAATATACACATTCCGATTTGTCCGTTGATCAATTTTACTAAGCGTATGATTTTCAGATACTGTACACGAAATGTACACGCTGAAAAGTGGTTCTGTAAAACAAAATATAAAGGTGCAAGTTGGTCGCTTCATGTCGCCGCGACACGTCGTCGCTTCATGTCGCTGCAGTCATGATTTCGAACCCGACTGCAGATGCATTTGAATTGAAAAGCAATACGAAAGGTTTGATTTTAAAAGCTTTTCAGTTATTTTACTTGGTAGATTGGTACCCGCGAGCGGCACTACTGATGTGCGTTCGGGCGACAGTGTCGTCTGCCGCTCGACGACGCAACGCCTAGCTTTGTGTCGCTAACTACGAATGGTACGACATGCTGATGACATTTGTTGGCGTTTCGAAGGGCACGTTAAGTCGTCGGTATCGATCTGAAGCCTTAGGACAGCTGCCGTTGTTATATATGTCGGAGGCATTCGGGTGGGTCAAAAAGTATGGGTGATGTGTGATGAAGTATGGACTATAATTTTCTTACACCACAATGGGCCCTATTATATACTCGGCCATACTCGTGCCATACCAAGAGGCAATACATACGCGAGGGCATTAATATTTAATTCCCGAGCGTAGCGAGGGAGTTATGTAGAGTCCTGAGTGAAGCGAAGGGTTAAAGCCGCCCAAGACGAAGACAGGCTTTATCCTCGAGGTGCATACTCTACTTTTAATACCTACTGCGAGACAATAAAAACTCAGAGTTGTAAAAGAGCAGTTATATAGTTAAAAGTCAAATACATTAATGGTAAATATTCACATAGTAATATCTTTGGAAGGAACATTTTATGAAAAACACTGTCCTAGACATTCGCGGTTGTTAATTAAGTTATAATTTGTACTCACGAGATGTAGACCACGATTTAGTTGCTTTTGGAGCACCCGATATTTCGGTTCAGTTACATGCACCATGTTCAAATTTATAACATTTTATGGAAGTTGTTATTATAATAACACCAAACATAAGGGCACGTAACTTGAAGCTATCTATAACTTGAAGTTGAAGTATGCCCTTGAATGCGCAGATGATCTGTGCGTAAATTACGAATGCGCACAACATAACACTCCATAGGAGCGTTCGTTTAGCAATGAGGGCATTGGTGGTGTTGCTATTGTAGGCTCTTTAGTTAAATCGTTCGTAAAGCTTAATTTTGGTGGCAATAAATCTTTTTTTTAGCTTTTCGTAAGCTGAACAAAATGAGCCATTAACGACATTTTCACCCATAGATTCCCAATTCGAACGCCCTTGTGAGCGTTTTTAGTGTTATTTTCGCCAACTTAGGGCTATTCGAATGCACTACTAATAGTACAATCATTTCGCGCCTTTTTTCTTTTTTTTCTTTATGCTGTCTCCGTACTATGGGTTTTCCTACAACTAACGTTCTAAATCCAAATCTCTTTACTCCCCAGGGAGTTTCATACGACTTTACAGCCTCGCGTAGGTATGTAATGCCTTGCTTTACGTAGAGATTGTGTGACATGTAATAGAACATTTTCGAGTGAAAAAGATATTATTCACTATAAATATCTTTAAACCGGTAATACATGCTCTATCCATATATCTCATAACTGTTAATATACTTATAACCATATTTATAAAACTAGCAGCGCTTCGCGGTTTGACCCACGTGGTAATGGATGATGATGATGATGGTGAATCAAAATAGATGTCATCAGGGATAATGTAGGATTCTAACAATTATTGGTCTAGTAGTTTCGGAGTCTATGCAACAAACGAAGAAACAGACAAACAAACAAATCTTTCCACTTCCTAATATTACTAGCTACGCTCTGCGGTTTCACCCGCGTGGTGATGAATGGTGATGATTATGATGAATCAATCATACCGTTTGTTACTCAAGCATAATGTAGATTTCTACTGATAAAATATTTCTTTGAATCGATTAACTGGTTTTTGCGGTTATCCATCACAAACATTCAAATCTCTCCACTTTACTAGAGTAGATAAAGATTAATACCAATAATATAATCCTGTCGACTTCGTTCCGAACACACTTCATCAACATATTGTGATGAACGTCCTCAACCATTCCACACTCCGGGCAATTAGGGAAAAAATTAATTCATACTATTTGAAGTTACCTACATCAAACGATAAAGCGTTAGTGGAAATACTGTGAACTAATACTGACTGACAAAATTCACTTTGTAAAGCCGTAAAATTAAAATCAAGTATTATTAAAATTAAGTATTCTTAGATTACGAGATTATTTTCGCTAAATATACCACGATTCCTAGCCCGTCTCAGAGTATAACTAGTATTAGACCGATATTCGAGAAAGACGCTTGTAAATTTAGAATAAATAATTTCTTCTTACCTGTTTCACTGCATTTCTCAATAGTTCATTGTGGATACTTAAATGTTCAGTAACATAAATAGATATAACCATCACGAGTAAATCGTTGAAGCTCCAAATAAAAGTCGATTGTATGTTGAATATCTATAAAAGAAGGATGTTCTTAATGACCCTTGTACGTCGTATGATTATAATACAAAATTTAAAGATGGTTTCCATTCCATTATTGAATTAAGTTTACAATTGATTCTTTAAAAATAAATAAAATTCAGAAAAATACCCAATATTTTAGGACTGATGTTGATAAATTGTTAACCAAAAAAAACTGTATAACTCGTTTCACAAGCGAAGAAATTATGTAACGTACTTAAAATGTTTCTTTTTCAAAAAGTTCTGAATCAATTTTAATACAATTTATTCAATACCACTAGTTTCTAATGTATCCAAGCAAGTTTGGAAGTATCCCTATCTCACTACTTATAGCACTCATATATTTACGCTTGTTTTTTTACCACGTTGCTTTACTTAGTTACACATGTAGTGTATATGTATAGTTTTCTGTTAGAGTTTTTTTGTTAATTTTTTCTTATAAACTTATTTAAAAGGATGTCAGTTTTCAATCAAAATGTATTCAGACTACGCTTATTTAGTAATATTCCTTGAAAAACTAGATTACGACACATTGGACTCAAAACTCATGTTAATAAAAAGTTTCCGCACTTGGCTATAGGAAGAAATTTATGACCAGTGCTTTCGAGTTTCAAGGGACGACAGAAAATGAAGAAAACTGGAACTACTTACTTCGCTTAGTACACCCTTCCACATTGTAAAAGATGTGTACTCAAAGATCCAAGGCATGTTGAAACGAAAGAAAGTTTCAGCAATGTTGTCAGTAGTGCAAGAGTATGCCACTGCTAGTCCATATTTGACTGACAAGAGGTGTTCAACTGAAAAACATCATTTATATTTTATTAAGATGATTTTTAAGTTAAGCCCCAAGGGATTTTTCGGTTCACTGGATATAATCCTTCTACTATTAATCGTCTTTCAAATTTAAATTCCAACATTTTTTTATTATTATTAGCGGATCCTTTGCCTATTTTCAAGGAACGTTAAAAAATTTGAAGAGCCTGCAAATCATAATACGTTTCTGTGAAGTTTTAGGTTTTAACTTGTTCAATTCCCTATCAATTTTACATAAACAAACATGATAAATTTTGAAAACCATTACCTTTTCAACATAATATTTAACTCATATTTGTACAGAAGGGACCATAATTTACAACTGTTAAGGACAGGACCATTTTATCACAAGTAAACTGTGTACTGAAGTATTGTGGTTCTATTCGAAATTTAAAACATATTAAGGCCTCAAGTATAACTATTTGAAAACCTATTTGTTTGTAGTAATCTACGTTATCGAATTCTGTAACTTTATTACAACCAGAACGTGTAAAGACGAGTTACATTTTTGAAAAAAATGCCTTGTTTTTGGAATAAACCTATAAAAAATATGTTTTTTTTAATTAATCGCTATGTAGACAGCATTAGGTACATATAATAGATACGGTTTGATAATTCGGGCTAGGTAAAAATATGGCAATTTTTTTGAATGACCGTTATTACCAAGAACATAGTCCTTGGTTTCTGTTAGTTTATTTACAATCGTCACAGAACGTCTTTAACGTCTTTTTTTCCCTGTGAGTACGTCATTATTATTAACATACATTAGCTTCACTCACGCGTCTTCAACAAACCTCATTCAAAAAAGCATTATACCCTCGAGTTATCAAGTAGCAAGCGTTGCATCTCTCCTTTCAATTTTCTGTCATACCTTCAAACATTCGTTACTTGATCCTTCACTCCTACCTCATGAAAAAAATTACATAAAAATACGTACATACGTTAAAGTCTAACATAGGGGGCTATCTGCCTAGTTTATATCGCTATATCTATAGATGCAGCAACTACAATAAGTAGGAGTTGGATAGATGGTCTAAGCCATATATATTATAAAATCACAAATAATGTATATGAGATCAAATCCATACATACACTGTTAATATAGGCCTACTAAAAATATTTCATGCTTCAGCTGTTTCACCATGGACTTGTTATTACAAGTTTGTCCCACCGGGCATTATAAAAACCCATTTTAGTAATTATCACCACTGTGCTACAGTTTTTTCTAGCAACAGTATGGCATTAGGTATAAGGGCTCTCAATCAAGTGAAATACCTAGATAAACGTGACAAAAAGTCATGTTTCAATATGCAGTGTAGTATCAGGCGAGAAGGAGACACTTTGATAAACCGTATAAAAAAAAACTCCCGCACTATTATACATATAGAATTCCCTGAGACGCGAAAGGCACGGACATATATTGCATTAGCACGCTATTCAGTCTTCCAAAAGATATGCTATGGTTTAAAGTATTATCAAATATATTTATTCATACCCAAAGCAGCTAATAGTATGCAGACCATAGTAATATTGCAAATCTTGGCAACATCTCTTGAAAACGGTGGAAGATCAGCCTCTATCTTCTCTACCTTAATCATTACTTTAGGCCAATGCAGTCCAATTTTTAGTAGAATTATCGATGATACTAAACTTGCAAAGTAGAAAAAAAAATTCGCTGCAACACACATAAAAATACTTTCAAACCACATAATAATCATTATATTCGTGAGGATCTGTTATTGTATATTGATTCAGAAGAAGACTTAAGTTCGAATGTCATCCAAGGATTAGATTGGACCTATTAAGGTTGGATCAAAACGTATTATGAGTTGGAAAGTGCTAAAAAACAAATAAGAGTTACGCTAACATTGATTTGTTTTAAATTTCGGCATCTCCATAAGAAGTTAAATGAGATAGTGCATACTTACTGACATTTGTTAAAGATATTCCTCTCTTGAGGAGCCAATAAAGTGGCATGACGAACATCAAACATTGTCCAAATAAACTAATTGCATACAACACGGTGTAAGGAGAGCGCAGATTGAATCTGGAACGAGAAGATATACGGCCTTGCTTATAAACACTGCTTAACTTTGAATATTGTCATTTAGTACCTCGCACAACAATTTTGCTGTTCGCGGTACCTACTTATTTTTTTAACATCCGTAATGTTTGCAGCATTTATATGTAAAGCCGTAATTGTTTAATTTTAAACAATATAGGAATGTTATACATACTATGAAGCACGTATTGAAAATATCAATTAATGACGTCAGGCTTTTCATTGCGTTTTTAATTAGTTACGAGCTACGCCCCGCGATTTCACCCATGTGGTGATGTATGATGATGATGATACATCGGTCAAGCCGTTTAGCCGTGATTAGGTAGCAAGCATACAGATGGAGAGACAGTTACTTCGCATTTATAATATTAGTGTGGATTAGTATCTGCTCGCGACATTAAAATTTTGTTAAAGTCCGATTGATTTTTTGCCTATGAGGGGACTAAGTCGACTCATAATGAAGGCCGCCCATTGCGAACAATCTGGATGTGTTTCGTGAAAGTGAGTTGGTGATCAAGGGTGACGCCCAGGTATTTGGCGGATTTAGCCCAAGGGATGGGTTCGCCGAATAGGAATATGGGTGACGACATGAGAGTCCGCCGGGTCTCAGTGAAGTACATTGCTGCTATTTTGCTAGGATTTACTCCAATCCGCCATTTACGAATGCACCGATTACGGTGATGGCCCGTTGGATGGCGCATCTCTGCCTGACCTTGAACCAGCCAGTAGAGTAGATTGCAGTATCATCCGCAAACTGAACAATCTGAACATTAGGTTCAGATCGCTGGTGTACAGCGAGAAGAGAATGGGTGAGAGTACAGAGCCCTGAGTGACACCTGCGTGAATGGAATGCGGGGAGAAGAGCATTCCTTCGGTACGATAGCTAAACGTTCGATCCCTGAGGAAGTCTTGTAAGATGAGTACAAGACGGTCTGGTACACCCAGTTGGTACAGCTTGAATATCAAGCCGTTGTGACAGACTTTCTCGAACGCTATCGCTGCGTCGAGGAATACAGCTATGGTCACTTGGGGCTTTGGTTTCTTATTGAAACCGCCTAGGATGTGCTCCGTTATGCGGTGCACTTGTTGTACGCAAGAGCGTTTGGCTCTAAAACCAAATTGATCATCGGGAAGGAGGTTATTGGACCTAACGTGGGACCAGATTCGGTTCACAATGAGCCGCTCGTAAATCTTCCCCAGAGAGCTGAGGAGAGGTATGGGGCGGTAGCTGGAAGCCTCGGCTGCCGGTTTGCCTGGTTTGTGAATACCAATGACAATGGCATGCTTCAAAGTGTCTGGGAAGGAGCAGTTGCTCATAGCCGCATTGAAAATGCTAACTAATAGATGGACTAGCGGGACTGAGAAGTGTTTGATCACCTTGTTACTGATACCATCAGCACCAGGGGATTTACGGGTCTTGAGGTTCTTTATCAGAGACACTACCTCGGATGATTTTACCGGTGTGAGGAGTGGGAGGTCAGAGATGGACATAGAGCTTTTACGTTCGACTTCAGATTCCACCGAATCGAGGTGTTTCTGGTCGACGTGATTCTGAGCTACGGCTGCCAAGCGCAGCTGTTTTATAAGCAACTTAGATAATGGGTGTGCGGTGAGTCAACCGCTTGCACGTTGCGCATGACCGTCACAATAGGCGGCCGATGGCGTCTTATAATATAACTGAATATATCTTTTCATAAAACTTATAAGTCAAACACTGTTTGGTTGTATGAGTTTTACTTAAGTATTATTATCAGTATTATTATTAACAAGTGAGATGGTTTTTCATCAGAATCTGTGTTCATGGGTTGGCCCCTCCATGCCATCCATTTTAATAAAACTACTTATGTAAACAATTTTTAGTTTACTATTATTTTGTAGTACGATAAAACAATTACTCACTCATACACACCCATATACAAGCATACCCTCACCCACCCATATATACACACACATCCTCACAAATACGCATATTTACTATTACATGTACAATCGTGCATTGTTTTTTTTTACTTCACTATACTTTATGTTTAGTGTTTAAAAACCACAACTACTATTTTAAAACTTTAAAACTAGTCTTTTAGAGATATGTTACTTAGATCCAAAATCCCAACGGAGGTCTTTGTTGTCTACATTGCTAACTTAGCTGTAGCTTTGCTGTAGCTTTTCTCCGAGTACGTGACGCTCCGTGTACAATACAACAACGCGCTTATAGTGGTGTTGGGGCTGCTCCGTTTCTGCAGTGCCTTAGGCATGTTCGCAAAGGCGCGAACATACTGTTTCTATGCGATCATGCGCAAGCGAGGAATGTCCTTGGTGCGCAGTCTTGGCAATACCGTCTTGGCGATGATTGGACTCAGGATCGATTGTGCTTTCCTTCGGCATTGCTGCGATAGACATGTCGCAGTACCGATATCGAAGCGAAGGTACTGATTATTTATTTATTAGACATGGTGGTATTGGATTAAAGTAGAAACTTATTTATCTGACATTTTGTATTTCTTTTTTGTGATAATTTTATTTAATTTCGACATTGCTATGTTATTTTTGACATTTAAGTTTAAGTTTTATAAATATTGGAATATTGTAATTTTTTAATATTGCACAGAATTTATTAAATTTTTTGTATTTTGTAGACTTTACTCATGACATATTTTATTGTATAATAGTTTGCATACTTTATGGGTTTATTTGCCTGAAATATATATATTGAATTTGAAAATTTCAGATATTATAGATATTATGCAGATACTCGTATTATGCCTTGAAATACTAGTGTAAAACATAACTGCGTTCAGCCGTGCGATTCTCTAATGATTCGTGGACGAGCTCACCGATATCAAATACTTTATGAGATGTAGCCCTTATACATAAGGTTGTTTTTTCAACATTTCTTGTCATCCCGTCATTTTTTTCACGGATGTTGTCAAAGATGCAATGTTGTTTGCTCTTAGAGAATCGCACGGCAGATATGAAACAAACTATAACTTGCAACAAGCTGCCAGAAATACAGGATGAATGAGATTTGAAGAACAAACCTCATGATTGAAATTCTTTGATGTAAAATAAAATATCAAAATATTATTATCCAGGTACTAACCTGAGTCTGTCACTAGATGGATGGGAGAGTCCTGTTAAAGGAAACATCCCCATCACACGACTGCACAGCAGAGTATATCTAACTGTAGAATACAGACCACCATTTCCGCTCTTGGTCATTTGCAGTCTGTCTTCTAAGGATTGTGATTTCAGGTTCTGCCACATTTTGAACATTGTTTTGTTTTTGGCCTATTAATGATATTCCAACTCTTTCAATATGAAGTACTATGATAATAAGTTTTTAACCAATCATTTAATCTGTAACAGAATAATTTCTATTTGAGAGTCAGGTATAGGTATACCTAGACATGCAGAAATTGTTAAATCCACAAATCAACATATCAAACATATTCATAATTTTACGATTTGTGGTTGGTTTTCAAAATTGCTCACTAATATAATAACTCGTAAACTTGCTTTATTAAAATAAAAATAAATCATTACCTACGACAAAATGTTTAAGTAATTATATTTATAGGTATATAGCTAAAAGGCGGCTATAAATAATACAGGTTCCAGTTATAGAGCCAATAAAATCCCAAAAGCCAGCACAATACTGCAAGACCTCTAGACACTGCAAGTGACTACTCCATGCATCGGGAAAGTTTTGATTACAATATGATAGGCAGTAAGTACATAAAAATTATATACTTATCTATTTAACAGACAACTGTCGTTCGGCCTACCCGTGACCAAAGTAAGTAAATATCTATCTATATAAATATCTCTGGGCCGCGCGCTCCAACTACTATGCCGTGAATATGTTCACTGAAAGGTGTTCAAAACGTCTTGATAAATTAATTTCAAATAATACGCGATTTAATCCATTTAAAGTTGTTTAATTTTACCGGCTATAAATTAATATATGTATCATCTTAATTTTCTTTTAATCATTAAAAAGCTGTCATAGAAGGTAACTTAAAACTTTTTGATAAGCTGACGGAATGCAGGTAGGTAAGTGCACAAATAAAGTGGGTCAATTTTTATTTAGTTGTTATAAATTATACTTAATCATATAACTACCTACACTAACTACAGTTTTAATAGTAGGCACAACGTACTGTGAGATAATTATAAGTTTTCAAGCAACTTTATTCACTCTTATTGCTAACCGTACTTCTGACGCGTAATACTGAACCTCGAATCATCTACGTAATAGTAAGCAAACTTAAGTACTTGTGTTTTATACGATCTAATGTCAAGACGAGCCAGTCGTGTGCCTGATGGTAAGCACTAGCCCATGACAGCCGCAGTGCCAGCCAGAGTAGAGAACGGTAGTTTTGCTTAGCAGCCCGACTTTGGATTTTGTGTCTCATTCGCCGGT
Organism: Selenia dentaria; assembly: GCA_917880725.1. Lineage (NCBI taxonomy): Eukaryota > Metazoa > Arthropoda > Insecta > Lepidoptera > Geometridae > Selenia > Selenia dentaria. Next base: position 32,132,525 of record OU862879.1, read on the forward strand.
TAATTTCACATTTGCTTGCGCACTATTACTTCGTGGTAGAATAATATCTAGCACTGTGGAGGTACCAACTAAGACGGCCTCCTAGCACGAGAGCCTACCACCAAGTAAGTCAGGCTTCCTCGAATTTAAAGATTCACATCCCGACGGCATAGGAAATATTCTTTGATTTCGTACCCTCTTGAAGCAGGACTTTCCCGCCTCGTGTCTTGAAACCATAAAAATGTTCCTCCAAAATAAGAAGTATTTAAGTGGGTACGTAGTCCTTTTCTATTCAAAAAACGTTTAAAGACAATGGAACGCCAGTACATACTTGCCTTCAAGAAAGTATGTTAAAAAGCGAGGGCAAATTTCAAAATCTGCACAGTACAAAGATGTCGACGGAAAAGCATCTTGAAACGAGTTGAAAATGCTCACTTAGAGAAATTGTGGAAGTGGGCATATAAGAAAGCGTTAAAGGTTTTATAAGTCTAAAGTGTTTCTTCAGCGTTTTGGAATATTTATTTACGTCACCTTTTTATTATATTTAACAACAAAATTTATATTTGATGAACATGGTGATGTAGGTGTTGATATTGATGTTAGTGACGCGCACAACGCAATACTAGAACATCATACAAGATTTTTACGTAATTAAAATTGTGTATGCTTTACATTTTAGCTCTTAATAGAACAATACACACGCTTGACATAATTTAATCAATTTACACATAAATATCTTTAAATATATTAAAACACGATATCTCTTTTACACGTTTGCTTCTTTCTCAGTTATCGATCCCTTTTCGTTAGAAACGTTCTTGTTTCAGCTGAAACAAATTTATTTTGTTCTGCTCAGAAGGTAATTTGCATAGTATTTAGAAAATGTATGTGTTTAGTTTTATTGGGACGAATGTAATAAATGTGATATGAATTGGAATTCACTTGCAAACTTTTTTTACCATGTGTAATTTATTATACTTACCTACCTGGAATATCTTCCATAGTTTGATTACATATTATGACTTAAGCATTTTTACTATACGGGAGATTAAAAAAAACTTTTTTAAACCTTGAACAACTGATACGTGTCAGTTCACCTGTATCAGTTTTTCCTAGTTCAGTCCATATAGATATAAAACAAAACCTTGATCGTAACGTAAAATTGTATTTTTCGAGCGTACTGTAACCAATACCAATACCAACTCAAATAACTACATTTTATACAATAATATTTTATATTCTACCAAATGTCAAGGTATCAAGGTCAACATAATCAAGTAATTTACATAGTGGATAGGCTTCATTTATTGGTACAGAGTACAGAGTGCATGTATTATAAGTAATGTAATGTACATTACATACATTCATGTACATAGCAGTTACAGTATACCATACTCCACAGTGGTGGTCCTTTTTCTTCAATTGTTTTGTATACTTGGTACAAGTACCCTTAGGAACAGCTAAACACAATAATGCCTTAAAGAAGAAATAGAATGGGTTCTTTAGAAACCCTTTCCTGTCCTACACTTTTTTAAGATGGAAGGTATCTAAAACAACCCAAATAAATCACTTCCCTTTCACTCCGACACGGTTAGCTCCAGGCTAACGCTCCACAAATACTCGTATCATGTCACAACACGACTTGTTTACAATATCACTTTTCTTGTTACAATAACATTGTGATATCGATGTTTTCATAGGAGCGCTACCATTCTGATAACATAACAATAATACCTCAGGTTTTGAAACGATACGTACATAACCTGAATATAATAAGGATCCATATACCTAACGGCCCAAAGAAAAGTTTTATTTATGCGTCATGCAGTTTTAGTCACAGAATTCGCCCTATTTACATAGGTCCAGAAGGATAGTTTTCATACAAATTACGTTTAAAAGTGAAGCAATAAATATTGATTTGAGGTTGGCCAGCCTGCCAGATCTGACAATATTACAAAACAATACTTATGGTTCTATCTTGCCACAGGGAATCTTTTACCCGAATCATGGGGTAATTAAAATATGAACAGATTGAGTGGTTTCTCAACAAAACTATCGAATTTAATGTTAATACATTTGAGTGTTGTGTGGCGTTAGTAAACATTGATATTGCATAGCTGTAGCTGTATCTTGTGTGTGTGTTGGTATTTCTGTGTATTTGTTATTCCTTCACGCTGGAGGGATTAGCATATTTTGAACAATATTTGCCGATACTTTGAAGATATGGGGGTTCGCAGTGGTGAATAGAGATGCCATAGATAAACACTTTTCATCATCATTATAATTACCACTCATTACACAATCGCGGGGTATATAGTATTCTATTAAAACCAATTTATTAAGTACTGGCTGCGGTTATACCTGCATAGTGATGCATGATGATGATGATGAAAAGTATCCTACACGGTAAAAAGCATTGCTTGATCCAAGCAAATATTCGTGTATATACGCACAATGCAGTAAAATGTTTTGGTCGAAAACGATATATTTTGATGATTTAAAAAAGGACTATATATTGGACAAATGCAAACAACGTTAAATCAAAATAACGCTGTCGATTTATTGAATGTAATATAATCTTGATTGAAGATAATTATTATTTTCGTTCTAACGAACGGTTTTTTTTTAAAAACTAGTAACACAATCGTTTCCTATAATCAAAATAACCAAAATCTTGCCCTAAGCTTCGGAGTGTATCGAGTAAGGAAATAATTTTTTGATATAATAACTATATTGTTTTCATAAAAATAACCGCTATTTTGGTTCAAATTAATTGGTTTTCTATAAAAGTATAATTAGACGATTGCTTATCATATTATATAAATATTTTATAAATATTTTTCTTTTTATGCTACTTAAAGGGTTAACAATCAAACAAATTATGTTCATTTGCTGTAAATAAATGTCTATTACGATTAACACAACCAAAATGTTATTGAAGAAATCCTGATTTTATTTTCATGCATACACTTACGTATATTGAAAGTGGCTATAACAGCGTAGTAAAATCCGAATATAGGTTTGTTCCACACATACATTTTATATGTTTTTGCCAATACCATAATAAAATATCTAACACAAATATTAAATTCAGTCTGCAAGTTTTTTCCTCAATAAAAAAACTTGATTTCAACATGATATTTTTGATATTAATATTTCAAATCGTTCTAGTTTTCTGCCAACAAATTCGTGATTATGATAGTATTGTGATAGGAAATTTGAGAAGAAGGGAGCAAATTCCTTTAAACAGATACAGTAGGAGGTGGAATGGGCGCGACTTGAGTTATAGAAGAACTAAAGATATAAGAGACGATGATATATTTGATACAAGATATGAGGTGAGAGATTATTCACACGGCAGCGCTTTACGACTATTTATTACAATTTGTAATAGTACCAATTCCTAAGTTTATCTATTTGTAATTTGAAAATCATTTACTAAAATAATATCATTTTTATAATAGTAGCATTGTGCAATCGCATGTTCTTTGGATGACTTCCGTGTAGGTTAAGATGATGTGTTCCAGTTCCTCTCGAGAGTTTACCACTGTGTTAGGCGTGATATTATTTTCAGCTAGAAGTGTTTTGAAAAGTGGCTCGAATTCCGCCCATAATAGTAGCATTAGACTTGCCCACACATTAAACTCCCACCCAAATCCTACTAAAAACTAAAAACTGATAGATTTGTATGATGACACTCTTTGTGCTGATTTCTTTATCCGCAAGTTATGCTTAAAATCATGTTCTATTAAGAAAACATTATTTAAAGGAAAAGGCATTCCAAGATCGTCTGAATACTCAGCACTAAAATTCAGCTCGTAATATTTACGAATTCTACTTAACCACTTTGCGAAAGGTCCGAAATTGATTTTTTTTAAATCAGAATCAGATTTGACCCTGTATCTATATAATTTAGCTTATTACCGCATACATTTTGAAATTATTAGGTTATGTATCTAAGTCTATATTTTTAACCAACTTCCAAAAATTTATGAGGTTCTCAATTCGATTTTTTTTTGTATGTATGTTACGCGATCATTCTGCAGATTATGAATCGTTTTTGATGATTATTTTTTGTTTGGTAGGTGATAATACTTCAGCGGTGGGTGGTCCCATATTATAAAATTTATTTAAATTGATATAGCTCTTTTTAATAATCATTTATCATCAACATTAATTCTAAAAGGTTATGTTTAAGCTCCTAAGATTAGTAGTATCTTCATGAATAGAATGGAAAGCGGTTTAAAATTGTAGTAATTGTATATTTCTAGTATATATTGATAGGTTATCTGGAAGAGATAGTTTTTATCGATAAGACCGCCCATTTGTGCTCATAAAAAGTTGTATTATAATGTATTGTATTATTAATACAAAATTAACGTTTATCAAATATTAGCATGTGTAGATACTAACTATTATTTTTAAAAAAACTTTAGATATTTTAATTTTTTGTCTTAACTTTTGTTGCCATTCCCCTCGGTGTTCTGTGTTGCCAACAGTGAGTTAGGAATAATTATTTAGTAGGCAATATCGCATTGTCCACAAGTTTGACTTAATGTGTTTTTCACTTACATATAATATAAAACTTTATTACAAGCCTTTTAAAATATATTTAAATCGTAAAAGTAGTAACTTTAACTTAACTTTTGTAATTATGTAACGACGTACAGGGCTCGTACAAATTGGCACCGGATTTACGGAATGAACGAAAAGTTGAAATACTCAAAACTTGCGTGTATTTTATTATACATGAGATATACATAGTATTTATTTATAGATGACCTATCAGCGAGTTCGCTCACTTGGTCTGTGGGATATAAAGCCGCAGTAATAAAATATTAAATGTCGGTTTTCTCAGTGTCATTGTATTAAGTAAACACTTCCTAAAACCGTCCTCAAATCTACCAAAATCCGAAACTATATAAATTTGGACTACCATCGGGGTACTTTATGACAGCGGTCATATACGGCCCAGAACCTTCTACAGCCAGGTGCAGATTTATTGCACTAAAAGTAGGGTGTATTATTTGTCTCGAGTAATAAATTAAGAACATGATGCTGTATATGATAAGATAAGTTATGCTACAGCATATCTTGTTTTAGACTGCGTTTTTTATAAAATTATTGTTAATTGTTTTATATCTGCTCTCACAGACACAAAATGAAGAAAAACTTAAAGAAGATGCTCTAGATGATCTAGAAAAACTGCAACGAGAACTAAATTGGTTTCCACTTGATGATAACGGAGTTTAATTGCTCTTGGAAAAGTTTGTGTATTTTGGTTTTATTTAGATATTTATTTTAAATCAAAATTGTGGTTTGAATTGGATTCAGTCGCCTGCAATAAGATGTATACATTCTGTAATTTACAAAACTATGATACAGTATATTTTACAACTTTTAGAAAAGGGTTATTTTAATTTGGAATTGTTAAATTTTTATATGAAATAATATAAATACCTTTATTTAAGATAATTTTTGATGTACATTTTTAGGAAGTTGAATGCAATGTAATTATTAAAAATAACGAAACAACTAAACTAAGTAAAAATAAAAATTTCAACTAACTTGAGTTGAAATTTTATGCGTTTTCATTTACTAATGCTTAATTATTACAATCTAAACTACAACTAAAATGTAAGTTATTAAATTATCATGGTCATAGATATCTTCAAATTACCAACGGGATGGTTACCATGTATATTTTCTATGAGTTTGCGATATTTCGGTACTATTGCAAGCGCCGCCCGTGATCACAGTTGAACTGAGGAATTGCAATTGGGTGAATGTTTACGAGCAGACGAAGCGGTTCCGTACTGGTTTGTTATGCGAGGCACCACTACTATTGTTCACACTGTCAGTTTTTGTTTTATCCCGAAAAACAATACTAACCGTATCAGCTCGAACTTTGAGACTATTACTGTTTTTGTTTTTACAACCCGCAATTCCTCAGTTCATCCGTGATCATGGCGCTTGCAACAGTGCCGAAATATCGGAAACTCATAGAAAATAAACATGGTAACTATCCCGTTAGTAATTTTAATACAACTAAAATAGTACATCAAGTTTCATAAGCCAACTCAGTTAGTTTAATTTGCCTTTTATGATTTGTACCCGACGTTAGAAAGAAAACCGTGTGACGCACCCCTTGGAATTAAATTATACTACTCCGTAGGGATTAAAAATGAAAACATACGCAGTCACGCGCATACAAAATTTTGAACACAACTGTTTCTTAGCAAGTGCCCTTTCATTGACGTCAACAAATCTAAACTTTTCTTTACATTATATTAGAATTTAAAATCTAATAAAAAGAAGGGAGGAAGGTATCCTTTGTAACATTTTCCTTCTTCAAAACATTATTATGTCAAGGTTGGAAACATCCTGTCCTCTTGATTAACGCAATTTTTTTTTGTCTATTGTGTTAGAAAACTTTTGCGCAATGTATTTTTATTTTGTTTTAAGTATCTTAGCTATGCTCTTTTACTTATTTGCATAGCAGTTTTATTTGTCTCAGCTCTGTAAACAGAAATTATTAAATATCCAATGACTTAAAAAATTTACGCATAGGTATGTCATACACGCTCAAACACGCCTAAAACCCTTCCCAAAGGGATGCCTTACAGTTAAACCGTTGTTAACCTATTAAAACTCGCTCGCAAATACCTAGCGGGTTATTTCAAGTACAATTATTTATAAGATTACCAACTTTTTACTCGGGCGTTCTATTTATCAATGTTTATGATGTCTGTAGAATTTTATAATAGTAATGTTATGTAGAGTTTGGTATGGTGTTATAGGGGAGAGAGGGTAAAAATACTGAGCGTTTTCTTGCCTTTTCAGTATCTTCTACATTACCACAAAGCATAAAACACAATTAGGGCTTAGAGGACTAAAATAGTTTCTGTATTTAGTCTGAAACCGGAGCTTTATTTCCATCTTCAATAAGTGTCAAGTAGAATTTTACTTACGCCATAGCTTCTGATAAAACTGCAGCTAAAGCATCATATTACAGTAGTTAAATGTATTTTTCAATGAATAATAAATGAATTAATGAATAATTAATGTAAAAAAGTCATAACAGCGCAAAATTAAATCAGACATTTCATACAAAGAGGCTAATCCAATGAGTTTAGCCTGAATTTCAACGAGCCCAGCCTAAACTTTTGTTATGCTGGTTTGTGGCATTCGGTAAACAGAAACAGATAAAGCTATACGATGAGCGATCGCTTAAATAGAAGGTACAGATAGTGCAATCCACGAAGACGCGCCCCACTATTCCTCCTAACCGTTTATAGTATATGTGTGCAAGCTTCCGTCATGTTTGAGTGTTATCGGTACACACTAATTACCTATGAATGCACACGCACACTACAATGAATAGACTAATCAGGAGAGAGCGTCATGGTCAAAGTGAAAGATGCTCTACTTTTTTTTTTAACCGACTGTAAGGAAAGGGTTATACATTAATTATTACCATATAAATGGTAACAATATTAATATTACCATTTTAATAATAGAGGGTAATTCTAGACAAAAATGAAATACGTGAAAAAGTTTTATTGAACTTTATTGAGAAATGAAAATCGTCAATCACTCGTTTCAGATATATCTGATTCAGAGTCTGATGTATCACCGACATTTATAATGAAAATTAAATCAAGATCACAGTGTCTCATGTATTCGTCTTCTATTTTTTCCACGTGCTGACAAGTATTGAACCAGACATCTTTATTTACTTGATCAAATGCTTCATTTAAAATGGACATAATCGAAGTGTAATTTTGATTGATATTGCGGCTAGCAACGTCGTTTTTTACAATACCCCAAATGTTTTCGATTGGGTTTAAACCTGGATGATAAGGAGGTAGCCGAAGCACTGCGAATCCATGTTCTTTCAATAATTCGTCAACTTTGTAATTACGGAAGTTTTCTTGGTTTTTTTTGGTCATAAAGTTCAGGTTTTTGTAGCTTGGTTCAAAATGGATATTTTTTGCATTCAGCCAAGTCTGCATGTCTAATTTGTTGGAGTTGGATGTTGATATTTTTTCCGAACTAGTATTGTGATAGGCTGCATTATCCAAGACTACCACGGCCTCATTTGGGAGATTTGGTATTAGTTTCTCTTTTAGCCACTTTAAGTAATTTTCCGTGTTCATGTTGTCGTAGTAGTCTCCGGATTTGATCTCTGCTCTGTATGTCAACAACGCATTTGGTACGAAACCCTCTGCACTTCCGCCATGTACTATAATTATGCGCACTCCTTTTGTTAAATTTTGTTTTATTGGTGTTTTAGAACCTTTTTCGGCCCAAAATTTTTTTGCACGTGGTTGGTACGAATATATGATTCATCTGTGTATACTTTAGGTCTACCTGCATTACGAAAAGACTTTACCTGTTTTACTCGCAAATATTTCAATCTTAACATTTGATTATCATGTTTTTCGGTTAGCACTTTCCTGTTATTATCAGTTTTTCTCCATTTATAACCAAGTTTAAGTAACAATGTTTTTAGGGTTGTTATACATCCATCAAATTGTATACGGTCTTTCAAAACAATATCAAGTCGTGATAATGTTGGAAATTGACGATGTTCTATATGATTGTTTTGGATAGTTCTTCGGACTACACCAATATCAAATTCGTCTAAATTAATTTTTCGTGGTCTTACCCTTCTCTTCTTCATGGGTGATGTAAAAATAGAAGCACTTCTGCCTACTAAATTCGAATGCGACGTACTCGCTTCATTTTCAGACTCAATATCCGCTTCCGGAGTCGACTCTGTTGTACGCTCTGCACTTGGGACTATAGGAACTATCGCATCCGTCTCCATAGTTATATTCGATTCCATGGCAGGTACTGTAGTTTGGTTCATTGTATTAGTATATTCCTTTCTTTCGCGTAGAATTCTAGTCACTGTGCTTTCAGATACTCCAACAGCCTGTGCGGTTCTCCATCGCGCATCAGTGAGTTTTTCTACATAATTTTTACTTGCTTCTTTTTTCATAAAATCATAAACTTTAGAAATAATTTCTCTAGCCTAAAATTAAAAAAAAAAACATTAAATAGTTTAACTTCTTTTAAAAGATGAAATGAATTCTTCTTTTAGTAAAATTTGCTATTTTCAAAATTAAATTACTCTCCTTTTTATGTGTTTTAGTAACTACAAACTTCTAAACAATAATTTACATACCTGGCTTTTAAGTACAACACGCTGAGATTTTCTCGACATTTAAAAAAAATATGAAGTAGAGCAACTTCCGTGACGAGTCTGGATTTTCGCAACATAAGGTGCACTACTTGTGCGCATCGAACCGCTGACGGTTCGCGACTGACGCTCGGAGCAAACTTCCCGCACCCCGCGATCCCCTAAACCAAAAATTGGTGGGGCGCGTCTTCGTGGATTGCACTATCTGTACCTTGCTGTAGAAGCGTTGGCTTTGTGTCCTAATAAATGAAACAGCTGTGTATTGATTTTATATATTTCATTTTCGAGACGAGCTTAGCGGACAACGAAAACGACGCCAAATTCTTGTACTGTGCATTTTGAAGTTTGTATACCCATTAAGGCGCTGTCAGCTCAGCGCTTGGCTATGTTCAATTTCCTTTACTTGAAATCAAGCAAGCGCATCTCGTAAAAACGTAAACTAACATAAAAAAATAATGTGCACTTTTAAATACAAAAAATAATCCGTCAATGTATGTGTATTCAAAATTGCTACTTTATGATATGTGTTTTATGACAAACACAATTTTAAATGAAGAGTAACACTGCTTTAGAGGTGAAATTTAGTGGTATGTTTAAATTCTTTTTAATGTAATCTTGTATACAAGATTAAAAAAGTAATAATAAATTAAATTTAAATCCAACCAATCGGTCAATTACTTGTATGATATAGGTACACACAGCATACCTTTGTCGAATAAAGACTGACCGGTATTTTGTACAAGCTCCTATGTAAGTAGCAGTACTCGTATGTTTTTATGTCAATAGGTTAGGCACGAGACATAGGTGTTCAGCGGTAACTTATGTCAATTACATATGCATTTCATCGCTAGGCAGGTATCTAGGTATAAGCGCAAAGTTATTTCTGGACATCTAATGTGACATCTAACATCAAGGACATCTAAGTGTACAAATAATAAATATATTTTAATGAAGTTCTGAAAACCTAAAAGTACAATTATAAATTTAATACCGACTTCCATTATATTTAGTTATTGGAGTGTATCTCAAAAACTGCTGAACCGTATTTGATGAAATTTAAATGGAACCACACAGGAAGCACCAGGTTTCAAACAAAAAACTAATTTTGAGAATCGGTTCATGCAGTCGCAAGTTATGAGATAACAAACATAAAAAAAATACAGTCGAATTGAGTACCTACTGCTTTTTCGGGAGTCGGTAGAAAAGGTTTTCATCACTTTATTAAGAATTATAGATTTTCTCGCTTGCTTGGGATCTAAATTCAGCAATAGCAAAAATAAAACTAAAATTTCTTTATGTACAAATAACATAATATGTTCACACCACAACACACACCAGTCTCAAAATTCAGTATGAATAAAACTTATAATATAATAACGATAATCGTATCGATCTGCGCTTGAATATCAATGCGCTTATATTTCAAAAACATCATCACTTTGTTAAAAAAACTTTATTTTTATCGTAAGTGAGATCAAATAAAGTTTATTTACTTTTAAATGAAATATTATTAAATGACTAGCCAGAAAGCCACAACTTTTTATTATATTTATGATGTTCAGATGTTTGTGTGATGAGTTTACGTGATCTCGCCTCCTGTAACGCTGGGAATCTGTTAAGTGTGGGAATATTAACGACATTAAAATATTATTAAGTAATACCTTTTAGAAAATATAACATTATTTTATCTGTATCAGTTTTTTACTATACTTAGTGACATGCATAATACACCATAGATAATATATACACTACTTATATATGCATAGATACTTCTAAGCGAAGCGAAGCCGAAGGCCGAGCATGCGTCTAAGCAAAGCGAGGCCGAAGGCCGAGCATGCTTCTAAGCGAAGCGCGGTCGAGTTTTGAGCTCACGAGGAAATAGAAGCCTTTCATGGCGAGGTCGAAGGCCAAGTTTTCGCTAACTTTATTTTAAAATGTCAATGATCTTCTATGCCCATGTAAAAACATAGGTAATGTTAATCATTATGAACGCTACTATTAATACGAGTACTACTGATATGACATGCTACAAATAACCGTTTAAATTCCTTCGTAGACTTGGGTTTGTTATTATGAACTTGAGTCCAGACAACCTCCACGCAGTGACATAATAAGTGTGCAACGTCTTCCAAGAAGCTTAAGTGTCACAGTTAGCTGGAAAACGAATGACAACATCTCAAGCTACTACTTAATTTTAAGCAATAAATATATATATAAATAGGCTTATAGGCCTTTCAAGGGGACATTAATACACAGATTTCGAAGGTCAAGATCTTAATGTCATGGTAGAGATGCTTGCTGCAATTTTTTGTAACATTAGTAGTTTCAGCTCAGCTATAGCTATTCTAGGGGTTCAGTTCTGCTACGTATATACTAAACGGAAAATCTAATGATGATGTTAATAATTTCACGTAACTTATTGACCATTATTACAATGTTCTAGATGAAATCAATAGCTGATGTGCTGACAAGGAATATCCCTCAGGAATATGTTCTGGTTATAATATCATATGTGTTTTTAAAGGACGTTATATAATCTACATAATCCGAATTCCATCAAAATTCGTGTTGTCCTTTGAGAGTCTAGTAATTTCAATTTTCACGGACACGCGGGCACTTTCACATTCGAGGTATACCGAGCCCGCCCGGAAAAGTACCTTTGTCAGTTTTTCAAACGTGAAGCAGTAATAATACTGCTTCACATGGCAGGAGTTTTAACATGTTATATCTCAGGGTGACTTACTGAATTGCCATGCAGGGTTTGTACACTTAGGCGCTTTGCAGAAGACGGGGCGGGCCGGGGCGGTTAATTTCAGCGCGAACGATAGCGCAAAGGGTATTCTATACTACCAACGCACACAGGCGGCAAAAAGACCGCGTCGCGCCGCGCCGCCAGTGTCCGGCGGGCGCTGGCGGCGCGACGCGACGCGGTCTTTTTACCGTATCCGTAGCTACGTAGCGGTGAGGGCAGCCGCGGGCATCGATGGGCAGACGGCAGACGCGGTCTTTATTGATTCGCGGTCAAAAAGACCGCCCTGACTCGACGACGGGGATTAAAATTATATAGATTAAAATTCTGATGGCGCTGATTTGTCATGGGCAAGCGTGATGACTAATATCAGGCGAGAGACTTGCTTCTTTCATCGCCAATTTACATCACCCTCCGTTATTCGTTCTCTTCTATACTGAGGGTCGTGACCTCCTCCACCAAGTATTCGATCTTTTACATTTGAGCGCCATCTCGATCTGTAACCGGCGGTTTGTAGAGCCTGAAATGAAATCTCGAGTACGGAGCGTATCTGGATGGACCAGCACATAGGACTGCGACCCCGAAATCTTTTTCCTTCTATTTTACCAGTGACTGTCAACATTTCTAAATTGTTACCATTTCTTCTATTCAATAAATTTTGATTATGATTATAAAATCGTTTTACATTTAATTGACTTTTTCGGTCTCGTTAAATAAAACTAGTGGAATTTGAAAAATTTAATACCGACTTCCATTGTATTACTTTGGTATAAATCAGTTGTTGGAGTGTAACTCAAAAACTACAAAACCTTTAATAACATTCACATTAAACCACAGGACAAGCACCAGCTTTCAAACAAAAAAAAGAATTGAAAGAATCGCTTCACCCAGTCGAAAGTAATAAGCTAACAAACATTAAAAAAAATACAGTCGAATTGAGTACCTCCTCCTTTTTGGAAGTCGGTAGTTAAACAAATACCTTTACTATAATTATGTATCGGCATCAATCAATAAAATAATGAATCGGCATTGGCAAAATTATGTATGTGCCCGCGCTTCGAAAGTATTACTCATGTATATATATTCGATGGTACTACTACTAACTACACTACCAACAAGGCCGACGACGCCGTCACTACATACCTACTACCAACGCACATAGGCGGCAAAAAGACCGCGTCGCGACGCGCTGCCAGTGTCCGGCGGGCGCTGGCGGCGCGACGCGACATGGTCTTTTTGCCGTATCCGTAGCTACGTAGCGGCGAGGGCAGCAGCGGGCATCGATGGGCAGACGCGGTCTTTATTGCTTCCACCACGAACTTGCAGTAAAATGCCAGTTTTTAAACTATCATATATACTATAACTATCATGGTCGAAAACATTAGAAATGTTCAAATTACTAACCGGATTACTAACGGGGAGAACTCAAAGAAAATGTTAATGTGTAACTATCCCGTTAGTAATTTGGACATTTTAAATTGCAGTAAGAGCTCTTACCTACAAACGGCATGTTGCCAACGGCAGAGATAGCTGCTGCCGTCGACACGGGTCGACCGCAGTCGTCGAAACGTTGGCGGCAGCCGTCGATCTGTAGCGACACTTGCAGTTGTAGCGTGCCACGTCCGCCGTTTTGTCAGTCGACTGCTAATAGTTCAAGAGCGCACATACGTTGGATATTTGTAAAATTATTTCTGAGTATATCTAAATACTGTTAATAATTATTATTGTTCCTATAGGTAGTAAGTTACTTGCTTTTTATTTCAAACTGCAAACTTTGTATATTGAATAAAAAATATGGCAAATTATGTTGATCTCATTAAAGTAATAATATAAATTTCCTATATCTTTTTTTCCTTATCTCAGATCACTTCCTCTTTTTTGTCCGAATTCCTTCTCTTCGTTTCTTCAGGGAATCCATTCTGCAACCGACTCCTATACTATGTGAGCGGATGACGATCTTCAAATTTAGAATGTCGACGGCTGCCGTCGACACGTCAACGGCTGCCGTCCACACATCAACGACTGCGGTCGACCCGTGTCGACAGCTGCAGTTACCTCTGCCGTTGGCAACATGCCGCTCGTGTGTAACAGCTCTAAGATGTCAGTTAGGTACATAACAAAATAAAATTGCACATAGATATCTCTTACTTAAATTACCTTCATACAAATTAGCTGGTGTCGTCATTTATTTACAGCCATTGCATTAGTCTTTTTGGAGCATTAATAAATATACCGCTAGTTAATTTCGAATTAAATCAAAGTAGCTAAACTTTATGGGCTGTAAGGTCGTACAGTGGAGACAAGACAACAAAATACAAAGTAATTACAGTACAGTGGCAGCAGTTACGACGCCGTAAACCGTTGATAAGCGCCGTAAAATGCACGGCAAATTGCAAGGTTTATAATATTTCTTAAAAAACTACAATGTCAATATGCTGTTAATGTGGAATTTATGTTAATTTTTTTTAATTTTGGGCACCATGAAGACTAAAGTTGATAAACACATCACTATCTTTTTGGTTAGTGGCCTACCATTTAACTGTACTGAGACAACAATTTAACGCTGAGAACTGGTTCACAGTAAATAGTCTGTTTCGCTAAGTTATTATTTTCCAAACTAATATTAATTAACAATATTGTACGAAGTAAGTACATGTATTGTGAGATTGTGCTGACGCCCGCGAATCCGTGTGCGACAGCTTTTGTACATTATTATTATAAAATAAATCAGTTAGCATTTGACCATGAACATGAATGTTTCATTTATGCAGCTCGACATCATATCATTACTTTTCCTGGTATATCAACTCCAGTGTAGGGACTTACATCCCCTACATTGTTTTGGTCCTTCGGCACTTCTGGTGCGGGACTACGCATTTTAACTGACCTTCGCCGTGCGCGTGAGGGTCATATTATCAGACTTGTGTAGTTCACACTGTGAAGTTAACAAATCAGTGCAGTGAGTTATCGAAATACAGTGACGTTACAGTGACATTACAGTGAACATTACAGTGGACATTACAGTGGATATTACAGTGGACATTATCAGATTGTCATAGCAAGCGTCGTGGGCTAAGAGAATCAAACGCGCATATCTTTATCAAGTGTCTTGGATCTGGAGATCCAAGATTTACATTTTATCAATTTGGAGGGGATCCCCGAAGCATCAACAGTTCGGGCGAGTAAACCCTCTCGACACATCATCAAGCCAAGTAAGACTGTTCTTTATTTTTCAATAATGGAGGTGCTTCTTCAACGGCAAAATGAGATCGTTTCTATCATCAGTAATATTAGGACGAATTTCGGAAAGGATTCGGCTGTCCGTAAAACATCTGATTACATTAAGAAACGGTTAGACAGCATTGACAATCTCTGGGGAGAGTTTAACAGTAACCACACCAAAATCTTTGTGGGAGATGGAGGTGTGCCTAATCATGATCACGAGTATTTTAAAGACAACATATATCAAAAGACAAAAGACTTATATGATGGGTTGCGAAATGTATTGTTAACGTATGGTAGAACAGACACATCTACTCAACATGATGGTGAGGTAGACCATCTACTACGACTACAACGAACACATTTTAGGGCATTTGATAGAACATTGAGACGCATGAGAATAGTAGACTTGACAGAAAAGTGGGAGATAGAAGATAAATTAAAAATAATACAAAATAAGTGGAAGTTAATAGAAGAATTACATATTAAAATCGATAACATTTTGCGTGGCGGTGACGTCACGTATGACGATGAATATGATGATTTTGAAAAAAGTTTTGACGAAATGAAACGTTTATTAAATAGACATTTGTAATCAAAAATTCACCTACAAAATTCGACAGTCCAATTAGAAATTCCAGTTTTGACAGGTAAATACAATCAATGGCCTACATTTTTTGATTTATTTAGCGAGATAATTCATCAAAATAACTCGCTTACAAAATGTCAAAAACTGCAATACTTAAAAAGTAAAATCAAAGGGGACGCTGAACGTCTCACACAGCATCTTCATATATCGAACGAAAACTATGACACAGCTTGGGACACTATGACGCATAGATATGACAATAAAAATGTTCTCTTTTCTAAACAAATCGAGCTATTTTTAAATCAGACCAACATTCACAAGCAGACAGCGTACGAGTTAAGAAAACTGTACGACACGACAACAGAATGCATTCATGCCATTCATAACCTTGGGGTTGATACATCCTCATGGGATCCGCTTCTGGTCCACCTACTGTGTAAACAGTTGGACGCACATACACGCTGATTATAAAGAGTCCCGGAAATCGCCTAGACAATTGGCCAATCTGGATGAGTTTTTAGCATTCTTAGAAAGAAAATTTATGGCGTTAGAGCCTGTTACTAGACGGGATAAGGAAATACCGTCACCTTCTACTCGTACCTTATCATCAAACAGTACAAATATTCCACCTACAAGACATTATTATCAAGCAAACAAAAAAACTAACTATCAAGTCATGGCATCGCTACAAAAAGGTGTCCATTATGCAAATCAGAACACGATTTATACCAATGTGTAAGGTTTCTTGAAATGACACCGGAGATTAAATATAATACTGTTGAGAAACTTCGCATTTGTTTGAATTGTTTATACGATCACAACACTAAACAATGCTCTTCGACGAAACGGTGTAAACCGTGTAATGGGTATCATAATACAATTATGCACGAAGCGTGTGAACATTATATTGCTACTAAGCCGAATTTATCATCATCATCATCATTATCAACTATGGGACCTGAACAGCAAAACAAACTACAACAAAACCACATTCAAATAAAACCAGTTTCATCCACGGTACCTCAACAGCATAGCAATCAGCGAAATGTATTTCATGTTGCCACCGAAAACAGAGAAACACTTTTACCATTTGTCGTTATCCAAATTCAAGCAGCGGATGGTGCCTTTGTGACAGCTCGTGGCACCTTAGACCAAGCCGCGCAAATTTCGTTAATTTCTGAAAATCTCGCTGAACGTTTAGGTCTAAAACGTCATTACCCTTTAATAGCCGTATCGGTATCTGGTATCGATTTATGTAAGAAAAAATGCAAGGGTACCGTGCAACTTAGGGGAAGGTCACTTTATGACGATTATACATTTGACTCTGATGCATATGTCGTGTCCAAGGTTGCTCATAATTTACCTCAAGTTTCGTTTGAACCCGAATCATTAGAATACTTGAAGGATTTGCCGCTAGCAGATCCACAGTTTAATATATCACAAAATATAGACCTGCTATTGCACAGTGATGTCTATGCGGAAGTTATTAGAAAAGGTCTTATAAGGGGCTCTTTGAGGTCACCAATTGCACAAGAAACAACCTTGGGATGGATCATATCAGGGAGTGTCTTAACACTCCCTGATATGATCCATAACAAATGACCAATGAACTGAAATGAACTGTTTTAATGTAACGAAGCGTAATCTTGAGGGTAACTCAGTACTCTCAACAATCCATAATATCAAGAATACGGATAATACAGATTTATCAAAGTTCTGGGAAATAGAAGACATCAGTAGTACTTCGAGTGATTTGACTGAAGACGAGAAGTACTGCGAGGATTTATATGAACAGACAACGAAACGATTGGAAAATGGAAGGTACGAGGTCGCTCTACCGATGAAACCAGCTTATCAGGAATATTTGGGACCATCAAAGGCAAAAGCTGTTGCTCAATTTAGACAGCTTGAAAATAAACTTACTAAAACTCAGCGTTTTCAGAAGGTTATAAACAATTCATGCGTGAATACATCACTTTAAATCACATGCGTCCGGCAGAACTATCGGACCATCAACAGCATTTTTTACCGCATCACGGAGTAGTAAAAATTGATTCGCAAGAGCCAACAAAACTAAAAATCCGTGTGGTATTCAACGCATCATCAAAAACTGCAAACTCAGGTAAAAGTCTTAATGAGTTAATGTATCGCGGAGCTAACCTTCAGCAAGATCTTCAAGCTCTAATTCTGAAATGGAGAAAACATAAATTTGTATTTACAGCCAACATCGGGAAAAAGTTCCGTCAAATCCTTATCAGAAATGTCGATCAGCATTTACAAATGGTGGTATGGCGAGAATCGCCGTGTAACCCTCTACAAGAGTACCAATTATCAACTCTTACATACGGGATGAAGGCCAGTCCATTTTCGGCTATAAGGACTTTACAGATGCTAGCCAAGGATGAAGCCAAGAACTTCCCACTTGCAGCGGAATCCATTAAATCTTCGTTGTATATGGATGACTTGCTAACAGGACATAATATATTAGAAAAGGCTAAAGAATTACAACAAGAGTTAGTACAAATATTCAAATCAGCGCAGATGAATCTACAAAAGTGGAGTAGTAATAACCCGCAGTTATTAAGCAACCTAAAACCTGATCAACTCAATGACAACTTTGAATTAAGTGTGCGGAATCACGAAAGACACTCGGACTAAAGTGGGAACCCACAACTGATTGTTTCACCTATCAGAATCAAATCACAGCTGACAGTGATAAACAAATAACGAGACGGCAGTTGTTATCAGAGATATCGAAGTTATTCGATCCAGTAGGCTGGTTATCTCCTTTATCAATCAGAGCAAAGCTACTTTTTCAAAGGTCATGAAGCAAAGACATGTCATGGGATGACATAGTATCAGAAGACATTCAGAAAGATTGGGTTAAACTTAGCACCGACCTGAAGGAGATCGGTGACATTAAAATACCAAGACACATCGGTGATACCGATAAGAAATGTCACCTACATGCATTTAGTGACGCTAGCGAAAATTCCTTTGCGTGCGTCTTGTACATGGTAACAAGCAATAAAGGTGAATTTACATCAAAGCTCATAGCAGCAAAAACAAGATTGGCTCCATTGGGTAAAACGGTATCCCTGGCCAGAAAAGAACTCTGTGGAGCTCTCCTGCTTTCTCAACTTATGAAGAAGGTTTTAGAATCATTTCACGGGATAGATATCAAAATACATGCATGGACAGACTCAATGATCGTTTTAGGTTGGCTCAACGGAAACATATCTCGCTGGAAGCAGTTTGTTGCAAACCGAGTGCAGCAAATAAATGACGTCATTCCCGCCTCGTGTTGGGGGCACGTCATTAGCGAAGAGAATAGCGCAGATTGTGCGACACGTGGTTTGACAAAGAAACAAATAATAGAGCACAAGTTATGGTGGGAGGGGCCTAAATTGTTAACTTCATTCAAATCAAGCGACAAGAATATCACCTATGAAAGTCCGGAATTAGAAGTGAAAAAGGCATGTGTACACGCCACTTTACAAATAAACAAAACGTCACTTGTTAGCGAACTACTTATGCAATATAGCTCGCTCACACGTGCTACAAGGATACTCGGCTGGGTGTTACGTTTCATCAGCTGTGCACGCGATAAGCAGGGTGCATCGAGAAGCGAAACGCTGACGTCACCGGAACTAAATGAGTCTTACAATATAATTATTAAGGAATGTCAGCAACAGGACTTTAAGGACGATTTAGACCACATCAAAAAACAAGGACATGTCAGTCCCAAGAGCAAAATCGCATCATTGGATCCGTACATGGACAAACGGGGTTTGCTAAGAGTCGGTGGAAGATTGAGACACGCAGATATCTCAAACTCAGAGATTTCTCTGAGTTTGAGATATCTGCGTGTCTCAATCCTATCATCTTGTCAGCCCACGTACGGCTCACAGACCTTGTTATTAATCAAGCACATATGAGGACACTCCACGGTGGAGCTCGGTTAACACTCTCATATCTCAGATACAAATTCTAGATTATTAGTGGAATGCGCACTGTAAAACGACAGCTGAAGCGGTGTGTCCGCTGTCGAAGATTCAGTAGCTAAAGCATGCAAAATATAATGGGGGACCTCCCACAACCAAGAGTTACCCCCTCTCGCCCCTTCACATTTACCGGGAATCTATCACGGGGTTCGTGGAATTGAAAATCAATAAAGGGCGAGGAGTCAGAACATGCAAGGGATAAGTAGCAGTATTTGTTTGCCTATCAACTAAGGCAGTTCACTTGGAGTTGGTGTCGGATTTAAGCACACCAACTTTTTTAGCAGCATTCAAACGATTTTGTGCACGTAGGTCAATACCACGCGCATGTTACAGTGACAATGGCACCAACTTTTGTGGTGGAAACCGTCTTCTGCAACAAGAATACAAGGAAATTGTGCAGACTATGAATACTGAATTCTTCAATGACATCCAAGAGTATCATATCGAATGGGATTTCAACGGTCCATTATGTCCCAGCGCAGCTGGCTTGGTCGAAGCAGCTGTAAAAGGAATGAAATATCACTTGAAGAGGGTATTGGGTGATCAGAAACTAACATACGAGGAGTTTTCTACCCTACTTCATCAAATTGAGGCATGCATGAACTCCAGGCCACTTTGTCAACTCACAGAGATAGCCGAAGACAATGCTGACAGCTATCTATCACCAGGACACTTTCTAGTCGGTGGTCCACTGATTACTAGGCCACAAATAGATTCTGAATCACTCACTTTATCAGGACGTTGGCAACAAGTTCAGGAAATGAATAAAAACTTTTGGAAGAAATGGTCGTCTGAATATCTACAACAACTTCAGTCTAGGTCTAAGTGGAGGACTCAGAAGAAAAATTTGGAAGTCAACGATATAGTCATCGTTAAAGAGGACAACTTGCCACCGGGAAAATGGGCACTAGGCAAGGTCCAAGACACTTTCCCTGGACAAGACGGAATTGTGCGCGTCGTATCCTTAAAGACAAGAAACAACATCCTAAAACGACCAGTCTCCAAATTGATCCTCCTACCCGTCCGAGAAGATCATAATAATGTTAATCAGCATGCAGCAGATCAATCTGATAATCCAGGTCCTTCAGCATCACATCAAAATACGACCACCTTACCGCGAAGACCGAGATTAGGAGTTTTTAACGTCAGAAACATCAAGAATTTTTTCATGATTATCATGATGATGACTCAGTTCACAAAACACTGATCACTTGCATTACAATAAAACAGTTATCAACAAATCGCAAGGTCTATTTTTCGACAAGGTAGCTGACCTCTATTACGTCAAGGATAATTGGAAACTCGTTGTGTAATACAACTTGTCGACATATTGGCAAGGAATGACAGCTATCGAAAGCTATGTTGACCATCTCCAAAACATATCATCGAAACAAATCCCGCATATTAAAAGTATCACGTTGCAACTAAGACAAGAACTGAATGAAATTGAGCATTACAACACTCTGCTAAAAGGACATAAATCAAAAAGACAAAAGAGAGGATTTATCAACGGAGTAGGTAACATTGCAAATTCGTTATTTGGAATATTAGACAGCAGTTTGCAGAGAACTACAAGGAAGATATACAAAAAATAGAGCAGAATGAAAATCATCTACAAGAATTATTACGAAATCAAACGTCAATCATTGAATCACAATACAATATTTTGAAAAGACACGAAGACATAATGACTAAGCAATTTCAGTTTATGAATGAGCAGTTAAGAAATGTATCTATGATAATTAATCGTGTGCAAATTGACAATGAAAACTCGTTGTATATCACATCATCGGCGCTAGCTGCCAGTATCATTATATCTAACCTGCGACACATACAACAAACTCTAATGGATACTATCACATACTATACCCATACACACTGACATTACGAAGCTATACAAATTACTCAAAGTGTCAGCGAAGGTAATCAAGGATTATCTTATCATCGAGGTCAAGATTCCACTTCTTAGCAATGATGTATTCGAACTTAGCAAAATAATATCTCTACCACAACCGAAGGACAAAAAAACTTATCATATAATGCCTACTAAACCATGCTTCATTGATGACCAAAAACGACCTAATAACATGCACCCATATCTCCTACAACAAAATATTATGCCAATTAGACATACTATTATACAATATAAAAATAAAACAATCATTGTGTGACATTCAATTAGTAGACGCCGCCGCTGATAAAGCTTGCCCTACAACCATAACAACCTGCCGGGATCAATGGATCAAATTACATTCCGACAACTAGTGGCTATACGCGTGCTGTGCAGAATGCCACGTCCGCATTCATTGTCCAGCTGGGCTCAACAATGTAAATAGAGAGACATTGCACTTTGAAATAACATGAAACAAGAAATGCTGCGCCATGATTAAAAGGATTTGTTTAGGTGTAAAGTTTAAGAATAATACCCATCGCGTTAATTATTATTATTACCTCGTAATTAATATTTCCTCATCCTTTATTAAGCTATCTCTAAATTTTGATCTTAAATCTGTGCGTCGTTTATGAACAAGTAATGATGAACAAGTAAAAATCATACACTTAATTAAATGTGTGCGTTATATAATATAAGTATCGTAACAAAGATGGCACTAAAGCTAAATATACATTTCTGGAGCTCTCTAAAATGAAACAAATTCTGAGCCCGTTTTCCCCAGAAAGTCATTATGTAACCTAAATTGCGACGGAAATAAGCGGAATTACGTCACAAATTCCGAGTAACTAAATAAAGCTTAACGAAGCTGGACAGCCTTCCTGAGATCGTAATACAGTGTTTAGTAGCTTATAGAGTTTTTTCTCACACTTGCTCAGAAAACGCTTTATTATTTAATGAAAACAATAGGTAAATGTACTATTTTCAGTACGCAGCAATATAGCACGTCAGCAATTCCGAACACGACAATAATAGATAATGCTGGATAGTTCATTTTTATTTTAACACTTCACGTCCCAGAGACGTAAAAATACGTCAGTTTCATTCATATATCTTTTGTTTTAATTATAACTGTAAAGGAAGGATTAAGAAATATTGAGGCCACTATTAAGAAGTGTATATACCACAAACACAGGTATGACCATGGTGAATGAGTTCGTTTAATGCTTCCTCGTAAAATGGAGCAAAGTCTCTACATAACCCTTTGTGTCCCAGACACCTATATATACGTCAGTTTCATTCATAAATCTTTTGTTTTAATTATCACGGTATAGGAAGGATTAATGGCAATTAAAACGGCCTCGCTTATTAACGATTCACTTGGAAGAAATACTTGCCTTTGCCTTGTACTTCCAATGTTTCTAGGCCATCAATTGCCTTATAGTAGGCTCTGTGGCGAGCCGTCGGTGAGTGGCGTGGCGACACCGTGGAACCTGGTTCTCCCTGGGGCTAAATGAGAACCCTGACTCTTGGCTTGCCTTAATTGGCTATCCGAGACACTCCAAGGGTGAAAGTGTTAAAGGGTATAACTTTAGAAGTAGCGCTTTTGTGAAACCGCAGCACACCTGTTGACACTCTTTAGCAGTCACCACCTGCCTAAATATTTAAAATCAGACTGAAATAGGCAGGTGATGTGGTCTCGTTTATAACTGTCTATCTCTTTTATCACTTCTAAGTTCATGTCAATAGTTTTATGTATATATATTAACCATCTTACCCATTTTTGTATAGTTATATATTGATATACCAACTACCTACTACATTGTTTTATACCAAACATGCCTCAAGTATTGGCTACAGCCCCATACGACGGATGAAATCTGCCACACAGCCTAGTGTTTGCCAGGAACTGTCTGTTGGCTGACTATTTTAACACCAATCTGGCTCAGTTTATTTAACAGTTCCTTATTTTGTTTCATAAATTTCTTTGTCATAATTTAAGGTGGCATACATTCACTTATCCTTATAATAGTTACACACAATATTCTTTTGGCATTACTATTTTGGCACAATTTTAAAAGCATAACTACTTTAGGCATTATATTGATATTTCGAAAGCCTAAATTTACTTACGCATAATGATATTTAAGCATAATAAGGGAAAAATAAAGTTTTGCTAATTTTGTGGGGTGTATCTCACAAAATTTGCCTGTCGAAGCAATCCTGCAAGTCCTGTCAAAGCAATGACTTGCCGATATTTATTTTTTTAAAGTAAGCAACTGTCGAAGTAATGAACTAGTCGAAATTCAGCGGACCTTCATGCCTAACTAAAATGCTTTATAACTTTATGCAAAACAAAATTAGGGCAAAAGCTATCAGCTTAAACTTTATTTATACTTGCTGAAATAGTATGCCGAAAAATAATTATGTCAAACGATGATTATGACAAAGAAAAAATGCGTAACTCGTTATGCCATATCAGTAAGGATAAAAACTTTATGTGAAAAAAGGATCCGTATTTAATAACCTAAGTAAAGCATTAACCAGCTTTGATAGCAACGCTTAGCATCCTCATCGTAAAATGTCAATAAGGAACTTTTAAGCAACATTGTGTACAAAAACTTGAACAAAATTGTACTACAATAACCGGCCATTAGAACGCGCCCCACGCACAATAATAATCACGTCAACATGTTGACAAGTAGACAGGATAATCAAATATTCAAACATAGATAACACAAATGAAAGTGTCTCCACGAAAATACGTTAAAATTGTATACAAGAGTCGCTTTTATAGTCATAAAAGTTTAGTACTTGTTTTGGATCATGACCGCTAACGTCGTCGAGACACCTATTGGTAAATCAAACCTACTCTATTTATTCTTAACGTTACATACAAAGGCTTTTATTTAGTTTCATGACTATTTTCATTATATGTATCTTATGTCTCTATCTATCTTATTATAACAGAGAAAGTAAAATACAAAATTATTTCTTATATTAAAATGCACAACTTTTGTAACATGTGTATTATATTCGAAACGTTAGTATTTTTAAGTTATTAGTGTTCCGTGCACAGTTATATATACTAGTAGCGTTTTGCCGAGTGAAGGGCTCTGAGCTTGAAAAACAATATTATTTAATTATTAAAAATTACATTGTTATGTTTGTAATTTTGTAATGTATATAATAATCAAAATATCATACGCCCTCAGCCAAAGTTATGAACGCTGCTAAGATTTAAATAACCTTATTCAAAGTTAAGTAGACTTTATAACTAAGGCCCTTTAAGTTTACTAGGTACTTTAGTTTGTAACTACAAACTAAACTAAATAATGGAAGAATAATTTAATGTTTTGAAAAATATCCCGAATTCTATCTACTTTTCAGTGAGTCCAACATCAATTTACTTTTTAGGGCAATCTATCTTAGCCTTTTTGTCCCATAGACTAAATATCAAATAACATTTATGTTTCCATTATTTGAAATTAACATTAATGATGTATTACATACTTGTGTTCATTCGTATTTCAGAGATTTCTAAGGAGCTTGAAATCTTCAACTTTAGAGCATTGCTGTCGAAAAACTCTCGTCCGAAACAGAAGTGAGTTTTGCGGATTATTTTGAAAGTTTATGTTCTTTTCATAACATTTCGGATTAAAGTTTCCGCCAGTGACGAAATTTAGTGCCTCTGATGTTTTTTATTCATTGGCTTGACAATGATTTCATTGGATTGATAATGCTGTTGCTAGGTCTATTATATTGCAGAACTTATATCCGTTATATTCTGAATGGCTCTGTCCTATTGTTGGACACATAATCTGGTTGAGTTTTAGTCTAGTTCATACAGTGATTCATTTGCTCAAGTGCCTGGCTGGAGTCTAGAGGCATAACTCTACCTCAAAGGTCTCAAGTAAATCACCGATTGACTGTTTAGGTATTATATATAATAAACTATCGGAATTGTTTCAAAACTAATAGGAGGTTATTTAAAAATAGGTTATAAAACTGACGATTAATACCAGCTGGTATCGTCATCAGGTGGTCGTCATCTTACTTGAACATTATTCTGGAACAAAAAGTAGCACCAATGTGTTATTCAAGTAATTATTCGTTTACCAATCTTTTTTTTAAAGTGACGAGATGGGCAAGCCTTACCCTAATGGTAAAAGTCAGATTCCCGCCTGCCCAAAATAGTTACAGTTCAATCCGTAAATATAAAATTTAAAGTTCTGCACCCCAAATTAAAGCTGCTTTTAAGCCGCGTTTTGACGATAAGAGTTGACTGACGTAGTGTACTCTGACGGCCACACTGTTGGTACTTGTATCGTGGGAACCAGGTATCCAAGTGCACTCAGACAACGTGAAAAAGCATCTCTCAGGTCATCATAGGGGTGGCCATTAATGGTCATAGCTTCTTGATTCCATCTTCGCTTTTCATCTGGCGAGAGAGATTCACTTTGTTGAACCAATATAAATAAAGCCATAACCTAACTTTTATCATTGCGAAAAGTTTGTAATAATGATATATTGTACTGTTGTATGTGTAATTTTTTAATGGGGTTGTGTGTTATATACTTTAAAAAATGGCTGATAGGCTTGAAAACGGTCCTTTTTTAATTACTGAAATCCGCTTTTCAAATCATTTATCAATAAATCTGCATTAACTTGAATGCCCAGCAGTGACAGTTCGTGATGTGTTATGATACAAAAACTTATAATTTTTTTGCAGGTTTCTTGCCCCCTACCAAATTCTAGGATATATACGAGTAAACTATTCACGTGTAAACTACTATCATACTCGTAGTACACTAGGATGTAGGCTACTCTGTAAATGCACAGTTTTACAAGACACCTGTTATCGTTACCACGAATCTTTAATAGTAGTTTAATGCCCAGTAATTTCACATCGCGCTGCGACATTTGAAAGCTGCCATTCAACCTTAACCCCTTAGTACTTTTACATTTAATGTGGACATGTAGCAAAATTGGTCCCGTAGTTTTGGCAAGGAAGAGTACCAATCAGACAATTTTCTTTGCCCTTAATTGTGCGTTAATATCACGCACAATTAAGTGCAAAGAAAAAGAAAATTTGTGTCAAATCAAATAAAATTTCAGGAAGGATGACATTATTACAGTTATTAATAAAGGAAATATTACAAGATGGGCTTTGAGAAACAACAGTAAGTACTATCCATTTTTTTTTTGTTTCTAGTATATAATGCAATGCGTATTATTCTTTAAAACAATACGTACTATCTGCTTAATTGCTATGTTTTAAGTTCAGTGTACATTGAACTCAAAATACATTGACATCATTTCAACGCTATCAGATAACGATATGTCATGGCAGCAACACAACGTGTATGCCTAATAAGCACGAACTTTGAGAAAGCTGTATTCGTCAATATATATCAATAATTTGTTGGCTACAAAAACAAAGCGTCAATTTACATCAAGTTTAAGCTGAGTTTATTACTGTTACGGCTTGGATGGGTAACCGTTTTCAGCTGAACGCTTTTAGGGAACATGAAACTGTTTGATCTCGATAGTTTGTCTAGCAATATTAGCTTTAAAAGACTCTTTATCCCCTGTATAGTTCATAGTTTGACATTTTGTATATTAGCTAATTAAAATGAAAGTTTTTCAAATTGTATTCTTAGCTTTAGTTCCTTCACTTTCACGTTACTATACGAAATCCATATGATGAAGAACCAAGATGATGTGAAGAACTACGATAAGAAGACAAACGTCTTTTCATTCTGGTTCTTGCAAAAGGTCCTACTTGAGGCAGCTTTTTTTAATGCAATAACACATTTTTGAGATTATATTTATAGAGAGATTGGGAATACAAATTTTAATCTTCACTGCAATGTTTAACGACTACACAGAATTATTAAACGATTAAATAAGCAGTAAATATCAGTTATTTATTTTTGAAACACCGTCGCTATTTAGATTAGTAATGGCAAAACATGTTTTAGAAGTTTCACCAGACAAAAATTCAGCAAAGAAGAGTGATGTACCCAAAACTCAATTGGCGGCCTTTCAGGCAGCAATGAAACTGCTTTTTATTTTGGGACAATCGATCGCGCTGAACCCAGTCCGGGGGATTTTAGAGAGAGACGTAGAAAAAATAAGGTAAGTTATTAATATCTTTCAAAATCTTTATTTTATTTTACAACGCGACGGGATACATATTGTTCACCTTTGTCTCCTCACGATACGTAGGTTGTTACCCTTAGCTTCTGGTCTAACTAGTTTTTAAAGAAGAATAATTTTGGGATAATTCAAAGGTCAGGTTCAGTTTAGGCGGTTAGTTCAACTCTTATACGAATCTTGAAAATTTTCATTTCGTGATTCGGAAACATTCACATTATTAACAGGATGGTTGGGTACTACCCTGTATATTTTGTATGAGCTTAAAACAAACTTCTATCGTGAGGATGATCTTCATCTGTCGAACATCTGGAATCTAGTGTTACGTTTGTGTCAAAACAAAAACATTTCTAGTCCCGGAGTTGGAGCTGATACAGTTAGTGCTGTGTGTTGTTATAAGACACAATGACAGTTCCAATAAAAGTAGTTGTGTCTTGCGTAATAAGTAAGTACGGAAGAGGGTAGACCGCTTCGTCTGCTCGTAAACATCACCCTCACCCGCTCGAAATTATTTAGTTCATACGTGATTATGGCGCTTGCATCAGTGCCAAATATCGGAAAAAATAACTCAAACAAAACATGGTCTTAAACATCACATATTTATTTCTCTTATATAATGAAAATATTTTTAATGTTTTGACCATACTAGTTATATATATATAACTAGTATGGTCAAAACATTAAAAATACGATATATATATATATATATATATATATATATATATATATATATATCTTTACATAGTTATATACAATATAACTATGTTTAATACAAACTACCAAATCATGCGGTCGAATACAATAGTATATAGTAGTCAAACGCTTGATTTAGTTAGATATAAAAAATTAAACGTTTAACGGGATTGTCGATCCGTGGCAACATTTTCCAGTAAGAAATTAAATTGTGAGACTTTACTTATTCCCTGCGTGATTATAGTAGTCACAAACATAATATAGTAATCAAAGAAACAGTAGTCACCCACAAAGATGAAACACAAGAAGCTCTCCAACTCGTGCAACAGTTTAACAAATCAAAATTGTAATACACTTTTTACTTTAATCATTGTCCGTTACTAATTGCAGGCTTTTATCTGTTAAATTGTATTTACTACTTGATTACAGATTTACAATATGTTACTGGAGATTTCTACATTGCTTAATCGTAGGATTCGCGCAAACCATATCTTCAATTTTATGTTTATATTTTCTCAAAGGGAATCCTCTTACAATCGAAGCATTAGGTTAGTACTGTTTGGTAAGATATTAATACAATAGACAATAATATTGTTCCAGTTTAGTATATACATCCAGTTCCAGTTAAGAAAAGTGTTTGGGTTTATTCTCAGATTCGCACAGATACATATCGAATGATATCACTGACCGTGGTAGCATGTTAAAAATACCCTCGTCCACCCTGCCATATTAAGTTTAATGAGTCCATTCACCTAGTAATAACACTTGTTACAGTGCTCTTAACTACACAGTAATGCTAATCTAGTGCTTGGCACCACAGCACATAACATTATTTAGAAAATAAAGTCTTCTTTATTGTAAATACGCAGTACAGCGCAGTGCATCTGCTCCTGCCGGCCAAATTAAAACGGCCGTACAGAAAGCTACAGGACTTTATGTGACTTAATAATGTTACAGGTTACTTCGCTTTCTGCACGTCCACATGCATGTCGACGTTTCTGTTTATCCGCATTGGAACTAAATGGTCTAAACTGATGAACGATGTATCGAAATGTAACCTGGCTGAGTACATTGACCCTCGGGTCAAAACCAAGTGTTATATTGTTTGTGTCGTTACCATTGCATTAGCTATAAGTAAGTTAATTTTATTACTATTTTATAAATTTTCGAGATTGTTAAAGTTAACAATTGAAAATCTAAAGTAATAGGCTAAATACGATTCAATACTATTTATTCTAATATCGAATATTCAAACACCGATTAGTGGTTATGATACCAGGCAGTTGTGACAACGTGATAAGCATTTTGACAGTCAAGTTAAAAATATTTCTGATTCTTTTCTCGTCAAAATATTGTTTGGTTTTAAAACAGAAGGAAAACAAAACAGAGATGTCCTTTTCACGCTGACAATCAATATAGCGAAGCGTCTCTGCTTTAACTAGCCAAATTGACTTTCATCTGTCCGTATATTTGTTAGGGTGTTCGTTGGTCTCCCTGTACAGTAGGGCTATTATGTATTTCGGTTGCTAACAAATGTTGATTGAAATCTTGAAAAATGGCGGCCCTATGTCAGTTTTGGCAACTCCAGTAACCAAAAATGTTAGTAAGTTGATGACTGGAGCTGGCAAAAGTGACATAGAGCGGCCATTTTTTCAGATACCAATCCACATTTGTTAGCAACCGAGATACATAATAGCCCAGCAGGTCACATTTTTCAACCAATCTTGACGAAACTTGGTATTTTTTATTTTATTTTATATGGAAAACAAACAGTGTACAAAACTAACAAAATAACCATATAAAAGACGAATTACCATTAACATGTTTTCGCATATACGAATAAGAAAAGTACTTGTTTGTCTAAATTACTTATAAAAGAAGTATATACTATAAGTATAGTTATGAAACTAAACACGTATAACGAAAAATAAACATTATAAGTCTTTAGAATGATTAACAGTCAATAACTTGATTCAAACCAGGAGTCAGAAAGGACGCGCTTAAAATCGGAAGGTTTTAAGTCGAATAAGTCCAATTCGGGAAAGTCAACCAGTTTATTGTAGCTCGCTGCTGATCTATTGAAATATGATTTTTTTCAATACTTTGTGGCACTATGCGGAATGTATGTTTTATTATTTAATTGATTTAATTTGGCGTCAGCGATTTTTAATTGGGGGCGTACTTTTCCTTAAAAAGAGGCAAGTTTGCTGCAGCGCTATTTACCGACCGGTTTTGGTTAAGTTTGGTACTTTCATTAGATACCTGACTTTAAAGAAGAATTTCGAATATGAACATAATTGGTCAAGTGGTTTCTGTGATTGTAAAGTACTACGAAAAATTGCCGCTGATAAGACTATGTGCTTGCGAAGTCTACTGTTCGCAGAACTACTAGTATATAATGGTAGGCCATACAACACGCACATTTGAAATAAGCAATGAAGCTATTGAGGTATAATAAGCAATTGTGAATACACGAGGTGTGGTGCGTCAGCGCCCCTATTTGAGGAATAATTAGGTGTCGCCCGGTTAGACCTACATGTGGAAAAGTCCTTTATAGTCCGCAAATAAGCAGTTCATTGAGAAAACGCATTTGACGATAGTCCTCGCAAACATACTTGATTACACAGAATCAGTTGTACCTTCTATTAAATTCTAATTGAAGTTAGATCTCACCTTAGTTGACATCATGGTAAGATCCAACATGAACAATATTAGAACAACCAACAACTTCTACTAACAATATATTCTTATTTCCAGTTGAACATTTTTTGTCTGAAAATGTGAGGATTACGCATATAATTGAATGTCGTTTTGGTGTTGATATGTACGAAAAGTACCTTAAAAATCAGTTTCCATGGTTCTTTTACCTCGACGTTCCTGTTAGTATCCCAATTGGAATTATTCTTCAGGTAATCATTATAACTTTCTATGAAAATTTTAGAGCGTAAAATGTTATTCTCGAATGGGATTCGAAACCGCGTCTCCTAGTTTGAAGACACGGTTTCAATGGCCATGGCATGTCATTGCCACTAGGCTACTGATGCACCAGTCCAAAAATCGCCTCCGTCCACTTCGATCCACAGCTCGGCTCTACATGTGGATGCGCGGATACCTTTATCTCCTCTTAAATCCACAATTGAGGGGATCCAATAATAATAATATTTTTCTATGCGACATGATTCTACAATCCGCTATCAAGGCCATTTCAGGTCCTTTCTTCTTTTTCTCTAAAATATTATTCTGAATACCCCCAGCTGAAAAATATTTTTAACTATTAACCAGTGTACAAGCATGGCAATGACGGGATCTTAATTTGAGATAGGTAATTTTGTAGCAGTAGTATAAAAAGATAGGTTCATATTATTTTTAAAACAGATTTGTGATTGGTATTATTAGTATTATCCACCTGTGGATTTAGTAGAAAAAAGAAGTACTCACAGATCCACCTGTGTATTTTTGAGGAAAAAAAGT
This sequence comes from Selenia dentaria, assembly GCA_917880725.1. Taxonomy (NCBI): domain Eukaryota; kingdom Metazoa; phylum Arthropoda; class Insecta; order Lepidoptera; family Geometridae; genus Selenia; species Selenia dentaria. The sequence goes on from OU862879.1 coordinate 32,164,490, forward strand.
ATCCACGGATCCACCTGTGGATTAAAGAGGAGATATAAGCATCCGCAGATCCACATGTGGAGCCAAGCTGTGGATCCAAGTGGACGGAGGGCTAAAATCCAAATAGTCTTGAGTTTTTTAACCGCCGTATAAAGACGCAATGTTTCTCCAAAATTTTATAAGTTTGGCTTTACTAAACAGATGTTAGTGATGTTAAGGATCTTAAGGTACAAAATTTATTGTTAAGTATCTATGACAAATTATTTTAATGACGTAATTCGTCATCGGTCTCTGCTGGCGAACATTCACAACTTGAATATGAAAATGTCCAACTTTGTCACGTGCAGTCACCATGACGCGTCGTCGTGCTGGCTGTGCATTTATTATGCGCTTTTATTATCATCATCTAAGTCGTACTACTACTGAACATATGCCTCCCCCATAAATTTACAAAAGGAGAGGAAGAATGGAAAAGGCCTGCATCAAACGTCGCCCTGCGACCTTTATCAGATCGTTTGTCAACCTTGTCGGTGGATGACCTACGCTGCGCTGCTTTGGTGAATTGTGGAAAGTAAAATTTTAAGTTTTCCAGGTAATAAATGTGACTTCCACAATAACCTGGAGCTACGTGGATTTATACATCGTATGCATGAGCATTTATTTGGTATCGATTTTGGATCGAATCAACATAAAAATTATTGCGGCAAGCCAAAAGGTAATGTTCTATTTTTCACCTAGCTTCTTTGTGTCTTGTATAGTAAATATGTTAAAATACTCTGATTCTATACAAAATAGCTGCACCTTGTGGCTAATGGCCTATGTGTGGCCAATACATTTTATTGTAACATTTTTGCATAAGAACAAATATTTCACGGTGGTATTATATCGGTAGGGCTATTTTTTATTTCAGCTGCTAACAAATGTTGATTGAAATCGAAAAATAATGGCGGCTTTATGTCACTTTTGTCAGTTCCAGTCATTTTTGCTTACTGTAGTCGTCAAAAGTGACAAAGAGCAGTCATTTTTCGAAATCTCTATCAACATTTGTTAGCAACTGAGTTACGTAATAGCCTTGCAGGTCATCATCTATCAAAATTAGAAATGTCAAAACGATAAAGTAGTTTTGATGCGAAAGAGTTACATAATATATAGATATATACACTATGTCTAGATAGACATACTAAGTCGTTTTCTGAGGGCTTTTCATATTGTATTTATTTTTATTCAATTTATTGCAATTATTTAACGTTCTTTTACAAATCTCTTTGCTACCTTGAAGTAAAGAATACATTAGGTAAAGTTAAGATCATTAAATATCCTAAATATGTATCTGAGGTACACCAACACCTACTTTTAGTTGCCACTAACATTGATGATTAGATCCCTGCCTAAAATTAGTAACATGGCATATTTAATTGTTTTTCTGCAATGCCGTAGTATTTAAGCTTGCATTTCCGCTGAAGGAAATATTGCGAGGATATCTGTAGCACTTACAGTTTTTATAAAATGGTCCAGGACGTGAGGTTGAAAATGGCCGCTAATCGTATATTGTGGCATTTTCCTGCAGCTGTCCGAGCCAGTTGTCATCCCAGTACTAGCATGCTACTAGCTTACACACCATAGAGTGATACAGTGGTCAAAGGGCTATCCAATCTATTCATTACAAAAATGCACCCTGCAAGCGTATGAGCATTTTTATTTAATATCAAAACCGTCATTACTCACGTAATTAGCCGACGTTATCGACCTAGGTTTCGGGCATGTCCTATGCCCATCCACAGGGAGTTTACGCTGCAAGATCGCGGCGACCACTGATAACGTCAGCTAATTACGTGAGTAAAGTCGGTTTTAATATTAAATAAATATGTGTCAAACTCACGAGAATTTTCAAACTAAAATACGAATAAGCATTGTTTATTTCTTCCAATGATAATAATTGAACTCTACTTTTAGAGGCAGTATACATTTAATTAGAGCTTCATTGATCAATCGGCCCAACTTTCCCAGACATAAATAATTTCAATTGTTTCTGGTTAAGTTGGGCCGCTATGGCGCTGACGGCCTCAATCTGATAAAACTTATTTATATTTCAGCATTATCTCCCATCGTCATATTGGCGATCGTTGCGTGAAGATTACAATAGAGCTACGCAGTTAGTTCGATCATTTGACGATGCTTTCAGCGGTATTGTATTTACGTGTTTTGCAAGCAATTTGTTCTTTATCTGTCTTCAACTATTCCATATTTTAATGTGAGTAAATCAAATTTTATTAAGCTATCAATAGCCACCGCCTGTGAATTTATTTAACCGCGTAAACGTAACTTATAGTATAGTTTACGAGATACAGTATAAACTGTTATTTATCTACGGCAATTTTGACACAGATAACTCGTAGTTTGTACGCGGAAGCGTGACGGGTTGCCGCTTACGATACGAATACTTTTACGCAAATTGTTTGTGCTATGGCCTCTGATGTAAGAACTATGGAAAAATGGCTGTCACCTTAGACAGTATAGTAATTATTTGCAAGTGTGTGTTTTTCCAATCGATAAACGAAAGCTTATCAAATATATGGTTGACATTCGTAATTGGTTGACATTTTCATGATTTTAGATTATGAATATTTTAACTATATAGTTTACATATTTCAGGCATGGTGTAAAGTTTAATCCAAATGAAGGGTGTCGTAGTAGTACAAATGGGTATGTATTATTATTTATTCTTTTTAAATTGTGTTTCACACTTTTTTTAGCGGACTAAACAAATTAGTCTTGTGCTTTACAAAGGCATAAGTAGGGCTGTGACCAACATGTAGAGGCTGGTTTGGTAAAAAAATATACGATAATTTATAAAAACGGAAACCATTTTGGATGAAAAGTATACATGTTAGATCTAATACAAAAATGGTTAAAAATGGTCGGCCTATTGACATGAACTATGATAAGGGAAACGGCTACGGGCGAGAATACGGCACCTGCCAATTTTTGTCTCATCACAAAATATTCAGGCAGGTTTTGACTTGCCATCCGTTAAACGGACTCCCGAAATAGCCGCCATTTTTGTGACAAAAGGGACAACGTTGGTGTGGATGACTAACGGGTGGTGGACATAGTTATCTAGTGTCAAGTAATACTACAACCACACATTCTTTAATAATTCATCGATATGCTCGTCGACGAGCTCACCGATGTCAAATACTTCGCCCTTGTACATAAGGTTGCTTTTGCAACGTTTCTTGTCATCTCTTAATTTGTTTCAAGGATGTTATCAAAGATGCAACTATGTTTGCGATTCAAGCGAGTAAACGTGAAACAAATGAAGAGATGACAAAGCAAAGGCGATATCTCATAAAGTGTTTGACTTCGGTAAACTCGTCGGCAAGCTCGTCGACGAATCATTACAGAATAGCAAGGCAGCTTGCAGACAGTTGGAACTACTGCGTCCGAAGAAGAAGTAAAAATTCCGAGTTATGAGTTACCAAAGTTTTTCTAATACTCAACCTAAGGGACCTAAGTGGGGCTGGAATGACGTGCGGAGCGATAGAGAGTGCATGCAGGGTATGGAGACGAAGGAGAATGAATAGGTGGCGTAGGGATTGCAGAGCGGCAACGAACTCAAAGAATAAGCACTATTGGAAATGCTTATTCTTGGAGCATCTAATCTTATACTATTATTTATTATTATTATAGGACTTTCCTAAATTATATTTAAATAAAATGTATTCGTTGAAGATAGCTTCCTTCTGGGATGAGCTTTCTTCGTCTTCCTATCTTACAGAAAACCATTATTCAAATTTTGGTTGACGGTGCGCTAAAGCGCCAACAAAATTTTTATGATACATCTTACTTCTTTTGTATTTCACGCAAACCTTTTTATTCTTAATTTTCTTCTCAATATATATGCATCAAAGGTCGCACGGCCAGACACAATAGAAATTTCATTGCTATAATGACATCGACCCTAGAAGGGATATATGTATCTATAAGTATTATTATTAACCGGCAAAACATTCACATTAAGCTCGTAAGCACTCGTGGCGTGCGTGGCGTAGTGGCGTAATGGCGTAGTGGCGCAATGGCGTAGTGGTATAATGGCGTAGTAGCGTATTGTCGTAATGGCATAGTGGCGTCTGCGCATTCGCTCTGAAGATGAGCATCGGACATGCTCAAAACCCGGGTCGACGTATTCGATCCTTAATGTGAGTGTTTTTCCGGTTAATAATAATAGTTAAATATGATTCAAACTTACGAGAATTTCAATATATTTATGTATATATAAATATAATTTACAAAATTTCAGACCGTTTAAAGGGCACGAGTATACACTGTACCTGTTGTTCTCCACGACATATTTATTCATAAAATCATTGACTATGTCCCTGATGGCCGCCAGTGTGAATACAGCCTCTATGGTACCAGCACCCGCGCTGTATAGCGTACCTGCTTCGGCCTATTGTGATGAGGTATAATATAGCATTTTTGTGCAGCTTTTGTGAATTTTCGTTGTATCATCGCAGCTAGTCGCTTTATTAAGTAACTTAGGTTCGACAAGCCATCTGCACATCACATCGACCCATAACTCCGACTTGACTGTCCTTGCGCCCACACGCACACACTAGGGTGCCTGTGTCGCGGGAGATATGAACACTCACAATGTCACATCACACCATCCAAGACCCAGCAGAAACATTTCTGTTCATCACACAAATATTTGCCTCGGCCAGGGATCGAACCTGATACCCCACGCTTCGAAAGCAGGGCAACTACAAACTGAGCTGACGGAGCCATTGTGTAAGAACAGAAAAAAGTGATTTCAATATAAGTACATACACAGTTTTTTTTATAGTGGTTCATCAAAGTGACACTCTCTCTCGCCTGATGGAAAGCGAAGATGGAATCAAGAAGCAATTACCATTAATGCAGCCGTAAGCTGCACTAATCGCCACCCCTGTGGTGACCTGAGAGATGATTTTTCACACCCCGCTTGAAAGACCCAGGGTCACAGCTGCAAGGAAATACGTACGCCGGCAAAGCATTCCACAATTTACTTACACGACAGAGCTAAGAACTGCCAAACTTTTTGGTTCGTGGTTAGAAGTTTTTAACAGTATATGGATGCAATGCTAGGCTGGAACGAGTTTTGGTGGTTATCAAAATTGTTGTCACAAGCACTTTCTGTTTACAATCAGATTTGGCTTACGCCCAGTTGAAATATTTTAACCATGTGTATAACCGTTATTGATCTTTTTCGCAGGTATCAAGGTTCATAACGCAAGTGAACGGGGATAACATAGCTCTCAGTGGCTTGCAATTTTTTTATGTAACGAGGGATCTTATTTTATCTGTAAGTTTCCACTTACTTTGACACCACCAGCCATTCCATTTAGGAATGTATATCTTTGTTCACCATAAACCCATTAGTGTTTAGTTACATAAATAGAATCATTTAAATTGTTAAACTGTTATTTAAATTGTTAGTTAGGTTTCTAAGATCAGATCCTTAGTGTCCTTAAAGTTTTAACTTACAATTATTTTATATATACTATATATTTAATATACATTAATTTAATTTGCTGGCCAATTAAAGAACATCAAAAGCTAAGTCATATACTTGTTTATACGTATAAGGTATACAGGAAAATTCAGTCAAATACAAATTATAAGCATATATGAAAGTATTAGAATGCAACAATTTGTAGTTACTAGAGAGATATTTATACAAGATGTTTATGTAGTATTTTGTGCAAATAAAGTAGTAAAATGCAAACATTCTACATTTATTCGTAGCACGAGATCAGCGAGTCCATACAGCGTGCTCCCTGGATAGTGTACTGTAGTGGGATATTTTAAAGTTTCTTCAGTTTAAAATAACCTAGAGTACGTACTCTACTACATATGTACAATATAGTAATATAGACGCAGTTTAGATAAGAGTTGATGTAGTTAGATGTTTGATACGTTTATTACTTACTGTATTTATACATAGTCGATATATTATATCATGTTATATTGTATTTTACAGATGGCTGGGATAATCGTTACTTACGAATTAGTTCTCTTACAATTCAGCGGTAACGGCGGAAATCAGCAGATAAATCAGAATGTAACATATTAATTTGGTTTTTTCTTAGAAACTTTGTTACTTTGATAATTGTGAAACAGCATAAATACAATTTAAGCTAATATGAATGTTAATAAACATGTTTTCTCCGCTTATTTTGACGTTTAGTGTTATGAGTTATTTTTCTTGTTTTTTTTTATTTGAGGCCTTTTAAGATTGGAGTGGTTACAAACTCGCAGAAATAATAAATACCATTTTTTTATTATATAATAAAAAATATAACTCTGCACGGTTTACTATATTTTTATTGGCATAGTATTTCATCACCAGGTATGATAAAATACTACGACATGAAATGCGGTAAGTTATTTTACAAAACAAATTCGAAATGATTTTCGCCATTGGAATATTATTATATTTTTACAATTTACATCAAGGTAAAAATTAGATAATGTTTATATAATTCATTACATATAGACAACTAATTTATATTTATATAAACGAGTGACTACAACAATGTAAAAAGAAAGATTCTTAAAAAAACCTTTCACATTTGAGGTTAAGGTTATAAGGTTAGTGTGTATGTATTTTTTAAGTGTATGTTAGCCTTTTTCTTCGCCATTTGTAGACCGATTCTCAAAATTCTTTTTTTTGTTTGGTAGAGTATACTTACGAGGTGGTCTTATTAAAATTTCATCCATATAGGTCAAGCAGTTTTTGAGTTACATTCTAAAAACTGTAAAGTGTTACGCCTATCTTGCTGATATCATCATTGACGGTGAATGTCAATCGATCTCGTAAGTAGCAATGTTCACTAAAACGCAGATTTTTTTTACCAAAAATTGAACCGACTTTAATTAAATACCAAAAAGTGTGAAATAATTTCTCAAAGTCGGTATCATGGAAAATTTACCAAAAAATGGTACCGACTTCAACATTATTCTTTCACACTTTTTGGTATGGTGTCGGTTCCATATTTTTTTAAATTGATTATTTCGAAACATGGAGAGCGACGAGTAATACAATGTGTTTTGTTAGCGTCACAAAAACACTAAATAGTACAAAAAAATACTTCACATACATATCGCCATAGCCGCCATGTCATACAAATCACCTAGTTATACACCAATAAATCCGGTTGGATTTATGGGTATACATACAATTTTCAATATTAATTTCAATGTTTTTGTTTGTATTTTGATTTGTCGTGATCCTTGACTTAAACCGACCACATTCGTTCATGGGTGAACTCAACGTTGACCAAAAGAAACCAAATCTACTGCACAATAAAACACGTCGTACTAGGAACAACTAAATTAAACATAACTCCAGTTCATGTTTATGTTTGAAAGCCTGAAGCTGCAGTGCGATTCTCTAAGAGTAAACATCATTGTGTCTTTGACAACATCCGTGAAACAAATGACGAGATGACAAGAAACGCTGGAAAAGCAACCTTGTGTATAAGAACGATATCTCATAAAGTGAGTGTTCGGGACGCCGGCGTCAATGACGTCTCGCTTAGCACTGCGGGCGGCAGCTCGTAGCACTCGTGATTATAAAGGTTGGTGCGGGGGGCGGGATACATTATGTTGCGTTGGCGCGTCTTGGTGAGAACCCTCAGCGTGATGGCTTGGCCATCAAGAAGTTCTGATATCAACCCGATTGAGCACGACTGGGATGAGCTGGGGAGGCTATTCAGATGCCGCTGACCTCCACCTACCAGGGCACTAAAACAGACTGATAGAAGAATAGAAGAATATTCCCCAATATCGGCTCTGAAACCTCGTGTTCAGTATACTAAATCGACTCGAAGCTGTAAGCAGAGCCTGAGGAGGCAATACCAGTTATTAAAAATAAATAATGTAAAACATAATTGTAAATTTTAATGTTAAGTGAGTTTTATGGCGCTTAGCTAAAAATTGCTATTTTTATTGTTTTATCTTTTTTTAAACTTAAAAATGTTCATAATGTATAATTTACGACACTTTCAAAGAAAGCCGATGAAAATTGCTATTAACCTTTTTTATTTTGAAACTCTAACTTCTATAGTTTAGAAAAAACATTAAAAGTTTGATACCAATTTTGCAATCTAGTGTATACTCGTATCATACATACACGAGGTTTTGTATGATTGAGCATAATAAAAGATTTGAACCGATGGACATTAAATGGGGCTCTAAACCTATCCAACAAAAATATAATCTCAATCATTCGGTACAAAATTAGGCGTACCTAAATTACCGTAACTACATTTGAAATTATTACCATGTATACTTACCTCTTTCTTTGGAAGTCTTTTAAAAATATCTATTTATTCCCAGTATGTTTATCGTTAACACGGTCGCAGTACTTCGAGCCGTTTCAAATGAATCCGTACCAAAAGGAATGCCAACATGTCTGCGCGGACCTCAGCCCGAACGACCTGGAACCCGTCTGTATGATGTTCAGCAGGTACAAGAAAGGATACCAATACTTTGTGAACTTGTGTCACGCTAGACGTGCGATTTGCAAGGAAAATCTTAGTAAGTACTTTGGTAGTTGTACTACGGCCAATATTATCCTGGTACCTCGCCGTCCGCGCTATTACCTGTGCCGCATAGACATAAATGCATCATAAATATCCGAAAACCAGCATTTCGGTTCATAGCAAAAAATATTTGCCACAGATATGATTCGAACCCGGGATCCGCGCTTCAAAGGTAAGGTCACTACCAACTAACGGAGTCGTCAATTTATGCACCCTATAGTTTCATTTATATAGTGTTTATAGTGGTAGGGTACTTAGTGGTTAGCTTTCAGGTTTGACAATCTGGCGCTGAGCAGCCTTAGTCTTAGTGTAGCAGTCAAATGCTTAGTCTTAGTGTTAGGTTACATTGAACTCCGACAGCAGTCCTTGAGAGCCAGTCACTACTCTAGGTCTAGTGTGATACAACCTTCGACCGCATCATCACTTACCATCAACTGGCATAGTCAACCAACACTAACATTATCAAGTAAATATGATCTAGGCCTGTGTTGTAGAAGCGTTTGGTTGGTACTATCTGTATTATAAATATATAAAAATGAACCCTTATTTCTCCTGGCCTCGCTATAACTTGAGAAAAATAGAACAATCTCCTTTATTTCTTTTTGTTGTGCTAATTATTGTTAGGAGAAGGTACTTATAAAAGAAAATCAAGAGAAGATGGGAGGTTATGGCGGGCCCGAAAGCTGAGCCTGCTACGCGAACGAAGCCGCGGGCAGTCGCTAGTAGATGTTTAAATTTACAAAAAAACTGTACACATACAAAGAACATTCTTTAGCCCTTTTGCTAGTATTGCCTGTGTTAAGAGGACTAGTCTCTGCTTTTAACCTTAACATTCATCAAAATACAATAAACAATTATTAAACTAACCTGTTGACAGATCAAATCAATAATCCACACTAATTTTGTACATTGGAAAGTAGCTGTCTATCTCTTTGTCTTTTGCCTTTCAACAACTAAAAGGTATACGTTAAATTAACTAATATTTTTTAATGAAAATCAGTGACGATACCAGCAAGTTGCTCGCTTGATGTTAATCATGACGCTTGCCCACAGCAGATTCATAACCCTGCATGGCAATGCTCTGTGTTCATCACCCTGAGATAAAACATGTCGAATCTCATGCCATGTAATTTCGCTAGAAACGTTGCCTTTTAGACAGAAACACAGTTTGAACACTACTACCTCACAGTTGAATAGCTAGGAAAGGTGTTTTACTTCCCCAGATGGGCTCTGCCAAATTCCCACCACTAGTCACTACAAAGAATAAATACCCAATTACACTCTACGTAAAGTATTTTAAACTAATGCACAATTTGGTATACAATTATCTTATATTCCGGTCATAAAGGTGTTAATATATCTGATCGACGTGTGCCTTTTCTCTCGATAATTTACAATAGTTGACACACTTTGATAGCACAGACTGGAATCAATTTCATGATACTCAATATCATTTTATAGATGTTGGGAAGAATAGCATTTTATTTCAATGATCATATTGAAAGATTTGATAATAAAGGAAAGGTACCAGTAGCCTAAAGTACTTTCCAAGTCCAAGACATAGTCTATTTGTATTGAAAAAATATCGAGTTAACGAGAGCTTTCCTTGAAGCACTTTACTTATTAATTGATCAAAAAATGCTTACAAAATTAATTCAGCGTCTGATAAAGGACTCTAAAAAGTTGTGAAGTCAGCAATTATCAATTGGACAACTTTTAATAATTGAAATGAAAACGTTTTGCTTAAGAGGAAATTTGTCACTGACCTTTATCTTGATTATAACATAAATCAATTAGTTATTGAAGTGTGATTGGATCAGTCTTTTTTTAGTCTAGAAATCGGGATATATTTTTTTATAATAAAACCTAAAAATAAATGTACATGTGTAACGATCACGGCAATAAACATTCACTAGGAGGTAAGCTTCCTGTGCTTGTCTTGTCCTGGCCGGTACCTCCGCATTTGTCATGTCAGGTCCAAGCAAATTAAATTCCAGCCACTTCAGAGCAACAATCGAGAATAAGTACTTACACAGCAATAAATAGTCAATCGTTAATAGTCATTTCATAGTACTAAAATACACGCCAATAAAATAAAACAAAATATATAGATACATATATATATAATTTAGCACGTAAATATAATATAATTGAACAATCAATAACTATATAATTTAAAAACTGTTAATATATAAGAAAACTACGAGTAACTGCGCTTAGCGGCTTCACCTTCGCGGTGATGGATGATGATGAATTATATAAAGCGTATATTGCTCAGGCTTAATACGAGTATATATATATCTACTGGTAAAAGATGTTTTAACCGGTTATATAGTTTTGGCGTTTATCTGTACAACCAAACTATTAAATCTTTCCTCTTTATTATTAGTGTACATAAGGATTAACACTAAGGTACGAATAATGTGGCCTATAGTTTTACAGCATTCATATTGCATATCTTAACACAGAAAAGTAGCTATTGTGACATAACTGTAATAGTAAGACCTTATGGTATTCCTTACTTTTTGTCCTCTTATGTTTATGTTTATGTTTATGTCCTCTGTAAAACTGTTGTACATCACATTGCTCTATTGTTACTAGTTTTAGCAATGTAGGTACGTGATATAAAGATTTTTCGGCGATACTATTGCATATTTTAAAATTATAAAGTTGTTATTGTGACCTGTTATAGTAAGACATATGGTATCGCAAAATTTATTGATGTTTTGTGTAAAACTGCGGTACTTCACTTTGCTCTCATGTCAACAGTTTCCACAGCGTACGCGATGTTTTTTCGTATTTTTACACTTTAGGGTACATTATCGAAGTTTTTATACGAATACTTTACTTTATTTAATTTTTTTATAGCCTATGTTACTCAGTGGTATTGGAGCTTTCTAACGGCAAAATGATTTTTGAATCGGTCTAGTAGATTTTAAGTTTATTATTTACTTACAAAAATACAAGTCTTTCCTCTTTATAATATTAGTATAGAGTATAGATACAGAATCTTAACGAGTTTAGCATTGCCAGAGTAGGTATGTTTTCAAGGTTTGTAAATAGGGATGTAGGTACATGTTTAATGCTAATAAAGTGGTCGTAGGTACAAGTATAGAAAGTTTGCTCGATAAGCCGTTGTTTCAATCTTAATTTAAATGAATTTATGCTTAGCACCTCTGTCACACTTGGCGGCAGCGGGTTCTAAACAGTCGGCCCAATGACATGGGTCAACCTAGAAACGGGATACGGCTGCAAATTCTTCTACCCGACGTGTATTTTATCGAATTAAATCGACTTAAATTCACTACAGTAAATATGTACTAAATAGGATAGGCAACCTACAACGCGCGAATTCATACTGCTAGTTAGGTGTTATATGGCACAATACACATGGGTATTATATTATTCATAGAGTCGAGAAAAAAACTACAACTGTTTTTATTAGATTAAAATTAGAAATTATTTTATTGATATTTGTTTGATAGAGTATACTTACGAGGTGGTCTTATTTAAATTTCATCCATATAGGTCAAGCAGTTTTTGAGTTACATTCTAAAAACTGTAAAGTGTTACGCCTATCTTGCTGATATCATCATTGACGGTGAATGTCAATCGATCTCGTAAGTAGCAATGTTCACTAAAACGCAGATTTTTTTTTACCAAAATTGGAACCGACTTTAAATACCAATAAGTGTGAAATAATTTCTCAAAGTCGGTATCATGCAAAATTTACCAAAAATGGTACCGACTTCAACATATTCTTTCACACTTTTTGGTATGGTGTCGGTTCCATATTTTTTTTTAATTGATTATTTCGAAACATGGAGAGCGACGAGTAATACAATGTGCTTTGTTAGCGTCACAGAAACACTAAATAGTACAAAAAAATACTTCACATACATATCGCCATAGCCGCCATGTAATACAAATCACCTAGTTATATACCAATAAATCCGGTTGGATACATTATGGGTATACATACAATTTTCAATATTCATTTCAATGTTTTTGTTTGTATTTTGATTTGTCGTGATCCTTGACTTAAACCGACCACATTCGTTCATGGGTGAACTCAACGTTGACCAAAAGAAACCAAATCTACTGCACAATAAAACACGTCGTACTAGGAACAACTAAATTAAACATAACTCCAGTTCATGTTTATGTTTGAAAGCCTGAAGCTGCAGTGCGATTCTCTAAGAGTAAACATCATTGTGTCTTTGACAACATCCGTGAAACAAATGACGAGATGACACGAAACGTTGGAAAAGCAACCTTGTGTACAAGGACGATACCTCACAAAGTTAGTGTTCGGGACGCCCGCGTCGATGACATCTCGCTTAGCACTGCGGGCGGCAGCTCGTAGCACTCGTGATGTTAAAGGTTGGTGCGGGGGGCGGGATACACTATGTTGCGTTGGCGCGTCTCGGTGAGAACCCTCAGCGTGATGGCTTGGCCATCAAGAAGTTCTGATATCAACCCGATTGAGCACGACTGGGATGAGCTGGGGAGGATAGTCAGATGCCGCCGACCACCACCTACCACTCAGGGCATTAAAACAGGCTGATAGAAGAATGGGAGAATATTCCCCAATATCAGCTCCGAAACCTCTTGTTCAGTATACTAAATCGACTTGAAGCTCTCAGCAGAGCCCGAGGGGGCCATACCAGTTATTAAAAAATAAATAATGTAATAATACTTGTAAATGTTAGTTGAGTTTTATGGCGCTAAGCTGAAAATTGCTATTTTTATTGTTTTATCTTGTTTTAAACTTAAAAATGTTCATATGTATTATTTTGCTATAGTTTAAATGAAAGCTGATAAAAATTGCTATAAAACCTTTTTTAATTTAAATCTCTAACTTCTAAAGTTTAGAAAAAACAAAATTAAAGTGTGATACTAATTTTGCAAGCTAGTGTATATCATACATACACGAGGTTTTGTATGATTGAGTATAGTAAAAGATTTGAACCGATGGACATTAAATGGAGCCTAAACTAAACCAACAAAAACATAAACGCAATAATATGATTCGGTACAAAATTAGGCGTACCTAAATTACCGTACCTACATTTGAAATTATTACCATGTATACCTCTTTCTTTGGAAGTCTTTTAAAGATATCTATTTATTCCCAGTCTGTTTATCGTTAACACGGTCGCAGTACTTCGAGCCGTTTCAAATGAATCCGTACCAAAAGGAATGCCAACATGTCTGCGCGGACCTCAGCCCGAACGACCTGGAACCCGTCTGTATGAAGTTCAGCAGGTACAAGAAAGGATACCAATACTTTGTGAACTTGTGTCACGCTAGACGTGCGATTTGCAAGGAAAATCTTAGTAAGTACTTTGGTAGTTGTACTACGGCCAATATTGTCCTGGTACCTTGCCGTCCGCGCTATTACCTGTGCCGCATAGACATAAATGCATCATAAATATCCGAAAACCAGCATTTCGGTTCATTGCAAAAAATATTTGCCACAGATATTATTCGAACCCGGGTTCCGCGCTTCAAAGGTAAGGTCACAACCAACTAACGGAGTCGTCGATTTATGCACCCTATAGTTTCATTTATATAGTGTTTATAGTAGTAGGGTACTTAGTGGTTATCTTTCAGGTTTGACAATCTGGCGCTGAGCAGCCTTAGTCTTAGTGTAGCAGTCAAATGCTGTCTTAGTGTTAGGTTACATTGAACTCCGACAGCAGTCCTTGAGAGCCAGTCACTACTCTAGGTCTAGTGTGATACCACCTTCGACCGCATCATCACTTACCATCAACTGGCATAGTCAACCAACACTAACATTATCAAGTAAATATGGTCTAGGCCTGTGTTGTAGAAGCGTTTGGTTGGTACTATCTGTATTATAAATATATAAAAATGAACCCTTATACCTCCTGGTCGCGCTATAACTTGAGAAAAATAGAACAATCTCCTTTATTTCTCTTTGTTGTGTTAATTATTGTTAGGAGAAGGTACTTATAAAAGAAAATCTAGAGAAGATGGGAGGTTATGGCGGGCCCGAAAGCTGAGCCTGCTACGCGAACGAAGCTGCGGGCAGTCGCTAGTAGATGCTTAAATTTACAAAAAAAACTGTGCACATACAAAGAACATTCTTTAGCCCTTTTGCTAGTATTACCTGTGTTAAGAGAGCTAGTCTCTGCTTTTAACCTTAACATTCATCAAAATACAATAAAGAATTTTAAACTAACTTGTTGACAGATCAAATCAATAATCCACACTAATATTGTACATTGGACAGTAGCTGTCTATCTCTTTGTCTTTTGCCTTTCCACAACTAAAAGGTATACGTTAACTTAACTAATATTTTTTAATGAAAATCAGTGACGAGACGAGCAAGTTGCTCGCTTGATGTTAATCATGACGCTTGCCCACAGCAGATGAATAACCCTGCATGGCACTGCTCTGTGTTTACCCTGAGATAAAACATGTCTAATCTCATGCCATGTAATTTCGCTAGAAACGTTGCCTTTTAGACAGAAACACAGTTTGAACACTACTACCTCACAGTTGAACAGCTAGGAAAGGTGTTTTACTTCCCCAGATGGACTCCCAAATTCCCACCACTAGCCACTACAAAGAATAAATACACAATCACACTCTACATAAAGTATTTTAAACTAATGCACAATTTGGTATACAATTATCTTATATTCCGATCATAAAGGTGACGAGAGAAAATGCACACGTAGATCAGATTTATTAATTTAATTGTTAATAATAATTATTAATTGTTTAATTGCCTTCCGTTTTATACAGATTTAATACCATATATAAAAAAGATTGCATATGAAAACTGGTCCGAATACTTTGACGAAAGATCACTCACTAAAGGTATATGGTATAAAACCATCCAACCATCTCTTCTTCGTTCTCCTTGGTTTCTGAGGGCCGACATGGGGAGGAACGAAATCGTAACAGCTGCACGGCTCCGATCTGGGCACGTCCCATTAAATAGGTTTGCGTTTATGATGGGAAAGGTGGAATCACCATCTTGTGATCGATGCGGTGGGATTGAAGATGTGTACCACATTTTAATGGAGTGTGCCTGGAACGAAGCATTGCGCCGTCAACGATTCAATAGTGAGCATGTCCTGTGGCAAGTGGGGGGCTGCAACAGTGTGTTGTCGGACCCTGAGTCACAGGATGCCAGAGCGTTGTTCGATGTGTACCATACAGCTCTCAAAAGTAGATCGTCAGCAGTTTAAGATATAATGTACATACTTGTTTAGTTATAAGGGTGGCATTTTATTAAAACCCTGTATAAAAAAAATAAAGAAAAAAAAAAAAACTAATGCACAATTTGGTATACAATTATCTTATATTCCGATCATAAAGGTGATAATAAATCTGATCTACGTGTGCCTTTTCTCTCGTTACTTTACAATAGTTGACACACTTTGATAGCACAGACTGGAATCAATTTCATGATACTCAATATCATCTTATAGATGTTGGGAAGAATAGCATATTATTTCACTGATCATATTGAAAGATTCGATAATAAAGGTAAGGTACTAGTAGCCTAAAGTACTTTCCGAGTTCAAGACATAGTCTATTGTATTGAAAAAACATCGAGTTAATGAGAGCTTTTCTTGAAGCACTTTACTTATTAATTGATCAAAAATGCTTACAAAATTAATTCAGCGTCTGATAAAGGACTCTAAAAAGTTGTGAAGTCAGCAATTTTCAACTGGACAACTTTTAATAATTGAAATGAAAACGTTTTGCTTAAGAGGAAATTTGTCACTGATCTTTATCTTGATTATAACATAAATCAATTAGTTATTGAAGTGTGATTGGATCCGTCTTTTTTAGTCTAGAAATCGAGATATATTTTTTTATAATAAAACCTAAAAATAAATGTACATGTGTAACGATCACGCCAATATACATTCACTAGGAGGTAAACTTCCTGTGCTGTCTTGTCCTGGCCGGTACTTCCGCATTTGTCAAGTCAGGTCCAAGTAAATTAAATTCCAGCCACTTCAGAGCAACAATCGAGAATAAGAACTTACACAGCAATAAATAGGCAATCGTTAATAGTCATTTCATAGTACTAAAATACACGTCAATAAAAGAAAACAAAATATATAGATACATTGTATATAATTTAGCACGTAAATATAATATAAGTGAACAATCAATAACTATATAATTTAACAACTGTTAATATATAAGAAAACTACGAGTAACTGCGCTTAGCGGCTTCACCTTCGCGGTGATGGATGATGATGAATTATATAAAGCGTACATTACTCAGGCTTAATACGAGTATATATATCTACTGGTAAAAGATTTTTTACTCGGTTATGTAGTTTTGGCGTTTATCCGTACAACCAAACTATCAAATCTTTCCTCTTTATTATTAGAGTACATAAGGATTAACACCAAGGTACGAATAATGTGGCCTATAGTTTTACGGCATTCATATTGCATATCTTAACACGGAAAAGTAGCTATTGTGACATAACTGTAATAGTAAGACCTTATGGTATTCCTTACTTTTTGTCCTCTTATGTTTATGTTTATGTTTATGTCCTCTGTAAAACTGTTGTACATCACATTGCTCTATTGTTACTAGTTTTAGCAATGTAGGTACGTGATATAAAGATTTTTCGGCGATACTATTGCATATTTTAAAATTATAAAGTTGTTATTGTGACCTGTTATAGTAAGACATATGGTATCGCAAAATTTATTGATGTTTTGTGTAAAACTGCGGTACTTCACTTTGCTCTCATGTCAACAGTTTCCACAGCGTACGCGATGTTTTTTCGTATTTTTACACTTTAGGGTACATTATCGAAGTTTTTATACGAATACTTTACTTTATTTAATTTTTTTATAGCCTATGTTACTCAGTGGTATTGGAGCTTTCTAACGGCAAAATGATTTTTGAATCGGTCTAGTAGATTTTAAGTTTATTATTTACTTACAAAAATACAAGTCTTTCCTCTTTATAATATTAGTATAGAGTATAGATACAGAATCTTAACGAGTTTAGCATTGCCAGAGTAGGTATGTTTTCAAGTTTTGTAAATAGGGATGTAGGTACATGTTTAATGCTAATAAAGTGGTCGTAGGTACAAGTATAGAAAGTTTGCTCGATAAGCCGTTGTTTCAATCTTAATTTAAATGAATTTATGCTTAGCACCTCTGTCACACTTGGCGGCAGTGGGTTCTATACAGTCGGCCCAATGACATGGGTCAACCTAGAAACGGGATACAGCTGCAAATTCTTCTACCCGACGTGTATTTTATCGAATTAAATCGACTTAAATTCACTACAGGAAATATGTACTAAATAGGACCTACAACGCGCGAATTCATACTGCTATATATTCATACTAGCAGTATGAATATATAGCAATTTAATCATACTGCTAGTTAGGTGCTATATGGCACAATACACACGGGGATTATATTATTCATAGAGTCCGGAAAAAACTACAACTTTTTTATTAGATTAGAAATTAGAAATTATTTTCTTTACAAAAAATATACATTAAAAACATGAAAACACACTTATACATAGCAATGGTAAGCACTCCTACTTACTTAATTGTTTAAAAGCTTTTTTTAAGCAATTTAATTTAACTTAATAGAAGTTCTCTCTGTACAGCTGCCAGAACCCATTCTAAGGCATTTATATATTAATTGCAATGTAGTACTTTAGAAAAAGGTTTTAGACAATAGATTTCAACCTTATATTTTACATGTAGGTATATTGTAGTGTAGTAATTATATGTAGTACAGTGTGCTATAGGCACAAAACAGGACAAATACTTACTACTTATTATGGGACAAATATCCTATACTTACTATGTTTTTTTATGTATATAATATAATATATGATACTATCTGTCGACACATATTCTCTTACTAGGTAGAAATACATTAAACCAACATGCAAACATCCAATCGTCAGTATGATCATCATCATCTCAGCCGTAGGACGTCCACTCCTGAACGTATGCCTCCCCCATGATTTTCCAAAAGGACCGTAAGAAGCGGCCTGCATCCAACGTCGTCCTGCAACGTTATCAGGTCAACTGTTCACCGTGTCAATGGACGACCTACGCTGCGCTTGCCGGCCCGTGGTCTCCATTCCAGAACCTTCCGGCCCCATCGGCCATCTGTTCTGCGTGCTATGTGCCCTGCCCACTGCCACTTTAACTGGCTAATCTTCTGGGCTATGTCGGTGACTTTCTTTCTTCTACGGATCTCCTCTTGATGATGCTTGTTTTTAAATTAGAATTGCCTACATAAGTAACTGTGATAATGGTACCTCTGTAATGTTGTGTACCAAGTTCGAGCGCAATTTTATTATATCACTAGTTTATCCTCTCACGGTTTCTCTCGCATGGGTTACGAGACAAAGAACACAAGTGCCACAGAACTATAGTAGTATAAATTTTGCGACATGTAGTCGATTTTAAAACATGAATTAGACCCCTATGATTTTTTATTAATTAATTACACACTACTGACATTATGGTCCGTACCATTATTAAACTTATGGATTAATTAGAATAACATACATTTCAATGGAGACTTCGTTCTCTAAACATCACAGTTGTATATAACAAAAATAATACTTTATATTATTATATTGGTTCAGGCGTTACTTTGCGGAAATCCATTATCAAAAAACGATATTAAAAAATATTTAGTGACACTTCCGTTGAAAAAAACAATGATTTTGGCTTCTCGACCGACAGTTTCTGTCGGTCTAGCGCTCGACGAGTCAACATCTTCTGAGGATCCCTCGTGTAGAGGCGAAACATGTGTCGAATCGTTTTTGGTTTATCAAGGTTTTCTTGTGTGTTTAATTTTGTATTCTTCCTATTAGCAGTTTGTGCGGGAGGGAGGGTGGTATGCACCCCCAAATAAGCTAAAATCATTGTTTTTTTTCTTCAGCGGAAGTGTCACTAAATATTTTTTAATATCGTTTTTTTGATACTTTATATTGCCTAATCTAGTAATACTATTTTACTTTTTATACTGATGTTTGCTAGAGCATCCAGTCGGCTGCCTTTGCCCTATTGTACGTGTTTAGGCCTATAAAGGTGTTGAAAGTGGACTGTATCGTTAGGATTAATAAGTAACCCAAAATATATTTAAATTATGTATTGACTGACTTAACAACAAATTATAAAATCATAAATGAGGAGACGATGCGCGGTTGCGAAGCGCTTTTATATGGTCCCGGCGGGGTTCGGGCGGGTCGCGGGTGTCGTAGGTGTGGTGGTGGCACGGATTTTCGCCGACATGCTCCCCCGGGATGGCTCGTCTATGGGTAGAGGACAAATGTTATTCCAGCCACGTCGGATGGTGCCCTTGGCGGTGCGAATATCCACCACTCGTGCGCCGCCGTCTGATCCCACGTGTACCTTTGCTACTCTCCCAAGCAGCCAGAGAGGTGGTGGCAGCGTCTTGTCCTTCACGACGACCAATGAGCCTTTTAGCAGTTGGTTCGGGCTTGCAGTAGACCATTTCGATTTCTGTTGAAGTGTACAGATATATTCATTAGAAAATCTCCTCCAAAAGTGGTCTTTGATGAGCGCCACCCTCTTGTGACGCTCGATGAAGTTGATGTTGGCATCGGGCTGTACCTGAGGGTGACAGACAGCTGTGAGTGATCGACCAATCAGGAAATGGGCAGGTGTGAGCGCGGAATATTCGGAAGGCATCGATGAAAGTGGGGTCAATGGCCGGGAATTCAGTATTGATTCTATTTGAGCGAGACATGTACTCATCTCTTCAAAGGTCAAGTGCGTTAAGTTTAGGACTCTACGTAAGTGATGTTTCGTGGAGCGAACAGCTGCCTCTGCTAGCCCATTCATATGGGGCGAATATGGTGGTGAAAAAATGAATTTAATGTCTTCTAGTGAAGGATGATTATTCAATTGGTTCCGCAAACCCACGAAGTTGCCAGCGTTGTCGGAAGTTATCGTAAGGGGCTTCCCTCGTCGGGCTACGAAACGATGTAAGGCTAATAAGTAACTATGAGCAGACTGGCTTTCGGCCAAATCAAGAGATACCGCCTTTGTCGCAGAGCAAACGAAGATGGTCAAATAGCACTTCACTAATTTAGCTCCTCTACCTTTCCGGCTAGCTATCAAAACTGGGCCAGCATAATCTACAAATGTGTGTAGGAATGGGAAAATGTTCTGCGCGGAATATTAGTTTAGTCAAGTGGTGCTTGCTACATAACAGGATCGGATGTTTTTCATCGTAGGTATACGGAGAGTTGTCTAGTCTACCTCCGGCTCTTATGAGCTTATCCTTGTGGTCTAAGAACGGTGACCATGATATTAGTTGATTCTTTGGAGACAAAGGTTTTCCTGATTTGAGAAGTGAATGCTCTTTAGGAAACATTTCCGATTGAGCTTGCTCTAGAATAAGATTGTGTGAACGTTGAAGTTCGTCGTAAGTAAGATTGCCGACAATTTTACTGGTTTTGTTACGGCAGTTGAAGATAAACCTTTGAACATAGGCTGCTGTATGCAGAAGACGAGTGTAATTGGATTGTTTGTGAATAAGTATCGAAATTGGATAGGTGGTTAGTATGTTGTGTTGTGTTGTGTGGCATAGTACTTCGGGCAGATTTTTTGTCTCGCTCGTGTTAGGCATGTTAGGCCAAGATTCCTGATCGAAATGTAAGAACTGGGGTCCATGCCACCAGAGAGAGTCGCTGACAAGGTCAGCCTTCCCCGGGCGAGTCAATAGATCCGCTGGATTTACATTTCTTGGGACATAGCCCCACTGCGACCCAGCGGTGAGCTCCTTAATTTCATTTACACGATTACGAACAAATTGTCTTAAGCTGGGAGTCTGTGTCGCCAACCAGCCCAGCACAATCATGGAATCGCTCCAGTATCTGCAACTGACTGGTAATGTTATCGATTTAAGTACCTTAGCACACAGTCTCGAACCTAAAAGGGCACCTAATAATTCCTTTTTTGGTATCGTCAAATTTGGTTTTGTAGGACAAACTCTGTTCTTGGATACTAATAATTGTGTGTGTATAGAGCCATCGCTACCTATAGACCGCACGTATATGCAGCTACTGTATAATCGCTCTGCTGCGTCTGTAAATGTGTGAAGTTCAACCGCCTTGTAATTGTCGTGAAGAACCCAGCGGGGGACCTTAACGTTGTTTAGTTGTATGAGCTTAGAGGCAAACGAGGTCCATTGTTTTTTAATGTGTTCTGGTACCTCATCGTCCCAGCCGATCCGTAGTAACCATAAATCTTGCATAATGACCTTAGCCTCGATTATTGACGGGTCAACAAGACCTAATGGGTCAAATATTTGATTGATAGCTGACAGAATACGACGCTTTGTAGTTTTTTCGTGAAAATCAATGTTTATAGAAAATGATAATATATCGGCGTCGCATAACCAGTGCAAGCCTAGCGTTTTTGAATCGGAAGATGACAAATCTTTTAAATTATTTGTTTTTGTTTCAAGAATTGCACTCAGTACTTCCGGACAGTTTGACTGAAATTTTCTTAAGTTGAATTGAGCTGATGACAGTACTGATATTACTCTTTTACACGTGTCAATGACCTCTTCTTTGGTACTCCCCCCGCTAAGATAATCATCGACATAGAAATCACGCGATATGGCAAATTTAACGCTTTCGTCGGTTGTTTTATCCGCGAGGCTTGTGAGACAATTTGTTGCGAGGTACGCTGCGGAAGCCATTCCGTAGGTGACGGTATTGAGAGTATACGTTTTTAGTGGCTCTGACTTGTCATACCTAAATATTATCTGTTGCAGAGAGCGCTGCATAGGATTTAAGTTAATTGCTCTGTACATTTTTTCTATGTCCGCCGATACAACTATCTTATGTTGGCAGAAACGTAGCAGTATAGACAGTAGGTCATCCTGAACGTTAGGACCTACCATTTGTAAATTGTTCAGAGACACCTTTGTTGATGTAGGTGCAGAAGCATCAAAAACGGTTCGTAATGAAATTGAATTATTTGATTTTCGAATGACACCGTGGTGAGGTATGTAGTATTTCACAGTAGTATCATTTAATTGGGCGGAGTGATTTTTAGTAACCGGGTTCGCGGACATGTGACCTAGATGTTCATATTCCTTCATGAAATCTACGTACATTTTTTTAAACGTAGGTTCTTTCTGGAATCTGCGTTCCAATGAGAGAAAACGGCATTTCGCCATATTGTATGAGTCACGTAACTCATCGGGATCTCCCTTCAAAGGCATAGTGACGACAAAGCGACCGTCACTTTCTTGGTATGTTGTAGTATCGAAATGATCTTCACAAGCGCGTTCTTCGTGCGTTAGAGAGTGTTCTGCGGAAATAGTATCGAGTTCCCAGAACCTAGTGAGATTTTCTTCTTGATCAAGGAAATGACAATAATGAGATGTCTCGCGATTGTGACTTGGAACTGATACATGCCCTGAGACTAACCATCCCAATTTTGTTTCATATAGTTTGGGTTGGTTTTTTCCCAAGTCAATGGAGTTTGTACCAATGACGCTCCAAAATATCTCCGCGCCTACCAAAATCTGAATAGCCGATGGCACATTATACGAAGGATCAGCGAGCTCAAGCCCGGTAGGAATCTTGATATGATCGACGTCAATGTACCGCGATGGTAAGGCTTTAGTAATTTGTGGCAGAGTTAGACACTGTAGCTCGACTTTGTAGTCATTATAGAAAGATTGTATTGTGAGGTTGCAAGACTGTGAACTAATGCTAGCCTGGTTGCAGATACCTGTTACCGTGGAGTGAGTACTGCGTGTCATTAGCCCCAGCTGGTCGCAGAGGTGCTGTGTCACAAAATTAGCGGTGCTCCCGTTGTCGAGCAGGATCCTGGCTGTGTGTGTGTTGCCTTTGTTGTCGTAGACCTTCACCAATGCTGTCGATAGAAATAAATTGGAAGAAGTAGTATGCTGATTGGTGTCGGATGACAAGGCAACCTGATTGACAGTAGGTTGAGTCGTGTTAGTGGGTAATGCGACATTTTCTACTAGAGGTAGCGTTGGTACTTTGACCTCTGGTTTTTCTAAATGAATTAGGGAATTATGCCGAAATTTGCAATAACGGCAGTGAGATAGTTTGCATTTATTGTATGTGTGGCCTGGTTTCAGGCAATTTTGACAGACCTTTAAATGTTTAACCTTTGTTATGCGATTTTCTATTGTTAGATTTCTGAACCTTTCGCAATTGTATAGGGCATGAGCACCCTTGCACATAGGGCATTGCTGTTTATCTTGGTTAGTGACAGTTAAATAAGTTGTTTTAGTAGAAGTAGGTTTGACCTCGGGAATTGTTTTATTTTTAGCTTCCTCGAGTGTCTCTAAGAGGTCAGCCCTGTTTTGTAAAAACGAGCAAAATTGCAATAAAGTAGGGGCTTCAGCTAATTTATTACGTTCCTCCTCCCCTCTCCCTGTCGAAACGTAACTGAGTCTAATTTTTGCGCCATCATATGAATGATGAGCATGTCCCAGTATTGAGTAGGTTGTTTTAGCGCTGTGAGAGCTCTAATGTTCTTGTTAGTGGTGTCTATAAGTGTGCGTATCGCTTTACTAGACTCCTTTAAAATGGGTTCGACATTAAATAATGTATGGACATGGTTATTGACCAGTAATCGTGGGTTATCATACCTATCCATTAATGAATTAAATGCAGTATGATAGTTATCAGCCGTAAAATCGATATTTGCTACTACTACGGCAACGCTTCCCACCAAAGCCGATCGAAGATAGTGGAATTTGCTTACATTATCGAGATCGCTATTCAAATGAATTAAAGAAAGAAATGTGTCTCGGAACTCGAGCCAGTTTTGATAGCTGCCATCAAAGGTTGAAATTTGTATTTTAGGAAGTGCAATTCGCGTGTTTTTTATATGTTTGCAAGTCTCACCGTCAGATCCAGTTACCGAACCTGAGTGACCATCTTTGTCTGCTGTTACCAGGAGCTGCTGGCGAGCACCAGCTAGCAGAGAGAAGTACTGGTTCTCGAACTGGGCTCGTTCAGCATACTGCTCATCCGGGGGGTCGAAAGCATCCCCAGCTCAGTCTGTAACGCATCAAAATCACTATGCAACTTTTCGATGCCTGCTAGGCGGCATTCGAGCTCGGTGTTATGTAATGCGCTTAAAGTCTCATAACTCTGGGCTGTATTTAGGTAAATTTGAAACTGAGTAAGCCTTGCTTTCATTGAAGCACGGGTTCGTTTCAATTGAGTAATACGTTTTATAGTATCCTCAGCCATAGTTAAATTAATAATGAACGAATTGGTTCAAATAAAATAGATAGGCAGTCAAAGTTACGTAAAGTTAACGCGATAACAATAGCACGCACGAACAAAAAAACATAACAAAGGAATTACCTACTGGCTAACCTGTTTTGCTAACGGCGGGCGTAGGTATTTGCGTGCTATCGCTAACTACAACGATCGCACTGCACTCATAAAGAAATGACACATGATGTTAGCACACAATAATATTGTAATAAATATACCTATGCACTTGCACTCACTCAAACGAAACGAAAAATGATAGGAGGGTAATAATTGGAAAGGGACCTAGGTAGGTTAGATATCAATAGAAGTGCAGGAAAGGATGATCGATTTGACTCACGTTTCTGTCTGCAAACCACTCAAATACAATGAAGCGAAGCCGTCGGTATCTTCTCCATTGTCCATATGTCCTTGAACTTGTGCGTGGATCTATTCTGTAGGTGCAAACCGGTAGCCGTGGCCGCGTGGTTACTGGTTGTCCTTCCAGCGACCTCTGTCCTTGCAATGCGCTCGTCCGCGCGCCGATTTTATAATATCGTATGTTAGGTACTTGTACTTGTAGATTACTTAGTTTTAGAGGTTTGAAGGACCATTGTTTAGGCCTATAAAGGTGTTGAAAGTGGACTGTATCGTTAGGATTAATAAGTAACCCAAAATATATTTAAATTATGTATTGACTGACTTAACAACAAATTATAAAATCATAAATGAGGAGACGATGCGCGGTTGCGAAGCGCTTTTATATGGTCCCGGCGGGGTTCGGGCGGGTCGCGGGTTTCGTAGGTGTGGTGGTGGCACGGATAGTCGCCGACAGTACGTACCAAGCATGTATGTAGCACGACAATTATTTAATATGTAAGTGAAAAATAAACTATATAATATTTTTTACAATGTATTTATTCTTTGTTTCAGTGTTGCATCTAGTGCACCCAAGCCGTTGTGCGATGACAAACCAAGATTTCATGTCAATCAGTTAAAAACACCAAATTACTCTCAAAAGGCAATGTATAAGATCATTGTCCTAAGGAATAAAATATGACAAAAGGTCCAACGAAACTCTGGGTATTTACTGTGTAATTTTCTCTAATTTGTGGTCCCATGTTATAAATATGTTTTTATAATGTATAGTCTTTCAATAATTTAATGTCAACTTATTTAGTTCCATTTATAGTTTATAGTTATTTATAGTTAATAGTTTATTATTTATAGTCATGTATCTCACGATACTAATCCTATACATAATATATTCTTGTAACACTTGAAGGGTTCACAGAATCTACAACACAAGAAATCATTTCCTTGATGTAGGTTCTGTGCGATAGCAGACTAAGTAAATAGAAACGATACAAGCCACTGCATTTTTAACCAACTTCAGAAAAAGGTGGAGGATTCTTAATTCGACCCCATATATATTTTTTATGTGTGTTTGCGGATGACTAGGTCGTTTATAAACTGATTTCCATAGCTCTTTTTTGTGTGATAGAGTAAACTTCCGAAGGGGTCCCATTTAAATTTCGTTAAATTCGGTGGAGCAGTTTTGTGTTACACTCCAATACTTAACTGAAAAGTCTTTCGCCCATCTTGTTGATATCATCATTGACGGATCCCATAAGTAGGTAACTAAAATGGTATTTTTTTTACCAAATAATAGAAGCGACTTCAACATTAAAAGGTGTGAAATAACTTGAAGTCGGTACCATGCGCACATTATTGCGATAATAGGCACTTTTGAATTATCATTGTACCGACTTCGACAAGTTACATTTTTTAATATTGAAATCGGTTCTATCTACAGGTAAAAAAAAATAAGTAATGAATTGTTATTAGGTATTTTAGTTCGGAAACAAATTTTAAACTATTATTATTATATTGTTCGACCTATTTCACGGATTCCGTTATCCAGTCCTTTACAACGGCATAAGTGACTATAGCCAACACTGACATGATATATGTTTTACGAAAATGGGTAAAATGGCATGGATAATGATATGAACTTATTAGTGATAAAGGAGGTAGTGGGCTATGGACGATCTTATAATATTCTGGCCGGTGGTGACTTGCCACCCACTAAACTAAACGGGCCACCCTCGCATTTTTTTTTCATCCAGTCATTTAATGCGCTCATTAGCTCCCCCCCCCAACCCTCACATAATCCTGTCGTTCTAATCCTAATATAGCTAATCCGCCAGCAGTATTGCTTGTTTCGACCCCCCCCCCCCCCCATGGGCTTAATTTTCAACAATCGTTCCGTGTCAGCTGTCCCAGTGGCTTACGCTCTATCTTGATTAATCAGCGGTAAGTGATTATATTTTTAGAATAAGTAAACGTTAACTAAGTAGTCAGGCAGTCAGGACAGTAATTATCATAATTCACTGTGGTGGGCTTAGAAGTTATAGGAAACTTTTCAATTAATGCGCAGTTTCATTTAATCAATATTTAAGATATTACTTACAGAGTCAAATGTATTTTTATAACTGTAGACCTGTTTAAACTGTATATAATTACGCTTTAAAACCGGCTAGGACTCGCGTAATATTTACCGGTAATATTCTCCGACCAGTTTCGAACTTATTTGAAGTTCTTCTTCTGGGAGTCACTCTTGTGCACAGCGGCGAGCGCGGGCCACAGCACGTAACTGGCGCTGCGACGGTCGCGCTGTGTCTCTCAGATTTTTTCCGTCCGAACTGTCACTTACTCACTGTCAATATCACTTTCAGTGTCACTGTCACTACCGTTTTTTAGTATATAGTCACACACCACACTTGTTGAGTCGACCTCATGGTTCCAGAGCTCCGAGGTCATCTTGTCAATGTTCAACACTGGTATCCAGGCCGGCGGTATATTCCACCCACGATCCCGATTGAAATTAGGGTGACGTCTTATTTCGATGGCTTCTCGTACTTTACGCGGGACGAAGAATTTCTCCCGCGCTAATATCGCCTTATCGAACCGAATATAATATCTGGCACCTGCGATCTGAGAGTGCTCTGCCCGCGCTGTGGCCCGCGCACGCCGCTGTACACAAGAGTGACTCCCAGAAGAAGAACTTCAAATAAGTTCGAAACTGGTCGGAGAATATTTACGGTAAATATTAAGCGAGTCCTAGCCGGTTTTAAAGCGTAATTATGAACATAACTCGCGATAGTAGTAGTAAGATAGAAAATCTTAAACTGTATATGTTTAGGACGGAGAGATGGACAAACAATGAACATGGAACACATATCGGACAAGGAATACATATTTCCAATGATGTTATATATAAAATTGCAAACGTAGCCTAAGCCTGCCCATATATGCAAGCTAATTTTATTTTCAAATACGTTAAGATACTACGAGAGTACTTCATTTTGCTATGAGCTTATATTGACAACTATAAAATTAAAAATGAATAACATATAATAAGACAAGAACAGACAAACAGTTGGCCGAATAGAACGAGACGGATCGAATCTTAAATGGTTCCCTGTACTACGAACCCCAATAAAAGGTTTTTGATTAATAGTACTCCGATATACGTGTTGATAAAAACTGCTGTATTATTGTTCGTGCTCATTCATTTTCCATCATAAAAAACTGGCAGATTGATTGATGGAATGCTTATTGTTTTTGATTGCCTGTGCAAGTATAAATTATCACCCTATTAATGAAGTAGATTTCCCTTCGGCGAATCTTTGCACGTAATTTCTGGGTGGTGTCTATCACTATTTGGCTTTAGAAGTTTTTCTAAGAGTCTTGTTGGGTAGCTCTGAATTAAAATAAAATCTAGTAGCTGATTGCACATCAAAGAATCGAAGTATCACAATATCAAGAGTTATGATTTTGAAAATCTGTGGGCTCGAATTTTATCCCATTAAATAGAATAGAAATTATAGATCTTCGTGGCTTAAAAAAAGGCCAGAAGCAGAAGGTTAAACCTTATATCGGTTCAAGTCAGATGTGAGTTGCAACTTTGTTGTTACTTCTTCACTACATTAAAGTTAATTAGCATTGAGTAACGCACATGTTGCCAATGAAAGGTACGAGAAAACGAGAATTTTACTCTAATTTGTACGTTACACAGTGTAGACAGAATCTGTGCGAAAAGATAACCGTCGTGGTGTTACGGTGAATATTCAGATTTTATATGGCAGCACAATCCTGCTATAATCTGTCTGCCGCGCAAGTGCCAAGTATGAACTTTGACTGGATAAAAGTATGAATACGAGTATACCAGCATATTGTTTACGCTTAGAACAACTTATTTCGGCGTCAACGTATGTAAACGGATGCAGAAGGGTTAACATGAAATTAGCAGCAATTTTATTTAGTTTCTTATTTAACAGCTTTAGAACAGTAAATTAGCACACAGGCGACCCTAGAAAAAGTCTCATTTTGCACAGAGTATATGTTCACGAAATTTTCATAAAATTCAATTCTCAAAGATTACTTTTATCCCTTCAAGAGTCGTTATATTATAACAATGAAATTTCTATTGTATCTGGCCGCATGATGGCCTTTGATAAATTATGTGACTGATGACAGTGTGGATTGGTCCATACCATAGTATACTATATTTATTTCGAGCCTTACTGCTTTTGAGTTAAATGGATCATGGTTAAAGAAACTTACTGGGCAAACTAATAGCTATGTAACCACGTGGATTCCAACTGCAACGGATAAAAAACCTTTACATTTTGCATATTCGCTCGTGTCAATATTTGTCTGATAATGAGTACATTAAATTATCAACACAATTATATATTTGAAAATTTCTTTGAACTAGAGACGTATGTAAACGTGATGTCTAGTGCTGGTTAAAGGACTAGGATTTGGCACATACCTTCTGTGTACTAAATATCGGGAATTTTTCAATAAAACAAAAAATACAAATTATTCATCTAAATTTATTTTATCGCCTTCAAAGTAGGCCCCATCGCTTGCAATACAACATCTCCAACGCTTCACCCAGTCTTCCATACATTTTTCATAGGCTATTTGCGGTATGGCTCATTCAGCGAATTTTCTTTTATGGCTTCTATCGACTCAAAACGTTTTCCTCGAAGTGGTAATTTTAACTTGGGAAATAAAAAAAGTCAGACGGAGCCATATCAGGTGAATACGGTGCTTGGTCGAAAACTTTTGTTGAATTTTTCGCTAAAAACTCTTTCACTATAATGGCTGTGTGTGATGGTGCATTATCATGGTGCAGAATCCATGAGTTGTGTTGCCACAAATCAGGACGTTTTCGGCGGAAACTCTCACGCAAACGCTTCATGACGCCTAAATAATATTCTTTATTCACTGTTTCTCCCTCTGGAAGGAATTCGGAGTGAACCACACCACGGTAGTCAAAAAAAACTGTCAGCATCACCTTGATTTTGGAGCGACTTTGCCGCGGTTTTTTGGGTTTCGGCTCGTGTTCGAGACGCCATTCTGAAGACTGTTGGCTTGTTTGCATGTCGTACTCATAAAACCATGTCTCGTCGCCAGTTATTATACGTTTCATAAAGGTCGGATCCGTAGAAGCTCGGGAAAGCATGTCTTCAGCGACATGCTTTCGCTGCGCTTTTTGAACAAAATTGAGCTCTTTTGGAACTAGTCGAGCGGCGACGCGTTTCATGCCTAAAATGTCAATGAGATTGTTGTGGACGGACTTAAAAGATATGTTCACCCCACTAGCCAACTCTCTCAGACTCATACGTCGATTTTCGAGCACTAGCTAATTGATTCTGTCGATGTTTCCTTTGGTCGTAGCGGTTGAAGGTCTACCAGAACGAGGCAAGTCTACTACTACTTCTCGGCCTTCTTTAAAAGCCTTATACCATTCATAAGCCCTTGTTTTCGATATAAACGATTCGCCGTAGGTATTTCGCAACATTTTTAGTGATTCACCACATGAAATATCATTCGTAACACAAAATTTAAGGCACACTCTTTGTTCAACAATATTTTCCATTGTAAAAATCGCCGAGAACTCAAAACTATGACCAACAAAAAGTGTAGTTTAAAACAAATTAAATGTCAGATCCCGCTCAAACTTTGCGCGCTAAATCAGTACAGTGCTACCAACATGCAGTAAAAAAATTAGAACGACCTCTTTTACACGGGTCTTTTTATTGACTTATTCCCGATACTTTTTACACAGAGTAGTACATTTTCACTATTATATTGAATAAATTACATGCAAACCAAGTTTCGTCAAGATTGGTTGAAAAATGCGCACAACACAACGAACATACGCACAGATGAAAGTCAATTTGGCTGGTAAAGCGACGCTTCACTCGCCCTCTGTCAGATATGTATTATTCTGCAATTTTTTCTTAAAATAATAATTTTCGTATCATAAGTCGGTCACGGCCGCGACAGTTAAAGATACTGGACTCAAAGTCAACGTCAAAATAATTTATTCAATGTAGGCATCAAATACGCACCTATGCATGTACATTTTTCATTATAATGTACTTTTAAGACTACCGACTACCAAAATATATAGTTCACTGGGGGTCATTATTTTTATATATATATGTTTACAATGTTTCTACTATGGTACTACTAATTTTACATTTTATGGGTGGCAGAATGACAGCTTGCCAGAAGTGGAGTATTCCAAGCATCTTTGTCTTCTATATAATTAAATATTTAAACCGACTTTACTCACGTAATTACGGTTTTAATATCTTCTATATAATGTCGGACTTTATATTATGATTTTTTTAAAATGATTTTTACAGTCAACTTGAATTTTCTCTCTGTGAGCTCAGTTATGTGTTTTGGGATTTTATTGTAAAAACGCACACAATTTCCTAGGAAGTCTTCGCGAGTCTAAACTTAGGTACAGGTATCCTACTTGTATTGCTAGTATTAAAAGGGTAAAAAAGTTCGCTACTTAACTTATATACTCGTATTTAGACTTTATAAGGTAATTCTACGATAAGCAAACATAAATTCCTACATATACTAATTTTTAGGTTCCTTGTACATTACCAATGTATCGCGAGTTATTGGTAAAAACAATCAAGGTCTAGTACTTTTAGAGTATTGGCAGTCTGCTCAATATATCTCATTACAAAATAGCGGTTGCCAAAATATTTGCGATCTATCCAAATACATGTTGAAAAGTACCCAGTAAATTCTCGGATAAAAAATAACAACGTTCGTTATTCAATACCAATATTCAACACATTGGAAAAGTGCCAAGGAATACAGTATCAAGGTCGCTGTATGAGATTGCCTCAAACTTTAAAGTGAAACTTATGCCAAATTTGGTTCGTGATATTGAACCCCCCCCTATCATTTCCCCCTGCCGGAAGCGCTTATTTTCTTTTTAAATTTAATATCAAAGATAATTTTGTCTACTCTACTAACACTTTTACACCTAAATTTGGGGGGGGGGAGAGTGAGGGGGGGGGGTCAGAGTTGGATTTATCACTAATTTCGACCTAACCGGTCTGACTTGGACTCCGGGTGGGCTCCCGCCAGAAGCTCTAGCAGTCGCCCCTGAACGTTGCTTCGCCACACTCAGCCTTCCTTTCGCTACGAAGGTCGCCGGCTCGCTTCGCTCGCCAGCTCCCCCCTTCGCTCAACTCGACTTCATGCGGCGAAGCAACGTTCAGGACCTCCCTTGAGCTTCTGGCTCCCGCATTATTTATAAGCACTCTAGGGGTAGTAGCCACAAGAATAGGTGGAGTCGGGGTGCTCTGTGTCGGTTTTCTGACTACTTTCAACCTAACGGTCTGAGTTGGTCTCTGGGTGGGTAAGGGAGGAAAATAATTTTCACAAAACTATGTAGGAGTAATTATTTTATTTTGTAAACATAGTTAATTACATTGATCAACTCGACAAAGGGATCTTTTTTCTGCTTGAATAGATCTCGCCTCCACAAATATTCAACTATAGCATCACTAAAATCACACGGATTATTATAATTGTCTTTTTTAAAAAACCTTTTCACTCAACGTCACATACGTCAAACACCACAAACCTCAAAAATAGCGATCAAAACGTTTCGTTTCACGAACATAAACATAGCAGACGTTCAAATTTATGCAATATTTCCTGATATTGCGTTCCGTTTCACGCATCCGCATGTTTTTCGTGTGAAATTACAGAAAATTTAAATATTAATTTAAAATACTTTCGCGTAACTCCGGCAGCCAAAATCGAATTGGGAGGGTCAAGACAAAGCCCCTTGACCATTCCACAGTAGCAGAATCCTCAAATTCAGGCGACTTGATTCAAGACCCGACCCAAAAGCCTCAATTCTCTAATGAGAATTTAGGCTTTTTTATGTGATAGTTTGGAGAACGAGCATGCGACTCACCTGACGGTAAGTGATCACCGTCGCCCACGGATATCCGCAATACCAGAGGTGTCGAGGATGCGTTGCCGGCCTATGAGGAAGAAAAAGGCTCTTTTCTTGAAGGCGTCGTATCTGTTTGGATACTTCAAATAGCAGCTGGTTCCACATAGTGGTAGTGTACGGCAAAAAGTGCCATCAAAATCGCACGGTTGTGGACTTTCAGACGTCAACATCAATTTTTATAAAATTTCTTATTATGTCGTGACGTCCGATGGTGAAGTTTAGCTGCAGGCAATAGACCAAACAGTTCTTCTATATAACATGAGTATATAAAATAATTATATAAAATGAGTATATATAATGTTAGTATATAAAGTGAGTATATAACGCGAGTATATAAGGTATTTGCTAATTAAAGCATAATATTGATCGAGGTGGTGTGAAATCGGTAACAAGTCATGAAAGTAAAAGAAAAAAATGTCATGTATTTTTCTATTATGAACCCATGTTCGCCGCTGCACGGCTAAGAGGCAAAGTGCGACTGAACGCACGACCCGACGCACCGCTACATCGCAGAATAGACAGCAGTAAATACGCAAGACGTTATGTCTTGCGTATTTACTACCTACACGCTTAGAATAGGTACAACGTGCGGACGATGACCCGCCCGGGCCCGCCGTCATTTAGGCATAGAGATCAGCTGCGTAAACATTCGCGAATAGGTATGTTCATACGTCATTCATATATAATATATATAAGGGTTCATAATAATAAAAAACATGTATTTTTTCCTTTACTATAATGACCAGTTATCGATTCCAAACCACCCTATTCAATATTGTGCACTAATTAACAATGACCTTATATAATTATATTTATATATTAAAAGCAGTAAGATTTCAAACGCATTTATAGTTTACTAGTTTGATTTGCACGAACCAGGCGAAAACAGCACGTTTATTCTAAATAAACGATTCGATGTCGACATTCACAAATAAACATGTCCAAACGAAATAACAAAAATAAAATGCAAACAGTTGTGTTGCCATTATTACAACATGTGCAACGAAACTTTACAGCTGACTTTACAGCTACTTGGAATATTGTGGTAGAAATACTGCCACAAAGTAACAAGTTATTGTGCACGTTTTATGCAAAATACTTAAAGTAATCATACGAATAGTGTAACCAAGAAATAAACAGGAGCTAATTTTGTACGAGTATTTAGGTCTCGTTTATACAGTGGGTAATGGGAACTCACTTGCCTGACAAGACAAATATATTTTCATAAATTAATTCGATTATTAATATTAATTACTATTACCCATAATATATCTACACTATTATTATTATATATTACTAGTAGTCCTGCGAACAGTTTAGATCTCGCGCACACAGTCTTATCAGGGGCATTTTTTTGCAGTATGCGCTGTCAAAATCGTTCAGTTATCGCATATACTTGTTAATCGCCATATTTGGCCAATAATAGAGGGTCATTTGAAAAGTTCTTAGCCTAACATGCTTAAAGTCATTGTTTTTTTTTATAACTACCCTCATTTTGTAGTTACATTATTTAGCAACAAGTATGCACAGTTTAGTTTATTCACAGTAACTCATTGTTCATTTACACGTGATACCGTATGTCAGGTCAGAGCTATTTTTGAAAATGGATAAAATTGAACATCGTGCAGTGATAAAATACCTGAATTAGAAAGGTTTAACTCCAAAAACTATACATGAAGACATGTCTGCTCCTTTGGGTAATTCCGCTCCTTCGTATGCGACTGTTAAAAACTGGGTGGCAGAGTTCAAACGTGGTCGTGAGACCATTCAAGATGAGCCCCGTAGTGGCCGGCCTTCGACTGCTTCCACTGATCAAAACAAAGAAAAAATCTGTGATTTAATTTTATCTGATCGAAGATTGACTGTCGAGAAGATAGCTAAGACTGAAGGCATCTCATCTGAGCGAACACATCATATAATTACTACTGAACTTGGATTCTCTAAGGTGTCTGCGCGGTGGGTAGCGCGACTGCTTTCAGTGAAACAAAAACGCAACCGACTCACAACTTCTCGCGACTGTTTAGAGTTATATGAAGCTGACCCAATAGAATTTGTTGAAAGATTTATAACCATGGATGAAACCTGGGTTCACCACAATACACCCGAGACAAAAGAACAGTCGAAACAATGGAAAAGAGCAGGATCGCCCACCCCAAAGAAGGCAAAGGTGGTTTTATCGGCGGGCAAAGTCTTGGCATCCGTTTTTTGGGATGCAAAGGGTATAATTCTCGTGGAAGATTTAAAAAAGGGTGAAACAATAAACTCCGATTCATCAGGACAATGCGCGCGTTCACACCTCTGTGCAATCCATGGCAGAAATCCATCAATGTGGCTTCGAATTGTTACCTCATCCCCCATATTCACCGGATTTAGCAGCGTCCGAATTTTATCTGTTCCCAAAGCTGAAAAAATTTTTAGGTGGTAAACATTTTTTTACAAATGAAGAGGTCATAGCCGCCGTTATTTTGCGGAGTTAGACGAAGATTTTTTTAAAACGGGTATCGAACCTAACCGGGTCGATGGAAAAAGTGTTTTGAGCTCGGAGGAGAGTATGTTGAAAAATTAAAATAAATTCAAAATCGTGTGTGGTTTCATTAAGTATGTTAGGCTAAGAACTTCTCAAATGACCCTCGTACATTTATTAATTTATTGATTAAGGCTTTGCGGAAATGCAGTTTGTGCGGGAGGTAGAGTGGTTCACACCGCAACTCGGCCATAAGCATTGTTTTTAGCGGAATTGTCAGTAAAGATTTCTTCTAATATCGTTTTTAATACATTTATTTTCTCAGAAATCATACTAATTTTCTAGGAATTGCGACATGTGTAATTAAAGCAGAGATGGTTTCCCTGAAGTCCCTGAATACGCGCCAAGACCACACGAAACAAAATTAAAAAAAAAATTATAATATATACACATACAGGACGGAATTTTGTGATGCCACTTGAAGGGAAAGTACTCTTAACCCGTCAAGCTGCCTTGGCATACCTGTATGCCAAAAAACATTCCGTAAAGCCGCCTTTACCAAATCAAATAATCAAAGGATCCAATTAAAAATGTTTTCAAATATAAAACAGATTTTAGCTAATGTTTTGTTTTTTGATGCTGTGAAGGACCTGGAATTTTTTTTACATTACAAATTATCTTGAAAGATACCAGATCGGTAATATCAACGAAAAAGCGACAGTCACTTGTTTTTTTGCGGGGATTTTGCAACTCTGGTTTGCAAATTTGATGATAGTCGGGAGCTCACTAGGTTAATACTGTAGATAGATAGAAATTGTACTCAGAAAACATTCCTTTATTTTTGAAAAGAAAGAAAACTGCATTCAAAGATTTTCTAAAATTCTCTTACCACACCCGGGAATCGAACCCTCTTCATTGCTCGTTGAGCGACTTGAGGCCCACAGTAATGGATCACGTCTCAGTGCCATAAGTCATCACTGGCAACACACACTGGTTGAAAACCTTGGTTTTCAGGCTCTGAGGTATTAGGGACGAAAAGCTGGATCGAAGCTTCCCGAACGCTGTCCATCAGAGCTAGGCTCATCGTGTGAACTCCTTGTTGAAGTTGGACCTACCTAATTGGACAGTCTGTCCCAGGTAGACGTATTCATCTACAACTTCGAGTGTATCGTTTCCAACAATTACTGGTATTTTCGTCTCGATTATATTATATATACTTACTCGATTATATTCATTAAAAATAGTTCATATTTTTGTTTTGAAATTCTCGTGAGTTTGACACAATCAACTATTATTATTACTACTTTAGGTCTTACTACGTTTTAGTAGTTTTAGGTCTTACTACGTTTACTACTTTACGTTTTACTGTAGGTCGTCCACCGACACGGTGGACAGACGACCTGATAAAGGTCGCAGGACGACATTGGATGCAGGCCGCTTCCAACCGGTCCTTTTGGAAAATATAGGGGAGGCATATGTTCGGCAGTGGACATCCTACGGCTGAGATGATGATGATGACCATGATTTTTAAGATTCAACTATAAAACGTACTACTCTAATATATATATATATCCTATATTAAAAAAGAGACAATGTGATTATTTTGTATCAATATTTCTTCTAAAATTTAAGGAAACGCAGACTATGACTTTACTCAGCGAAAGACTACGCAATGCTGGTGCTCGCATTTGAGACTAACACTGGTGCAGCAAGAATTCACTGTATTCACTGCGCCATAATTTACTATTGTTGTTCTAAAAGCAGTTTCGATCTGTTAATATAATAAATAATAATCCTAATTTTATATCCTGATATTACATTTACCATCAGGCGATTTTCCTGCAACTATCTAAACTGATGTATACATATCATTCTCGAAGGTAAAGAATGCCTCGTTAGAAATCTCGTAGTACTGTGCTACAAACATCTACGAGCATGTGCTACGAATTAGTTATTACTAAGATAGCAGAAAATTTTAATAAAACTAGTTACCGTACACTTTTGAGTAAAGTACAATGACAATAAAAAAATATCATTCATAATTATTCTAACTATATATACTTTAATTATAAAAGTAGTTGCCTAATAACAGCCGTAGACTATAAAATCTGCAAACTATTTTAACAAATTTCACAAATAAAACAACAAAGCGTGGTTCAACGTGCAATAAAACACTGGATAAGGCGTTCACACTATTCCAGTGGCGCTAGAATGGGCGAGCTGGAATGAAAAATAGACCATTTCAGTCATGGAATGCTGTACTGGAATAATGTAAGCCGGGCGTTATTGACGGTGAATACCAAGGGTCCCCCTATAAGGAGTGGTAAAATGTTTTATTACCAAATAATTGAACCGACTTCAACACTAAAAAGTGTGAGTTACTTCTCACTCTTTAGTGTTATATTGTTTGTAGCTCTAATAATTTTATTGTGAATTATTTCACACTTTTTAGTGATGAAGTCTGTTCAATTTTATACTAATCTTTTTTTATGTACGAATTAGTTCTGCTTTATGATAATTCTATACATTTACTTTTTCAAAATATTTTATGATACTGCAATTGTCTGTTTGCTTTGTTAAAATTATTTTGGTATTTTTGTATTCGTTAGGTAGCCAGTAATCTTAAAATCTAATCTAAAGCTTATTTCATATGTCTTGACCAGATATAAAAAATAAGCTCTCAAAGGAGCCTTACTTGCGATGGTCTTGATATTTTTTGTTATTGCTAAAAAGCTTGTAAGATGTATATATTATTTTGTATACGTTTAGTGAGGCAGAAAAGTTGCGCGCCTGATGAAAAGCACCACGTCTGCCCGAGTTGCAGTCTCTCCCATATCTAGCTAAAGTTTTAGATGAAACCGCACTGCGCTTCTCACATATCATTGGTCTTCAGCGTCAGGAAACAGAGTTTAAGAATATTTTTTCCGCGACGAAGAGGCGAGAAAAACTGAACAAATATCGTTCCATTTGTTAGGATTGGGAGGTGACAGATAGAATAAGTTTCAGTGCGCTGAATCAAATTCAAAATTAAAACAACGTTCTATATCTGTCTTTTGTTTAGGCGGTGAGAAGAGAAAATAACGATTTGAATACTTTAACACTAATTTTATTAAGTGATTGTACGATGCCCACCCTGTGCCTTAACATACAGCCCGTGGTGGATTCCGTTCAGTCTACACGCAAAACAAAACCTATATACTCGTATGTACAGTCCACGTTGAGGTCAAAGGTCGACCTAACCCAACTGCGTACCGTAGATTCGCGGGAACGTCACCAGAATATATATTATAATAAGAGGAGTGGGGAGAAACTAAGGGAACACGGGAAGACGTTCTTGCCGACCAGCCCCCAGCTGTTCGTGGTTGGTCCAAGGCGTCGATATCCGATCCCCGCTCGGAGGTCCCATGTACTTTTCTAGCACTGTGGTATGTATACCCATAAACAATCCGCTCCACACAACAAATATCACGTTACAAGACTCGGCGTATAACAAAACGATGTTCTATCGAACAGACCAAGCACGCGCCATTTTATTACATCTCCAAACCAAAAGCAAAAGTTAAAAGTAAAAAAGTGAGGTTACTTCTCGAGTGACGTGACAGGAGGTGTCACACAGACTATAGTGTGCAGCATTAAATTGCCACAGACTAATCAACATCGGTTCGTAACAGTGATTGTCGTGCAAAACGACCTCAGTCTAACTTGTGCTGTAAGTACCCTTCACACATAAGCAAACAGAAATTATGCTTTGTATTTACTCGTATATCGATCTGTTTATTGGTATTTTTAATTACAGAAAAGCAGCGTCTAATTGGAATGTGCCTATGTAGTCTCAAAACCGCTTTTATGTCTCGGCAGAACCTTTTATTTCAGATTATAATTCCCCGAGACTAGGGCTGGGACACATAATTTCCCAAAAAATAATAGAATTATAAAATGTGGGAAAGAGATGGTGCAAAAATATTTTACGTTTATTAATAAAAATGTATACCAATCTATAACTTACGCCGTTTGTAGAAGGAGTAGTATATTCCCTTCGTTGTAGGGATGCGAATCGTAAGAGATGAGGAAACCTAACTACTATGTGATACTTACTGTACTAGGTGATATGCCTCTTGTACAGGAGGCCATCTTGGTTGGTACCACCGCAGTGTCATATATACTGCCACGAAGTGTACTGTAGCAAGTGAAATCACTAAGCGAAAGAAACTTAAAAGCCAATGTCATGAGGTGACGAGCGCAGTACAGTGCCACTCAAAACCACACTTATAAGCAATTGTCACGGGCAAGCGTAGTGCTAAACACCAGAGACACGACTTGCCTGCCTTGTCAAGAAATTTCATTTAATAAAAACTTGATTTCATTATTTTTTAAGGTCAATTTATTACACACTTATATCAGTAATATACTTTGGGTTCCAGCGATCATTTATTTTTCCGAAATATTTTTCCTGCATTATATTTCACTGCACACCTTATATCCGTACATTTGCGAAAATTATAAAAGACGTGGTACATTCTTAATTATTACGGTTTTAAGCCATATTATAGAAGTTCATGCGCGAAGACCAATCAATCGAGACCCAGATTAATAAGAGATCGTGCAGCATAGAGAGGGCAATCTGCCTTCCCGGATTTTACGTCTTGTGACCCACATTTTTTTTTAAATTCCAAGTACAGACTTTTGGACTGGAAAGATCTGGAGTTGAGACCACGGACCGGCAAGCGTAACGTAGGTCGTTCACCGACAAGGCGAACTGATGACCTGATAAAGGTAGAGGGACGAAGTTCGATGCAGGTCCCTTCCAAACGGTCCTTTTGAAAGTTTGTGGGGGAGGCATATGTTCAGCAGTGGACGTCTTACGGCTGAGATGATGATGATGATGAGCATAAAAACCAAAAGTTTAATTCGATGTTATAGGGAGACGGTACAAGTGGTAACCTCAGACTTTATTAGAGGCATTTAATCACAATTCTGATCTTCACTGCGGCCGTAAACCTGAAACATTAATTTGTCAATAATTAATAAAATAAAAGATTTAAAAAAAATTAAAATATAAAATAAATTAAGTCTCGTGTTATAGTAATTTTTTACCTGCACATTTAAACTTAAAAACATAGTAATGCAAACATTACTGTAGAAATAGGTATGGTACACCCAGGCGAACTCATTAACAAAGAGTTCTACTATAACTAACTTTACTTTACTAGCCGATACTTTCTAATAATTCAATTTATCTGTTTTATGTCAGTTCTACGCTTTGCCAGGGTCTCCCCTGGTTCACAGTTAAATACAGTATTTGAGTGCACTTAAGTTGTACCAACACTAAGTTTGTAGATATTCAATACACGTGTAGAGGCTGTGTCTGACAGCGAACTTGAGAATATGTTTTTGGATTAGATTTGGAAAGGTTTTACTCATGAATATATTAGGTTCAAATTCGTTAAACCAAGAGCGTATGGTTATCGTTTTTACTAATGTAGATACTTAGCACACGATACAGTCTAGGTACAGTTGTTTTCTGAGAAATTGTTGAGCACTGTTAATTCAGAATTGGCTGGATATTAGAGTATTTTGTTGATAAAAACGTGTTTTCAAAAGATTATTTTAATAGTTTACTCTTGTAGTGGCTAAAAATGACTAGACCAAGCGTGCGTCTGTAAACACGATAACTTTTTCGCAGTTTTAATTTGTTTAAAAATAAAAGAAACCACAAGGTCAAAAAAAAATCTAGATATTTCTTTAGTTTAGTAAAATACCTTTTTCTGATTACAAAAAATATAGTAGTTGTCGCTCAAAATATTAAGAAATCCGAAACGAATTTTTTTTCCATATTTTAATAGCCATTTTTTTTCTTTAAGATGCCTTTATAAAAAGTGTGGAATATTTTTATTTGTCTATTTCTAAACTTTTAACTATGTACTGTATTTTTTCCAAGTTTGTATCAATATTTGTGCGTCTAAACTGTGCGACGAAAAACATAGCGTTTTACGGATCTTAAGCTTTTGGCAGCGCCTTAAGTGTTTCACGGCGAAACATAATTTTCTATCGAAAACCAAGATGTTCCGCGAGTTTGAATCGGCAGAGAGAAATCCTGTCTGACTTTAATAAACGCTGTCTGATTCTATAATACGCTGTTTTTATTGTTTCGTATTAAAATTAAACATTTGTCCATCAACAGATCTAATCTACATACGGAATCTGCACAAGCCATCAGCCAGTACTTTCGTAGGCAAATGCGTGACGCTTCAAGAAGCTTTGAAAATAGTTCACGGGCCAGTGCTTTAGGTTAAACCCTGCCCTGGGTACCTGTGAAACTGATACTTTTAAATTAAGGTAATAATTATTCTTTATCTAACCGGAAGAAGAGTTTTTACAAATGTCACAACCCTTCATAATTATTTGTATATAAGCTGACCCGGCCCACGGCTTCACTCGTATGGCATATAGCCAGACGAAGCCACATTAATTATTGGACATATCTATTTTTTAATATTTACGTTAGTAAACATATAAAGCAAACGGCAAAACATATCTTTTTCATAAGAATGTATGTCATACGTCAGTATCAATGGACTTAGATATGGGTTATGGATGTACTATGGAGTATTATCGTAGACAGATCTTTTAAAGAGATAACTTTTTAATACGGCACGGCCATAAAACCTTATTAACGATATTCTATTTTAAAAGCACCTGCAGGAATTTAGATCTAGACTTACGTTTATTTAATGTCAAAACCACGGCCATTCCACTAAGATGCAAATGACATCCCTGCTTATCAGCAGACTTTCAAAAGCTCTAGCCAAAAAGTAAAAAGATCACCCAAACACGTTACTAATATGGGATCTGATGTGTGAATAAACTGAATTGCAGTAACAATTCAATTCATCCATACATCAGACATAGTGTTTTTAAGGAGTCGTAGAGTGAAAAGTCAGAGTGGGTAGGACGTGAATGAATGCTGCATTTCATTGAATATTATAGAAATTATTATATTATAGCTACCCGCGCCTTTGCTCGCGTAATTATAAAATTGTCTCAAAATTCCCACAAACAAAATTTGTTCCAGCTTCAATCGAACCGTAGCTGATTTTCACACATTCTTATTCTGCTATTGAAAAACAGTGCAGCTGTAGTTACGTTACTGTAGTACCATTGACGCCAGCGATCGAATAACATTTTATATTATGGAAACTCGATAGATCATGAACACGACGCTAACTCATATTATTGTTTAATATTTAACTATTATACAGTAGCGTTTACGATACGTTACGTTCCAAGTTGTCTACAGACATAGTAGAATGGCTATATGTGTAAATAACAAACGGCAACCGGAGTCAGACTGCTTTGTTGTTTGTGGATTGTTGCCCCCCCGAAGGGTTCTCGCATTGACGTGGCGGGGGGGCTCAGTAACCGTGGCTAGGTACACCACGGTGAAGCCAAGAGGAACCCAGGGGCCGCGCCGGCGTTGGGGTGCGCTGGCCGGCTCAGGCGGGCCGCTCCTATGGGCTTTGGCCGCCAAGTCCACATAGGAGTGGCGGGGTCCAGGCGCTTTGGCGCAGACTCGAGGAGGTGGGGCCCGGGCGCTTTGGCGCAGGCTCGAGGAGGTGGGGCCCGGGCGCTTTGGCGCAGGCTCGAGGAGGGGGGCCCGGGCACTTTGGTGCAGGCTCGAGGAGGTGGGGTCCGGGCGCTCGGCGCAGACTCGAGGAGGTGGGGTCGCGGGGGG
This sequence comes from Selenia dentaria, assembly GCA_917880725.1. Classification (NCBI taxonomy): domain Eukaryota; kingdom Metazoa; phylum Arthropoda; class Insecta; order Lepidoptera; family Geometridae; genus Selenia; species Selenia dentaria. The sequence goes on from OU862879.1 coordinate 32,207,900, forward strand.
GCTATCCCTTGTGGCTGACGTAGCAGGCGGTGGGGCTACGTATCCGACCCACCGCAGGGAGACCACGGGCGACCAGACACGGGGAAGTCTGGCGCCCATTGTTGGCGAGTTTGGTCTCCGAGGCAGTTGCGGCGCGCCATGTGTTCTGGCGTGCCGCGAAGAGAAGGGTCCGGCAACGGACAGCCACGGCGGGTTCGCGGTCGTGTGAAAAATCTGTCCCGCGTTCCCGCCGAGGGCGGCAGTGACGGAACACCCCGGGGCTTTGGTGGGTATACGGACTCCCACATAACCACCTCCCTCCCCGTGGTGGGTAGTATCCATAAAGGATTTCCCCGGCACAAAAAAAAAAAAAAAAAAGGGTGGATTGTTGCACCGGACGGCATTCCCGCAAGGGTGGTGGCCCTTGCCGCTTCCCAGATGGAGGAGAGGTTTCGGGACCTCTTCAGCGCGTGTTTCACGTCTGGGAGGTTCCCGAAACCTTGGAAGGAAGGGGAGCTGTGCCTACTCCGAAAGGAGGGACGCCCAGCGGACTTCGGCATACCGGCCCATCGTTCTGCTCGATGAGGTCGGTAAAATGTTCGAGGGGATCGTCGCCAAGCGGCTGAATGGCCACCTGCGGAGGCACGGACCAGACCTGTCGAACGCCCAATTCGGTTTCCGAAGTGGGCGTTCGACTGTAGACGCGCTGGCCCTACTCAAGGGCCAAGTGCAGGAGGCTGTCGGGGCAAGAGACGGAGTTTTGGCTGTGTCATTTGACATAGCCAACGCCTTCAACTCCGTCCCCCACTCGACAATCTTGGAGGCACTCCGCTACCACGGTGTGCCTCAGTACCTGCGGAGGCTTCTGGCCGACTATCTGGAGGACCGAGCCGTCCTCCTCGTGGACCGCTCGGGCCGATTTCGCCGGTATGGTGCAGGGTCGGGTGTTCCACAGGGGTCTGTCCTAGGACCTCTCTTGTGGAACATCGGATTCGACTGGCTCCTGCGGGGAAATCTCCCCCGTGGCACGAGTGTCATCTGCTACACGGATGACACTCTACTCACTGCCCGGGGGAGAGACTTCAGGGAGGCGGCGTGTCTGACCTTGGCCGGCGGATCCCTAATCGCGGGAAGAATCCGCCTAGGCCTAGGCTTGAAGGTGGCATTTCATAAGACCGAGGCCGTGTTTTTCTACGGGCCTCGGCAGCGCATTCCCCCTGACGCCCACATTATTGTGGAGGGGGTCAGGATCGAGGTGAAAGCCTAGATGAAATATCTGGGCCTAGTGCTCGACAGCAGGTGGCGCTTCGGCCCGCTCTTCAGCGGGCCGTCGACGCGCCTGCTAAAAGTCGCGGGCGCCCTCTCTTGGCTCCTTTTGAACTTGGGGGGGCCTAAAGCGCGGTGCCGGCTCTTGTACGCCGGCATCTTAAAGAGTATGGCTTTTTACGGGGCTCCTATCTGGGCTGACTCCCTTCAAAAGAGGGATAACGCCACTACACTTCGCAGGCCCCAAAGGGCCATTGCACTGCGGGTGGCGAGGGCCTACCGGTCGGTGGGCTTCGCGGTGGCGTGCGCATTGGCTGGCACCTCTCCTTGGGAGCTCCAGGCAGAGGTGATCGCCAAAGTGTACGAGTGGACGGTGAGGCGTAAGGCGCTCGGGGAGCGCCCCACCTTGGAGGAGCGGGTGGCTGTCCGGCGTGAGGCTAGGGACGCAGTCGTCCATCATTGGACGGAGGACCTCGCCACCGCCACTTTAGGTCGCCGCACGTTGGACGCTCTCGGGCCGGTCCTACAAGACAGGCTCGGGCGGTCCCACGGTTTCCTCTCATTCCGTCTGGTGCAGGTGTTATCCGGGCACGGATGCTTCGGATCATACCTGCACCGGATCGGAAGGGAGGAAACACCGACATGCCATGATTGTGGCGCGGCGGAGGACACGGCGCAGCACACCCTCGAGGTGTGTTCGTCGTGGTCCGAGCTGCGCCACAGCTTGGTTGCCGTAGTCGGGGCCGACCTCTCGCTCCCCAGCGTTGTCAGCGCCATGCTGGAGGGTGAGGGGAACTGGGTAACGGTCGCCTCTTTTTGCGAAGACGTGATGTCTCAAAAGGAGGCGGCAGAGCGCGCAAGAGAGGAAGACCCAGATAATTTATTGATTCAGGCGTTACTTTGCGGAAATCCATTACCAAAAAAAGGTTTTTTTTTTTTATTGTCGGTCTAGCTAGTTCGACGAGTCAACATCTCCTGAGGATGCCTCGCGTAGAGGCGAAACACGTGTCGAATCGGTGTTGGTTTACTTGGGGTTTCTTGTGTTTTTTATTTTGTATTCTTCCTATTAGCATTTTATGCGGGAGGGAGGGTGGTGCACGCCCCCAAATAGGCCAAAATCATTGTTTTCTTTTCAGCGGAAGTGTCACTAAATATTTTTTAATATCGTTTTTTTAGAGGAAGACCCCCTTACGGCGCCACTGCGTAGACGAAGAAGGGGCGGAAGAAGACGATTGCGCCTTCTGCCTCCAGGTGGTGAATAGCGAGAGTTAGGCGCGGGGGCGCCTTGTACCTATTCACCACCTCCGTCGGGCGGGAATGGCCGAGCACTCCTGGTCATTCCCTGGCCCCTCCTGGTGAGAGGGGCGTGCAGGCCCCGCTGTAAAAGCGGGCGGTCGTCGGCGGGGGACTGGACGTAGAGGCTCCGCCAACTTCCCAGTCCTCCTCCACACAGACGAAGCCGGAGTGCCGCTGGGTTAGTTTAGTGGGTATGCCGGTTTAATGAACCGGGGAGTCCCACATACCCTCCCTATCCCCAATGGGGGGGATGCGTAATGCATTTTTCCCAGCGTCAAAAAAAAAAAAAGGGTGGATTGTTGCAAGTTGTGAAATACTAGAATTGCCTCCCAGTGCGGTAGTTTTAAGGTTATGCGTGAACATACAGACAGACAGTATTTTTTAAACGGCATTTTCTTCTTCCTTGCGTAATTTTACATCTGCTGATTCACACTTTCTTCTTCCAAGTAAAATTTTTTTGGTGTCTTCTCCTGTATAGATAACTATAGATGATTTTAAATAACTAACGCCTGCTTACTGCGACCAAACTTAGTTATTCTAGAGAGAAAATATACACACAAACATAACTGCTTATCGATGCTGTAGGGATACGACACATATTGTCGGAAGTCGCGGGTTCGAACCCATCCGATGCTGTTAATTTTTCTCCCTAAAATTACAATGCTACAGGTATGGTAGAATGGCAGTACTCTGCCTCTGGACGCATTTTTTCCATCGAAATCATTCGATTGACTACGCAATACGACCAATTCCACACTACGACGACAATATTAAAAATAAAAAATTGTTTAAGTGGGTGAAAATATGAGTGAGCTTCAATGTTTTTTCTCTACCTACTAACACATTACACAAATAAACTGATTTTGATACATTTTAGAATAAAAAAGGAATAACACTTAGAATGTTGGTTCTGATTCAAAAAGCATTTCCCGAAGGATCGCAATAACCTTATTTAGTAGTTTGACAAAATGATGTTAAAGTTACATAGTCACTTTATTTTTACAGGTTCACGTTTTGATCATGGAGATTCATTTACACCATGGTGACGATAGTTGGCCAATGTTTATCTGTGGTACTCTGCGTCATGAAATTCCTGAAAAAAGATACTCAATTTCCACTACATTCTAACAGTATGCATATTTTTCCTCATGCTTCAGATTTTTGCTGATTATATAATTAGATGTGTCTTATTGCCTATTTTATATGTTTTTTTTTGTTAAAAACGATTCTATTTTATTTCGGGTTAAAGCTTTCCTCATCGTAACGAAGACATTGAATAATTTAATAACGTTTAGGCACTCATATCACAAGTCCCGAGACAAACATTACTCAGATCAACTCATCACACAAATATTTGTCCCGGTCAGGGATCGAACCTTAGACTCCGCGCTTCAAAAGTAGGGCCGCTACTACTAAAAGTTATTTGAAATTCGAATGTGGCGATGCAATAATAAAGTATTTTTTTTAATTTTCCATTTCCTATTATTGTTCAAAATCGAGGTTCACCCTTGCAGTCTTTTATGTCTTTATTTTTTAAATTAAATGAGCAAAAATTATGGGTTAACCTGTATATAACCAAGCATCATATATCCATATTGTAGTGAGGTGAAAACTTGTGTGTTTCATTCGGCAGCATAGTTATTCCGCGTCTGTACTTTAGGAATCCTTGTAACGCTCGTAAATTAAAACGTAAAAGTAAAAGTACAGGTGATAGTGTATATATAAATATTCTGTGATATTGGTAAATAAAAAAATAATCATATTTAATACATACATAAGTAGGTACAAGGAAATGAAAAACATTGAAACATAAAAGTTAAACAGAGTTCACAACTCGTTTACATAACTCTAAATATACAACAAAAAGACCATGACAAATATCTCGGTTTACATATGGATACTCATTTGACGTGGAGTGCCCATATCGAACATTTGGAAACAAAATTAGTAACTCTTCTTGGTTCACTCCGTAATATTGCTCGCTGTATTCCACATAAATTACGATTAACAATCTATAATGCACTAGTAAAGCCACACTTACTGTATCTCATCGAAATTTGGGGGAGTGCTGCCAAAACAAAGTTAGCTAAAATACAAGTTCTACAAAATAAAATAATTAAAAATATATTTAATTACCATTTTTTGACATCGATAAAAAAAATTACAAAGAGACAAAGATAATGAATATAAAAACATTATACCATTACAACACCTGCATTCTCATCAGAAAATTCCTCAACAGAAACGTGCAAACAAATATAACTTTTACGTATAAAAAAAATGTTTCCAACCGCTGCACTCGCCGAGGCAATTATCTCGTACTTCCGAAAGCTAGAAAAAGTTATGGCAAAACAATGTTCACTTTTGCAGGAGCACAACTTTATAATAAACTACCTTCAAATATAAAAAATGTTAGCTCATTTAACGCATTTAAGAATCAACTAGCTGAGTATCTTACAGGAATAAATGTTTTAAGCAAGTACGAAGTGATTACTGTATAACAATTAATTAGTATTATATTATAATGTTTTAATTTTGTTTTGTGTAACGACGAACGAATATTAAGTTTTTTAAGTATCGTTATGTTCTCAAGAAAGTGACTAAGTGTCTTATTTGAGAATAAAATTCTTTAAACCTAAACCTAACTGAAGTGCACAAGATTTTAAGTACGGTCCTTTGTAGTCAATCTGTTCGTCCAGATACTTCAAGAGATACTGAACTTCTCCGCCAACCTCACGCAACTTCAGAAGTAGTTCAGTCAAACTCTGTACAAATTTGTACCGAAAGTCCTTGAATTTAAGTAATTGTATATTTTATACATTGCGATTCGTAGACGAGATCAGATTTAATCCTTACTGGATACTACTAAGGGTACTTACAAGATATTTAGCTTTAGTAGCATTAGATACTTCTTGTTCTAAATACTTTAATTAGGGAAGTACTGCATTAGTAATGCTTGAATTGCCTTTGTTCTATCCCCGGCGCCCACCAAGCACAAGAGATCTCTGAAGAAGTGTTAGATGAATCAGTCAGTTTTTAAGTTTTTAACTCACAGAGCAGTCCGTCCCACTGCTACTGAGAAGCGGAACATAAGACGCGCTCCAACCGCAATTTAAAAATAATTTACGATGCTTTACTTAAGGTTGAAAATCGCTTGTTAGATTTGACGATGTTATGCGAAAATGCGTAAATTTTGTAAGTTTTATTTATATTTTTCGATATATACTAACACAAATGAAAAAACTACTGGTTATTACTTTTGTACTATATGTTGGCTATGTATTACCTAAAAAATATTGTGTTATCGCTAAAAATTCTGAGAATTTGGAAGTTTATTTTTGTGGACCTATTCAGGATTTTTTCTGATGAAAGAGAGTTATATTTATAAATTCTATTCGGTAATTACTCTTTTCCTATCCCTTTTCTAACCTTTGTTTTTTTTTCATAATATATATATTCGATCTGTTTCGTTAAAAAAGGTGTTTAAAAATTCTGCTTTTTACTATTATGAGGATACGAGCGCGCCTTAACGCTTTGAGTAGGTGTTGAATTGGACAAGCTATTAGTAAGAATGATTGAGTTGTAGTAATGTTAGGAAGAGTGCAAGAAAAATAGTGAGTATGGACCGTGAGGAAATGTGAAAGGGATAGCAAGATATAAAAAATGTTAGGAAAGAAAGAGAACATAAAAGACAGAATTAAAATTAACGTCGTTGTTTTAATAACTCTTTACACGTCTATTTAGGAAACGCGATAAAACGGCATTTTCTTATTTTAGTGGGCTGTAGTTTGTTAGGATAGCTGGCAATGACACAGCGCCTAATCAAAAAATTGCGTATACCTACCAAGAAAATAAATTCAGTACAAATGTATAAAATGAAATACTAATGCATATGAAATGTATGAAAAAGTCCACATTTAAATAAAATTAATTCATAACACCGTGCAACAATAATATTTTAGCCAAACTAAAAAGAGACGGTATCATTACTTATTACAAAGAACTTGTTAATTTATTTGCGTAATGACGAGCGTAGTAATTACTCAAAGGCACAAGAAACAAATCACGTGGCATTCGTTTTATATATACAACTACTCACTATCAAGAAAATAGGAGATAAGTAGAAAGGAATTGAATTAAAATTATTTAATATAATTAATTTATTATTATATTTATTTAACCTTAAATTTGTAAAAATTACAAGTATTAGATAATATTTATACTATTTAAATACATACCGTTCGGTACTAGAGATGTTAACTTTCCATTTTCTGCTATATTTTTATCGTCCACGCATATGTTATTTAAACTTTGTTTTTATGATAACGCTTAAATCGATCTGCAAAAATTATATTTTAAAACAACCCAAAATTTTGTATATGTCACAAAAAGTTACTGTTTTTGATGCATACACTAAATAGAAATTTATTTACGTCAATATAAAAAGTCAATTACACTTGCGACTTGTTCTTCTGTTTCATTAATATTGTATATTTTTTTACAAACCTTCCTACGTACACCGTACCAACTCACGTCGTAACGTGTAAGTAACCACAAGCAGATGTTATAGCCCTTGCAAACAAAATGTCTGCAACCAAAGTCGACCAAACTTGCCGCACTTAGTACGTATTATGAAACAAGTTTTGGTATAAACTTTACCACGTAATGCTTAAAAAGGTTGCGACCGTAGAAAGTATCTAAATCATTTACATTTGAAGTATGTTTCAGTTATGCTCAGTTTCAGGATTCACACTTTGAACTTTACATTGAACTGTGTCGCCTTTAATTCCTGCTAGTTTATTCTTAAGTTATTTGTATCTGATACGATAGAAAATTCATCATAATATATTGTGCCAAGCACAACATGCTTAATTCAAGTGTACGACAAGTAAAGTTGTACATGGACTATAAAGTCATATTTTACAGATAGAACATTCATATATAATAATTCTATCGGCTCAGTGGCGTGCATTAGGAGAGGTATATGTCCAGCAGTGGACTGATACTGGTTGATGATGAATGAATGACTGAATGAATGAATTCTATTTTCATGAAACTTAAACCAAAGAAGTACAGATGGATGTTTGGTATTTGATTAGTGCTGATTGTATCCACTTCTTCGTTCCTCAGCCGAAACAAATTGTCGATCGGGATATCGACAACACGTAAGTCTGACGTCAATTGAACGCATTATTATTACAATATTATACTGAACAAGAATTTTCAAACGGTAGACGATTATAACGATGGAATCTGTTAGCTATTAGATGCTTATTATAAATCTGAAAACTTCTATCAGCTTTACAAACAGTTCCATTAATTACCTTTAACTTTGAGAAGTATATATATATATATAAGACATTACATTTTTAATATAAATAGTATTTAATCTTTCCTACACCGTATATATAAAACAAAAGGTTTATGAATGTAACTGACGTATATGTACGTCTCTGAGACGCAAAGAGTTAATGGTCAAGAATATTGACTGACTTGACTGCTCAAACCTTAGTCGTAATAATAACCTATGTATCCCCCACAAGTTTCTTAGATTTCATCGTACGCTATCTTTTTCTGTTGTTAACACCGTATATAAATAAAAAACGGTTGTGTACAGCGAGAGCACCACATTTAACAATTTATGTAGGTATGATGAAACATGTCTCTAAAACACGAGGGCCTCAAATTGGCTTGCTGACTTAAGATGCTATTTTGTTAACGCAAGCTGCGTGGTCCTACAGCTTCTTATGAAATAAGTAAATAAAATCAATTTCCATGTTTTCAGATTTTAGATCAAGTGCACGTGATATGGTTTCACTCAGCGGCCTTCAGTTTTTCAACGTCAAACGCAGATTAGTCGGTAAGTAAGTACTAAAAATGTGTGGTTATGCTAAATAGTTGTTGCCATGACTTATTAACTCATATTTATCGGAAAGGTAGCAACAGTTTAAGATCAATGGCGCTACATCTTCCGGGGGGCTTAATTGAAAAGAATATGCTATTGAAGTCAAGCTTATATTAATCTTTTTATTCTTGTATTGAAATTCTCATGATATTGACACATATTAAACTATTACTATTTACCGACAAAACACTCACGTTAGGGATCGAATACGTCGACCTGGGTTTCGAGCATGTTCGATGCTCATCTTCAGGGCGAGTGCACAGCGGCGTCTGGAACTCCTGGCGGACAGTTTTTATTCTTATCATATTTTTAGTTACCTATATAATTCAGCTACAGGTAGCAAAATACAGTTAAGGATTTTCGTGTTATAGTTCTATTCTTCAAAAAATATAAAAATTACAGAAAAAACAATTATTTGTTTATTTTCTCTAAGTTTTATGCTATTAATTAGGGGTTGGCTTTAGAATCGTGACCCCTGAATTTGGTGAAACAAAAACTGTGGGTGGGTTGAAGGGGTTTGTATAAAGCGTATTTACAACATGTTAGCTGCCGGAGACACGCCAAAATAGTCTAAATAGTTTTTTAAAGTTTCAATAAAATACCGTAATTTTGATAGTGACAGGTGACATAAATGACATTAATGCGTAAAACGAAACGTTTCTAGGTAACTTTTAACCTTTTTTGACATGTACGTTGTATGTAAGTTCTTGAAACGGAACGCAAATATCGAAGATAGCGTAATGTCACTGCCCGAATACTCGCGTCATTCCGTTACTTCCGAGTGTACGTGAATGTTTTCTCCTGTTTTTCTGCGCTTTCTTTTGATATCTCAACGACTTTGCTACGATTTTGGACTCCGATTTTGCTGCTTTACTGTACGACACCTGCTTGCTCACTGGACACTGCGATTGCCTTTGGAAGATTTGATAACTGGTACCAGCTCGACGTGCTCATTAGTCATCGCGATGGCGTCTCCTGTGCCTGGACCTTCATCAAGGGCGAACTTTGTAGATTGCGGACCTGTTTCGGACCGGCATTTGTACACGGAGGAAGTTGTACAAATGTGGAGCCTACCCAAAGTTGTGCGCGAATAGGGAACCATTGACCAGTGTCTAAAATTCGCTGAAGAAAACAACATGGTGCAACGCCAAAAAATGTGCCGCACGCATCGCACCCCTATGCGTTTATCGAAAACAAACAAATCGTTTGGGGCTTGGGTGTGCACCAAAGGCCAGTGCAAACAAAAAGGGAAAATATGCCGAAACACTGGGACATTTTTTGAAAATGGCAACATCGACATAAGACATGTATTTTATCTCATATATGCATTTGCCCACAAATGGACTTTTGACTCGGCAAGAAACGAAGACCCTCTAAAAGAAGAGAAACAACAGTGCCTGAGTACTTCAACATTAAAGTGATTGGTACAACTACTGTCGAGAGTGTGTAGTTATTTACCAACTTGAAAGAAATGAATATGTGGGCAAGATTGCAGGACCTGGAAGAACTGTACAAATAGATGAATCAAAATTTGGAAAGAGGAAGTTTAACCGAGGACGCCACATAGAGGGACATTGGGTCCTCGGAATGATTGAAGACGGGTCAGAGGATCTTCGATTAGAAGTGTGCCCAGACAATGTACGCTCTGCTGAAGTGCTGGTGCCTTTAATTAAAAAACATGTGGAAGAAGGCACCACCATCCACACTGACTGCTGGAGAGCATATGATTGTCTGGCAGAAAATGGTTACATCCATAAAAAGGTGAATCACTCTGACCCGGACAATCCTTTTGTAAGTAGTGATGGGACTCATACTCAACGCATCGAGTCCCAATGGAGAGCAGTGAAGCGTTATTTTAAAAAAGACAATTATAATAATACTGAAAATTTCACTAACTCCATCATAGAGTATTTATGGAGAAGAAATGTGACTAAAAATAAAAAAGACCCATTCATCGAAACTATAAATGCTATAAATTATGTCTATAAAATATAAGTTCTAAAAATAACAAATTGTTTTTCAATTTTAATTATCAGACCCTTATTTACTACATTACCTACAGATTAGTAGGAATGTGTGCACAATAGTATATTAGTACCTAATGAATTGGCAATGTCACTTGTCTGTGACAAACCTATAGGTTAGGTTAGGTTTGAACTGTGACCCACCAGGCGCGAGCCGAGCGAGCGTAGCGAGCATGCCGCGGCAGCGGCCGGCGAGCGCTTCATCAAACTACTTTTGTTCCAAATTTGTGCACAATAGTATATCAGTAGCTATCTAATGAATTGGCAAAGTCACTTGTCTGTGACATACCTATAGGTTAGTTATAGTTAGTTAGAATAGGTCGAAGTCAGTGACAGAACCGACTCATAGCACCCCGATTTCAAGCAGTCTTGTCGGATTGCAGAGCCGACGCGGGGGTGGTAGTAGATCGAAATGCAGTACTTAACCTCAAAATACTTAAACAAACATAACTCGAAAACTAATGGTCTCCGGCGGGTGGGGTTTGCGGGGGGGCACTACCCCTCCCTCCCCCCTCCCCCCGAATTCAGGCGCCACGATTCTAAATGTTTACCTTAATTAGGAATGTACTGAAAATACTAGGTATATATAAATATCTTAGCCTTATGTTACACAATGACACATATTATATAGTAAGAACATGAAATTATACTATAATTGACGAATTTGTCATTGACAAAGTAATAGTCGTTCTGGGTATAAACGTTGACAATATGGTCCTGATTGCGTCTATCTGGTAGGTTTTAGTTGTGCTGCATGTGTGGTTCTTAAATTAAGCCTGTGTACTATCTTACATTGCTACGGATTGATGTTAATTCTTATGACCTAATCGTGGGCTGGCATCATGTTTACGCTAAGAACAAAAGATTTCGACGTCAACAAGCGGTAATACGGTAAAAGTGTATGCTAAGATTTAAAGTTATATAGCTTTAATTTAGTTGACACAAATTAACTATAATACGGTTAATGAAATTACCATTATCTTGAAATAGCAAATCAAATAAAAATATATTGATTTTCAAGAACATTAACCGATTGCTAGATGCAGTTGATAACAATATACATTGATATTTCATGTTCTACCTGTAAAAAGGCATGCAAAAAAACTACATTACAACACTTGAATACACCAATCTAATATCTAGACTATAATTACTATAATTTTGCAGTGCATGTTCAACCTTTGTATTTTATACACCTCACAACAAAATGTATTATAAAATTATTCATCTTGTCTAATATAAAAATGAATCGCTGAATGTGTTGCTAAGCGCAAATCTCGAGAGCAGCTGCATCGATTTTGCTAATTCTTTTTTAGAATATTCCTTGAAGTACGAGGACGGTTCTTACAGAGAGAAAAATTTAAAAATATCCCGAAAAGTTCTAAAAACAACACTTTTCCATACTCCCATACAATCGATTCGTAATGTTACTTAAAAGTCAATTTGAACTTTAATACCATACCATAAAGTTTAAGTGTTAGTGGAGAGATTCCGGGAAGGCAAAACAAGAGTGACGTTAGTACGAGTATCATAATGTCAATATTTGTCATATGGTAAAATGTCACTTGAAATGTAAACGTCTGCTGTGTATCTATAATATTACTAAATCTAAGTAGGTGTTTTATCATTTTAATTTTTTATATAATGATATTGTTGTCTTATGAACTTTCTTTTTTCTTTTTTATCTTACTAGCTGACCGCTAGTAAGAATAAAAAAAACTATAAAAAAAAAAAGAATTGAATGTGTAACGGTACGAAGTTCGCCCGTTCAGCTAGTTCCTTGTTGGTAAATTTGAAAATCGATCCAATATTATCTACAAATGCAAACGAACTAATGCAAAATCTTATTAAAATGAAATCATTCGTATTTCAACGAGTCACTTTCTAGTCCGCCGACAGGAAAATCGAGGTGTCGCTGTTCATAAATGAATATCAAAATTTCGTAGAATTTACATAGATATGAATTTTCGTTGGGAAGGCTTGTCATTTGATTAAAGCAAAATCATTGTCTCGTAATAAATCGAGTTATTCAAGACGAGATAGACAGACAGTACCTGGATTTGGTTTCTAAAAACAATTATTCTAAGTGAAGAATTTGTTTGAGGAAACGTTACCAACTAGCATCGTTTTTATGAATATACCGGCTAACCTGTCCACGGCTTCTAATCGAAACTTTTCTAAAATCTAAAAGGCTTTAAGCAGATCTACGATATGATCACTGCTATTGCTATCATGGGATTTTACGCAAAATTATTAACATCTTTAGTTTTTCTTATAACTTTAGCTTTCATCCAATATAAGTCCCGTCAAAATCGGTATTATATGGAATATTTTATTTGTTTAAGTACAAACATTCATAAGCATTTAATAAAAAGCTAAGCAAGCAACTAAGCAAGAAAAAAATATATAAAACTAGCTGCGCCCCGCGGTTTCACCCGCGTGGTGATGGATGATGATGATGATGATGATGAAAAGTATCCTATGTGTTAATCCAGCGCCTCATCTACCCCCATACCAAATTTCATCAACATTAGCCCCCCCGTTTGTGCGTGAAAGAGTAACAAACATCCATACATCCATACATACAAACTTTCACGTTTATAATATTAATAGGATTGTAATGAAACATGTGTAATATTTAGTAATTTGTATACTTTTAACAGCAATTATGTTGAGCTATTGATAAAATGTAATATTAGAGTTTTGATAACTTAATTAAGTTAAACTTAAAGTTAAGCGATAGGACCGGGCATTTCTAGCAATCATTGAAATTTATAAAGAGAAAAATTCACATCCTCGGACGGGATTCGAACCGGCGTCTTCTGACTATCCGTGTCAGACACCATTGACCAACTAGGCCACCGAGAATCTGGTCCGAGCATCGAATTTTAACTCTCTATTTGACTAACCGTCTTGCGGAGACGGAGCGACATCTATTGGACAGTTAACAGTACCATCCAACTGAAAGAAGCATAAGTATTTAATTTCAAAGCACTAACGCATGCTTAAGCGATCTCAAACATTGAAATTTATAGAGAGAAAATTCACATCCTCGGACGGGATCTGAACCCGCGTCTTCTGACTGAGTTTTAGCAATCTTCGTCGGAATCATCATAATCTCATTTTAGATGTAACTATTCTAAAACTAAATAAACTAATTAAATTTTAATACATAACCATGTTAGTGGTATGGTAAACGAGTATAATATTAAATTTAAATGTTCCATAAAACATATTAGCATTGATGTCAAGAATAGATCGGGTAAACGTTTATATGAAGAAAATGCCAAAGATACAAAGACAATCTAAGCAGATAATAATCTGTGATATTATCGGATACCCATATTGGTAATATCGGATACTCCATAAAGAAAAAGCAAACTTCTAATAATCGAAACTAAGCAACTGAGCTACGCTTAAATCTATAAATTTCATAACCTTCTTTTTTATGATTAATTAATCACCTAGGTACTAGCAAACCAGACTTTTTTTTTATTTTGGTATTTTATTAATTTGAGGTTGAAGGTTGAGAATTTTATCTTTTATATATTTATAATTCTTATCCTCGGATGAAATTCAAACTCGCATCTTCCGAGAATCCGTGTCAGACTCCATTACCACTACCCATTGAGGCATTCATCAGTAGTATAAGAATGGAGAGCCATCTATGGAATGCATTAAAAAGTTTTACCAGATGGAAAGAAGAGTTTTACAAACACATAACTTTCGTTTCGATGGCGCATTTCTTTATTATTTACACGAATTTTCCGAAAACGCGGAATTTTAGATTCCGGTCCGAGAATGTGTACTTTTTCGAAAAAAAAGCATTGTTAAATAATCTACACGCCTTATTCTTCCTAATATAATAAAATAACTGATTCCTGAAACTCTTGTTACTTAGACAGCTTGAAGTTTTTGTACTTGTAATTATTTAATAACATGTAGTTCTACGCATGGCTGGCTGCTCGTGTTTGTATAGGAGATTTCTGTGCACCTTCATATCTGAATTGTAATTTTTCTCTAGATAGTTTCTTAAATTGGCATTTTAGAGGGTAAAATGATACCTTGAATATTATTTTATTCTATAAATGAAATATTGGTTTCGATAAGCAAGCGTTAGTACTTTATAGTATATGTTTCGGCTTTGGTTCATAGCCGGCCTGCCTGCTCCCAACTTTCCTTGCGAATCTCCATAGTAGTGGACATGCTCACTACATATCGGGTCTCAAGGTTTTTAAGAGCTTTCGTCTTTTCTGATCATCTAATAGGAGAATATGGGAGAGTCCTGAATACTTAAGCTAGATTGTACAGCTCAATAACAATAAAAATGAATTACCATTTAATTTATTATATATATTTTATTATAATAAATACTTAAAATATTATAAAAATAATTTGGTTCGTACGGTCGTTTTCATTTAGATTTTTTTATGGGATAGGTTGGCAAACGACCAAGCGGCTCACTTGATGGTAAATGATACCGTCGCCCACGGACATCCGCAATACCAAAAGTCTCAAGGATGCGTTGCCGACCTCTTAGGAAGGATGCTAGGAAGGAAGAGATAGAAGGGGTGAGGGTGGAGGGGTCATTTCTAAAATTTATTAAACTAAGCACATTATGTTTTATTTGTCTCACCTTACCCTCCTCCACTCTTCTAATTTGCTGTACCGGACGGTGGGAACTATGCACCTACAAATGTTTGCTTTACCACCTTTTTTATCACCGTTTTCAGTGCATTGCAATTCTTTGCGAATGAGTTCGTCCAGAGACGTAATGCCAACATACATTTTTCTACCCTGAAGCAGAAATTTTGGCAATAATGCGTTTTACTTGTAGATATGGTTATCAGCGAAATTACAGGCACATGAGACCTAACAGCTTAAGGTCTTATTTAAAAACGCTGCTTAAATTTGGCTGGCGTACGGCGCAAAACAGTTTGCTGTTCACTACTAAATAACGTAATATAAGCCGTTTATAAATAAGGCCCGCCTCACGGTTTTGGGCGCAGTGCCGTTCATCACTTTTGATGAAATGCATCTGTTCTAGATAGAGGTCACCACTTAAAACTAGGTGGGCCTTGTGCAAGTACCGACTCCTAATAACACAAAAAAAACCGTGTACAGTATGGCTGCAATTTATAATCTGAATCAGAGTTTTATCTTAAGCCGACTATTTTGATGGGTTAGGATGAAATTATGGGTGGAATATGCGGACGGAAGATCAGACAATGAATTTAACGACGACGAAGAAGATTACACTTTAATATACGGATTATTGCAGTTTCTTTAGATAATAGTATTCTTATGTTGCTCCTCGCCCTTCGGAGTAAGTATTTCTCTTCGAAAAAAAGGTCTATAGCTGCCTGTCGAATTCATAATTTAACCCTTTCAAACGCTATAATTCTGAACATTTTCTTAAATGCTTGTAAAAATAAATGTATGTGTCCCCGTATGATCTTCATCAGATATTGACCGTCAATCTCAAATCCCCAAATCAGCCAATGTTTCCTCAATATTATAAGAATTAGTTGAATTACCTTTTATATGCCGACTTAATCCGCTTCGTACTAAAGGTGCGTTTACATCGGCAATTTTACCAACAACTTACTTCTGAGAAAACAAGCAAAACGAGTTCAATTATGGGCTAATGTAAATAGAGCTGAAATAATGAAGCATTTATAGCGGTTATTTGTTTAAATTCAATAAAATAAAATAAGTAAAATAATTTTAATTTTATTTATAATAAAATACCGTTCACTTTAATATCTTGAACGTTCGATTCAAATAAAAAAGCAGCATTTAGATAATGTGAGCGCAAGGACAAAGTCACACCATTCACAAAAGTAGATGATGATAATATGAAAAACTACCTTGAATAATATATAGTTTATAATATGATAGTTATATTCCACACGACCGGAGCCGCGGGGAGAAGCTAGTGATTGAAGAAAAGGTTATAATACTAAATCACAGCACTTACAATAATAATAACGTTTAGACACTCATTCCCCTGCACTGGGATCCCCTTTGTCTCTGTAGGCACAATACACAATACCTTATCCCACAAATATTTGCCTCGGCCAGAAATCGAACCTGGAAACCTTTGAAGGCAGGGTTGCTACCAATTGAGCTATCGGAGTCACTCGTAATTTTATCGTTTCAAAAATCGATGCTTTTGCTCTGCAATTGCTCAATCATCGCTATTATGTGTTTTTTTTTTATAATGAAATTCAAAGTCGTGGTAACAATTCATTGTATTAAAAAGTATCAGGTTTAGATAAGGATGTTGAGCACGCTATTTCAGTTGCTTAATGGTGTTGCTTTAATTCACATGTGGTTACCGTATAGACACAATAAAAATCATGCGAGACAGTCTTGCGGGACTTCCCATAGAAGTGAATACTATTCGAATTATGTTAAGTCACACAATCAACAACAATAGCTAGTCATGGACACCATTATCGCTCCTAAAGAAGTTTTAATTTCAAAACTACATTATATATGACAAAGCGTATTAGGTGACGATGACACGAGTTCATCTATTTTTCTTCACCCAAAGACGTTACGTGATGATCACGCGATTTCCATGGTTTTTAATCAACCAAAATGCAACTGAAAAAGTATTTAATTCAAAAATCCGCTGTAGCCAAGAATCGAACTATAAGTCGCCCGTGTAAGTACACCTTGCGTCACTAGTAACTTGATCATATTACTGACTGATCCCGAAGATAAGGAAAATGACAGTCGCACTGATTGTTCTTCGGGACTTTGTAGGCAGCCGAAGTTAATATGATAAGGGATAAGTAACTGTAATCTTTATCAAAGTCTGATATGAAAACCACTCGTGACTGGCGGGTCGATACGTAATTATTATGTCATCGTCTAATGACATAACCAACTCGATCATACCTATGACAGTGGCAGGGTCTCCCAGAGGGTTAAATTTCTGCGTAACACTGCGCTCACTTAACGCCCTGCAGATTAATTTTTATTTTATCATGAGATCAGATTAGAAAGTCATGCTCCTGATGTACATTACATACATTTTGAAGTTCACTAATCAAAACTCCAGAAATCCTACCGATATTATTTCATTTTGATCACAACAATCCAACTATAAGTAATAGACAAGAACCTGGTAATTAAGCTTGACTTAACAAGATAGCGTTACCTTTAACTATTTGTATACATAACACAAAGCTTATATAATACCTACGGATTGTCCGTTCGATTTTATATTACGAGTGTGGTTATAGTGGATTTCAAAGAGAATCTCCATTGTTTATATTGAATATTGTATAATGGTCAACGATCTGGAGCACGGATATTTCTTTTGGAGTGAATACAGCTCACCGGCCGCAGTGCCGGATAGGCTGACCCGGCTTTTAAGTTCACCAGGCCTCTATATGTGCCATTGGCTATCGTCGTACGACTACAAACAGTATCGACTTATTAAGAAGTACTTTAGATATTGTAATTTTTTTGTTTTTTTATGGAACTGCTTTAATAAGAGCAGAGGCCGATAATCAGCAACAGTGGTATCATCGTACATTTGGTGACATCAGTACTTTAAGTGAATTCATCATACTTTAAGCTAAATTCACGTCATTTATGATTGCCATTTTTCTCAGTGTGCGCAGACGTAGTCGCGGGCACCAGCTAGTCTTACATAAAATGAGAGCGATCAAACGCATGGCTATTACATATTAAGACAATTATAGATATTTATCTTTTCAAATTGAAAACAGAGTTTATTACATTCAGATGACTAAAGACCTTACCTTTATAATAAACAATAGATACTGGCAGATCGCTCACTGTAAATACAAAACAGATTCTCATCCAGTTTAAAATAAATTCAATTGTAGTCGTACTGTATCAACACGAGCTCGTACTTCAGAACCGCAGCTGCCACCTGCAACATACACTATATTTATTTACAGTAAAGTCACAAATAGATTTCGTGATATCTAAAGCTACGTACTTCATGCAATTCACATCTTAATAGATTAACTTAGGAGATGTAATTAAACAGGTTGTTTGTGGTATTACTAAGGAACTTATTTAAATTCAGTGTCTTCTGACATTTGAAAGTTTTGGCGGCTTTTATTACCGTGAGTGCTTAGTCCCATTCAGTTTATAATAAAATCATTTATTTCATAAATTTAAGTTCAAAAGTATAGTACTTTTATACAAGTACTATTTGAAAAATTTTATACCGACTTCTATTCTATTCAGTAATTGAAGTGTATCTCAAAACTACTAAATCAAATTTGATGAAATTTAAATGGGACCACACGGGAAGCACCAGCTTCCAAACAAAAAAGAATTTTGAGAATCGGTTCACCCAGTTGAAAATTATGAAGTAACAAACATAAAAAAAGGCGACTTGAGTACTTTTTTTTGGAAGTCGGTAGAAAAAAAAATACAGTTCAATTGAGTACCTCCTTCTTTCTTTGGAAGTCGGTAGACAAAATACATAGTTTAATTGCTTTAGTGACTTTCAAACCTTACCGCAATAATACTTGTATGCTATTGCGATGGTACTCATGAGGTAATCTTACGCAACTGTTATACAACCTTGCATGTAGTCTGATTCACAGTACCAGAAGACATAGCACACAATGTGGGCGACTGGACACAGTTCGTCTATTATAAAGTGGAACTGGGGCCATTGCTGCAGATGTAGATGTTTAGTTCCGATGCGTGGGTCAATTGGTCTTTTTCTCTGTTTTTCGTTTAATAGGCATCGCGATAAAAGTAAACATAATTACAGAAGGCATATATATAGGCATAGACGTGGCTTTTATATCTAGATTTTAAAAAGTTAACGGATTCTTATGCTTGGGCGATTACTCAAAAGCTGGTTGTAATTCTAACAAGCTCAAAGTTTCAATGACTTAACTAAATGCTTGCTGCTTGGAATGGTTAAACAACAGACCTCGAGTTCTTTCACTGATGGAAATAATGCCATGTAGTTTTATACTCTTTTTTAACCAGTTTGTGGAATAAGTAAGCTACTATTTTAACTCTCATCAACAGATGAAAATTACATTGTAATAATATATTTTTAATAACTAGTTCAGTTATTATGTGTGTGTTATAAAGGCATTAGGTATAGGAAGTGCACTAATTGGATGAATGAGACTTGAGAACGAAATTAATTATTAGTTATGTAACATCACTAAGACAAGCGAGATGTGCTCCATGAGAGAAATAAATGCATAACTGTACATAAAAAGGTCATTCGACTCACAGCTCTAATCACGTAAGTCAATAGATTTTCTGCAGGTTTTTTCTTTTAGTTTCTGTTCCATTTGTGCGTGATACTGCGCTGCGGCATGCACATTAGTTTTTAGTCTCACCCACGTCCAACTTTCTCAAACAGTGTGTTTTATACAGTTGTTTTGACACATACTGTGTAGGAGAGGCTTCTTTTACAAGAGGCCAATTACATAGGTAATAAACATATTGTTAAGTAAATCGGTTTTCTTGCATGATCTAATTTATATCCTGACAGTCAATTTAAGATAATGTAGAGATAGAGATCTTACAGAGTTCTGGAAATCACTTTGATAGATTGTTAAGTAAATAATATAATATACTGTTATAAAAACTGACGTGGTTTTCACTTATTTTTAAGAAGAAATCAATACCGAATTTCATCTCACGTAATATTTGTCAGATAGGTAGATAGGGATCTAACTGAGTACTGGAAATCACTTTGATAGATTGTTAAGTAAATAATATACTGTTATAAAACTAACGTGGTTTTCTCTCATTGTAAATTATAAATACGCGTAATATTTATCAGATGGGTCCGACTATAGTTTCGACCACATTCGGTGGTCATTTTCAAGGAGTGTTCGGGACGCCCGCGTCGATGACGTCTCGCTGAGCACTGCGGGCGGCAGCTCGTAGCGCTCGTGATGTTAAAGGTTGGTGCGGGGGCGGGATACACTATGTTGCGTTCGCGGGTGAAGCGCTTCATCAACTCTGCTCTTGCTATTTGCGAAAGTTGTCTCTCGCACAATAAACAACAAAAGAAGAATGTGAACTTTGCAGTCAATAAATATAATCTCACCTGAAGCAACAAGTTCCGATTCAAGCTGAACAGTCCCATTCCAGAGAGTGAAACATCGTCGTTTTTTAGTTGATTAATGAGTCTTTTTATCTGCAATATGTATATTATATGTTATCAATAATGAGATGAGCAAGTTTTTAAACATATTTCAGTTTGTTTATAGCAAACACTGTTACTCACAGCTTTAAGGTTTGTATGCTACTGTAACACTTTTTCACTGATTCAAAGATATATAATAAAATTAATATTAGAATTAAAATTAATTCTATAATCTGATTTCTTGAGTAATGTCTTCCAATTTAAACACTACAGCTTGAGCCAAAATATTTGGCTTTTTCTTGCTTTTCACCAAAGCGAAACAATCTCAGTAGACGTATATATTCTAGTATGTCACCCGATTGGTATCATACAGTGACCACGTCTATATGAAGCGTACCCTCCACATCTCGCCCACGTCCAAGTGTCCAAGTCCAGTGGTAAGATTATTGAAGTTTGTGAGAAAAAAAGACTGTAGAAAAACTAAAAAACTAATAAAACTAACACACCAATAGCAAAAATAATAACATTGAATTTCATACCAAAACACTACAGTGCAACAATTTAAATTGAGGGGACAAACGCTCGTAGCCGACCTTGCTTATCAGTTCTGGACTGTACGAGATTCAGCAAACTTTTCTGCTAGCTCTATTTGGATGAGTGACCGATAATAGCATTTTTAATGAAGCACTTCACAGGACACGTAAATCCGTCTGTGTATATATAATAACGAAAGATCTCATTTTCTAGTGACAATGGTTAAGACCACGTTGATATAGAGTATGAATTTGGTTACCTCGATGTTGTACCCAGATCCTGGACACCTATACAAGTTGGGCAAAGCTCTTTTAGAATGCACATGGACGTCGGATGCAGCTATAACAACACTGCAAGCTCTGAAGAGAAGCCACCCTAGAGATAGGAAGTAGTAGGCTCGGTTAATTATTGATCCTCTTTCATTTCTGAAACATAGGAAGTTTACAACTATTATTTCTCTATGAGCATGTAATGTAAAGAATTGCATATAATTTTATATACAAAAATGTACACAGCCGAGTCTGCGAGTGCCCTATGCAGAAGTGACCCAGAAGGTCACGAAACTGCTACAGATACTCGTGTACCTAGCGCGTAAGTTAAAAACTGACAAAATAATATTACTAAGTCCAAGATTTACAAAAATTTCAACCATGTAATGTATGAATTATTGTTACTTAAAGTGTTACATTACCAAAGTTACTAAATAAATATACTAGTAACTGACCGCGACTTCGTCCGCGTAGTAAGTTCGGCCTTTGGCCTCGCCATACCCTCCAATCTTCTCTTAATTTTTTTTATGATATTTACTTGATTAGATATCAGACAAAGAATCATATAGCATGAAACAGAAACGGCAACCTTAGTTTTTTAAGTATTGCAGCTTATAGTAAAATAATAATTGAGATGATTGTTTACATAACCAGTTAAAATATCGCAGAAAACTTATTTTGTCCATTACTAAAACCCTCTTTTAGAACTGAGTTACAAAGTGACATTTACCCTATTCCAAAGAAGAGCTGCAAACAAATGAAGTAGAGATTATTGATATTTGACAGCAGTATCAAAGCCCCAAGCTTCTGATTGACCCGACGAACCAACGCCGCTTGCCGGACATACGCCTCTCGCAACCTCCGCCAGACCTGGACTTGAATGTATACATCTGTTCCGAGCTGTGGAATATAAACGAAGAGTTTTTTATAAACCAAAGTAACTTAAGTTCTCCTAGACATTGTACAGGATAAATTCTTATAGTATATAAAATTCTTACAGGTAAAAGTGGTACAGGTCGTGGAGTTTGACAAACGTAATCAAGGTCTTTATTTCAATGCAAGCATTTGGTTCTGAATAAGAAGTATGTGATGAGCGGTGGAACAAGATTTAGGGCCATTGGCATGGCGTGTTACTAATTTATAAGTTTGGTATTAAATAAAATTTTAAAATAATTCTATTTCATTTTTTGAACGCTGACAAATAACATTCACACGATGACATTTAACAATCTCGAGAACAGCCGTGCGATTCACCAATGTCAAATACTTCGCCCTTGTAAATAAGGTTGCTTTTCCAACGTTTCTTGTCATCTCTTCATTTGTTTCACGGATGTGAAACACATCTTTGACAACAGCCAAAGATGCTTGATGCTTGAAGATGTTTGATTTTAGAGAATCGCACGGCAGATATGAATTTTTATGATTGATGGACTAGCATTTGACTACCTACCATTTCACTTGATTTTCGGTGATAATGCAGTCGAAGGTGGTATCACACAAATCTACTTTACACTGTACTTAGCGACTGGCTCTATAGGACAGCTGCGAAAACATACTGGTGTGAGCACACCATTACATGTTTCGTGACAATTTTCTCAAATTGAGCGTCTTAATAAATAAGCATACATGTTCAACCTGTGTTAGCGAGACGTCCATATTATTCAGAAGTACCATAGATCATAGGAGTTTCAGAGTAGGGAGTATGTATCTCTCATCATTGGTTACAATAAAAATGATAATTATAGATGATTGTTACCAAAAAACCAGCAATGCTCGTATTGATCCATGATAATCTTATCACGTCGATAAACAAGGTCTGTATTTTTAGGTCTTTATCGTATCTTGTTTGTAGCATGGTTCTAACCGCAACAGCTATATTGCGGGCTGTCTTTCACCGATGACTGTTACGTATTGTCCTATTAACAATCCGAAATTGCAATGCAGTTTGAGTAAAATGTTACGTACCCTTCGAACATCTCTAAATCTTTTCTCAAATCGTACCACATAGTTGACATACATGTTAAGCCTGTGATAGCGGGACGCCAGGCCCATGCTAATTAGGATTATGATCAGATCCTGAAAGTTCCAAAGCAAAGTCGCTATTTTGCTCATTATGAATATTGGTACTGCTAACCATAGTGTATATTCATCTGTAAAGCAATAAATAACAATTTTATATTACATTTTACAGAACACAGTATTGCGAACATTACAGCTTCACGGTAGAAATAGGCATGGTAGCAAAACTTTCCCAGACGAACTCATTCTCAAACAGTTTTACTGTTACTAAATATAATAAGGAAACTAATGTAAATGACAATTGGATGTGGCAAACTTTTCATTCATTTTCTCAAACTTGGCTCATGTTAAAAGGTAAACCTTTCCAAAAGATTAACTTTAGTATTCGATTACTACAACTACTTACAATACCTATGTGTCTAATTATTTAATAAGATTTTTGCTTTAGGTATTAAAAACTAGAAACACGTTCGTCGAACAGATCCTGCAATATGTTAACTACAACATGTTAAAACTTTCAAGACAAGTCTTGCAATCTTTCACAATACTTAGAAAAACCAATATTCAACTTACATGTATGTAACAGAAATCCGTGGGAGCTAATGATGTACCGGTAAAAGTATTCCTCAGGAGGTATATCAAATCCTGTTGCGGACATCATGCTCATCATGTGTTCTACTGCAAAACAAAAAAAATATAAGCGCATTTAAAAATGTGGGACATTCTTCTTCAAAGAACGTGCCTTTAGAAAATGTAAGAATATACGGGACAATACTAAGCTTTTTAGCACGTTCTGAAAAAGATTTATGTGCTATATTAAACAACTTACAGGAGAGATAAAGCCTCCCGTCCGGTAACACTGTAAATGCCGGTAAAAGCAAACAGCATTTAGTCCGTAAAACAAAAAAAAGAGAGATAACTTTCTTTTGTCATAAGAGTAATTTAATTTAACTGTCTGTTTGTCTAAAAAAATTAATATTATATGATAAATCATTGGTTTGGCAACTACTACTATTGCAACGAGTTTATGCAGCCAGTGTTCTGAGAACACTTGCGCATGCTGGTGATGTGGACGGTGTTTTATTTTGTGATATTATTAGTATTAGTAATTATTATTATTCCTTTTATTTGACATATTTCACAGGTTTCACCCGGTCCTTTATATAGGTATAATAAGTAGGGCTGTTAACACTTAAAGGCCCGTTTGGTATAAAAATACTATGTAGTATTAAAACAGAAACATTTTGGATGGATGGTTACATGATATATCTACGAAAATTACAAAAATGGGTAAAATGTTTGTTTCTTGCTCTTGCATCTCCGTCCCCAGAAGTCAAAGTCAAAGTCAAAATCATTTAATTCAATTAAGGCATCAAAGACGCACTTATGAACGTAAATTTTTCATTACAATGTACTTTAAAAACTACCGCCGCGTTCCAAAATATATAGAGCCTACTGAGAAGAAGCGGCAAGAAACTCGGGGCCATTCTTTTTACATAGATGTTTTTAGAATGTTTTTACTTAGGTACTACAAATATTAGCTCCAGTGTATTGCCTTACAAAAGAGAACATAATAATGGTAGGTATCAGTAGGGCAAGACACGCTACACTTTGACATCTTAGTACACGAGTAGACAGATCCTTTTTTTTTTTTTTTTTTTTGTCCCGGGGAAATCCTTTATGGATACCACCCACCACGGGGAGGGAGGTGGTTATGTGGGAGTCCGTATACCCACCAAAACCCCGGGGTGTTCCGTCACTGCCGCCCTCGGCGGGAACGCGGGACAGTTTTTCCACACGACAGCGAACCCACCGTGGCTGTCCGTTGCCGGACCCTTCTCTTCGCGGCACGCCAGAACACATGGCGCGCCACAACTGCCTCGGAGACCAAACTCGCCAACAATGGGCGCCAGACTTCCCCGTGTCTGGTCGCCCGTGGTCTCCCTGCGGTGGGTCGGATACGTAGCCCCACCGCCTGCTACGTCAGCCACAAGGGATAGCCCCCCCGCGACCCCACCTCCTCGAGTCTGCGCCGAGCGCCCGGACCCCGCCTCCTCGAGCCTGCACCAAAGTGCCCGGGCCCCCCCTTCTCGAGCCTGCGCCAAAGCGCCCGGGCCCCACCTCCTCGAGCCTGCGCCAAAGCGCCCGGGCCCCACCTCCTCGAGTCTGCGCCAAAGCGCCCGGACCCCGCCACTCCTATGTGGACTTGGCGGCCAAAGCCCATAGGAGCGGCCCGCCTGAGCCGGCCAGCGCACCCCAACGCCGGCGCGGCCCCTGGGTTCCTCTTGGCTTCACCGTGGTGTACCTAGCCTAGGTTACTGAGCCCCCCGCCACGTCAATGCGAGAACCCTTCGGGGGGGGGAGTAGACAGATCCTAGAGTGATCAGTCCCAAGCTGTTTTATCTACCAAGTAATCCGAAATTTTGTAATAACCTTTTTGACAGAGTTTAATTTTAATAGTAATTTTAAACTAACTAATAGGCAAATTTCGGATAACATTAGGAACTTTATTATAGAATTGTATTCATTGTCCCATAAAAGAATTACTTTTTCTGTGGAGACACGTTACATGTACGGATAGCTTGTGCTTGTTCCGCGTGTTGATGGAATGAGCATCACTCCTTTTAAAACTGCAAATGTTTTTCTTCACATACATTAGATTTTCAAAGATAAACTGAGAGACAATAGTTAGAATGTTTATGTCTTTAAACTTCTGTCTAAGGGAAACTCTGGGAGCTAAACTGTAGATCGCCAATTAAGGCCAGACGGCCAATTAAGGCAAGCCGGGGGGTCAGGGGTATCATGTAGCCCTAGGGAAAATCAGGGTCCGCGGTGTCGCCACTCACCGACGGCTCACCAGAAAGCCGCC
This sequence comes from Selenia dentaria, assembly GCA_917880725.1. Lineage (NCBI taxonomy): Eukaryota > Metazoa > Arthropoda > Insecta > Lepidoptera > Geometridae > Selenia > Selenia dentaria. Next base: position 32,234,184 of record OU862879.1, read on the forward strand.
CCTGTGGTAACTTTTATTATTAGTCTATATTTTCTACCGACTTCCAAATAGGAGGAGGTACCAATTCGTTAGTATTTATTTATTTATTTTATTGTTTGTTACCTCATAACTTTCGACTGGGTAAACCGATTCCCAAAATTCTTTTTTGTTTGAAAGCTGGTGCTTTACGTGTGGTCCCATTTAATATTCATCAAATTAGGTTTAGTAGTTTTTGAGTTACTTTCCAATAACTGAATAAAATGGAAGTCGATACAACATTTTTCAAAATGTACTTGCACTAAGTTTATAGTTGTACTACAATATTATTACAAACAGTAGTCTAGACTAAAACCATCGCTGTTTTATGACAATCTGCAACGATAATCATTTGCCCCATTTTTGATCGTGTCAGTGAATGCCGAGTGCGCAACGATGCCGGGTACGCAACCAACCTTAACATTTCTCAGAATTGTTTACAATATTGGATTGTTTGAAAATGAAAAGTTAATTCAATATAAGGTACACATAGGAATTTATTGTATTTATATTTTATTTTTTTGTAAAACAGGACCCACAATTTATTTTATGTGTTATATGTGTTTAGAGATTACTTTTTGTTTTTATCCGGACTATGATGTACTAAATATTTTATTTTATATTTTATAAATTTCAAGATTTATATAATATATTTATTCAAGGGTAGAATAGTATATGTAGTAAGTGGTACCACACAGCAAAATGTTTCTTTGTATTAAAACTAAATGTATAGTTTTGTATATATTTTTTTTCTTTAATATTTCTACTCACAGACTCCAGGGTCCGTACCATTTTATTACATTTACTTAACTTAACTAATTAATCAACTACCTATTTAAAGATACATCTTTGCATACAATGAAGGAACTTACTAAATCTAACATTATATAAGAAGTAAAATAACAGAAAAACAAAACCAAAATTAGGTATCCATTGTAATTCCGAGCAGACCGGTCTCCGCATTTGTATTGTCCGTGTTTGTATATGTTGATAGATTTTAAAAGAAGAAATTAAACTTGACATACATATTTTGGCCCCCGCTTTAACCAGATAGGTACTATATGTAAAACAAGTAAATTTTATATAAAATGAGTTGTTTTGGGTAGACAGTTTGATTTCGAGTAACTGATTGTATTTGATTTTTTGACGGTGATTAGTATTATCTATTACAGACACTTTTCCTTCTTATTGCTTCATTTATACACATATAATAACATTGTAACGGATCGCTGTCCGTTCATGGAAGATATATTTACGAGAAAAAACATTATTGGGACTTTTATAAACAAAAATAGAATGCAATAAATGTTTTATCAGAATTTTTGTAGGTTTGTTTGTGCGTTTGTGCACGCTATCCTCAGAATTAGCTCATCCGTTTTAGATATAGTTTTAGCTAATATATTGCGGTAAGTTTCACCTATCATTTAGTGTTTGTTTCATGTCAAACGGTTCATAAATTCAAAAGTTATTGAAATTAAAAGAATTATTCTTTCGCCACTACACCAAGACAAAAATAGCGAAGCCGCTGGGCGGGTCAACTAGTATAATAATATAATAATAAGTGAGTAAATAATTATAATAATAAACATCCAGCCAGATCACATAGCCCATAGATTAGAAAATACTGGTAGGTTAGTACCTACTAACTTGTAATGATATCATCTTTTAGAAAGGTAATTCTAAACTTACCGCATGCGCAAGTTGTTACTAAAGAAGTAACAAAAATAACTCTTCTTCTTATTTTAACATCTGGAGGTAGATTAAATCCAGTTGATGTATTCGCTTTCAACCAAAGTAATGAGAGTTCTGTCCATGAAGTCACAAACCGCATTGAAAATATTAATGAAAATAGCGCGTTGCCGTAAAATATAGATCCTGATAGACGGCCTACAATGGCACCTAGAAAAAAGAAACGAGTACCTGTTTACACAAAATGACATGTTTTGTGTGTTAGTGAAAGTTATTTTCGTTCTGTATTTCTTAAAAGTACTTGAACTTCGCTAACTGTTAAACGTAACATCATTGCAATCGGTCATGCCATGAATAGTTGAATGTTTGAGACTTCGGCATCTTTATGTACGAGTTCATGGCGTTTCAAACCGTGGCACACTTCGAAAAATATCAGGAGAGCAAATAATTATTCTTACGAAGATAATAGTAAAAGTAATTGATGATACGACTTACGTTACAAACGTTTACAAAAGTAAACAAGACTTTATTTAAAATAAAAGTTTGTATAGTAATTTTAAGTAGATCTTTACATGTAATAAAACTGTAACCGAGCCAAATCTGTACATTAAATATTTTTTAAATTATAATGGCGATGTACTTTGTTATCGATATAGAAGAAAAACATATTATATTGTTTAACATGTTTGTCTGTCTGTCTGCCTGTGTGTTGTAAGCGCATCACTCTGAAACTAGGACACAGGTGTTGATGAAACATAATACAGTGATCACTAATTTATTGATGAACATACAGGATATTTGTATCCCATAAAACAAAAGGTTCCTTCTAGAATTGAGTGTAAAAATTAAAAATGTTAAGTAATTTTACTAAGAGCTGGATTTTATGCGATTTTTTCGGTTTAGTAGCTGAAAAGTTACTTAAATTTTACAGCATATTTCACCGCTCTATGATATCGGAATGCTAATAAAGACCGTGTCAAAGCCAAGGTTTTATGAGTGGAATAACAACGTCGGACACTCTCTAAAGGTTTATAGCAATGATAAGCTATTACGCTGTCTAAATTCTGGTGGCTTAGACTGCGATTGTGTGCAGCAGACCCTAACGGTTCATGGCTTCAGCTACTTCATGACTTTTTGTTTGTAATTGTCTTTTAAAATGAGTCTGAATAACGTTTTTAGGCCCATATATACTTAGTTTTTTTGATTAATCTGTCCGAATCAGCAAGCCTCATTTCATTCATAAATCTATTCTTATTTTTTGTCCTGATGCGAACAGATTAAATAGCCACTAGTCTTATTACATTTGTGTTATTTTAACACCATACGATATGCGCGTATTAAAATCATATTAGTTATATTTGATGAAAAATAATTTAATTTAACAAACCATTAAATTGCAAACTTCAGTTAATCCATCCATGCTACTGTCGCCGAGCCCATCTACATCCAAACAACGTGATTCACCGTCACATTTTTCTCAAAATGTGCCAGATCCGGACATTATTTCAAACACGCAGAATATAATAAATCTACAACAATCTCTATTCCTAATAAAACAATAACAATATCTTTTTATTATTATTTTCTGTATTTTTATTTTTATTTTTCTCATAGAGTGTTAAAAGTAGAGTGTATCACTCAGGCGTAAAATATACTTTTGGCTCGGGTGACATACTTAGAATCCCTCACTTCGCTCTGGATTCAAAAAAGCTCCCTCGCCGTATAAATATTATTTTGCTCCCATAAGCTACAATCTAGTATAAATTTACTAATACACTTTATACTATTATAGCAATTGCGTTTGATCATGTAAGTATTTTATGACATTTTGGTATAAAGATAGATATGGCTTTGGAGAAGACAATAAGCTACCTGCATGAAGTCCTAATCCTGCGCAGACGAAATCGCAGGCATCAGATAGTTATTTATGCTTTTACAACTGCCATATAGCAGTATAGTAGCTGTAGGTACATAAGAGCTTAGTTTTTTAATAAATTTTCATTGCTACGAAATATTATTAGCATGTTTTTAGAACAGACTAAATTTCTTAAATAAATCATTATAAGCATTTGTGTTTATTAACTAATATACTAAAAACAAATGACAGTAAATTTAGAGCTTACTTGCTATTTCAGTTCTAAGACGTCGATAAAATATTTTATTTACAAGTACAATTTGAAAAATTATAAACCGACTTCCATTCTGTTCCGCTATTGGAGTGTGACTCAAAAACTATTGGACCGAATTTGATGAAATTTAAATGGGACCACACGTGAAACACCAGATTTCAAACAAAAAAATAATTTTGAGAATCGGAATTCACCCTGTCGAAAGTTATGAGGTAACAAATATGAAAAAAATACAGTCGCATTGAGTACCTCCTCTTTTTGGAAGTCGGTAGATAAGAGGACACAAGCTTAACATGACTTTATTCTAACGAGTAGTAGAATTATAATTTACTATGTGAAATTTGTATGAAAATAAAGGACTATCGTGAAAAAGGCAACTAAAAGCCCCTCTCTGAGCTCAACTTCCGATACCGCAATCTCTTGTGGTTGATAGGTAGAAACTCTGTTCTAAGCACAGACAACAAGTTATTAATTTATAAAGCCATACTAAAGCCCAACTGGAGTTATGGCATTCAACTATGGGGATCTGCTTGCAATTTGAATGTCTCTATCATACAAAGAGCACAGAATAACATCCTAAGAAGCATATCGAATGCTCCATGGTTCCTGATGACTACTGAGTTGCATGAAGAACTAAAAATTAAAACAGTCAAAGATGAAATAATACTTTTGTCGGCTAAGTATAAAAAGCGGCTGAGCATGCATCCTAACCCATTAGCTACACAGCTAACTGCCATCACCTATCCAAAGAGACTACGAAGACAACACATCATAGGATTAGACGGAAATGATGTTTAAAGAAAAGGAAATGTGTTCATTGGATCACTCCTCCTACATGCCCAAAATAACACAACAAACCTGCTCATAGTCCAAAGACTGATCGCAGATAACAGACAAAACAAAAAAAAAACCCCTCTCAAACTAAAACTCTTCTAGTAGAGGGCTCAATAGAGTAAAATCACCAAATCATATTAAAATTGTTATACTTACGTCCTCCTGAATTGTTATTGACAACTCCGCTCAGTAGTTTTATAAACTTCCAAATAGAAGCTATTACTATAGCCAGTAGCGTAAGCAGCAAACTGATGCTCCATATAAAGTCAATATTAAATCCATAATCACAAATTCCAATGAAGCGAGCAATATTAAATACTGATTTTATTGTGGGAAGAAATTGCTGAAAGTGTTAAAAGATCGTACAATAAAATGTCTTTTGAGGTCGTATTATAGAATGTTACAATTTCAACTGTAGCCTATTATAGCATCACAAACAACTTGTGAAATCTCAACTATATAACATATATTCATATCCATAGAACGCAAAAATTAAACGGTTGAATATATGTTAAAGCTGTAATTAGATAGAAAACACTTTACTACAATGTACACGTTCACCAACAAAACAAACAATTTAAGCCATTCGAAGTTTACTATAAGTCCATCAGTTCAGAACTAAAGATAATTTTTTCTTTAATAGTTATAATCTTGCATTTCGAATTATGAGATTTGTCACCTTTCTACAACGAGCATTTTAAGAGTCCAATTCTGTACACTTTAAGTGTAAGAAGGTGGATTTCTGCTTAGTAAGTAATTGTAGCTATTATTGCGAGGCCTCTATAAATAAAGAATCAAAGAATCGGATATCAGCTATCTTGACCTGGCAACTCCACACATACTTTTATATATCTTTGAATAGACCTCGATCATCGACGGTGAAACAAAACGAACACAATAAAAGGATTTAATGAATAAATCCTGAAAATATATATATATATAATAAGGTAGAATAGATTAGTGGGAAGTCCTGACATTTTGCTAAAAGACTGGTAGATTGAGTCCCGGCACAGCAAAATTCTACGTGTGCTTCTGTAATCGAACGGTCTGGCCTAACTCGCAGGCGGAACCAGTAGTGACTGTTGAAATTTATTTGAATGTACACTATATACTGCTAGAAATGAGGCTGTGTGTTACATATTATCTTTGCATTACTTTTAATATAGTAAAGTTAGATAAGATAGCTATCCCTCTCGCACAGCACTATCGCTTTAGATGTTAGGTAATATACTCTGTTTTTATCTCTGATCTGTTCCTTGCTTTTGTATCTGTGGCTGCCATCACATAAACTAAACTCTTGTCATTATATTATTGACAGTCTATAATTATATGAATCGTGTCCCATCGCCTGTATAATTATTATTTTATTGAGTGTTTCTTTGAGGAAATATATTGACATATATTTGCTTCTAATTTGTTGTGTTATTTCAATATCAAGTGCATCGATTCGTTCTTCGCCCCACTATCAACGACTTCACGTTAACAGTGACAACCACAGTAAAGTTCCAAGATCGACCATGGTAAACACTAGAACTGATGTAACTGAAAGGACGGCCTCTACAAATCCATAAATAATAGGTTTTACTTCAAACCTTCAGGCCTAGAACTTTTCGTACAGTAACTCATTAATTGATATAATTCTCGAAGGACAACAATACTCTGTAATAAATTACCATAGCTGAAAGGATGATCAATAGGTTAGTGTAAGCCACGAGATGCCACAATTACTTTCAGCAAACAAGCCTTTAGCGAGGCAGATACTAGATTCGCATTGAGTCCTATCTAGTAAAATAAGAAATATGTATAATTTGAAAAATTTAATACCGACATCCATTCCACAATTTAAATGGACACGGGAAGGACCAGCTTTCAAATAATTTTGAGAATCGGTTTACCCAGTCGAAAGTTATGAGGTAACAAACATAAAAAAACATACAGTCGAATTGAGTACCTCCTCCTTTTTTTAGAAGTCGGTAGAAAATGGCCAACGTTAGCGCGAGACCATCACAACACACAACATCTGCTGGCCGGCTTACCTTGCCTGTCTATTCAATTGGTAAAAGCTTGTGAAGTGCAAAAAACTGACCATTAAAATAAAAAAAAAATACTTGATTAAAAGTCAACAAACACTCACGTCATCCTTAACTAATATTTTGCTTTTCTGCAATTTCATTTTGGTTCTGTTTTCACAAAAGATACCTAAAAGTACAAAAAAAGTATGAAAAGTATCATGATAAAAATACTTGAAAGATAAAACTAAGTTCTGCACATAACAAGCGGTAACTAATATTTTTTTCGGATTAATAATCCGAAAAATAATCAGTGTTAATATCATTAACACGGTTTCGGATAGATCGGACATTAATTACTATGTTACTATGTTAATTTGTAAGTGGTTTTGAGATGTATTAAAGTATGTAAGTGTGTACCACCCTTTATATATACCCTTCAAGAGTAAGAGAAAAAATGTACAAAATATCACAAAAATCATTAAGGTTCATAAAGGCTCTGATTAATACCAAAGGGACATGGCAAGGGATAGTTTAGTGTAATTGAAATCTTCACGTCCGCAGTATGAGGCAGTTTTCATGATGACTTTCTACTTTCTTACTAACTAATACTTATTCTTTCGCTACGGGAATAATATGTTTAGTTTAAAAATTTTGCAAATATATTTAGGCTGGTAGACTTGCGCGCGGCTTCACACTCTACACATATTAAATTATCTGCACCGTATTAATTAAACTAAATAACCATATCTTTCACGAGACTGTACCTTCGTGCTTAGTATACGTATCTCCACGTGTATTTATATTGCACCTTTAGATAGCGAATTGTTGTGGATGGAAAAGTCGAAAGCAGAAAGTTTGACTTTGGAACTTTGTTAAGACTACGTAGGAGACAAACATACTAAAAGTCCCGCCTCCCCAGTGAGGTAAGCCCTATATGGGCGGAGCACAAAGAAGGACCAGTATTTTTAAATTACCAAGGTGTGTTTCATAGTTTCACACGAGTGCTTTATCTACTCTCATTAATTTTAAGCAAGAATAAAAAAAATACATCAAAATTCAGTTGGTAGGTTACCCGCAATAAATTATATGAATGCTGCCAAAACCCAGCTATAACACGTGCGCTATAGCAGGCACTGCAAAGAATTGTTGGAATCTCCCTGAAAGTACTAAATTCTTTAACTTGCCCTGAAACATTGATCGAACAAAAGTTTTTTTTAACAGTATGTTGTCAGAAAAAAAGTGTTTTAATAAGATTTTCCTTTTAAATTTCGGTATTGTGTTTACACTATATGCCAATATACTAACTCATTTTGAAGTTTATGGTTATAACATTACGATATGAGAGTAAATAAAAATATTTTAACACTTTCGCTCGTAGTACACTCACTCAAAACACTCTACCTGTCCACAACCACTGATGAATGCTAGATCTTCAATGTCGTTCCCATAGACACATTGTAATTTTCATATATACAGATTTTTCATATTTACATCAATTCCGAGCACTATACAAAATTACTGTATTTATTGAAATCAGGCGCCGCCGTTTCAAAGTTGGAAATATTATCAGCGCCTATTAGGAAAATTAAAACAGATATCGCATGTTCCAAAACGATTACAAAAAACTATATTCGAGAGTTGTAAGAACATAAACAGACAGCTACTACGTGATAACAATAATTATGATGACACATTTTTACAAGCACACTTGACTTGCGTCAATTTATATTTAAAGTGTCGTATTCTAGAAATATGCTCAGCAGTAGTGAATCTTGACTTGAATGGAGATCTGACAATTTATTTCATACAACATTAACTCAGATTCCTTAATAAATGAAAAGCTTAGATTCACTCCTGTGCGTACTTCTAAAATACGAAACCTTAGGAAATCATGTCGTTTATTCTGTAAATATTTTTCGTATGTTTATGGAGAGTAACAATTGACTGACAGAACACATACGGGTAGTCAGTAGATGCGGATTCAGATTCCGTCCGATGTAATCGTTCTCCCCCTTATTTTTCAAAAAATGTTTTCGCAAAAACAGGCGTTAAAAATATACAATAAAAAAAATGTAGGATTTTTTTAATACGAACGTTGCTAAGTGTTTGCAAAAGCTTTTCATTTTATCGGATAAACCTTTTTAAGTTATTGTATAAATGCCATTTACACCAACACACAAGAACTACGCGTGTAAAAGCGCACCTTCTCAGAGATCGCTAACGGGTAATGCCGGCATCTCAATTATGGCCCGGTAACATGGTAATAGCCCTCATAATACTGAATATGTACCTGCTTACGTATCAGCTTGCAGTAAAGAATCAAAAACCAACCAACTATTCCCGAAATGATGATGGAAAAAGAAAACTATAGTACCTGATAGTTTTCATGGATATGTCAATAATATATGTGCTTCGTAACTTTTTACTAACAACACGCGCTTCTCTTCTTGAACATAGGCTCGGTTTAATAGCGGAACGCCTCAACATTGTTATGGTTAGACCTAAAGAAATTTAAGGTATGGCCTGTAGGTACTCTGAAAATAAAAATGTTGGTAGAACCAATAAATTATATATTTTTTTCCGATCAGATTTAATCTAGTACTCAAAAATGTTGTGTTAGCTGCCCCAACGGCTACGTTCATGTGAAATGGCTATTCCACTGGACCATTTTCCTGGGGCCAAAGTATGGGCTACGTTCAGGGTATTATAATTATATCCCGGTATTTAAATTCACGTGAATTTGATACATATTATTGTTTATTCACCAGCTATTATTAACTATCAAAATACTCACGTTAGGGATCTAAGATGCTCGCAGATACCGCTCCGCAATCGCCCAGAAGATGAGCATCTGCTATGATCGAAACCCGGGTCGATGTGTTCGAGCGTGAGAGTTTTGCCGTTTAATAAAAGTATAATATTATTTGTCGTTATTAAAATTTTCAATTTAATTGGTTAAGTGGTTTTAGCATAAAGAAGTTACAGACATACATATTATACACATATTTTATAATCAAATTGGACGTCAACTTACGCGTTTATATTAAAAAACAATCTTTCGGCTTCGATCTTAATACTTTAGCAGTACTATTGCTTCAATTAGACTGCAATTAATATTATTTGCCGTAAAGTTCACATCTTAAATATTGACTTGTTCGATATATCCTAACTTGAATGTCTTCAAATAGATTTGGGTATGGAATGAACGATGAATGCTGTAGTAGACCTGATTGTTGAAATATGGGGATTCCATGCTGCTGGTCTCTTTAGTGATGTATAGGTGTGATATATATCTTTTAATTTGGTTTCTTTTTTTGGTTTTTTATAATATCTACCTATAGCCCTGTCTATAAAGAATATATCACCGGTATCAGGTAGTATTCTATTTCCCCTGACGAATTCTTTCCAACATTCTCATACTAAATAACATGTTATTTTACATGACACTTTAGTAAATGTATTTGTAATTGCACCTCAATTTGTTAGTTGCTATCGCAAGCTTCGTGATCTTGTATCGGGTTATTTGAAACGATAACCACTATGTGTCATTGACAGCATTTTTTTATTACAGCAATTATTATTGTAAAGTTTTCATTTGGGTAATGTTTGATACATCATTATTCACCACAAAATATTTAAGGATATCAAAGAAAATATTTACTCGAAGAGCTTAGCAACTTTTGTTATCGTTCTCTTCTGATCAACAAGGATAAGCAATCCTTGGCATTGTCATGACTTGGATTAGTGATCAAAGGCATTTTTAACAGAACGCTTCCGTACTTTTGGGGGTAAGTTAAACCGTCAGTCCCAGTTGTTTTGCTTTGGACAACAGTAGATAGGGTATGACGGAAGGTAGGCTAGGTATGTAGTGAAGCTTGCCTACACTCTTTATACCTTTCGACTATGTTAAGCAACTAATATATTTCAAAAATAAATAAATTCGTAGGGCTATTGACATGACCAGTGAGTAAAAAGTGTAATGGCTAGTAGCGAGCCTACGGCACCTACCAATTTTAGTGTCATATTAAAATATTCAGGCAGGTGGTAACTTGCCACCTACTAAGCCTCAAGGGCCATCTTCGTTGGTGACAAGAAGGACAACTTTGGTGTGGATGGCCAAAGGTTGTGGAAAGGTGTGCCGCAGTCTCACTAGAGCGCTGTTTCTTGTTGAGCGTTATGTCCTTTAACACCTACACCCTTGGAGCTTTTTGGTACTTGTTCTTGCGCCTCACAGACGGCCAATTATTAAGTCAAGCTGGGGTCACGGGTCTCATTGCACACAAATTGTGTTTGAGTTTGAAGGGCACTATAGATAGTGAAAGTGCTGGGCGAAAGAAACTAAACAGCTACATCTGGAGGTTACGACCTTATTTCAGGGCAGCGTAGAACTTTAAAGCTTACATATATATGTAAACTTTATACTCAGACTGTACTCAAACTGTAAACTGTAAACTTTGGTCTAAGTTCCAGTACGACTCGGATGAGCCAGGAGTTACGGTTCCTATCAAGCGAATGATTTGCCTGCCTTTTCATCTCAGTACAAATAATACCAAATATAAAGCCTAGACTTTAAATAATAACTACTAAACTTTAATTTGTTATGTCAAACAAAAAAATCTAGTTGTTTTGCATTTCGGCTGCGTGATAAGAGTATTAACAAAGTATATGTCTAGCACACATTTATGCGTTTAGGTGTTATGTAAAAGTCATTTACCATTGTCAGTGTCGGGTTAAAATGGTAGATAATAGTCAATATAATGGGTCACTGTAGAGGTAAGTCAATTAGGACATTTGGCTCAGGAGTTGGGTAAAAGAATGGATGTAATTTCATGCTTTTTATTAATTTAATAATTACTCTTAGTAAACTATAATTTATAAACAGAATAATAGTAAGAAGAGTTTAATTGAATTATCTGTACTCTGTCCACACGGCTATTTATTGACGAGCGCGAGCGAAGCTTCTCTGCTTTAAATGGCCAAATAGACTTTCATGTGTTGTATGTTGGTCCTCCAATACAAGTGGAATTTTGCAATCAATCATGATAAAACTTGTTATGCATGTTTTACTTCTTGTATTCAATGTAATTTTTATCGTCAACGATTTTTGAATTGGGCACTTTTTTGAAACAGAGAGGAAGTTTGTTTCAAACTATGTCTATGGAGGCTGCGATGTGTCTACGTTGCTTAGCTATGGTTTGATAGATTGGGGTAACTCAGTCGACATAGGCAAAGAATTTAAAACACAAAAGCGTTGTGTAAGAGTCATAAATAGGGCGTGGTTTGTAGACAGTTGCAGACCGCTTTTTAAAGCATGTAACATATTTCCTCTACCGTGTATGTATATTAGAGATGTTTGTGTCTTAGTAAAACAACAGCCTGATTTTTTTTCAAAACGTGGACAAATTTTTACCCGCAAAAAAGAGTGAAGTTTGTAAATTTACTTTATCAACCACCTGTCCGTATATTAATCCTTATATAAAAGGAATGTGTACAATATGTGCATAACTCTATACAATTATTTACCAGATGAAATTAAGAACTTGGATGGAAATCTGTTTAAAAGTAAACTATCAGATTGGTCTGATTCTTTCAAATTGTTTTACAATGTACAGGAATTTCAGGATTAGTGTGATTGATTTTTAATTTATAGACAGTATTAGATATAGACAATTTTCATTTGCAAAGAATACATTGTGACCTATATTTTATAAGATCTCGACTTTGTACATGTATTCTAGCAAATAAATTATTCGATTTGATTTGATTTGGCGCGGCGCTATCCACCGACCGATTGTGATAAAATTTGGTACCTACATTAGGTGACTTTTAAGAGGAGTTTTGAATATGCGCATAATAGTGTGGATGTGATGTTTGAAAACTGGACCGTTATGGAAATTTTCGGCAAGAACATTAGACAACAACAATTCTCGCAATTGATCAAGGTCTTGTAAAATTATTTAGCAGATAGGTACCTGAAACTGCGAAAATTTTCCGATTTTGATGAGACTGTGCTCACGAGATCTACTGTTCGCAGAACTTCAAGCTTATTTGATAAGTCTAATTTTTACTTATTTATTAAAATGTAACTAATAACATATACTCTGTACTCGTGTGCAATTTTTAAGCTAAATGCAATGTTTATTAAGCTAAACACAGTATACATTATTTCTCCTGTCCACTAAGTAAGAGCTTTCATATATAAAATGAAATAATTTTATAGAACTATAATTTAAATAGTAATAAAGTATATAATTTAAATGTAATAGAGTCACCATACATTTGTAAGAAGTTCCTTTGCTAACTTATTAATAAATCTTAATACCTACTAACAAATAAGACACGCAAGCCTATTTTCTACCGACTTCCAAAAAAGAGGAGGTACCTACTTAATTCGACTGTATTTTGTTAAGTTTGTTACCTCATAACTTTCGATAAGGAGAACCGATTCCTAAATTTCTTTTGTTTGAAAGCTAGTGCTTCCCGTGTAGTTCCATTTAAATTTCATCAAATTCGGTTTTATAGTTTTTGAGATACATTCCAATAACTGAATGGAAGTCGCTATAATTTTTTTTAAATCGTCGGCCTAATTCGTTAACCAGCTAAGTCAGTTCTTGCCTAGTTTACAGGGCAAGGATAAAACTGAATAATATTTATACCACTTTTTAAACAAAAATTCTAAAAATCCGGTTGGTACCTATATATTTCCTTGATATTTTAATAATATACACAGTACCATATCTTATACAGATCTCAGAAAAAATAGGAAAATAAAAATTAGCAGCTTTACGTGGAAAAAAATATTTAATTGAGGATTTAGCTGTTTTTATATATAAGTAACTCAAAATAAAAATACGATCCTTATCTAATTAAACGAATTTTATCACTTATTCTATTTATATTTATTATAAAAAAGGAAACAATCACACTTCTTAAATAGAAAACAGTGCTACATCTGATGAACAATCTAATACCTAGTAAATAAACATTGTTAGGTAGGTACCTACTTACACGTTTAGTTCAACTTTTTATTTATATTGTTGACAGTCATTTCTTATGTTATCACTTAATTTAAGGCAAATTTAATAGGTAGGAACAAAAACACTATTAAAATAAACACTTAAAAAGAACCGAAGTAAATGAAAGTCTATCTGAAACTTTGGTACCCATGAACCAACTTAATTTCTAATCAAGAAGTAAATCATCAGCATATTTATGATAGTCAGAGAGAAGAGTTTTTATTTGCTGCAAGTCTTCAGGTGCAACTGCGTGACTACAGTAATCTCGCAAGATCTCCTTTGTGGCAAACTTTGCCATTCATTCTTATAGCATATTTTATAAAAGTTAACCCAAATGGAAGCAAATTCTTCAGCATTAAGTCCACCTTCAATTTTAGTTCCATATAAAACAGTATCAATTTAAATCCAAGAATTCTAGAAAAAAAAACAAAAGTTGTGAACTTGTAGTTTTGTTTTATAATAAAGTGTACTGCTATTAGATTTAGATGCCATTAATACTGTCTGTAAGTCCACTGTAAAAACGTAAATTTCTGTCTTCTTATCCGCTTCTTTGTCTTCTCTTGCTTCTTTACTTTTCTCATTCTGTTCTTGTATTCGTCTTCTGTGTCTTTATAATCATTGTGAAAAATGCGCCCGTTATGCATTTTTCACATTGGTCTTTTTTCGGTTTAAAAAGAGCCAAATGTTTGCTCTCAAATATGTTCGAAAACAAACTTATGGAAAGGGCTTTTGCGTTTCATTCTTTGCAACCTAAAATTGGTTGATGCTTAATTTAGAACTCCATTCTGGCTATAAGTATAACTTCTGGGACTCTAGGATTCTGGGAGCTCGACAATAATTGGATTCCATTACCGGGAAAGATAAACTAGAAAATGAATAAGCGATTGTTGTTGCTCCGAAATATATCCCGATGATTGTGTTAAACGTCTCAGTTTACTTAGATGCCGTACTAAAAATTCTTAAATTTAAGTTTTCAAAAACGTTTCGATACAAAAAAATTTATTTCGAAACTATAATAACAATGAACTTGTTAATATTATCTCCGTCTTCCATATTATAATAACAACAATAAAATTAAACTTGTTCACAAAAAGTTCTACTGCTACTGAAATACGTATTGGGAACCTGGTACTGAGATAGTGCTGCCACCAAACCGCAAAGTAGTGATGTTCGTATTACTGTGTTCCAGTTTTAAAGGTATGGGTACGGAGTTATATTACTTAAACAGTGATATTGTACAAAGGTAAGGCGAATTCTTGAGTGAAGACCCAGGGCCGACACATGAAGGCGAGGCCGCTTACCGCAGCGCTGGGTTGACGACATCAGGCTACACGCAGGCCGGGTCTGGATTTACCGTGTACAAGTACGCCAGAAATAAAAAAGGGACGATGCCTACATCCAAGAATGGAGGACAACGAGGCCTTCATGATAATGATAATAATTGCATATAATATATATACACTGGACCGATTTATTATGCCGTTAGAAAGCTACATCAACACTGAGTAACATAGGCTATATAATATATTCAAAAAGTTAGAGATCTGAATGTTAACTTCGATAATGTAACCCAAAGTGGGAAAAAAATACAAAAAAAAATACTTATATCGCGTACGCTGCAGAAACTATTGACAATAGAGCAAATTAATGTACCGCAGTTTTATAGAAAACATCAATGTCTACGATAAAGTATGCAATACCATATGTCTAACAATTAAATTTATGTCACAATATCTACTTTTCCGAGTTAAATTATACAATATTAACGCCAAAAATTATTTTATAGCCTACACTGCCGAAACTATTGACAATAGAGCAAAGTAATGCAATACTATAGTTATATAAGTATTGCATTACTTTGCTCTATTGTCAATAGTTAATAGTTAATAGTCAAAACTGGATGCGAGAAGCCCAAGATAGACCTAAGTGGCGTGCAATTGGAGAGGCCTATGTCCAGCAGTGGACTGCTACAGGCTGATGATGATGATGATGATGATAGTTATATATATAATTATAGAAGACATCAATGTCTAAAAAATATTTTGTAATACTATATGGCTAACTATTACTGTTATGACACAATTACTACTTTTTCGTGTTAAATATGTAATATTTACGCCGGTACAAACTAGGCCACATTAATCATACCTAGGTGTTAATCCATATTTAATCTAATAGTAAAGAGTTCCCTCTTTCTTTCTTTATCTTCTTAATTCTTAATCATTCGATTTGATAGTTTGTTTGTAACAGATAAACGCAAACAATACATAACTAGTTCAAAAAATTCTTTCACCAGTCGAAAGCTGCGAGTATGTTAAACTTGAGTAACATACGCTATATTTGATTCGTCATCATCATCTATCACTGCGCGGGTGAACCCGCGGAGCGTAGCTGGTAGAAAAGTAGTCGAAATAAATGGATTTGATTTGATTTTATTTGATTTGATTATATATATTTAAGTATATATCTCTAGGCTATTTTGGAATAGTGGTGTTCTCGGTAGCTGTAATGTTCATGGTATCAGTGAAACCGACGTCATCGAATTGTATGAGCACCAACTCGTAAGTTATGATAGAACCAGCCATCTGGAATAACAGAACAATTACTCTAAATTAAAAATAATGGGCTTTTCTCTTTAGTAAAGGACTCGTACGTTTATACATTTGCCACTTCTCTAGTAATTATAGTTGCATCAAGAGATATTTATATTCAAGTAATCAAAGTCAAATAAATTTCTCCGTCCCCGTAGAAACCCATGTAAAAACCCTCATGCCTGAGGGGCAGGATGGCAAAAGTTGGGCTAGCACAACTACAAATGAAACACCTAGACAAGAAAATGATCTTAATACAAATACAATAAAGTCGACCGTCTTAGATACGGTGTTGCTGAGCAAAGAAACTGAAATACCGAATTTGACCCCGTTAGCGTAGTTGGTAGTGACCCCAGCTTTGAAGCCAGGAGTCCCAGATACGTCCCCTGGCCAGGAACGATATTTGTGGGGTAAAATGAAATATTTGTGGGGTTTTAGATGTGTGTGATGTTTTAATATATGTATCCGTGCCTCCCGCGACACAGGGAACCGTAGTGCCGTAGTATAAGAGTGTGAACCATGTTTCGTTTAAAGTTAATTTTAGTATATTGAGCTACTATTTAATAAAAAATATTATAACGATATTATTTTTTATGACCATTAATTGCCTAATTTTCTTAGACCTTATTATTTATAACTTGTGAATAAAGTAGTTAAGCCCATGTCTCTTAAACCGCAAAAACTTTTCTACCTGTAACAGAATTGTTCTATTTAGATAGAAGAACCCCAGTCCACTGAGAGCAACGTAGTCCTTGGTAAGTTGGTTCTGCAGTCTCTCCATCTGAAACATGACAAGTACGGAATGACTATTTTTAGCATTTTACTTCCTGGCTTTAGCATTGACTGCTCTCCTCTCCCATAATCACACTCCCACAACGCTGACTGGAGTATAAGGTAAAAAAAGCTCACTGCTACTATATGATACAAAAAATATAATAGTATACAAATATATTAAAGTAATGTATACATATTATATAGCAGATATATTGTAATATTAAATGTAGTGATGTTTCAATTCGTAGGAACGATCCTTTTAGTCGGTAATACAATTATTTTAAAGGGAACAGAGGAACATTTCTTGCAGCTATCGTTTGGATGATTACTGTTACATGTGAGCGAGTTTGTGTATATTTTGGTAGGTACTACCCACCCACAACGTATTATAATATATACGAGTGCAAAGAGTAAAACAAACGCGATTATTGCGAGTTATGCTTCGAACTGTGGTATTTTTGGTTCATGTCATGTTTATAAACCTTGCTTAGTATATATAGTTTACATTTTAACCCATGCAATCACTAGTATTTACTGATTTGCCTTGTATTTCTCTAATAAGTGAATGGTATTCTTTATAAGAAATAAATATGTTTAATCTTAGTATCGAAGTTGAAGCGTCGTAGACTAGTTATAAACATAAATAAAATCCAAACATACCTCAACATTAAAGCTAGCAGCTTCACAGTCATATATGTACTTAAGAGCCTTCTTAGAGTGAACGTTGATGTCAGAAGCAGCCAGAACTACGCTGCTGACCCGAATGCATAACCAGGTTAGTGATATGACAAAGTACAAGCGTCGTAAGTTGGTGATGTGTTTGCCTTGCCTGAAAAAATATAAAATATATGGTAAGGCACGTTACCTTACATAATATGTCTAATTAACAAGTAAATAACTAACTTAAAAATATAATAAATGTGCTTTAAATCAGGGACTGATTTGGTTACCCATTTTTAGGGTTTAACCCAGGGTATTTTAATAGGGTTAGTAAAAAACCTAAGCTATAAGTGTTACCCTTTAAAACGGTAACTTATTTTATTAAATAACCCTATTAAAACCTCTTCAATTGGGTTACCCTTTGGTAGGGTTGTTGTCGCCGTTGGTTTATAGGGTTAGTAAAAACCCTATCGCTGTGGGTTTTTACTCTCAGCAGTAAGCCATGCCTTTGGGTTACCCTTTGAACTGTGTTAACACGGTAACACAAGGGTTACCCTAATTTGGATACCCATTTGTAGGGTATTTTTAAAAGGTTAATAATTAAAAACCCGACCCCTAAGTGTTACTTAATGCAAGGGTAACCTATCGTATTTGGTATTGTTGTTGTAGTCCAAAGGTTAATAATACTTAAGCTGTGCGAACAAGTAAGCCGGCGGTATTTGGAACAAAAAAGTGATGTTGCAATTCTTTGTTACGTTCACAGTTTACTCACACATCACGGAAAAAGATGTTTTAGTTTTATGATTATTTATAACTATTTACTACTGGTTGCTGTTATTTTATTATGTAAATGATCTTAACTGTTTTGTTTTTTAATGCTTAAGAGCTTTCATTCTGCGCAGCGCTGCACGAGTTTAGGTATTTTACGAGCTACTCCCTAGCGCGCCCAGCGGCAGTGGCCCCACCACTCGAGCAAAACAGCGCCGCATTCATATTTTGATCTTTTTGTGTCAACTTTGGTTTTTATATCACAAGTAGATGTAGGTCAAAAAGTTTAAATTAAATATCACGCTGGACTCGATTTATTTTTAATATCAACATTATTTAACACATGATAATTATTAATCAAGTGTTTGTTATCTACCAGAGCATAGACTAGAAAAAAGTGAGATTTAACTCATGGAACTACCTGCTACCTACATGTACAATAGTGCCTGCTACTTGTTTTCGGCTCCTGCATCATATCGAGGGCCCCAAGTCTCTTACCCATTGAGCAATTACCGCACTATTGCGACGCTTCTACGATTGATACGGAATTTTGTGTATCTTTAAACTTACATACAAACATACGTGCACACTACTACCCCGAGGCCGAGTATTTGGCATGGCGGTGGTACACACCAAGACGAGTTACTCATTCGGCAATAATTTGAATGAGCATAACCACAATGTGAACAGTGCACCCTACTACTACCCAAGGTAGAATCTCTTGTACTGCGATGGTACCCATGAAGACGAGTTGTTGAATTGAAAATAATTAATTTAGTTCCAATACATACATGCATGTCTAGACACAATTATAAGTACACTGTGCACACTACTACTTTCATTCAAAGTAACTGGCATTGCGGTGGTACCCAACAAGACGGGTTACTATTTGGGTATGATTTCATTAGAGACAATGCTTTCAAGCTTTAACACAATATATGTGCACAGCGCACACTACTACTTACTAATCAAAATAACTGGCATTGCGGTGGTACCCAACAAGACGGGTTACTATTCGGATTGGATTTAATTAGTTACACTGACTTCGAACCTTATTACAATATACGTGCTCAGTGCACATTACTACTCCAAATCAAAATAACTGGCATTGCGGTGGTACCCAACAAGACGGGTTACTATTCGGGTGTGCTTTCATTAGTAAGAATGCCTTCAAGTTTTAACACAATATACGTGCACAGCGCACACTACTACTTTGAATCAAAATAATAATCGGATTAGATTTAATTAGTTACAATGACTTCGAGCCTGAATACAATATACGTGCTCAGTGCACATTACTACTCCGAATCAAAATAACTGGCATTGCGGTGGTACCCAACAGGACGGGATACTATTCGGAAATGATTCAATTAGTATAGTTGCAATTCCTTCAAGCTTTAACATAATATATATGCACAGTGCACACTACTACTACAATTAAAAGTAACTGGCATTGCGGTGGTATCCAACAAGACGGGTTACTATTCGGATTGGATTTAATTAGTTACAATGACTTCGAGCCTTATTACAATATACGTGCACAGTGCACATTACTACTCCAATTCAAAATAACTGGCATTGCGGTGGTACCCAACAAGACGGGCCACTATTCGGGTAAGATTTCATTAGTAACAATATCTTCAAGCTTTAACACATTAATACGTACGCAGCGCACACTACCACTTAGAGGAAAAAAGTCCTCGATAGCGTATGTCTATCTCTATCTCTCTCTATCCACTTTAATCGTACTTTAAAAAATGGGCAATTATAAAGCGGCAATTCGAAAGCTATTTACACAAATACGGTATTAATCCTTATCATTTTATATAAGTTGGAGGCTTTAAGCATTGCATGCACATTATTTCACTCTTTTACACTATATAATTTAAACGAATATCTTAGGAGTAATCGCAAAAAAATAACTGACGCGAGAATAAATTATGTAAAATGAGGAAAGATGAAAAATGACGTATATAATATTCATATATATGTATGTATTATGTATATTTATATTCGGGAGTAGACTGCTTTAATAAATTTTATGCTTAAAGGAAATGTCCCTCTCTTGTACGGTGCCAACCTAGTAGCGCTAGAAATAAAAGATGGGGGCATCCGCCCTATTGCAGTTGGTAGTACTCTGAGACGCCTTACGTCTAAAATTTGCTGCCGAGTAATCCAGGACCGCCTCTCAAAAAAATTTCACCCTCGTCAGCTCGGTTTTGGTGTTAAAGAAGGCTATCAGGCAGCTAGCTGTACACGCAGCACGTATTTTTCTATGCTCTACAGACTATGAAGTATTCAACACTATACCAAGACCAAGGCGAGTGAAGCCGCTGGCGGGTCAGCTAGTTATATAAAAGATAAAAATCTAAAAAAAAAATATAAAAATCATCATAGCCATTTGTAAAATATCTTATGAATAATTTTATTAGGTAAGTATTGCAAACAATGTTTTTCCGTAGGTATAAAAAGAACTACACTTACATAACGACTAATCATACTCGTTTTGAAACATAAAACTATAATTTGATTTCGTCATCCAAAATACAAAAGTCCCAAATCACGATCTATTCGCAAGACAAATAAACTCTCGCTGGCGTTTCGATCTCGCACACAGTTGCTGGCAATGCTGAGATAGCAATATATTTTCTGAATACCTACAACGCGAAAATAGTGATCGCTCGGCGATTCTCTTATTCAATTTAGACAACGCTACCTTCACGATCAACAACCCAAAGGATAGGGTAACCCAGGGTTACCCATCACCAAGCACAGGGTTTTTAAAAGTTACAAATACCTCTTCATACGAATACCCTAAGCAAAGGGTTACCCTATGAGGTAAAGGGTAACTCTACCATAGGGTTATAAACAGTTACAAATACCTCTTCAATTGAAAACCCTAAGCAAAGGGTTACCCTATGGCTGGGTTTAGGGCATGGTAACCTTTCTAATTGGTAACCTCATAAAAATGGTTTTTGTTAAATGAAAAACCCCTTCGATAGGCTTAACCCAAAACCGGGGTTGTACGGTCCCTGCTTTAAATACATGAGACTTTAATAATACTGACTTAAGTTCGTTTTTTGATACCACCGAGATATATTAATCGTTATATTAGCCTTGAAGTATTAATCTTGAACTAGCTTTATTGAAATCATTCCTTCATAACATAAATACTGAGTGAGAAGTAAAAACCTGCAATTGGCGTTGGTGAGTATAGAGCAGGTTCGCGTTTTCAATAGTTTTATAAATTACTAAAAAAGGTCAAAAGGTTCAGAGCAAATCTAATTAGTTCATTTAGAAAACATTTCCTAATAGTAGAACTAACCAACTTCTAACGGATTAAAACACATATTTTTATTATTTTCATTGCGAAATTTCGAACAAATAATTCAACGAAATAAATAATAATTTTATTTATTTCGTTAATAATTAATTAATACTAAGAAATAAATAACTCATTTATAAATAATTTAAAACAGACTGAATGATTACTTACGTTCACAATTTTCATACATTGAAATTTAAACATCTTTTAATGGAAACAAAACGCAAAATTTCAAATAAAGCTATGATTGTAGCTTTTGTTCAGACCAGAACATACATCATTTTATATTCGTGGAATGTACGTAATCAAATAATAAATTAGTTAATACAATTTGAAGATAATTTGTTCGTAATGCAATATTTTTTTAGTTAACTTTTCATCTGATTCACTCAAGTAATCTGATCTTAGATCAAATTAAATAATCACTTGTTAGTTTTCTCACGTTATGCCCAGAAACAGCTGCAAGCAGATAAAATAGAAGTTGCAGAAGCTGGACAGAAGGATCATGCTTCCTAAAGCACTGTCCATTTTGCGCACCAGACCTGCTTGCTTCACATATGCCTCTCTGATATTACGCCATAAATACAGTTGCAGTGCTTCATTTTTCTGAAAAAAAAAAAAAATTATATGTATCATGGTATATTATGAGTGACATGTTTAAACTTAATTTAATAATATATTTTTTTATCATGACAATATTAAATTGTTTAATAATATAATTTAATTAAGGTGCTGCCAATTCATGATGTAGATAAAAATGAAGGGGTTTAAAGCAGTTTATCTCATAAGCAGCGATTTTATTAAAGTTACAAAAATAATTTGTTTTTCTGAAACTTCTAAGTACATATTGACGGAATTAAAAACGTTATATTTTAACGTACAAGAGTACATTAAAAAAATACACACATACTTTTAAAACAGTTTTTCTCTTTATTCAGAATTGTATTTGTCATGAAACACATATCATAAAATAGCATTTTTTAACCCTTAACCACCTAACGGCGGTCACAGTGACTCCAGCGGTTTTTTGTTTTTTGAATTATTCCGTTATTATGTGAGCTATGCATCTGTGAGTTCATCTACTTTAAACCCCCCCCCCCCCCCCCCCACTCCTCAGTACGCACTGTGGGGTCCATCGCTTCACACATTCGCGCATTCAAAATTTACAGATAGGTAATTATATTTTTTTTGTGGTCGTGGTGATCACGTAAACCATAATAAAATCAATTTTTTTGAAGCTTCAGATGAAGAATCAGATGATTCATCATCTGATGATATTGTAGACTGTCCCACAGTCTGCAAACTCCGACTCTGACCAGATTGCCACTACCCTATCAATTGGGATACGCATTATATGTATTATACTTACATCTTTGGCCCGTGTAATAATAGAAGATGGTCATTACTCCTCTAAATTCTCTCTAATTTATATTCTTTTTTCTAGCAGTATTTGAAATCTAGCCAGTGTTTTTTAAGGTCATGCTACGCAAACAGATATCATTACCTTTTATAACGGTGCCATGAACACAAGTTTTCGTTAGTATGAAATGTGTAAGATAATTTTCAACGCGCACCTTAAATCTTATTAATTTTAGGATACTAAAAACCATGAAATAGTTCAAAACTTTCAAAGTTCCAACAACTGCAGTTCGAACTTACCGATCGATAAAATTTGAGTCTTGAATTTGTCATACTTCGAAAAAAACTGGCTACATCGATCTTTTGTCGATCATTGCAAGTAAGTAACAAAATTAAGCGACCGGTAGACAAATTCGATAAGCTTTTACGTTTATAACGATAATCCTAGCACACCCCCCGCGCGCTGTCACAGCGATAGTATCGGCTCCGGCTTTTTAAATTTCTAAAAATAAAATGACGCAAATTCTTATTAATATAATATGTGAAACGTGTAAATATAGTTGTAAATAGTTAGTATTCGCGTTATCTAGTGCGTAAAATAAGTGGAACAATAATAAATCTGAAAAAACCATGTTTTATATTAAGTGCAAAAAATAGTGGAATAAGTGGAACAATAGTACCTAAATCTGGAAAAACAAACACTAATAACTGAACTAAAGACTTAAACTAGTGCTAAAGACAAGATGCTAATTGTGAAAATAATTCAAAAAAGTTTTATTTAAAATCACCCTCATTAAACGGTGGTGTTAAAAAATAGTGCAGTGCGAAGTGTCGTGACTCATGCAATAATAACATTATAACGGCTACGCTCAATGCGACTAAAGATCGAGTCACACATACAGTACCTTAATTTCGCACTTGCAAAAAATAACCCCGTGGTCGAAAGGCAAGAGTGCTTACCTTGCGTTCGTAAGGTAGCAGGTTCAAGTCTCATCAAAGGATATTATTTTTATTTTTATTTATCGTGAATTTGATAATAACTACAATTTTAAGGCGAAAGACAGACTGACACGATTACGCGAAGTGCAACCCACGCCATCGCGTAAAGTAGTTAGCTCCGTATCTTTTCGCGTCTAACAGTGGTTTGATAAAATTAACATAAACGTACATATATTTGCATAATAATCGTAAATAAACAATCTCAGAAGAAACCACTGGAAATCACAGCAAGAAAGCATTTAAACAAAAGTTTGATCTCATAATTATTTATAAAACTATAACTAGGATTCAAAATGAGTTTTTTTGAGAACATTACCTTCAGGAGTAAAAGAAGAACTTCAGACATTAATTTAACCAATGATAGCACGGTTATAACACAGACTTTAAATGCAACTGTAAATAGCTTACCAGACATATCTGACGACGAAGAAAGTGAATTAGTTAAAGAACTAAGAGATAAAATTGAAACTTTGACAATAAAACTAACCAGTGCAGACTTGGAGATAGAAACACTTTTATCTGAAAATTATGAACTTAAACGTGCTAATGAAGATATATGTAAGAAAAATGAGCTATTCAAAAAGATGACACAAAGCCCAGCAAAGCTAAATAGTACACCCAAAAAGAAAGGCACACCAAAAAGAACATATGAACAAACAGCGCTAATTTTAAATGAAAAAACATTTTATGATAAGGAAGTACAAACAGAACATAATATAGAAAAAGAAGAGAAATCACAAAACTTATGCAAAAAGAAGATTAAAAAACCTAAAAATAAATCCAAATCACAGAATAAAGAAATTTTAGACGAACCCGAAAACTACCTAAATAAGATACCAACACACATAACACAGAAAACAGAGTCTTCACAGCAACCAAGCAATATCATTTTAATTAGCTCAATTAAACAAAATAGAGTACTGCACGTGGCTGAAAGCACACTAAATTCATCAAGTGGAAGTACTCTACTACGACACTACCTTACACCTAACGGAGGTATTCAAGAACTTTTACAAGGAATAGAGACAAAAGTTGCGGACTTGACTATGAACGACTACTGCGTGGTGCTCATTGGAGAGGAGGACTTTAAAGAGAATAGTGACTACATTAAACTTATTCGTCTCACTAGAGAGGCTCTGTGTAATATACAACAAACAAACTTTATTATATGTCTACCTACCTATAAATATTCTCCGGATTCTAAAGTAATGAATTATCTGAGTTCATATAACTATAAAATTGATATTTTTAATAAATCACTATATTTAGATAATCTGACACATAAGTATGCTATTGTTTTAGATTCTAATTCATGTCTATCATACGACAATAATATATTCCATCTTCGTTCGGGTATGTTAAAAAATTATGGTCTGCGTACCATATTAAACAATGTCGCATATGCAATTAGGGAAGCTAATAATAATAATAATATAGATCCAAGCTATGACTCAGATAACGATAAAAATAACGAGCAACCAAATGTAGAGTTATTTCGTTAATAAATATATATGTATCATGCATCAGAACATCGCAGGATTATTACGAAAAGCTGATGAGCTAACTATTTGCTTAGATGAACTGCGCTCTGAAAATAATTTTGACGCTGATGTTATTTGTGTAACGGAGCACAACATTAGGTTGGGCTCTGAAAGCAATTTAGTGTTAGCTAACTACCAACTAGCGTCCAGTTTTTGTAGATCAGATATTTCAAGAGGCGGAGCTTGTATCTTAATTAGAAGTGGAATTCAGTATAGAGACCTCCCGGAAATTAAGGCTCTATCAATTTCGGGAGTATTTGAGTGCTGTGCCGTAGAACTAATTCCCTATAAGATTTTGGTTGTATGTATCTATCGAGTACCAAAACAAAAATCAAAGCATTTAAAAGTATTCTTTACAGAGCTAGATAATCTTCTTCAGATATTGTATAAAAAGCAATACAAACATATGGTTGTTGCTGGCGATTATAACATTAATATTTTAAAACCTGATATAAATTCCCGAAAGCTAGAGCAACTGCTAGCAAGTTTTAATCTCATATTAACATTTAAACAACCAACCCGATTAAGTAGTCAAACATGCATAGACAATATTGCTCATGATTTTAAAAATAATTGTAAAGCTGAAGTGCTTGAATTCGCGCTATCCGACCACACAGCTCAACTACTGATGTGTCCTGTCGACAAAAAATGCATCATTGATAGTTGGTACATAAAACGGCGTGACTATAGCCAAAACTAAGTTTATATCGCACATTAAAAATCTCTCCTTCTCAGATCTATATAGTATTGACGACCCTAATGATGCGTATAATTACTTTATTGAAACGTTTAAATTATTTTATGATTTGTGTTTTCCTTTCACACAAAAAATTGTTAAATCAGTTAAAAAGCCAAAATGGATATCACGTGGCATCAAACTATGTAGTAAAAATAAACGGAAACTCTTATGGCAATACAGACGACACCGAAATTGTAGAAATAAGAATAAATTAGTAAACTATTCAAAGCTGTTTAAAAAAATCACTAAGCTCACCCAAAGAGTTCAAAACGACTACGCTATAAAAATGGCAACAAATAAGTCTAAATGCACGTGGAATATAATAAATAGTTCAAAACAAAAGATACAAAATGAGTCTGTGTTGCGAATAAAAGTAAATAACAATATAATCACTGACCCATATAAAATATGCAATGCATTCAACAACCATTTCATTGATAAAATTAAACCTATTAAAAATAATAGTCAGAAAACAAACTCATTAATTACAAGTAGGCCAAATTCAATGTTTTTTCTTCCGAGCACTGCATTAGACATATTTAAGATAATCACTACGTTAAAAAATACAAATAGTGTAGGGTACGATGGAATCTCTACAAATATTATTAAACAAGTTGCTGTATACATATGTGGACACTTAAGCTATATTATGAATTTATGTATTAGTGCTGGTACATATCCTGACGCACTTAAAGTCTCCATTATTAAACCTATATTCAAAAAGAAAAATAGGGAATGCATAGATAACTATAGACCAATCTCACTTATCCCTATATTTTCAAAGATACTTGAAAAATATATTTACGCGCAGCTCTACAACTACATGGAAAAGAAAAGTATACTTTGTAACGAACAAAAAGGATTTAGGGAAAATAAAACAATAAATATGGCAATATATGATTTTTTAGATAATGTTATGACCAACATAGATGCAACTATTCCAGTTTGCGCAATATTCTGTGATATGACCCAAGCTTTTGATTATGTTCACCACGATATACTTTTACAAAAACTAGAAACATATGGCATTAGAGGAAATACTCTAGACCTTATAAAATCATACTTGAGTAATAGAAAACATTATACTGAGATTACAGAAATAAATATTCATAAAAAACAAGAAATAATTCATCGGTCTAAAGCACGTACTCCTAACTTCGGAGTCCCGCAGGGCAGTGTAGTGGGCCCTCTTCTATTTATAGGATATATCAATGACTTACCTAAAGCACTAGACCATCCTACGACTCTCTTCGCAGATGACAGCACAGTTACTATTAATTGTAAAAATAAAAACACTTACGAATCAGAAATAAATAATAGTTTAAAATCAATCATTCAATGGCTAGATGACAATAACCAAAAAAAAATTTAGACAAAACGAACATCATCCACTTTCGGCAGCGTACAGTACGTGATAATATAGTTTTGCAATATAATGGTAGAGTCATACAGGAAGTGGACTCAACTAAATTTCTTGGATTGACAATCGATAGTAAACTTAATTGGAAAGGACACATAGATACATTAACTAAACGAATGGGCTCGACGGCATACGCATTGTTTAAATTATCATTAGTTATTAATCAAGAAGCTCTAATAACTGCATATTATGGCATGGCAGTATCTATTCTACGATACGGCATTATATTCTGGGGGAACTCTACTGACAAAAGAATTGCTTTCAGAGCCCAAAAGAGGTGCGTCAGGGCAATGTTTCATCTTCATAAGACTGATAGCTGTAAACCATACTTTTTAAAACACAGGATTCTGACATTACCATCTCTATACATATTAGAAATAGCAACTTTTGTAAAATCAAATCAACATCTCTTTGGTAGTTGGACTGATGCTGGTATTCGAACTCGCACACAGGCCGAGATGAAACTCTGCCCACGTACGGCCAAAACTGCACTCATGCAAAAAAGTGTAATCTGTATGGCTCCTTTAATATATACTAAAATTCCTAAAATTATCAGAGAATTAAATATTGGAATGTTTAAAAATAAACTTAAAATTTTATTAGCACAAAAAAGCTACTATGAAATTTCAGAATTCCTTAATGATAAAAATGTTTTGACATGTAATGTAGACTAAATAATTGACATAAAATCGAGACTAGGTACTAGGAAAAGATAAAATGATAATAATAGCTTATATAGGTAGTAATAAACATCTAATTAAGATATAAAATACAACCAAACCAAAATATAATTCTAACAATATTCTAACTTAGACATAATTTCGTTATTTTTTTAACTATAATAAAACTAATAATAATATATATAAAAAACTAACATTTGTACGCTGTAACAGGCAAGGACATGAGATACGTCTCCATTATTACGACCATGTATGCTACTTTATATGTATGTGTACCTACCATGTTCTGACAAATAAATATTTTGAATTTTGAATTAGCATGGAACTGTTAAATTAAGTTTGAGCTTGTCTATTTAATCGATTTTTAAGATTGTTTTGTCAGCTTTGAAAATGACCTCGATATAGCTTATCGACAGGTGACGGTAATGGGGATATTGTTTAGTTGCGTTTGATCTTACTAATATTATAAACGCGAAAGTTTGTATTTATGGATAAATGGATGCTTGTTGTTCTCTAACGATCAACCGGCTGGCTCAATTTTGATGAAATTTGGCATGGAGGTAAATGGGGCACTGAATTAACACTTAGGATAATTTTCATCAACATCGTCATCATCCATTACCTACTATGCGGGTGTAACCACATGGCGCAGCTAGTATTCAAAAATATATAGACTTCGGCCTTTTTTTAATCGTAGAAGAGCGAAATTCTCGTAGAAATCTTCGAATCACAGAAGGACGCATTGTGGAATGCAAACAATTCGTAATAATCGATATACTGTTGACAATTTGACGATCGTTAAAGTCGTTAATATAACTTCCATACTTGCTAGGGGCGAAACGATTTTTTATCGATCTTAGCAACTCGACAAATTTAACGACTATTACGGTACTTGCACTACTGTGTCGCAAAAATATATCTATGTAATAATCGAACTTGCTCACAAAATTTTACGAGAATCGGTTGAGAAATGCGATCTGTAGAGGAGAACAGCCGCATAGACATACATACGAAAGCATTTTACTCAAGCTATTGCAGATAAGCTTCTTTCGCTTCGCAACACGCTGGGTCGATAAATTGATCAAAACCATGTTTACTTACTATATCAGATATTCCTTTCTTTTCCATTGTACAGATCTTTGCCACGTATCGGTTCAGTCTATCATACCTGGAAGTGAGACCCATACTTATCAGCACGATCAGCAGATCCTGGACATTCCATAGAGCCGTACCTAAACAGCTTATGATAAGAACCGGGACAGCCATCCAGTCGGAGTACTCGTCTAGAAAATGAAAAAGATGGCCTTGCATTATTGACATCAAAATATAGGGTACCGTGTTTATAATAAAACATACATTTTTTAAATAGTGATTTGTTGAGCTGATCAAAGATTGAAGAGATGTTAACATAGCCACATATATAGCTATGATTTATTAATAAGCGCATACAGTGACCAACTGAAATCGGCAGTCATTTTAATGGGTCCTTAGTCATGGATGACGTCATACATATAGACCCTAATGTTACTACAATTTTAACAGGTAATAAATTTTAATTTTTGCAGGCGTTGGCCTGCAAATATACATACATATATTTAGATGTTATTTATTCAAGCAGTCATAGTCATGTCAAACTCACTTATATCACTTATATAACTAAACAACTATTCTGTCTAAGTCGCGTTAATAAAAGAAATGCCTTATTATTTTGTGCATACATTTCAAGGGACGCTACGACTTTTTAATGTGATAACTAAATACTACTGATGATTTTTGACGTTATAACGGTTTATAAATCGATGAACGCCGGCTGTACCCGCGAAAAAGCATGAATCATTATCCGTTCTGCCTGAGCCGAGCGTGCAAGCGGGAGCGCAAGCGATAAAGATGCACGATCGGCCTTAAGGGTTGCCTTGTCTTATGACGTTATCACGTCAAATTATTGTCCATAAACCGACTTTACAGACAACCATTTTTCATGATATGAGAAATAGGTACAAGCACGAAGCCTGGTGTTAAGTGCTAACCTCTGTCTATAACAGTTGCATTTCACACACATACAAAAGACGAAAAGCACTGTGCCAGTAACCCAGAGACTTTAAATTGCTAAGTTTCATGTGCTTGTAATTTCACCGGTACTCATCAGAACACAGTAGTGTAAACATTGCTGCTTCGCGGTAGAAATACGGTGTGATAACCTCCCCGGACGAACTCATTCACAAAAAGTTCTACTGCTACAGTTTTACTTCTTCAACTGTATAAGCATTGTGCAGTTTTACGACCAGTACAATTTGAAAAATTTGATACCGAATTCCATTCTATTCAGTTATTGGAGTGAATCTCAAAAACTACTGGACTGAATTTGATGAAATTTCAATGGGTCCACGCGGGAAGCACCAGCTTTCAAACAAAATAAAATCATTTAATAATTTTGAGAATCGGTTCACCCAGTCAAAAGTTATGAGGTAACAAACATAATAAAAAACAGTCAAGTCAAAGTCAAAGTCAAAATCATTTATTAAATTTAGGCATCAAAGACGCTCTTATGAACGTTTTTTCATTATAATGTACTTTAAAGACTACCGCCGCGTTGCAAAATATTTAAAGCCTACCGAGAAGAAGCGGCAAGAAACTCGGGGCCATTCTTTTAATTTAGATGTTTTTACAATGTTTTTATTTAGGTACTACAAATATCAGCTCCAATGTGTTGCCTTACAAAAGAGAACATAATAATGGTATCAGTAGGGCAAGACACGCTAGACTTTGACATATTAATACACGAGTAGATAGATCCTGGAGTCCCAAGTTGTTTTATCCTCCAAGTAATCCGAAATTTTGTAATAACCTTTTTGACAGAGTTTAGTTTTAATAGTAATTTTAAACATATTATCACCAATCTCGGATAACATTGGAAACTTTATTATAGAATCGTCGAATTGAGTACCTTCTTCTTTTTTTGGGTAGTAAACGTAGGGCCTCGTGTAAGGGAGGGTGATAAAGGCGTTGCCTTTACCTAACATGACAACCAACGCCTTTAACTTCTCACTGATCGCACCCTATATCCGCCTCTTGAGCTAGAGCAGGGCGTCTAAACCATCTAACTTATTAAATTAATAATCTATATTTAAAATATCATTCTTATAAACAAATCAATATGAAATATTACATACTCACTTCTTAAAATCATGAAACCATGTGACAACAAAGTATATCTCTTCAAAATTAGTTCGCGTGGACAATCAAAACCGACCAGAGAAAGAATACTCATTATATGTTTAACTGTAAAAGAAATTTATTGGAATTTAGGTAAAAAATATGACATATTATAATATATGTATATGCGAGATCGTACTCGTAACGTAACAATAAAATGCAGTAACACTTCAGTGTATCTTTTGAAACCTGTTCAAAACAATATTATTGAACTGCCCAGAACACACAGGTGAATCGCAAACCAAGTCTAACTGACTACTGACTAACTGTATAACTGTATAACTCAGACAATAGGCTTTAATATATAATCCTGAAATATAAGAAGATGATATTTGAAGTTGTTATAATTTTTTTATGTTATTATATATTCGGGACTGACCATTGAACTTGGCACCTATTTATATCTCATTTCATTTTTCCTTAAAGTAAACATCCAAGGCTCATTTATAATATTGAACTTGGCTCTCATTTAACATTTATGTTTTTGATGGGCTTAGTTTTTCTCTTGAATTAAAACCTATTGAGACATCTGTCTCAATCAGTTTTAATATGTCAAATTCACTCAAACATGATGACGATGAAGATATTATAATGTATTAATATCTTTGAAAAGCAAAAAGGCGTAAAAGAAGAGACATAAATTGGGAATAATATCAACTGTCGTATGTTTGTGATTGCTAAACAGTTACAAGCGAATAATAAAAAATATATGGATTGGTACCGTATGGGTAAAAAAAACAAAGGCTTTTTGTAGACAGAAAAAACGCGACACTAGTTTCCAGCAAGCCAGTTTCAATGCAAGTGATTTGAAATGCGTTTCAAACCAGTTTCATACTTGTTGCTTCGTGGTTTTCTACAAGATTAAACGACATTAACTCAAATCAAACTTAAAATTAACCTAGAGTGGCAGTTTCATCATTTTTGCATTTTAACGTGTGTTCTGGGCATAAGTCCACATATAAGCTTTACTAAAATATATTTTTGGATAAGAAAACAATATGTATCGCTATCAAGACTACTTAAATCATCATTACGTTCCTGCTGCAGCTATTCAAATCTTCGAGATTGAAGTATGGGCCATGATCCACCACGTGAGCTTTGTCCGAGTTGTGGGATAGTGATTGTACTTAGTGGTAGAGTTTTCAGATCACCCAGAGGCTGCCATAATAGCCTTATAATTGTTAGCCTAAGACAATTACCGTTGCTCCGCACTAATCATACAGAGACATTAATTCATTCTCAATCACCTAGAAATGTATATTTGCTACAGTGCCGAAGTTTGAACTTAAATAATAATTTCCATACACGCTATTGCTTGTAAACAAAAACCTCAAATATCGGTAGTATTCATCTAAACAGACTGAATCTGCACCAACTCTACCACCTATACTAATAATCTGCGAAAATTTAAAACCATTAACATCACAATAAGTTTTCTAAACACAGACGCTTACAACTATTGATGACAGTACTGTGGGATACCGGTGGCTAAAGTACCGAAGAAAACCTTGTAGGTCAGTGATGCCCTTCGCGAAATTGATCAACGCAATCACCAATCGGGTCACCATGTCAACGTTGGAAGTACTTACTAATAGAATAAATCGTCATGAAACCGATGACTACGATCATCCTTCTCCTCAGCGACAGATCTGGTGGTATTTCCAACTTCATGACTCTCTCGACTGACACCCAGTAATTAGACAACTCGTGCCATGACAAAGAGAGTCTAGAGCAGAGAATCAGAGAGCAGATGGATATAGCGTAGAAGAATGTCCCAGCTAGACGTGCTGTTACACTTCCTGAAAGAAGAGACTTGTTTTATTGCGCTGGCCCGCGGGTGACAAAATAAGTCTTTTAGAGAAAAATTTGCAGCCCGCTTGGAGTACAAAGGGTGTGGGGAAACCTTTAGGAAATACTCGTTGAATTGAGGTCAAAACTTGTTTGTATTTAAATATCATCCAGATCCCTATTGGGCCATTTCAATGCAAACATTTATATACAAAATTAACAATTCACTTATGCGTTTGTTCACATAAATAATGTTGTCGCAAAGGATAACTTTATATTTTTTTTAAATTACTCACTTGTCAAGATCAATATCCAGATATATTATATTAAGTTATGTTATACAACGATCTTAACTAAGCAGTAACGTGAAATTATAGGTATGTAAATATATGCCTACTTAGGTTTCCTCACAGACCACAGACGACAACGACTGTGAAAATACCAATATGAATTAGCTATTTTGGATATATAAGATTATTGACACTATAAATTTTGAACTTAATTTATATATTTATGTATATCAATAGTTAAATTAAACCTTGATGCCATGAGTTTGTACGCCTAATCATGTAGACTTGAACTATAGATATAATTCTAACACATTATATTAAGCATATTTTGATTTCATTCATATGTCCAGAAACTAACATATACTGATTTTAGCAAACATATACTACGACTAGCTGCGCGTCACGGTTTCAGTCGCGTGGTGGTGGATGAAGGTGATGACTAAAAGTATCCTATATCCTTCCCCGAGATATGACAAATCAAAAAACACAAAAATCATAAAAAATGGTCCGTCTGTTGAGTTAAGTATGGTGTAACTAACACGGCTTTGTGTTATACATAATATATATATAAATATCATCATAATCAGCCTATTTTTTCCCACTGCTGGGACTCTAGCCTTCCACTCAGAGAGAGGAGTTGGGCCATAATCCACCACGTGGGCCCATTGCGGATTGGTGGATAGGTTAGTGGCCCACCCATGTCTAAGTTTTCAGGCCGCCCGAAGGCCCTCGACATAGCCTGACGACTGTTGTCCTAAGACAAACTACCGAGACCGATGGCTTAACGTGCCCTCCGAAGCACGGAAGCGCTCACTTGAATAATGCCTCTAGCGGTCACCCATCTAACTCCTGACCGCAGCAAGTGTTGCTTAACTTGTTGATCGGTTAAGATCGCCAAGTCGAGCTCCGCTACGAGCGCTTCGCTATATAATATATAAAACATATAAGAACTTGGATAAGAAAAATGAGCCATACTCACTATGCCCGACAATATCTACCGCCCATCCAGCCAATGCCTTTATGACCTTCCAAACAGCACAACCTTCCACGATGACCAGCCAAATCAGTAACAATATAGTCCACAGCCTCCAAATAATTCCTCTGGAGCCCATGACCCCGAACCAGCACGAGTATTTAAACACTTTCGTCATTACTTGGAGAAAGTCCTTCAGATAAAATTATTAAAGTTAAAGAGAACACAAGAACTAACTTGAATAAAAACGGAATAACTGTCAGCCTTATGATTTATAAACATTGCATAAATTTATAAACGACAGTTTAGTACTGCGCACAACATACATCATGGATTCGTCCAGTACTAATCGTCATATAAATAGCAATGTTCGTACGGCCGTTTTTCTTTAAAAGTTAGGCGTATTTTGCCCGTTCAGTAGCAAGCCATTCAGAATAGTTTACGAAGTTAAATAGTTAAAGTGACTTACATCATGATGAGGTTGTTTTGGTAAAATAAGTTCATTTAAAACAAATCCTTCTTTCACTAACTTCTTTAACTTGTTTTCCTTTTTCGACATTATACTGTACACGAAATTATTATTTACGTTAATATTACCAGGTAAGTGATAATTTTGTAACAATTGTCAATGCAATATGCAGCAAGCATGCTATTACTGTGAATTGGTTCATTTTACTCGTTAATCGACGTGTTCTGATTAATTTTTAATTCCTTGTCAATTGATGTGACCATTTTACGTTGACCTGTGGCTAATGACGGGTTTGTGGTGGGAATTGAATGAGGTCGGGTTGAAGCGATTTGTTTAGTTCATGTGATACTTTTAATCATTATAAATAACTTTCCAATTTGACATCGTTGCGTTGGTGTTCATTTTTAAAGATACTTTCTTTAATCTAAAACTGGGTACTGCTTGTGATTTTACCTGCGTATAACAAGGTTATTTCGATTATTTGAGACCCAACCATTTAAACAGTAAAAAAAATGTAGTGAATGGAGAACTTTCAGATTTGGAATATAATAAGCTAGCAAATCTCTATTCCAAACGTGAGAATTACAATTTTCTAATAATCAATCACTCGCAAACTTTCGTGAACAATATATTAGTGTGAACGTGTGAAATCTATGATAACAGTATATGAAGTTTTTTTTACAAAATTATGACTTTAAAATTTAACAAAATGTCATCTGATGTGAAATGGTGGTTGACACGTCTTGGGAAAATGTTTAAGATTCGACGCATATTGCAAATAATATTTCGTAATTTGATAATAGAATAATTTATGAAGTTGTGTCTCGTCTATTGGTAAAATGCAGGTACACATACTTGAGACACAACTTTATATCTCCGAATTATTATTGAGTTTTATAAAATTAGCCTTATAATGATTCCATTCACGAAAGGTTAACATACAACAGTCGCTGTATTGGCAAAGCCCATAATCACGCGATTTGATCGAACACACGAAGGTTAGTGCACACTTAAAACTTTTTGCATCTGCAACTGTCAGAATTTTCGTGGGTATTATTGAGTATTGAGCTGAAGTTGGTGATTGTGTTGCCCCCACCGAAGGGTTCCCGCCTTGACGTAGCAGGGGGGCTCAGTAGACATGGCTATCCAAACCACGGCTACTGACACACCGCAATTTGCGGTACATACCACGGTGAAGCTAAAAGGAACGCAGGGGCCGCGCTGGCCAGCTAGGGAGGGGCCGCTCCTATGGGCTTTAGTTGCTAAGTTATTTGTATGTGCCGTGAACATTCATCTGTAAAATTCAAACTTTTACAAAGTGTATGGTGTATTTGGTCACTTTTAAAACCCACAACAACAATCGTTACAACAAACTATCGTGTGTGCGTATCTCCGGAAGCTTTTAATACCGACTCGTTAGTGGCAATTGATTGACATCGCAGTTAGATTCATGGAATTAGGTAAGTAGATTAATGAATTGCTGTTTGTAATTGATTTAGTTCCGTGCGTTGTTGGACAAAAAGCCACAACAAAGTCAATGCTTCCTCTTATTTTGTCGGGTTACGATCAGCTTAATGAGTTTTTTTTATGTTACTTTGACTGACTGATTTTGAATGACTTTTTTGAGTAATCAGTCAATCAGTGGGCCTAGCACGAACATTTGCTACGTCAACGATAGGATAACATAAATTACGATACACGTACGCACATTAACGTTCTAGGCCCTTCAGGAAAACAGGTACCCAAGGTACAGGTAAACAAGTATTACGGTAAATGGTATATCACATTTAGCTGTACCATTTACCGTACCTTAAATCCAGTTATGGTCAAAGATGGGCCTATTTTACTATATAATATCATTATTTTATTTGTTATACAAAAAAAATCCTTTGTTTAACTTACCTAATTGGTAATAGAAAGTTTTAATACGCATAAATTGAGTTATGGTTGAGTAACACACTGCCAAAGGCTATTTATATAATAAAAAGACCAAAATCCTTGAAGAAGTATCATCTACTTACACGTAAATCAATTTAACGACTCAACTTTTCCATCTTCCGGTCTTAAGTATTAACTATTTTAAAGTTGAAATAGAAATTATGGCTATGCCTATAAATGTTAGTACTAAGTTTCTTTCACTCGTTAGGCTTGTCTTGTGACCACTATCTCACTTGATGGTCAGTGACAATGCAGTCGCAGTTGGACATCACACCAGACCTAGAGTTGAGAGAAGGACAGTTGTCGGAACTCCCTGTTAGGTGCATAACGACAGATTGTCAAGCGTTCAGATTATAGTAGGAGCAGGAATCAGATGTAGTCGTATTCATATAGTGACCAAAAGCCTTGCGAGAGTTTAGTCATCATCATCGTCTTGGTCGTAGTACGTTTATTAGAACGCTGTGGGAATACTAGACTCTCCTATGATTTCCAGGACCGATTGGAAGCGGCCTCTGCCAACTTTGTCCTGCGAACTTTATCAGGTAGTCTACCGACCTAGTCGACGACGTACCATATTTCGCACAAGATGGATGCGAAGCGTGCGCACGCTTGCTGTTCCGTGGTCTCCACTCCATAACCTTGGACATAGTAGCCTCTCCTATAGATTTCCAAGACCGATTGGAAGTGGCCTGTGCCAACTTCGTCCTGCGAACTTTATCAGGTAGTCTACCCACCTAGTAGACGACCTATATAGCGTATTTTGTACAAGATGGATGAGAAGCATGCGCACGCTTGTGCATGCAGTGCATTTACTTTGCCAATGAACTTAGCCTTATAATAGTAAATAAAGATACCGTCGGCACTCACTCGTTATTATGTCGGTTTAAGTCCAACGACGTTTAGAACGATAAGATGTTCTTCTTCAGAGACTGCGAATGCTTGGTGATCGCGTCGCGCACTGCGCGCCTTGGCTCCTAGCTGCCGTAGCGTGCGGGTTGGCTCGGGTGATAAGTAACATAACCTTTGTAACTCCATCAATATATTGAAATAAATGAAGTTTTCACTCACTCTGCTACTCCAGATGGTTATGAGTTTATATTTGTATTGAAATTCTGATTGCTGATTCGCCCAGAAGATGAGCATATTATATGCTTGAAACCCTTTGAGCTATTTTCTAACGTGAGGTTCCGATGTTGTTAGATATTTTTAAATGATCAAGACGTACCCACTGAAATTTAGACGCTGTGAAGGCTGCTATAACTACAATGTACAGTTGACACATATTAGTACTTAGTAAATTAAACATTCGAAATTAAACAACATCATATGAATTTATCGCAAATATTTATTATTTGTAATCTTGACGATTTGAAAAAGTAATTTTTTCGAGTTCAAAAACAATTGAAATATTTCAGATCCTATATTGGTTGGAGACTGGCTGGTGACTACCCAGTCAGTGGTAGGATATACGTATAGATGATAAGTAAGCTTTTGGAAGTGATTAAATAATAAAAATTAATATCTATCTCGCGTTGAGCCGGTGTACTTCGTTATGTCAGATATGCGGTGAGTAGAGAGTCGGTTCATTATCTACCTAAAGTAAGATTTGAGATAATAGCTAAAACTTTTGATGGTTTTCTACTGCCGATGGTACGATTCCAAACTAGAGATTCAAACTATTATATATATGATCTAGGCGTATTTACTCTATATGTAAACGTATTGTTCAGTAAAGCCGTTTACCAAAGCCAATTAACAAATAACGGCAAGTAGAGAAGGTATACAAGTATGTTTGTATTTATTAAAATGGCGGCATTGCGTTTTTTTAACTTTATAAAAATCTTCGAGTTGTGGACTGTATTTGAAATTAGAGAATAATTGACGTAATAATGGGGACTAAGGAATAGAAATATGGATAGGTACTTACAGGAAAGGTCGCAATTAGTGTCACTTTCAGCAGTTCCAACGTCCAAAATGAATGTCCTCAGTGTTCGTTCGCTATTTGACAGTCTGTACACGATTGATAACACTTAAACTGCGGTATTATCACCAAAACCATAGGTATGCGCGGGCGCAGCGTATTTGCGCTCGGTGCGTGCGGAAGCGTTTCAATTAGCGCAGTCACGATTAGCGAGCGGCGCAACTGAGCGGTGTCACTTCACGGCGACACAATTGGAACAAAAGGCGGGAGCAGGTAGGGGTTGAATTAAGGAATGCAGACACAATATTACGTCAATATACTACCTACATCGATTTAACAGCGAAAATTGTAATATGGCGCAACCAAAAAGGTATCTGAACATACTTGTACATGAGCTTTTCACATATGCTACATACCGTTGAGAGGCGGGATAAGCTTTTATTTTTTGTATACTAGTAAATTAACTATTACTATAGTTAGTGTAGTTGTAGTAGTAGGACTTTTGCAGAGTCCACCTGGGAAAATCACTCCTTTGCCATTTATTCAACCATGAAGCAGTAGTGTGCAGACATTATTGTATTTCGGTTTGATGGGCAATGTTTCTAGCGAAATTCCAGGGCCCAAAATCCCAGCGATTTAGCATCGTATATCTCAGGGTGATGAGTGCAGCGCGGATTGCCGTGCAGAGTTTTGAACTGTAGTAGTTTGAATTTCTGAATGGTACTGAACTGTTATGGGCAAGCGTGACGCTGAACATCAGGTGAGCGATTTGCATATCTCGTCACCAACTTCCAAAAATAGGAGAAGGTACTCAATTCGAGTGTTTTTTTATGTTTGTTACCTCATAACTTTCGACTGAATGAACCGATTCTCAAAATTATGTTTTTGTGTGAAAGCTGGTACTTTCCGTGTGGTCCCATTTAAGTTTAATCAAATTTGGTTTTTGAGATACACTCCAATAACTGAATAGAATGGAAGCCGGTATAAATTTTTCAAATCGTACTTGTCATTAAAAAACATGGCAAGTTGTTTTATTTTCATCCAACACTTATGCCGCATGCCTGCAGCCTCGCATGCGTGTGTAGTTAACCTCAACGGGTTACACGACATCCTAGCTATATCTACCCAGTAAGAGCAAATGTTAGGAATGTAAATATAAAAACAAGTGTTAAAACGGACAGTACTTTAAATTCCTCATCTTTCTTTTCACTGTACAAAAGTACAAAAGGAACGACTTTCCATATTCAAAAACGTGGTTTAATCTTAATCATTTCTATATATTTTCTATTATTCACTAAGGCATCTCCCAAGAATAATATATATACGCGAACTGCCATTCATTCTGGAGCGAGCCACGTACAGTCGGCCGTATGAGAAGCTAAGGGTCTTCATTTCGACACTAACAGTGTGCATCGTTTGGTCCTGCGGTTTATCTATGGTCGTCGCAAAAGAAAACGCTATCAGGATATTGTTTGTGTTGGAATGGAAAAGTCCCAAAACAAAACGCTATCACAATATTGTTCGTGTTGGAATGAATAATTTGATAGAATCAAGATTATAAGTAGAATAAAATGTCATTTCACCAAAACCAGCCACGGTTAAGGTCATGACCTCAATGTGTAATAAGAATTTCGCCAAGAGTCTAGAATAGTTATACCGTAGATTTTCAGACGCTTGGTTTCCTCTTGAGCATAATGGGGTTTTAATCCTTAAATCGTGCGCAGGAAGACCAGAGGCAGTTAATATATAATGAACCGGGTACGGTACATCTGAGTTTATCTTTTTATATATTGTATATTTAGTTACTTATTGTATGTAACTGTAGTAAGTAATCATTTGAAATGTAGATATAATATCTAAAATATAGTGTACGTGATTGATACAAGTTAAAGTAGTTTCTCTTGGTTTTATTTATTGTTTCGGAGATAAATACAGTGTTTAGACATGACAATATAGATCGCGTATTGTATATAAAAATATAGTTATATAGGTAAGTTGACACGTAGTTTAATCTCCTTGGTTGTAGGTTGAGTGAGTGTGCGGGCGGGGGTGCATCGCTGACGCAGTTTAGTGTCCCCTCGCACCCCGCGCAGTACCAGTTATGAATGTGGAAGTGGTGGCGCGAACATCCTCCGCGGCGTTGAAAGCTGAAGCTTTCAAATATCTTGATTGTTGCTGTCCACAGAAGTTGATGAGGGTGAAGCTTTAGGTCTTTGGTTTTTAACATTTGGATTATCTGATGTAGATAGAGGAAGAAGGCACATCTTGTTGACAGCTCGCCTGATTGTGCCTTTAGCTGTGTAGATGTTTGCAACTCTACACACTCCATCTCGTCCATAATGACATTTTGTGACTCTGCCCATGCGCCAGTGCAGCGGCATCAGGTTGTCCTCTCTCAGTATGACAAGGTCTCCAACTTGAAGCGGGGTGCAGTCTGTTCTCCATTTGTTTCGATTAGCTCGGCCATATACTCTTGACGCCATCGCTCCCAGAAGTGCTGCCGAATCTGTTCGATGCGTTGATATCTGTTGGGCTTGGTACTATTGATTGGCACTGAAGGCACCGACATCAGCGGTCGATCGATTAGAAAGTGCCCAGGAGTGAGAGGGTTAAGATCATTGGGGTCTGATGATAGAGGTGAAAGTGGGCGGGAGTTAAGGATTGCTTCTACCTGCGCAAATAGAGTTGCCAGCTCTTCGAACGTAAGAGAGGCATTACCAGCGACGCGTTTGAGATGAAATTTAGCGGATTTTACTCCTGCCTCCCAAATGCCTCCAAAATGAGGCGAATAACTGGGACAGAAAAAGAACGTATGCCCTCATTTGCTGCGAAATCTGAAACTGATTTCTGGCTTGATCGTATAACCTTGCCTAACGCATTGTGTGACCCAACAAAATTTCTTCCATTATCGCAATAGATCGCATAGGGCTTACCTCGACGTGATACGAACATGCGTAGACATAATATATAGGCTTCAGTCGTAAGATCACTGACAACTTCTAAATGTATGGCTTTTACGGATAAACAAACAAATACGCATAGGTAAGATTTTGTCACACGGTTACCTTTTCCCTTTTTTGATGATATCATGAAAGGTCCAGCAAAATCTATCCCACAGGAATTGAAGGGGAAGTTTTCACGGAATCTAGCGCTCGGTAAGTTGCCCATTATATGCTGAATAGCCTTACCGCGCAGACGAGTACAGACCACGCCCTGTCTAGTGATAGCGCGAGCTAAATTTATGCCACCTAGAGGCCAGAATCGTTCTCGAATAGAAGACAGTGTTAGCTGTGGACCTGCATGAAATAAACGCAAGTGTTCATCTTTCATTGCCTCCGGCCCTAACTATTCCATTTGCATCTAAGAATGGATTCAAAAGCAATAGTTTACTTTTATGATGCAATTGTTTGTGTTGTTTAATACTTACTATATCTTTGGGAAATGATTCTTGTTAGCTTGATTTGAGTAAAACTTTTAGGGAACGTTCAAGTTCGTCAGTTTTCAGTGGGCCGGTTGATTTTACACTATTCTTTTTGCAATTGTTTAGGAAACGTAAGACATAGGCATAGATTCTTTTTAATTTATAATAGTTAGAATGGTTTTCGAATAAAATTAACGAATTATTGTTGATTGGTAGGCTATCATCAATTGTGCATAGAGTTTTTATCTCAGGTAAATCATTCGTCAACAAAGTTTGTGGTTGCGTAGGCCACTCAAAAGAATCTTTCTTAAGGAAAGATGGACCCTCCCACCAAAGTAAAGTTGATTGCAGATTCTGAGGATCAACACCTCGTGAAGATAAATCTGCTGGATTCAAATTCGTTGGAACGTGTTTCCACTCAAACCCTTTGGTGAGTTCATTAATTTTATTCACTTGATTCCGAACAAAGGTCGGTAAGACTTTGGCTTGTGAATTTAACCAGCCGAGAACAACGTTTGAGTCTGTCCACATGTATTTATTTGTGATGGCACAAGGTATCGATTCCAACACTTTTGGAGACAATTGAGCTCCTAAAAAAGCAGCACAAAGTTCCAAGCGTGGAATTGTTAGACCTTTTATAGGTGCAACTCTTGTTTTGGCGCATAACAGCCTTACTGTGACGTCATTGACACCTGAATGACAACGCCCATAAGTACAAACGCCGTATGCTAGTTGAGAAGCATCACCAAAAAAATGTAAATCTATTGTGGCTGCATCCAAAGTCATTTGAGCACACATGACATGTCTAGGTACAGAGATATGCGATATGTGGTGTAAATTGTTTATAAAATTTAACAAAAAACTAACCCCAGCGGATCAAACAGCTTACTGATTGTAGAAATAATTATTCTTTTTGTTACATTGGAATTAACATTGATTTGGCTTGGAAATTTTAAATGATCTAATTTAGGAGACCATTTTAAGCCCAAAACAGTGGCATCAGCATTGAAATCAACAGAGGTGGAAGAACCAGCTTCATCGCATAGAATTTCAGGACAGTTTGTTCAAAAGTTATATGATTATTAACAGGATATTTACCGTGGTAAGGTTGTGGAATGAGCTCCCGATATTTCGGCGCAGTTACATGCACCATGTTCACGGGAAGACTGACACGGTAAATATCCCGTTAATAATCATATAACTTTAGAGAACAACCGTGATAGTTTAAAAGAGTTTGTTCTAAACTTCTGCAGCGGGAAGCCTGCTGTGGCTAGAACCTTAGTCACATTTAAATATATGTGTTTTAAATCATCTGTCGAGAAACTTCCCGTGTTCAAATCGTCGACATAGAAATGAGACCTAATTGCCGTCGCTATAACTTCATCTTGACATTCAAGCGCCAGCTGAAAAAAAC
Organism: Selenia dentaria; assembly: GCA_917880725.1. Lineage (NCBI taxonomy): Eukaryota > Metazoa > Arthropoda > Insecta > Lepidoptera > Geometridae > Selenia > Selenia dentaria. Next base: position 32,278,162 of record OU862879.1, read on the forward strand.
ACCGTGCACTTAAGAATTCTTCATTCTTCGCGACGCGACTCCGTAAGTTACGGTGTTGAGCCGAAGGATTTTAACAGCTTCATCCACGTAATCTCTCCACAATACGAGCTGAATATGGCGCTGTGATTCGTCTATAGCAATTAGGCGGACATTTTTTCAACGTCTGCGGTAAGTACAAACTTAAATACACGAAAGCGAATAAGAATCGAAAAAAGGTCACTCTGTATTACTGGACCTACAGCCTGAATATCGTTTAGGGATTTAGATGAGCTTTACTTTACAGAGCCATCAAAAACGACTCTCAGTTTAGTAGTTTCGTGTTGTTCGCGAATGACACAATGATGCGGTAAGTAATATCCAAAATGAGGTTTTTTTATTTCGTTTAGATGGCCTAAGTCGGCATATTCCTTTAAGAACTTACTATATTGATTTATTAAATTTGAATTTTTATTCAATTTGTTTTCTAACGCTGAAATACGTCTCATGGCCATAGGGAATGAGTTACCTAGTGCCTGCTCAGGTACCTTCTTTAGTGGCATCATGACTGAAAATCTTCCATCTGCTAAGCGACGGGTATTTTTTACAAACTCAGATTCGCAAAATTGATCCTCTTCGGAGTAAGTATTACTATCTGAGGGCAGTTCTTCGACCTCCTAAAATTTTTTAATTGAATTGTGAATATCTTGAAGTGACACAGATGTTTCGTCTTTTTGTACGAAATTGCAATGAACATTATCGGCACAGAAGTTTTCACCAGTAGGACCAGCTACTAACCAGCCTAGCAAGCTATCTAGCAGACTAGGTTTATTTCTGCCCAAGCTAATTTTGTTTGAACTGACAATGTCAAAAAATTGATCAGCACCTAAGAGCATATCTATATCTGAAGGTTTATAAAATGTCGGGTCAGCTAAGGTTATCGACTAGTTTGCCCGCGCCACAAAACTGCAAGGATTTTTGAGGTCCAAAGTGTCGGCGCAACAATTGTTGCAAGTAAGTGTCACGCGCGTTTTTCTTTTGTTTAATTTTTAAAGTCATCCCAATGTTTAACCATAGAGTTTAATTCTTTAGCGTAATATATTTTCTTTCTATGGCAACACTACAGACGGACATGTTCTATCTGTGAGCTTTAAAAAAAAATATAATCTATGTTTATATTTTCATCTGTGTTTGGCTGTGAGGTTATATTTTGTGCTATAGTTTTTAGTGAATTAATCGGGTTAAACTCATGATTTTGATACAAATTAAACATGAATATGATCGTGAATGTGTAAGGAATACTGTAAATAGTGATTTAAGTTCTGACATCAAAATTTACACGTGTAAATTTGTCACGAATCGACAACACTCGGTAAGCTAATTTCTCATTGTTATGATTGGTTATAATTTGCTTTATTTTAAATAGATTATACTTTTACATTGTAAAATATTACAGAAATAATGTTGTCAAGTAAGTACACCCACTCAGAATATGATAAATACGCCATATCATGTCAGGATCGATAAAAAATCAAAGTCACGTGACAGTTAAATTCGCTTGTACTAAAAATTCAAAATTTGTAATTTTTTTTAAATATTTCTGATATATAAATATTCTTTGAAACCTAGTTTGGTTTGTAGAATTTCTAATAAGAATTCCAATAAAATTAAAAAACCAACAAGAAAACTTATATTTCATAAAAAAAAATTTTTTTGGAAATCACCATGTCTAAGTCTAGAAAATGGGCTCCCAAGTTGAAGAAAAAAATCATTATTGGCCGAAATTTCAAAGTAGCTCTTATTTTTTATGTAATTATTAATAACCTAAGCATATGTTACTAGGTAAAAATAATATTTCTGTTCTAGACATTCAAAATATTTATAAATATCAAATCAAAATCCTGTCTTGGTAAGCATTATTTATTGATAAAACTTAATTTTTGTGGTCAGATTGCAAGTTTTTTTATGATATTATTTCTTCTACGAATTCAAATATTTGAATGTAATTAGATAGATATGTGTTTTTACTATTTAATTACCGCAAAAAACCTATAGGTATTAATGTAAAATTTTTAAATTACAATATTTTTCTACATAAATTCTGATTTTTTCGGCTACGTCAAGTTTGTCCTCGTGTAACATAACATTTTACTAATACATTTGACATTAATGTTTATGTATCAGATTTCTTGGTTATTCAACTATCTCTGACAAAAATTTCGTCTCTTAACTCGCTATATGTATGATACAAGAGCCATTTATTCCCAACTCGGCGCAAACTTTTGACGCGGGCGCAGGTCGTAACACTTGGGAGCAATCACGAGGGCGCCACAGGGCTCCTCAGGCAAGCTAGTCGTTATGTTGTCTGGAAGGCACAAACTTTCAACATTGACTTGAGTGCTGGGTAAACTACCAGTGACCCTAGGAACAACAAAACAGTTTATTTTTCGGTTAAATGAACCAATTCGAGATTGGATCTTGATTTCACAACGTTCGGTGATAGGACAAATAATTCCGTTTATACCGCTCACATTAAGCGTGTTTACCTTTTTAGAGTGTAGGCTTAACTTTTCTTTCAGGTCCCTGGTGATGAATGATGACTGACTACCAGTATCCAGAAGAGCTCGAGCAAAGTAAGTATTTTTGGTTTTTGTATTGATTACTTGTATTTTTGCAGTACACTACAATACAAATACAAATACAAATATGTAAATAGTGAAATTTGCTGATAGGTGCAATTGACTCATTGTCATGTATGAGAGTTTTAAAGGTATCCCTAACTCGAGCCATTTTGTATAAGAGCCATCAAAGACAGGCAAGTTAATGACAGGTAAGTTGATAGGGTTGGCCACGTTATGGTGACAACAACTTGATTTTACCGATACATCAGAACCGTTATTTTGTTTATTTTTGGCGGAGAACAAATCGATTATTTCCTGAGCCAACGATTGTGTGCGTAAAATTCACTATCAGTAACATCGCGCACTAATATGTGATTATCAATATTATCAGAAAGCTCTTCGATTTCTGTTTGTATTCGGTCAAAACTAGACATTAACTCTTGTAACTGCGTTAGTCTCAAAGAAATTTCTCGTATCTCCAAACTAGATGGCTTAGAATCGTCACCAACATTATATATTTGAAATTCGTTTTTAAAAACAGTTAAACGACTCCTAAATCTTTCTTACTAACTTCTACTTAACTTACTAACTTCGAAATCCGTTTTCTTACTAACGTTCTTAAGTATTCCTTTGTATCGGTCTTACTCACATTAACATTTAATAATGGCGTAGGGCTTTTAGATCTTGTCTTTTCAGCGGCTTCAGCCATTTTAGAAACTCAATGAACAAACAAAACCATAAAGGCTACTTAACCGGTACAATCCAGCAATCAACAGCTCAAACCTCGCAGCTGCGTAGCACTCGGCCGAACCGAGCTGAGCGCGCGGTCAGCGCACGGGAGCGCCGAGAAGAACCGCTCGCTGCGCGGGGTGTGATAGTACGCTGGAATGTTCGGCAAATAGATGTTGGAATGTGGTACAATACAATACTTACGAATAAGTAAGTTATTAAGTTAGGTATACATACTTTAATAATGTCTTGGAATAAAATGATTGTAAACTGAAAGATAAAATGCAGCGAAGTAATTGCAATAAGTAAAATAGGTAGGTACTAGCTTGATAGAAATGAAATACCTAGTACCATCCAACGTCTCGATGTATTTGTTCTATTTTAGAATAGGCAATGTATACGAAAGCACCATTGAAGTTATGTATGTAGGCAGGTAAGTTGTTAACTTTGCACAATGAATCGAATGCAGAAGTTAAGCGAACATAAAAGAAATGATTTAGTATATAGTAACAATTAATTGATTATAGGACATAGTACATCAAATCAGAAAATGAAGATACTTACTTGTTTAAGCAAAGTAGGTACGTAGGTTTTCTATGCAGTAGATATTATGATAGATGCATAATAATTATTTTTAGAGAATGAAAAAGTAGGTAGGTAGCTACGCGTTGTGCTAGATAGTTTACGATATACGAAAGAAAAACAAGCATTTGCACATAGGTAGAAACAATTTGGAATGTAGGGAAAGTTATGGTGTAAATAGGAACGGGCTTACTTCCATTGTCGTGAAGACCTCCGAGCCATGAAACCCATCCAAAGGCCACAACACATCACAGTTGCACCGTCCGAATGTGTCCTGTCACGGTCGCCAAAAAAATACTTGTACGTGATTGATACAAGTTAAAGTAGTTTCTCTTGGTTTTATTTATTGTTTCGAAGATAAATACAGTGTTTAGACACGACAATATAGATCGCCTATTGTATATAAAAATATAGGTATATAGGTAAGTTGACACGTAGTTTAATCTCTTTGGTTGTAGGTTGAGTGAGTGTGCGGGCGGGGGTGCATCGCTGACGCAGTTCGGTGTCCCCTCGCACCCCCGCGCAGTACCGGTTATGAATGTGAAGTGGTGGCGCGAACATATAGAGATATATAGACTTACTGTGTTTTTGAAAAACAACAGTTCATATAGGTATATATTATATTACATTACACTATATATATAACACATATCGAAATACGAAAATATTGCAAATAAAAATATGAAACGTCAGTGAAAGACTTAAAAAGAACAAAGGTATGTCTAACCACTCAGAACAATCGCTTTCAGATAACTAGTTCTTTTATATAAGTACACGAACACATCAGTGAAAAAGCAAATAAATACATACAAATACACACTGTACACGTAAGTGCGGCGGCGACGTTAACATACGAGAGTAACATTCGTCGTGTCGGAGCGTACAGCGCCTACCTTTTTAAGGTTCCGTAACCAAAGGCTCAAACGGGACCCTATTACTAAGACCCCCTGTCCGTCCGTCTGTCTGTCTGTCTGTCTGTCTGTCTGTCTGTCTGTCTGTCTGTCTGTCTGTCTGTCTGTCTGTCTGTCTGTCTGTCCGTCTGTCACCAGATTGTTTCTCATGAACCGTGATAGTTAAACAGTTAACATTTTCACCGATGATGTATTTTCGATGTCGCTATAGTAACAAATACTAACACTGGCCAAGTGCGAGTCGGACTGGCGCACGAATCGTTTCAAACATCCAACTAATCCAATCAAGCGTACCGTATAAAAAACTATGTCGGTTGTATAGGAGATATTTTATACTCGTAGATAATGGTACAAAACCCTTCGTGCTCGAGTCCGACTCGAATATGGCCGGTGTTTTAGCTTGATCCTTCAGGACCGTATTATTGATTTGGGTCAACTTTACACAAATATAGCTTGATAACCACAGTTGATGCTTCAGAACGTACCTTTGAGGGCTGTCATTACTTCCACAATGGAAATGTACCATACACCAAATACTTCTTTGAAGTTCTTGCCATACACAAAATTTACAATAGGTACAATAAACATAACGTATTCTTGAAAAAGTAAGCAACCTTTGGAAGCTCTCTTCTTGTTTCAATATAAGGACGTAGTAGGTTACAACACAATATCATATTGTAACTTACATACCCATATACATATAAAATGATAACGAGCAATTTCGTTTTGTCCCAATCTTAAAAGGGTGTGTTTTCCTTCTTTCCTAAAGTTTCAAAAGCAATTGTATTCTTTTATGAATGTTTGAACAGGTTCGTAGGCAGGAACTAATATAACTTGCCAAACGCGAGTCAGACTCATCTGCCGAGGGTTCCAATATTCCGTGCCACAAAACAATATATATTTTTTTATGTATTCAGCCTTAACCTACGTCTGACTTGAACATTGGGTATTTTTGTCTATTTGTAGTTTTACTTTAGTGTTTTCCTATAATCGTCCAAAACTTGACATATATAATATGTATAACAAATTGTATAGCACGCATTCGTGGGCAGATATGTTACTTAATTTATCTTTTGTATATATAAATCAAATGCTTTTAATTAGTCTCGCTAAAAGCGGTTCAACTGATTTAAATATAATTGCTTGTTGTTTTCTTCGCCCTGATACGTTAATCTGAATGATTAGAATAGATTTGTTATCCACATTAATGTATATGATATTGTATTTTTGATGATGGTACCGTTTCTTCATATTGGTTTCAAAACCGCGGCGCCCAGCTAGTTCTATTATAGTAATTAGCTAATTCCCTGTTTGTATTGCACTTTTTACGGTGCCCTCCACAACCTTACATACCTCAACACAGCAATGGTTGCGCACTATTGCTTCGCGACAGAATATTTGGCTGCGGTGGTACCGACCAAGCCGGCCTTGCACAAGTTAGTTAGTTGTTGATATATTTTATATAACGTTTTAACAGTACTATGGTACTGTTAAAACTGTCCAATAGATGTCGCTCTGTCCCCGCAAGACGGTTAGTCAAATAGAGAGTTAAAATTCGATGCTCGGACCAGAACCTCGATGGCCTAGTTGGTCAATGGCGTCTGACACGGAGAGTCAGAAGATGCGGGTTCGAATCCCGTCCGAGGATGGATTTTTTCTCTCTATAAATTTCAATGTTTGAGATCGCTAAAGCAGGCGTTAGTGCTTTAAAAGTAAAACTATAAAAAATTACACAGTAGTGTAACTTTTTAAAGTAGTAACTAACATTCATAATATACAGACATAACATTCTAGTCTACGTTTACTTGTGCACAAACGATCATGTTTTACGGGTACTTCGGTTCTCATAAACTTTCAAATTGTTGCGTACTTATTCTCTAAACAGTGTTGAGTAAATAATTGGCTGGCCTTAGTTCCATCAGTATCCGAACTTTCTTGGAGTTACAAAGAAGAAATTTGCACAAATATGTAAAAATAAGAAAAGGTCTGTTTGTTTATCCACTTCTCTACAACAAACTTTGCGTAAAGTCGTTGAAACTTAGCGCTCGTTTGAATTTCAGTTTGAAAGTTCATCTAAGCTAAAGAATCTAAATCTAAATATATATTTATAAAAGTCGTGTTATTATACCATTTATAACTCAAAATTAAAAGGGTTTGAAACGCATAAATATCATATTTTATGTTAGAACCAACGTCGTCACATATGCGTCATCATTACTAGTAGGTAGGCCTCTTTTGCAAGAAGCTTTCTTGGTTAGTACCACAACAAAGTCAGATATTCTACAGCAAAGCAAAAGGTATTATAAATTGCAATGCGCAAGAAATACTGTGTAATGAAGGCATTGCAGCAACTGAAATGTGAAACGGAGATGGCACACCACAGACGTGCATCGACTGAGATAACGTGCCACCTCTTTCCTGTACATACTATGACGTCACAAGAGATTAGGTACATCTACACGTGTGCGCCGCACGCACTCGCCCTGAAGATGAGCATCTGATATGCTCGATGCCAGTAAATACTAGTTTAATTTATTCCTATTTCCTGAAGTGTGTAGATTATCAAAGTTAGTCACAAAACCGAAGCAATGACTTATAACGACGACAAATAACTGTAGTCTAGCTATTCCATACCTACTTTATTTTTCGAGTCTTTCATGTTGTATATGTCCTTGTTCAAATTTCAATTAAAAGCCTTTACATTGTTGATTGTAGTATGTTAGCTTTAACTAGCTTAGCTTTAGCTTTAACTTAGTTTCTTAGGTTTAACTAACTTAACAACTTGTTAGATTTGACAAAAGTCAGTCAAAGTAGTAGTAGTAGACCAAAGTAGCCATTCGGCTCATATTTTTTTATACACATAAGAATACTTGCACATATTTAATAGTTATTAAACATTATAAAGTTATATGAATGTAAGGTACTTAATTTTTTCCTCATCGCCAAAATTTTGTGGTATACCATACTTAGTGATTCACCACGGTTCTAATTTGAGAACGCGTGCGTGCAGTGCAAGTGGGGGCACTTGCACTGCACGCACACAATATTTATATACTTTCACTTGTGTCACCTCTAGCGCCCAGTCACGAACACCTTTAGCGCAAATTCTTTCCCCCGATCGTTTCCCCACCCTGCTTATTAGGAAATACTTAAGTGAGCGCAGCCGACCAATCAATATATATATATATATATATATATATATATATATATATATATTTATTTAATTTAATTATACATATGTCATAATATAATAGTATATCCCACAGATAACTTTAAAGAGGAATTTTGAATATGATCAGGTGGTTTTCGAGATAAGGGTGTGAAGTACTGTGAAAAATTGCTTTTAATATGAATATGTGCTCGCAAAGTCTAATGTTCGCAGAACTACTACACTACACACTACTATTAACAGTTAGTATAACATAAGTTTACTTACTGGACATTTAAACAATTATTAATGAATGTGTAAATAAAACCCGTGCTCCAGAAGGATACTGTACAGTAGCAAATTTTCTTACAAAGCAAGCTGCATTTGAAGAAGATTTGATAGGAAATAAGACAATGTTGCAATTATTGATTTGCACGACTAATGTCAAAAAACAATATCGTCCAAAGCCAATGTCGAAAAATAAATGACCACAATAATATTATTCTCTAATTTGCCTTAGCGTCGCTTCGTTCTGGAAAACAGGCCTTAGTTAACACTAACATCAATGTCACAACTAAAACAACACTTGTTAACTAATTCTATTATATACCATACATACATATATGTATGTATGGTATATAATAGACGGATGTGTTTGTTCTTTCGACTTTGCCGCGTAACTTACGAGTACGTGTCCAGCTTTGGTTCCAACATACTGTAATTAGGTTGTACAAATAAAGTTGTACGTATTGATAAAAATTGAATTTAAAATGATTCGACATAAGAAAACATCGTGTGAGCTACACGCTAGTCTGAGACATATCATGAGACTAACTCGATGGGCTGGATCCTTTCCAGTTGAGGGTTTAAATGATCCATACCCTAAACGGGTAAGGTAAGAAAAGTTGCGAGTACTCGTACTTAGTTTTTTTTCTGATGGGTATTATGAATTTTCTTACAGATACAGGCTTTGCCACACTGGATGCGATTCGCGGTCAGGTCGAAAATAATGCAGTTTGTATTATGTATGAATAACATTGTCGCTTAGGCAATCGGTCAGCGGTTCAAACAAGGAAACCGGTCAGTGATGCTAGCAGGGTAAACAGCGTCACTCGCACATGACAGTCACCGTTGCCCTGTCCGCTGCCCGCCTGCCCACGCCCGTTGTCCGCCGCCCCCTGTCCACCTACCTGCTTGTACGCGTCCTTCTGTTTTCTCCGCGTGCAAGCACGGTCAGATCGCATATCTATACAAAATATAATATAGAGTAACCAAAAATGTTGTTCATACATAGTGCGGGCTGCGTTCAAATTGACCTGACCGCAGACCCCATTTAGTGTATATTACAATACAGTGTAGCAAAGCCTTTCTCCTTCATTAAGAATAAATAAGAGGCTTGTGTTGAGCAATGGACGTCCTACGGTCGAGATGATGACGATGATGAAAAATGAGAAGGTTAAAATCTAACCGACCCTTTCGTTGCCTGGTCTATCATTGTATCATCATCCATATTTGTCTTTAGCTTTTACTTGTAGATCATTTAACTAAATCACAGAGAACAAACTTGAAATATTAGCAGATAATGTATTCTATGTTGTAAGCATATGCTAAGCTTAGCCGCCGCTAAAGCTCTTCAAGTCAGCTATTTTGTTAATGTCCAACCAAAATCTAACTCGGCTGGGCAGCGTTCCGGAAATTTCGCGAAGTCTTCTCGTCTAAAATACAATCAGTGCCTCAAGACAAGAGTCTTCGACCAATGTGTGTTACCAGTGATGGCTTATGGCACTGAAACGTGGTCTCTTACTATGGGCCTCATAAGTAAGCTCAAAGTCACACTGTAACGAAACACATTGCGTTCCGCTCAGTCCACAAATATATAGAAGCATAATTTACAAAACACGAGCAAATGAAGCGATATTATTGTTGCTATCCCAAACAAAACTCCTATAACCTCAATCAAGCTTTGTTTCGAGAACCAATCGTTCCAAGAATAAATAACAAACAACCTGGATAAAATCAGGCTACATACCAAATTGAATGCTATTGTCATGGCAAAAAGGTACAAAATCCCTTGTTATGAACTTGATGACTATGAAAATATATAATAAAGAATAGTCAGAGTTCTGTTATTGGCTAAGAAAGTCGCAGCCTCAAAAGATGATTCTATGATTGAAAGCCTATGATTAGTCGAAGCGACCTCAAATGAGCCTCAGCCGGCGTCAGTCGAGCTTCAGTTGATGATATATAAAGGACGTAAGTACTAGAGGGAAATTCATTATACATCAAGCAATCGGCAAGGAATCTACGCTTAGTACAGTGACACGTAATTATTAGTCTATTGGCTATATCGACTTAGTAGTTTCGATAGTGTTCGGATACCGTGAAATTATCGCGTTCGGGTTGGTGTAATCACTGTCGTTATAGTGTTGCGTTAAAGTAAATTTTATTAGTAAATTTATTGTACTGTGTGTTGATCGGTAAATCGAAAAACGAGTGTTTTTCGTAGTATAGACTGGAGACTAACGGTGTCATATGAAGGTCTATACTTATCTTCGAGCCTGGAAATTGAGGCGAACCAGGAGTCGTTTTCTTGCTCAGCAAGCGACTAACAGTCTCCTCTCATAGCTTTTTCTGGTATCGGTGCTCGGGGCTCGTCAAATGTGTCATGTCTTACACACCGGGTTACTGATACTAAGAAACCATTATGGGCGGTCTATCTTTATTATATTTATTTATTAGCACTTATTAGGTATAATTACCGGACTGGATTCAATCCCAAAGTCACAAATCGATGATGGTCCCCTACACACCCGATCCTAGGATTTAGGTCTAAACGGGGGAGATCAACCCGATTTCGTTCTGTTAGGGAAACCAGCTAGCGGGATCACTCTGCTGTGCAGATTTTCCCTTTGGAAGGGACTGGACCCTTTGCTAAGGAGAAAGTCAACACTTACAAGATTAAATGTAAATGTAGGACACGGGTCCCTAGTTTTGAATGACACTTTAGTTAGATTGATAGGAGATTGTAGGCATTATAGGATAGGATCGTTACGGATTATTCAATATTCTTAGGAATTCTATTATAATTCCTATGAGCAACTAAATCTTGACTTGAAAAGTATTAATTTAAATTTACTATTTAAATGTATGACAAAATGATTAATATATAAATAATCTTTTGATCAGTAGCAAACATACAGTATAAATAATCTGAAAGTCTAACTTTATTTATTGCATTACTTTAGACTTTGGAATAAAAGTTTAAATAATATAAAATGAAATATACAACGAAAATTAAATTATATATATATCCAACCAAAATGATCAGCTCAGAATAAATCGTCCAAAAGATATATTGTAAATGAACAACTATAGTACATTACGCTTCTAAAAATATTGAGGCTGATAACGTTTGCCAACATCATCATCATCATCTCAGCCGTAGGACGTCCACTGCTAAACATAGGCCTCCCCCATGATTTTCCAAAAGGACCGGTTGGAAGCGGCCTGCATCCAACGTCGTCCTGCGACCTTTCTCAGGTCGTCTGTCCACCGTGTCGGTGGACGACCTACGCTGCGCTTGCCGGTACGTGGTCTCCACTCCAGAACCTTTCGGCCCCATCGGCCATCTGTTCTGCGTGCTATGTGCCCTGCCCACTGCCACTTCAACTAGCTAATCTTCTGAGCTATGTCGGTGACTTTCGTTCTTCTACGGATCTCCTCATTTCTGATTCGATCACGTAGAGAAACCCCGAGCATAGCCCTCTCCATAGCTCGTTGTGCAACTTTGAGCTTATCTATGAGGCCCATAGTAAGAGACCACGTTTCAGTGCCATAAGTCATCACTGGTAACACACATTGGTCGAAGACTCTTGTCTTGAGGCACTGAGGTATTTTTGACGAGAAGACTTCGCGAAGTTTCCGGAACGCTGCCCAGCCGAGTTGGATTCGACGATTGACCTCTTTCTCGAAGTTGGACCTGCCTAGTTTGACTGTCTGTCCCAGGTAGATATACTCGTCAACAACTTCGAGAACTGAATTCCCAACTGATATTGGGGTAGGTACAACATGGGCATTAGACATAATTTTCGTCTTGTCCATGTTCATCTTAAGACCTACCCGTTGGGAAACTCGATGGAGGCCTTCGAGCATTGTACTGAGGTCTTCCATGGATTCTGCCATGACTACAATATCGTCGGCAAATCTAAGGTGAGTGATGTATTCGCCGTTAATATTGATGCCAAGTCCTTGCCATTCCAGAAGCTTGAAGGCGTCTTCCAATGTAGCGGTGAACAGTTTCGGAGATATAACGTCTCCCTGTCTCACGCCTCTTTGCAATGGAAATGCCTTCGAACTCTGCTCCTGTACTCGGACTGACATGTAGGCGTTTTTGTACAAACACTTCAGCACTTCAATATACCGATAGTCAATACGGCACCGCTGGAGAGACTCAGGCACTGCCCACGTCTCGATCGAATCAAAGGCTTTCTCATAGTCCACAAACGCTAGACAAAGAGGCAAGTTATACTCTTCGGTCTTCTGTATAGCTTGCCGTAGCGTGTGGATGTGGTCTATGGTACTATAGCCTTTTCGGAAACCGGCTTGTTCCGGAGGCTGGAATTCATCAAACCTGCGACTGAGACGGTTCGTTATGACCTTCGAAAACAGCTTATAAACATGGCTCAAAAGCGAGATGGGTCTGTAATTTTTAAGTAAAGTGTTGTCACCTTTCTTAAAGAACAGCACCACCACGCCTTTGTTCCATGCTTCTGGCGTTGATCCTTCGAGTAAGACGGTATTAAAGAGCTTCTGAAGGGCTTTAAGTACCGGTGTTCCACCCGCTCTCAGAAGCTCAGATGTGATACCGTCGTCACCAGGCGCCTTGTTGTTCTTAAGCTGTTTCAAGGCCATTCTAATCTCGTACAGGCTGATGTCCGGGATATCTTCGGTATAATGTCGGGTCAGCTTGGCTCTTGGGTCTTTGACCGAGCTGCTAACAGGTTTGGCGACCGAAGTGTATAACTGTCCGTAGAAACTCTCGACCTCTCCTAACACTTCCGCTTTGGTCGACGCTACACTGCCGTCTCCTCTCTTCAGCTGCGTCAACTGGCTTTGCCCAATAGACATGTCTCTTGCAAACACTTTGGAGCCTTTTTTCCGCTCTATCGTCTCTTTAATACGGTTTGTATTAAAGATCCGGATGTCGTAACGCAAGGACTTCCATATTCGTCTATTGAGCAGCCTATATGCTTCAGCATCATCCGAAGACTGCAGTTTCAATGAGCGTCGTTCAGCCATGAGGTTGAGGGTATCGTTGGAGAGTTTCTGTGGCCTATCTGTACGGTGGGGTTTAAAGTACTTGGAACCCACTGTATGGACAGTTTCTACTAACCTGTTATTGATCTCGTCCACTGAAGCGATGTTCTCAAGGCAATCGAAGCGATTGGATAGCTCAAGTTGAAAGCTCTCGGGGTCTTGAATATGGGCACGAGTAGGTCGGAGCGTAGACTTCATCAGACGAGACCTCTCCAGTTTGACATTAATATTCACCGTGCCTCTTACCATTCGGTGATCACTACCGGTTTTAACCCTGTTGATCACGGAGACATCAGTGAATATTTGCCTTTTGGTGGTCATAATGAAGTCAATCTCATTTCTCGTGGAACCATCGGGACTCAGCCAGGTCCATTTCCTGTGAGGTGGCTTCTGAAAGAAAGAGTTCATCATAAAGAGTCCCTCTTTCTCCAGGAAGTCGGCCAACCTCTGTCCCCTACGGTTCCGTTGTCCATAGCCAAATTGCCCCACTTTCGACTCATCCTCGCTTCTCTTACCCAACTTCGCGTTGAAGTCCCCCATAACAACTAGAAAGTGCGTTTCAGAGGTATGTATGGCCCGACTAATGTCCTCATACATATCCTCCACCTCATCATCCGGGTGCGACTTCGTCGGTGCGTATACCTGAATGACCTTCAGCGAATATCGTTTGGATACTCTGAGTATTAGGTATACGACCCTATTGGAAACGCTATCGATCTTAATTATGTTGTTAGTAAGGGACTTGTGGACGAGAAACCCGACACCACCTTGGGACTGTTGGTCGCCCTCCCGGTGGTAGAGTAGGTTACCTGATTTTAGGGTTATCGTGTCCTCACCCGCTCTACGGACTTCAGATAACCCCACAATGTCCCAGCGTAGCTTACTCATTTCTTCTTCCAGCTCATATATCTTCTCGTCTGTCGTCATCGTGCGTATGTTGTGTGTTACCAGGGCCAGTCGTCGTCGTTTGCCAACGGCTGTAATAAAATTCGATCCGTGGATTTTCTTGAAGCTAAAAGTGCAGAGGGGTTTTCCAACTTGTCATTATACTTGTCAACATAAAGCCTGGATGAAATATCATAAATCAGGATATAAAACAAATGTCTTTAAAGTAAAACTGTAAGGCGATATCCGAAATAACATTGTAAAATATATACCTAACAAATCTATTAGGAAGCAATATCTCGGCATTGAATTCGTATAGTGTGCGCCAGCGCCAGAAGCCAGGAAATGATCTGAAGGGGTCTAGAAAGTTAATTAGAGGAGGCGAACTTTTACAGCACAACGAGCTATGGAGAGGACTATGCTCGGGGTTTCTCTACGTGATCGATGTAGAAATGAGGAGATCCGTAGAAGAACGAAAGTCACCGACATAGGCCAGAAGATTAGCCTGTTAAAGTGGCAGTGGGCAGGGCACATAGCACGCAAAACAGATGGGGAATGGGGCCGGAAGGTTCTGGAATGGAGACCAAGGACCGGCAAGCGCAGCGTAGGTCGTCCACCAATACGGTGGACAGACGACCTGATAAAGGTCGCAGGACGACGTTGGATGCGGGCCGCTTCCATCCTGTCCTTTTAGAAAATTATGGGGGAGGCTATGTTCAGCAGTAGACGTCCTACGGCTGATTATGAGAAATATGTTTTTCATCAAAACGGCGGGGAATAGGTGGATGCAGGAAGCAAGTAGCCGTTTCAAGGGGCGTTCTATGGGGCCTAGGTTCAGCAGTAGACGTTTACCGTCTGATAATGTAGAATAGTGATGTTGTATGTTTGCCTGCACTTACTTAAATAATGTATTAGATGATTCTATATATTATTATTATATTCTATATATATATATTCTATGATGATCTAGTACCCATAACACAAGCTCTGCTTAGCTTGGGACTAGATGGCGTTGTGTGTTAGTTGTGGAATATTTATTTATTTATTCTTTCTCTTTTTCAGATTTACCTTGAAGTCGGCTTACACAATATATTATTTGATTTCGTTTATTGTTAAAGTTTGTATATTGGTATCTTCTATTTACTTAATATACATGAAAGGATTGAATATGAAACGTGCACGTGAGTTGACTTACCAAAATATTTTACCTTTGTCAAATTATTTATGCCCGCGACTTCGTCCACATGGAATAAAGTTATAGCAGTCCATCGGGAACAACCTACCCGTTAATTTGTGTTAAGAGGTACAAATAACTGGTACAATACAAATTACATTTCGCCTATTTATCATACATTAAGCCGTGTTTTCGTGTAGTTGGGTAACAATCATTCACACACTCTAACTTTTACATTTATAATATTAGTGTGTTCATAAATAATTCATTTCCATCATGGGTCATGACTGATGATGTTTCCCGATTTACTATATCAGGTTTGCTATCAGGTGATTTGGCTATTTCACCGACTTATTATTCTTACTCATATGCAGGCCAGTGTTTGACTGTTATGAGATTCAAGCTTGAGGTCAGTGTCGATATGATGGAAGGTAGAACTTAGAATAGCGCCTGTTCCTCAAGAAAATTTGTTAAAACACATCGTTCCGTTTTTAGCTGCCACTTAACCTTGAGTCTACTAGCTATAGCCAGGCGGGAATTAAAAAGTGATCTACAATCACGCTATAGATTTTTACAAGACGTTCGCTTTACCAGAAGATCAAACCTGACTGAGGTAGGATTCGAACTGATTGAGTATTAAAAAACCTGCCATTACATGATGCCCTGAGCTGTATGTAGCGTAAACATCTTACGCCTATTTTGCAAACAACTTTAAAACTTTACCTTGTAAACTGACTTAAAAGGAGAAAATCTCAATTTTATACAAATAAGAATGTTTCATGAATAGTTATCGTACTATATATTTAATGTTAAACCTGACCATGAAATATCATCACTGAAAATACTATTAAAAAATTACCTTTCTAACGCTGCATGTATATTATCGTCAATCACGGTAATTAGGACACATATTTATTATCATATGCCATTTATGGTCAGACCTAAATCTAAAATGTATGGTCAGATACAAATTATTATATAGTGTACTAGCCATTCTACTGGCGCGCGCGCAAGGACCCCACCCCTTTTGGACGCGAAGCTTAGCAAAAAAATAAAAAAGATTACCCCACGTATTAAAACAATGATACCTCGGGTTTGGCTAATTTCTCGACATAAAACATAAATACTGATAAAATTGTACTGAACTAAGCTAACTAATAATGGTAGAAAATTAGATATGTGAGGGTTATTTAAGTGTGCGTCCAAAATGAAAATACCGGAAGTGAATTTATCCCCGAAATTTATATAGATTTTATTTATATTCTAGTAATTAAAGTACTTTTTAATCCTTCGAGTCCCAGAGACGTTTATATACGTTAGTTTCATTCATAAATCTTTTGTTTTAATTATCACGGTATAGCAAGGATTACAAGAAGATTTTTTGTTTTATAGTACACTCATACATTTTTTCCCACAATAAGGCACTGAATGTCTTGTCTCCTCGCCTTGCCGCCGACCGTATGTCGCGAAATTACTTGTAAACTACAAGTAATTTTGCGCCGTCGCACAATAAAAAAATATTACCTACTTTTACATTTTCAATAAATATGGAAGTAAGAAACACAAAAATAATCGTTATGATTTAAGCTAATGCTAATACTTCAAAAATTAACGTGGATAAGTTTTTTCAGTTGTATACCAGCCAGAAACTTCTGCGTGATTGCGGCCGTAATGTCCGAAACGGTCACTTGAACAAATTTGGTCCTTAGAGTAAAGTTTATTATTTCATAGTACATTTTTAGTAAAATAAGTACGAAAAGCATATACTCACTTGACATAAATGTTCACACGTATACTAATTCCCGTTTTTCCTCTCTCTCTTTCTGCTTTTAACCTGTAACCGTATATGGAAGCGAGACCACAACGTATCTCTGCGAATCGAAGGCATTTCAAAGAGCATACATTTTATACTTATTCAAAATCATATCCCAACATCAAATATTAAGTAAAATAACGTAGGTAAGTAAAATTATAAACCATATACACCTCTAAACATAAATTAAATAAGGCACCAAATGCATGCCAAGCAGGTATTGTGCATCGCAGTAGCTGTATTTCTCTTGTGATTGTCCATATCAGCGACCATAAATATATAATGAGAAGAGTCAAAACTTATCTAACAAATCTTTTTTAAAATTATATATTTAATATGTTTTTACAGGTGAAAGTATGTACAGTTTTGTAAACCTCATCTCAACCATTCTTCTGCATAGACTGGCCAAACAATGGCCAAAGCTAATCAAAGCTGCTACTGATATTGAACGCAGTCTTACTGATGTTATAACTCGTACAAGTGCAAATGTGAAGATTGCAGTTGTGTTGTCATACACGTTTATAGCGTTAGCCGTTGGTAAGTTTTAATTTTACCGAACACAGAGTAATAGAGTTTTAACATAAAACAGAGATGGATTGTTAACTATTATGTGTTAGTAAAGGTACAACGTCGACCAGAACAGAAGTGCTAGGAGAGGTCGAGAGTTTTTACGAACGTTTATACTCCTCGGTCGCTCAACCTGTTAGCAACTCGGCCAAAAACCCAAGAGCCAAGCTGACTCGACATTATACCGAAGATATCCCGGACATCAGCCTGTACGAGATTAGAATGGTCTTGAAACAGCTTAAGAACAACATGGCGCTGGGTGATGACAGTATCACATCTGAGCTTCTGAAAGCGGGTGGAACACCAGTACTTAAAGCCCTTCAGCAGATCTTTAATACCGTCTTACTCGAAGGATTAGCGCCAGAAGCATGGAAAAAAGCGTGGTCGTTCTATTCTTTAAGAAAGATGACAGCACCTTACTCAAGAATTACAGAACATCTCGCTTTTGAGCCATGTTTATAAGCTGTTTTTAAAGGTCATCACGAACCATTTCATTCGCAGGTTCGATGAATTCCAGCCTCCGGCCGGTTTCCGACAAAGCTATAGTATCATAGACCACATATACGCGCTACGGCAAGTTGTACAGAAGACCGAAGAGTATAACTTGCCTCTTTGTTTAGCGTTTGTGGATTATGAGAAGGTCTTTGATTCGATCGAGACGTGAGCAGTACTTGGGTATCTCCAGCGTTGCCGTATTGACTATCGGTATATCAAAGTGTTCAAGTGTTTGTACAATAACGCAGACATGTCAGTCCGAATACAGGAGCTGAGTTTGAAGGCAATTCTCCAGCTCCAGGCTCCAGCGACGCACTGGGACATCCAGCGCGTCGCCGCCTCGGAAGGACCTAATGGTTGAGGGGCGCCAGACGTCCCCACATCCGACGCCCCAGGCCCTCCTAGCGGAGACGGTGTGCGAGCTCTAATAGCTCGCCTCCGTGTCCGCGCCCTCCGGAGCGGGAGAGAAAGAGGATTAATCTCTCTCTCGCACTCTTCGGTCTCCCTCTCCGACATCACGTCCTCGCAGAAAGAGACCATTGCCTCCCATGACGTCTCGTCATCGACCATCCTGGCTAAGATGGTCGGTAAGGAGAGGTCTACCCCCACCACTGCGATCAAGGATCGCCTTGATTCCGCTGCCCCCGGGCACGCCCTCCAGTACGTGTTGCGCGGTTTCTTCCACGCAGCCGCACTGGTGGCACACTGGGGTTACCTCCCTCCGGGCCACGTTGCACAAGTACCTCCCGAAGCATCCATGTCCCGAGAGGACCTGTGTTAGCCGGAAGGTAAGCGACCCGTGGCGTCGATGGACCCACGTTTCGAGTACGGGCCGGACTGCCTCAAGAAACCTTATAGCTCCAGCTCCCCTCCGCCCATGTTGTGCCTACCCCAATATCAGTTGGGAACTCAATTCTCGCAGTTGTTGTAATTGACGAATACATCTACCTGGGACAGACAGTCAAACTAGGGAGGTCCAACTTTGAGAATCAATCATAGAGGTCAATCGTCGAATCCAACTCGGCTGGGCAGCGTTCCGGAAACTTCACGATGTCTTCTCGTCAAAACAAACACAGTGCCTCAAGACAAAAGTCTTTGACCAATCATCCACTGACAAGGTGGACTTACGACCTGATAAAGATAGCAGGACGACGTTGGATGCAGGCCGCTTCCAACCGGTCCTTTTGGAAATTAGTGGGGAAGGCCTATGTTCAGCAGTGGACGTCTTACGGCTGAGATGATGATGATGATGTAAGGTGCAAGAGTATAGGCAAAAGGCAAAAAATAAAACGTTGTATTTGTGCTTTCCTTGTCAGTCACCTTAGAAAGTTTTATTTATGCATCCATCACTTTACTACCTTGTTCATGTGACTGTGCCTTGGTTCTGACTACTTGAATAACAATATACTTGATGCAACTATAACTAGTAGTAGTTGTCTATTCATAACTATTAACTTGAAGAATGGCAAATGTGCAAACGTAGAAGTAATATTATATATATTTTTTTTTCAGTGGAACATTTCCTGTGGATGAACTTCATATTTAAGTTAGTAATGGCATGTTTAGATTACCCGGAGATTAACTTCGTAATGTATGAAAGTGTCTCCAAGATCTTCTACGAAGTTGTATTTGCAATACTCCCGTATAGCAATTGGTTGGGTGTTTTAGTACAGGTGAGCTGCTGTATCTATTTTATTAGTAGTCCTTTTATATGAAAATGGCATTTTGTCTTGTATTAATTTGTTTCGTGATATCTGACGCTTGGCTAGGAACGCAAAATTTTGGATCGAGTGCTGAACAGGAAGGAAACTTTCATACTTCTGACTTAAGACAAATGTAAATATATATTTACTTACCTAAACTACTTTAGTATTTAGGAATGGCGAATGTACAAAACGTACGAGTCTACTTATAAAGATGATGTTACGTATTATGAAGACTTCACCGCTTTCTGTTAGGATTTTAAGGAACTGACTAATATTTGAAAAAGTTCATCCACCGTTTATAAATTTTCCCTATATTAACTATCACCGAATTCCTCAAAAAACTAATCCACAAGACACTTCTACTGTAGGTGTATTGCTCATAACTTATTTTCGGGTATACCGATATAAATCAAAACATATACATAGCTCCGCACTGCCGGATTTCAGTAACTGCATTTGAGTAAACAGTATCTACAACTAATCCGTTGTTATTACGTTTTGCACAGACAGACATACTGACAAGAAACTAAAAAAAACTGTTTTAGGTTCTAACACCTTTCTACATATTAACAAAAAGTGTTTTCCTAATTATCTCTAAAAAGACATAAGCAAGACATGTTTTATTGTAGGTATGTATAGATATAAATTTACGGCCTTACTTATATACGTTGCTTAAATTCAAACTACATCATCTAGTGCAGCGCTGAACAATTTTGCTATGCGCACTACTAAATGACGTTTATAGAAACACAAAAGCACAAGCCTAAGGGCCTTACCTTAGACTGAGCGCACATTGGAGTCACGACAGTTTTAAGACAGACTTTCCTCACATAGACAAGTCTGTCTTAAAACTAAAACCAAATTGTTTTGCCAATAAAACGCCGCACATCTAAAACAAAACTGTTTTGACTACTACGACGACGCACACCGTCTGCATCAATTCTTTTTCAGTATCAAAATGGACTTCATCGATGCTGTTGTTTTAAAATTACGAGTACACTTACATGAATTTTTCTTTTCTTTAGCCAACATTTCTCCCCATCTCACAATAACGACATGCATTGTAACCTCATCTCATTTGATTTTTTTAAATTGACATCAGTATATTCTTTTCACATTTTAATAAAAAGTACGGGCCTCTTTTCAACCTCGTCAATTATTTTTTCTACGAGTTCTTGGTCTGTTAACATGGTGTGATTTGTTTACACTCGGACAGGACTAAGAGAGAGGAGGGTACGTCACTTAACTGGTTTGTCTTTGATGTGCGCGCTCGCATACATTCAAAAAGGCATTGTAACCTCATCTCATTTGATTTTTTTAAATTGACATCAGTTTATTCCTTACACATTTTAATAAAAAGTACGGGCCTCTTTTCAACCTCGTCAATTATTTTTTCTACGAGTTCTTCGTCTGTTAACATGGTGTGATGTGTTTACACTCGGACAGGACTAAAAGAGAGGAGGGTACGTCACTAAACTGGTTTGTCTTTGATGTGCGCGCTCGCATACATTCAAAAAGGAAACCGACAATCGTAAGTTAGACTTGTCGCCGTGCAGTTCTTGCAGGTATTAGACAATTTTGTCTATGAAACGTTTTGTTTGAACTGTGCGCGTCTATCGTGACTGAAGTCTGCGCTTAGCCTTAGGCTTGTGTACTTGTCTTTCTAATTTAGTGATTCATTTGTTTTTAAGCCATTTGTTTTTTCTTTGATATCGGTTTGTTCACAATATGGAACACTTCAAATATACCGTTATTTACAAATACGAGTTCTACCTGCGTTTTTGGTTTCATTAATACAATACAATAAAAAATCTCTTTCTTGACACCAAATTAAATCTCAAGATAGGGAAATAACTTGAATAATAGGCACAAATGGCGGCCTTATCGCTAAAAGCAATCTCTTCCAGACAACCTTTACTTTTTCGTTCTGGAATTTTTGACCTTTAAGCAAATATCGTGGATGACCTGAGAGTGTTTTCGTGTGAGTGATAAAACAATTTCAATTCATTTGAATTTATCTAAAAAAGAGAAAAATTTAAAAAAATCAAAATGTGTTCAAAATACTATACGCAGTGATACAGTGAGTGTGTTTTGTCGGGACTTAGGATCGAGTTCGAGTTTCAGTGATAACCGTAGCAAAAGACTAAGAAAGAGGGTAGATCGTTATGTCTGCACCTAACTTTTAAACTTTTTGACCAACCACCCGCATTCTTCAGTCTTCCCGTGTACATGGTGCATGTAACTGCGCCGAAATATCGGGAGCTCATTCCACAACCTTACCATGGTAAATATCCCGTTAATAATCATATAACTTTAAATTTTTTAAAAATGGGTACCGCGTATATTGAGTAAGTACTGTATTACATTGCTAAACCGTCGCGATAACGAGGGAGTTTTGAATCGTGTTGTAACGTGTAATGAGATATGGATCCTGTACGACAATAAGAAACACTCATCACTGGTAGTGCTGGAACCTATAGGAGATCCGGCTTAGTCCTGCCCCGAGAGAAATTTAACTCATAAAAAGGTAACTGGAGAGTGAGTTTGGTGGACCAGTGTTGGTGTCATATACTACATATGCTCAGTTCTGACCAGACGATTAAAGCAGATCTGTATTGTCAACAATTGCAAACCATGATGGAAAAACACGCTATTCAAGAAGCGACAGGAATCAATGGTTCTAGTTTATTACAGCTTCAGGACAATGCTAGGCATGCTGCACGATATATGGTCGCTAAATTAGAGGAGCTGCGATTGGAATGTCTAAAACACCCAAACCTTACTTCAACAGATTACTTTTTTTCGCGATTTGGACAAATTCTTGCATGTAACAAAAAAACCAATACCAATGGCTATCCATAGCGTCTTCAAAGGTTTTATTTATTCTCGCTCCCACAAATTTTTCAGCAACTGAAACAAAAAAGGGCAAAGACAATAATGGTACATACATCGATTGATTAATTATATACTTTTATCTATTTTTTTCCATAAAAAAACTAATTTTATAAGTAAGAACATAATGTTGACTGCTTAGGCAATATTAGATATTAACAAATTACTAGTATAAGTTAAATTTATTAAACTGTTTTTGATCGATACTAAAACAAAATACATATTAAGTTAGTGAATTCAGTATTTAAAAAATAATATAATTATAGTTTAAATAGAACAAGAGAGCGCCAAATGTTTCGCACCTAAACAGTAATCTGCAACTTGGATTTGTGTTTAGTTATGATTAGGGTTTGTTTTGGATATAATATATAATATATTCATAAGTACACTGGACCGCAAAAACGCGGCTCGATTATGCGATAGTTTTTAAACCATTTGATCAATTATTTAAAATTAAGACAAGACTGTTTATTAAATTATAGGAACAGAGCATCTTTTAAAATGACGAACTTCGGCAAGATTTCGAAAAGTGTGATATTAAATTAATAATTGAAATTATTGAATTATATTTCTAAGTATTTTGTCATCAGGTAACTTTCATACAATCAGTCTTTATTTGGAACTTAACTGATGTAATGGGAATGTGCTTCAGTATATATCTTTCTTCGTACTTTCAAGACTTGGGAACAATCATTAACTCCAAAAAACCGAAAGTGAGTAACAATTTTAGGTTTGTAACTCATTCTTCTTTTAGAAAATAAAGACATGGTAGAGCCTTGGTGACACTATCAAAGCGGTTGCAAAAACGGAATCACCCTGGGGTTTTACTCCCACCTCTAACAGTAGTCATGTTTCAACCTTGCCATTAAATTTCGTACCACCACGTCAATATAGCAAGCTTAAAATAATAATGGATTACGCTAGACTTTTTGATGACGTAGTAACAAAAGTTTCTCTCAATTCACGTACTTTGACGTGATTTTTGACACTAAGTTTCATTGTGCGAATGTCAATTTTTAGAAAATCCGTACTCCCTTCTCTTAAAGTGGTCATATTGCAACCTTACCATTAAATTTGGTTGACAGTCTTGTTTCGGTGGGAGTACGATAGTAAGTATAATTATTCTAAGCTTGTTATAAAACGCTCCTGATTTATGACAGTTTCGTAAAATGTGGGAATAGGCCCCCTGGTCATTCATAACTGTTCAATTACGCTAAGGTTCTCGTCAACGCCTATATCCCCTAATCTTTTATTTTATTTAGCTTAATGTAGGAATGCTCTTGTTAGGTAAGAGCTCATGGTAGGAGCTGATCATGTTGCAGTATCCATATCATTATATGCTACCTACCTAACATGCTGGACTTTATAGTCACCAGCTAGTCATAAAGTCAGAAGTAATAACCACCAGTGACTTTTAACGGAGTGCTTTTGAGCTTCATAGTGGCACAAAGCCGTCAGTCCCAATTATTGTGTATCGTGGAGGCGTTTGGTCTGTAAGCTTACACACTAATTATTCTTTGTATGGCTTTGCTTAAGTACATAAAGGAGTAATTTCTTTATCGCAGTCGTAATATCTTCTCAAGGCGAGATTCACGACTGGTCCTTCTGGAACACCGACATAAGGCTGGCTAATATAGACTGATTGCCAATCCACACTGAGTCCACGTTGCGGATTATAGCCCATTCTTATATCTGTGAGAAAGACTAATTTTAATATGATCTTACGAAAATTGGAGAAATTATAATACCTATACCTGACGGAGAAGAGACCTCCATGATGTTTTTAAAAAAATGTTCATAGGTCATATGTTCAAATGTTAATATTCTGTTCCAAATAAAACTCCACAAATCACTGATAGGTTTCGTATATTCGACCGGTAGCGTAACGACGTCCCAGACAGGTCCGTACTGTGCGGCGGCTCGAACAAGAATGCCCCTTTAGAACAGACTAATGCTGATTGCCTCTACCGGCATTTGCAGCGTCACCGGACGGGTGGCGAGCGCAGATGGCACTCAGCCAGATGCGGGCGCAGAGGGCGCACCGCCTAAGGCGAGCGTTGAAGACGCTTCGCTGCAAGGAGAGGAGTAGGCGACTTGCTCAAGGGCACCACTAAGGTACTTGCTTGGGCCGTCGCCAGGAGAGAGGGGAGTCGGAGAGAATCGCCCCGGTACATAAGTGTACCGTTGAAAGTGGGCCCTATGAATTTTTACTCTATGACTATTTGGAGAGAATCTAACCAAGACATTTTTTGCCTAGAACTCGCCGGCGAGCTCGGTGTCTGAATGTGTTTACCTGGGAATCATAACCTTGTGTACCTCGCCCACAGTCATTACCTCGGCCGGAGCCTACACCGTGATCGAAATCACTACCTTGACTGGGGCTACAAACTGAATTACCTCGCCTCCCCTCATTTCCGCGACATGAGTCCACACCGCGACCAGGATCGTCGCGTTGTACACTCATGCCTGTACTTTGGGTGGGGCTAAGATCTCGGCCCTAGCCTACAATGCGAACTAGATCACAGCCCTGGTCGGGTCTACAACCATTACCGGGGTTTCAGCCTTCCCGTCGCCAGTGCGACCGCTTTTAAAGGTTACGGCGTACTTGCACGTGGTCGTTTCAAACGTTAAGATTGCAATACAAAGTGATGGCATGCGATTTATAATTAATTGTACATCGTAATAAACTTAACCCATTTTAAGAATAATTCAATTATTAATTTTAATTGGAATAATTTACTGTAAACAATTTCAAAAGTATGAATCTATGTTTTACAAATCAATTCAAATAATCAATTTAACAAATCTAATTGTTATAGACTAATTATTATTGGCTAATTATTGTATCCGCGCCGATATACTTTATAATATTTGGGTCATTCTAGATTAAAAAATATTGAAAAACATTTTAAATCTATTGCAACAGCGTAGTCTAGAACTTTATATGCTTATCATAAAAATAGAAGATATGTAAAGTGAACATAAAATAAACGGAGGTACTAATATGATCGTTAGAAATATATTGTTTAAATCGTCAGACAATCTCGTGTCTGTGTTCCAAGATACAGCTTTCGCTTACATCGTATCTCAATGTTAATAATGTTGAGCTATACCAATTACTTTTTATCAACCCGTTTACCACGTTTGTAAGTAATACTTTTTGGACGTAAATAAAATATGTTATCTTTGTATCTAACTTTTCGCATGTTGCCGATTTAGCCTAAAACAAAAGAAACCTAATAAGATTCAAACATATTTTTTCATTGTAATATCACTCTACATTGGGTTTCCACATACATCATTATGAACATTTACAATCAAGTAGGACTTATCAAAAGAATACATTCCTGGTTGGAAAAACATTGGTACCCAAACTAGGATACTTTTTTTTTTTGAGGGGGTAAATGCTGTCCACTTCCCTTCCGCTACGGGGGTTGATGGAAGGGGGTATGTGGGGTTCAGACCCACTAAAACCCCCCCGTGAGCAGTCCTCCGCCAGATGGGGCGAGATAGGGTTGCGCTAGCATTCACCATGTTTTCACAAATTCACAAAGTACTATCACAGTTGATTGTAAGGAATCATAGTTTCGAACCGCCCCAAGAGATGGCGCCACTAGTCACCTAAAGTCTTTCTACATCGAACTGACTCCGGGCACTAAACGATGGTCCCTGAATGAAGTCGTGCATGCTTGCTACATTACCCACACCATATTTATATGTGCAATGCAACTGCAAATCTGCAAATAAATCAACTGTTAAGTAGTATAACTATATAGTGGAGTGTCATTGAGTGTATGTATGTATATTATTTCGGAACCATATATGACAATAGGTATTATACAGTAGGCAAACAAGCCTCCTGCTGATTTTTATTCTATATGGTAGCCTATTTAGCAAAGGATTTTGTGAAATGCTTCTTATGAGTTACTGACAACTTCATAGGATGAACATTTAAAGGATTTTTTATTATAACTGATGTATAACGTTTCACGTTGTAGATCTAGGGGTGGGTGAATATAGCGTTAAACTATAGAACTCAAAACTATGCGTGCTACATTTACAGCTGTTATATTCAGGAATTAATAACCCACCAATGACTCCGCTCCCTTTCCCTAGCGGTGATATATCAAAAAATCCTTCCTTAGTTGACACTAACAACATAACAGACGTAAACTGCCAAAATTTAATGTCTGTACCTCAGGTAACATCAACGCAGAGTCTACTCAGCGTTGTTTGTCAGTCTTTGATTCTCTCCTTTTGTTACTTGATGACCACATTTTTATATTTTTCAGGACTGGGGTAAACTCCGAGCTCGTTATTCACGTCTAGTGGTGCTACTAAATCTAATTAACGAACAATTTGCCCCATTCATCTTGTTGTCATCGCTTACGAACTTGTGTTTTATTTGCTTGCAGTTGTTCAACACTTTACAGTAAGAGCACTTGATAACATACTCTATTAAATATCTTATACATACTTTTGTGTACGTAGTAGAAAACCTTATTTCAAAGTTACTTCACTTCGTATGCGGTAATTTTAAACACAGTCAATGATTCAATAGTATGAAATTATGCAATATTGAAATTTAACCCATGTCTCAATTACGTCTCATGTCGTATATTAATTAGAGCGATATTGAAACTTAACCCATGTATTAATTACGTCCCAACAAACGTATTTCAAAGTAACTTCACTTCTTATGCGGTAATTTTAAAATCAGTCAATGATTCAAGATTATAAAGATATGCAATATTGAAACTTAACTCATGTCTCAATAACGTCCCAACACAATATTGAAACTCAACCCATGTCTCTATTACGTCCCAACGCAATATTCAAACTTAACTAATGTCTCAATTACGTCCCAAATTGTATATTAATTAGAGCGTTTGTGACCTAGCGTAGATCCTCGGAGGCTTATTTCAAGCTCAACCTTGTATTATTATCTTTTTACTATCGTATATCGTACTTTGTCACTATAAGTACGAAAGTATGTATGAATATATGTTTGTTACTACAAATCGCTAAAACGGCTGGAGTTCATATAACCTTAAGCCTTTTAAGCGAATTTACACGCATTTTTTCTAGTTAAAAGTAGTATTATACGTGTAATAAAAGTGGATACACACTTTAGACTAATACCCAACAATTTTGCTTGCAGTCAATCAAATGTTGGACACAACGTATGTGAACCGTTCATCTATGTTCACGTAGATAAGTAAGTATAAAGTGTAT
The DNA here is from genome assembly GCA_917880725.1 of Selenia dentaria. Classification (NCBI taxonomy): domain Eukaryota; kingdom Metazoa; phylum Arthropoda; class Insecta; order Lepidoptera; family Geometridae; genus Selenia; species Selenia dentaria. The sequence goes on from OU862879.1 coordinate 32,306,212, forward strand.
CATAACTTAACCCTCCACACTCCTAAAATTTAAAAACAAAGACCCGATGTTTTTATCGTGTCATTTTTTTTGTTATAACTTTTTTACGATAGATCTGAACAGCCGTGTGATTCTCTAACGGCCGTTTTCAATATTCTATCTATCCACAGCCGTGCGATTCTCTAATGATTCATCGACGAGCTCGTCGACGAGCTCACCGATCTCAAATACTTTATGAGACATCACCCTTGTACATAAGGTTGTTTTTCCAACGTTTCTTGTCACCTCGTCATTTGTTTCACGGATGTTGTCAAAGTTACAACGATGGTTTCTCTTGGAACAAAGGGCTTCACTACCTTCTCAAGAATGGCATCTTGATACACTTATGCCGATGATTTGATACCTTTTCACAAAAGTATGTCTCAGTCACTCACTAGTTGGGGAGCTTCCTTAGAGCTTTGAGCATAAATACAGTCATTTTGTATGTTAAAATGTTACTCAATTATAAAAATTTTCTTTGCGCACCGCTTCAGTAGTTGTTTCGATTTTACCACCCTATTCTTTTTTAAATTATCAGTTAAGCATTGACCAGTACGTCTCTTATAGGTTGCAAGTCCTTAGTCATCTTTTAAAATACGCCACATGGTTCTAGGTGCTATCTTCATCTCTCGAGGTAAAATCTTTTGCTTTCAGATAGTATTTCTTCGAATTCTTTCCCTTACTGCTTTGACCACCATTTTCGTACATACACTACGTGGACGGTCAGATCTTTTCTGTCACAAACAGAGGAGGTCTCATTGTACCTATTAATAGCCCGATACACAAACATTTTACTTATACCAAGAGTATGGAGGTTTTAGAAATTGCATTTGGCTCCACACCTACTTTGTATAATGCAATCACAGCGATTCGGTTCTCTTTATCCACTCCATTTAAATATTGCAAAATATTGTACAATGCATTGGCGCAAAAATGAGAAAACTCAATGAACAATTGTATAAAAATAACAGATTTTAAGTTCTTAGGTAATATTTTGTTTATTTTTAATTGTAACAGTATTTATGGCCAGACTTAGTTTATATTACTTACTGTTCGTCCGAATCTTGCAGTCAGGTAATGTTTTTTGTGTGTTACTATTTGATATGTGACTTTAAGATCTATAAAGTTTTTTTTTTTATATTCATCAAGCGCAAATAATAAATTGTATGTTTCAGTGTTACAGTAAGTATGTCTACGCATTATATGACGTACTACCTTTTCTCGTTCTTGTTCCTACTGGTTAAATCCATGCTATTCGCACATTTGGCCGCCAACGTTCACAAGTCAGCCTACAAATCCGTATTGAGCCTGTATGAGGTGCCTAGCTCTGAGTACAACCAAGAAGTAAGTTTATATTAACTCGATACATAAATAATTGTCTATCAGCTTCCTTATTCATGTTAACATACTTAATACACAACGTATTTACAAGATAAATACATAATTCATCATCATCATCTCAGCCGTAGGACGTCCACTGCTGAACATATGCCTCCCCCATGATTTTCCAAAAGGACCGGTTGGAAGCGGCCTGCATCCAACGTCGTCCTGCGACCCTCCTCAGGTTGTCCGTCTACCGTGTCGGTGGGCGACCTACGCTGCGCTTGCCGGTCCGTGGTCTCCACTCCAGAACCTTTCGGCCCCATCGGCCATCTGTTCTTCGTGCTATGTGCCCTGCCCACTGCCACTTCAACTGGCTAATCTTCTGAGCTATATCGGTGAATTTCGTTCTTCTACGGATCTCCTCATTTCTGATTCGATCACGTAGAGAAACCCCGAGCATAGCCCTCTCCATAGCTCGTTGTGCGACTTTGAGCTTATCTATGAGGCCCATAGTAAGAGACCACGTCAACATACCAACACATAATTATACGTATGCAATAAAACCGTTCAAGTTAATATTTTTCAACCTACTAACTACTACTAAATCGAGAAGGTTCTTAAATCGAAACGTATATTTTTTAATATACTCGTATTAACACGCATAACATTTGCAGAGTAGTCCGATTCTTTTTTGTTTGATAGAGTAGGTAGTAAAGTAAAGAAAGAGTAGAGAGTAGTAGGTAGTAGGTATACTTCCGAGGTTGCTTACGGTTTTGAGATGCACTCCAATAACTGAAAAGTGTTTTATATCTTGACGGTATCGTAATTGAATGACAATCGTTCATTTTTGTCATTTTTTGTGATTGTCATTCACCGTCTTGCTTGTTGTGCTTGTATGTTATGCACATAAACTCACAATTCACATTGTCGTTCACAATCGTGGCCGTTATTATACAGCTAAATATTTTGTTGAAGGTGCAGCATTTTCAAATGCAACTACGGTATACAACTATCGGGCTGAGTGGATTGTTGTTCTTCGTTAAGCGTAAAATCATCTTAGGAGTGAGTATTTTTATCTATATATATATATTGTAATAACTAGCTGCACTGCGCGGATGTTGCACGTTGTGATAGATGATGATGAGAATGAATCAAATATTTATAGCGTATGTTACTCAAGCATAATATATATTTATACTTGTGAAATAATATATAAATATATATCAATGTTTGAATTGGTTAAGTAGTTTTACGTGTATCCGGTAAAAAAACAACAAAGACTCATATATCTTTCCTTTTTATTATTAGACTAGATAAGGATTAATACCAAGGTACGAATAATGTAGTCTAGTTTGAACCGGCGTTAATATTTCATATTTCAAAATAAAAAGCATTTATTGCGTCATAACGGTCATATTTAGACATATCGCTTGTTTGGCAGAATATTGACGCAAGTGCAAAATCCGCTTGTTGAGTAAAATATACAGAAATTCCTGAAATATACATAGTTTTTGGAACAATGACACAACTATAGTTTCATAAAATAACACCAGAGAGAACCTATGTCGTTGTTCTTTCCGCGCTAAAATCAGTGATTTTTGGAACTACATTGCCGTATTGTTTAGTTACGCGCAAGCCGATGTGGAGAGTGGGCGTCTCAGCTCCTACAACGACGCACAGGTATTTATGACAAATTTGATTCTTAAACAATTTCAACTTTTGGAGGAACCATGACATTTGTGTCTGCTAAAATTGCATTGTTTTGGAGGAACAATGACGAAAATTTAATGTGTGTCATTGTCACTCCAAGAGCTACTAATTTATATTTACACTATTTGGTGTAAATGTCCGTTTTATCCCTGTTCTACTAATTAAGTAACTTTTTTTTGGGCACTCATTTATGTCATAGTGCATTTTATTTTCCAGATAAATAAGCATGGAAAATCGTGGCCCAAAGTTGGTGAGATTAGCCAATGCAAAAAAATAACAAGTACGCCCATCGACATATCTTGTAATGCATGTGAGTTTTTGTACTTTTAACCCTTGAGTGGTGGCGCCTATCCACGAAACGTTAGCAATCGCGTGGGGAGTATTTTGCAGCCCATACATAAAATATATACATTATACCGAAGATATCCCGGACATCAGCCTGTATGAGATTAAAATGGCCTTGAAACAGCTTAAAAACAACAAGCCGCCGGGTGACGACGGTATCACATCTGAGCTTTTGAAAGCAGGTGGAACACCAGTACTTAAAGTCCTTCAAAAACTCTTTAATACCGTCTTACTCGAAGGATCAACGCCACAAGCATAGAACAAGGGCGTGGTGGTGTTATTCTTCAAAAAAGGTGACAGTACCATGTATTCCAAGCTGTTTTCGAAGATCATCACGAACCGTCTCAGTTGCAGGTTTGATGAATTCCAGCCTCCGGAACAAGCCGGTTTTCGAAAAGGCTATAGTACCATATACCACATCCACGCGATACGTCAAGTTATACAGAAGACCGAAGAGTATAACTTGCCTCTTTGTTTAGCTTTTCTGGACTATGAGAAGACCTGTGATTCGATCGAGACGTGGGCAGTGCATGAGTCTCTCCAGCGGTGCCGTATTGACTATCGGTATATCGAAGTGTTGAAGTACTTGTACAATAACACCAACATTTCCATTCCAATTCCATTTCCATTGCATTCACAATTCCATTGCAAAGAGGAGTGAGACAGGAACATGTAATATGTCCGAAACTGTTCACCACTGCATTGGAAGACGCCGCTTCTGAAATAGCAAGGACTCGGCATCATTATGAATGGCGAATATATCACTCACTTTCGATTTGGCAACGGTATTGTAGTCATGGCAGAATCCATGGAAGACTTCAGTACAATGCTCTAAGGCCTTAAGATGATCATGGACAAGACGAATATTATGTCTAATGCCTATGTTGTACCTACCCCCATATCAGTTGGGAACTCAGTTCTCGAAGTTGTTGACGAATACATCTAACTAGGACAGACAGTCAAACTATAGTATTTTTTCCTTAACACAATAGAGATCACGAAAAAACTAATTTATACTTACTTCAGTCATACTTTATAATTTGAATAAAACTGTAACTACATATTATTATTATTCAGTGTCTTGACTGTGTTTTTTTTTTCAAATACTTTAAAACAATAAATTGCTTAGGTATTTTTTTGTCTAAAATAAAAGATGTGATTAATATACCAAAGCTTTTTATTTTATTTCATATATTTAGTTTACGTCATAACTGTCATAAACAAAATATCTGGAAGAAAAATTACGCTTTCCAACTTTTTGAAGAGCTCCAAAAGCTTTATTATTTAAACATTTACTAAATAATCCTAATTAAACTGTATAACGATTGCATATGCACAGTTTGGATATATAATATTCATCATACCCTTATGGTATGTATTATTTAACTTTACGCAAACTAAAGAACTTCAAACGTACTTTCTCAACAATAATGATTTTGCACTTCGTCTATGTTCTGCCAAATGAGCGATATGATAATGTGGACTTCTTTGTAAATATTGACGTCTTCTATAAAACTTCAGTATGCTATGCATGAATATATACCATAACTGGATTGCGTACTTCGATATTTCAGCATTACAAATTTGTACTCCAAAGGATTTGCCACACTGGATGTGGTCTACGGTCAGGCCAAATTGAACGCGGGCGCTTTACGTATGATTTAGACATTGTCGGTCGTGCAAACGGTCAGCGGTCCGAGCAGGGAAACCGGTCAGCGATGCGGGCAGGGAAAACAGCGGAGTTTTGTTATTTAATTGCGTGAATCAGTGGTGATCAGTTCTTATGTTGCTGTACATGACGCCTAAGGATGAATGGGGGCGTGAAAAGTGGAAAAGAATTATACTTATACACCATGCACATAAACAAGTACACTGCTGACACTGAACACTGGTTTAACGCCATCAACAAGCAATTTTCTGGGGTAATTATTCAAAAAGAAAAAAACATTTTTACATCTCAAAAGAAATGCTTAAGATCTGTATCCCATTTAAAATCAACGGATGCAAACCATATTATAATAATTTAATATTGTTTTATCCTTGTTTATGCATTAGCATTATTCATACGAAATAATATGCATATGTTTGAGTCTTACAAAAGTAAACGCAATGAGTATAGAATCTGCATGCCTAATCATACTCGTAGAATGGCACGATTAAAATAAAGTGTATTTGGGATGTATCAAGAATGTATAATCAGTTGCCTTAATCGATACTAAAATCATACAAACATGATTACATTTAAAAGAAAATTGTTTAATTTATTAACATCTTAGCGCTACTGTACAATCAAAGAGTTTTTTAATGATAAAATATCGTTTACTTAATTTAATATAAATGACATTACAATTATTATTTTTATCTCATGACATTTTTTATTATTTTTATTTCTAATTGTTTCAAATGTGTACATTGTGACTTTTGTAATTAAAAATTCCTACATATAGAACAGCTCCGCTGGTAATTAGTTTAAGTTTGAATACTGTTACTATTGTACTACAGGGATTATACTGTGGGGAGCTAAAAATTTAAATACTGTATTTCCGATAAGGGCAAAACTGTTGATAATTAGGAACTATTGTTATACCACCATTATGTACAGTTAATGCAGTAAATGATTTCTGAAACAACAGAATTACTTGATTCACATAGCACGCAGAACAGATGGCCGATGGGGTCGGAAGGTTCTGGAGTGGGTCTGGGGGAGGCTTATGTTCAGCAGTGGACGTCCTACGGCTGAGATGATGATGATGATAATGACTTCTTACTAAAATTCACTTTTGTTTATGCGTTTATCGAAATGACAATAGTCCTACTTCAGTTTAAATCACTTATCGTTATATTACTATAAAACTATTGTTTTTATTTATAATATTAAAAAAAAAATTGGTAATATTTAACAACTAGTTTTAAAAAAACTTGAATCACATGATCACCATTTGCTACAATTGTCTTCTGTCATGGTTCGTGGTTTAAGTAAAAATAGTTAGATCTGTGCACACTGGTATTGTTAGTAATAAATTGTCTTTATTAATTCAAAGTGTTATTTTGCTTCACAACTATTCATATCGATTATTCTATGACCGTTTTCAATATCAAATGTCAAATAGACAGCCTAATCTACCAGCTGTCAGTGCATACAAATTAATCTAAAGCGATATCTGTCGATAACTTTGTTTTGATTGTGTATGAACTGACAGGGATGGATTAAGTTAAATCAACAAAAATGCCTGTATTTTAAATCCGTTTATATAATTTTTAATCCAGTACGCTATCGCATGCAAATCGGCCGTAAAAATAATATTTAATGGACACCCTATTAGAAAAGGACGCACATCTACTTTCTCTCTCGGCTCGTTTTTTGGGAAATGCTGCGCAGTCCAGTTTAGGTATAGGTTCATGGTAGCACGTCACTTTGCTTTATTGTCAACTAGCTGGTGCCCGTGACTTAGTCTGCGTGTGGTTAGTACTTCGAATAGCTTATTATCTTTCCCAAGGCCATATCTATCTTTATACCAAAAGTTATAAAATATTTACATGGCCTAACGCAATTACCATAATAGAACTATATGAGTAAATTTAAATACGTAGTTATATTAATCAGTAAACGATAAATATAAAATACAGTACTTATGTACATACAAATATAAAATTAATCACCATGGGAAAAAACTGTAATTTTTATGACACCTCGATACACTAGACGTGCTCGGCGACCGTCAAGCGTGATGAATTGTAATGACAGTTTTTTTTTTCCACAGTGATTCGTTTTATATTTGTATGTGCGTAGATACTAAATTTTATTATTAGTGTTTACTGATTTATTTACCAAGTGCTTAAATTTACCTATATAATACAATATGTATATAACCATGTTATATATTATGTGTTATATATTGTATGCCATTTTGGTATAAAATTATAAATAAAGATATGGATTAGGATCATAAGCTACTCTACGAAGTACTAATCCTGCGCAGACGACGTGCACCAGCTAGTTTATTATATAGATGTATATGTATTATGTATGTAAATATTTCCATGTAATAAAAACTTCTTAAACTAATAATTTATATTAAGGTTATCTATCAATGTTCTTTTTTCAGGTAATCGCAACCTTGATAACTTATGAGCTGGTCCTACTGCAATTTAGTTCTCAAGCAGAATTGGGTCCTGTAAATTATACAAAAGTTGTAACTTTGTACGATATTTGAAATATAATTTTTTTCAGTAATAAATAGGATTTATTGCACAAACCATAGCTATTATTTAACACAACCTTATCTAGATCCAATGAATACATGGTTTTGCAAGGTAAACAAATGTGTGGAAAACGTATTGTACTTGATTGTACCAACCAGACTATTGCCATTGAAAAGGTGCACTAGTTCAGTCAACCGAACTTACAACCAAACCTCTGCTACTACAGTGTTAATAGTTCGGTGCTTTGTATCAACCGGACTATTGCCACTGAAAAGTTGCACTCGTTCGGTCAACCGGACTAAAACCCGAACTACTGCTACTAGGCCAATTGTACACAGATTGTATGAGTACTCGTTTGTAAAAAAAAGAACAAAAGTAACATTCCAACCAATTGGAACACAAATTGTTATGCTTTATTAGGCATAGTAGATATTCGTAAATACCTAGTGCAAACTCATCGGCGTAAACCATTCATTCGTCACAAACACCTATCGTTCCTAACACAATGAAGAGCTCAAATAGATCGTTATAGGAGTAAGGTTAGACTACATAAGGAAATAGTATAGATTAGACGGAGAATTATTCAATTATATTCTAGTAATTGAATAATTTTCTCTTGCCTATATTTAAATGCTATAATCTACTCAATAATTGTGTCTGCGCTCTAGGTATTACTAACCCTATTTGGTAAGCTTGGAAATAAAACACATAATAATATTCAATTAGGAATATTTATCTTTGAATCTAATCATTACTTGTTCGCTATAACTTACCTCTGGACATGGTAAATTTTTACTTCGGGTAACTTTATAGTAGTACAGTTGAGCTAAAATATGTAGTATGGAGAGAAACACATTAATATCTAGGTAGTTAAGAAACCCCATAATATTATGTATATACTCGTATGTTAGTCTGTAAGGTATATGTTTTCTATATGAGCCTCTGGTATTTTTATGTAATGTAAGGTATTATTGCTTGAAATAAAGATTATTATTTTTATTCAAACAATTTCGCGGGTTTCACCCGATCCTTTACATAGGCATAAGTAGGGCTGTAGCCAACACTTAGAGGCCCGTTTGGTATAAACATACAATGTAGTTACATAGTATATCTATTACAAAAATGGGTAAAATGGCATGACTATGGATATGAACTTATAAATGATAAGGGATATGTAAGACTATGGACAAGACTACGGCACCTGCCAATTTCAATCTCATATTAAACTATTTAGGCAGGTGGTGACTTGCCACCCACTAACGGCCCCCCTTGAGCCACCATTAATGATGACAAAAGGGGGCAACGTTGGTGTGGATGGCTAACTTGTGTCGAGAGGTGTGCTGCGGTTTTACTAGAGCGCTATACCAGCGTTATGTCCATTATATTCTTATTAGAAGGCGTAAGTAGTACATATAATAGATATGAAAGTTATAGAAAATGATAGGCTTGTACCATCGGACAAGATTTTTTTTTATCAAACTGTTTACATTACGTAGAAGGTACGTATGTATATTTCATATCATGACGATGATGACAATGAATCATATATATATATATATATGTTACTCAGGCATAACAGAGCTTTCTACCCGTGCAATAATTGTTTTAAACTGGTTATGTAGTTTTTGCTTTTATCCGTTACAAACAAATGGCCTTATCGGCGTTAATATTGCATATTTTAACACGGAAAAGTAGTTATTGTGACATAACTGTAACAGTTAGACATATAGCCATGCATACTTTTTTGTACAAATGTATGTTTTCTATAAAAAATTAACATAACTTTGCTCTATTGTCAATAGTTTCCGCAGTATACGCGATATATGAATTTTTCGGCGTTTCTATTATTTACTTTTACATGAAAAAGTAGTTATTGTGACAAATCTGTTACAGTAAGCCATATGAAATCGTGGATTTTATCAAATAAATTGATGTTTTGTGTCAAACTATTGTATATAGCTTTGCTCTATTGTCAATCGTTTCCGCAGCGTACGCGATATAAGGATATTTTTTGTTTTTATTTTCTAACCTTGGGTTACATTATCGAAGTTTTCATACGGATCCCTAACTTTTTAGATTATATTATACAGCTTATGTCACTCGGTGATCATGTAGCTTACTAACGGCAAAATATGTATTTTTTTAAATCGGCTCGATATTTTTTATGTTTATTCGTTACATACAAAAATACAATTTTTTCCTCTTTATCATAATTATTAGTATTGTTCACGCCAGAGCTCGACGTCACCTAAAGGCGCGCACCCGCGCCCCTGCGTTCCCCCGCCGATGTCCTCAGCTGTCATAACTAGAAGCAAGCTGCGGGAAGGAAGCGGAAACAGTCACCCGTTTATATTCGCAACCGGCGGACGTGTACCGCTGCGTTCCGCGCAGCGACCGCATGGCACCGCCATTTTCTATCAGCACGAGTCACCGCGAATGACTTCGTCGCGAGTGACATTCAGGGTGTGTTCGGCCCGACCACACATCACTCCTAAATCAGCACGTGTGTACACACGCAATCAGCCCGCCGCGTAAACCAGTGCACAACCCAAAGGGACAATACAAACATTATAACCAAGTGAACCAAGTTCAGCTCCTTCAGCACGCCGTCGACAGCAAGACGCCTCCAACGAGGAAGCACGGTCACCAGCACTCACCAGACCCAGAGCTCCTCGACACAGGTATTTACCATCAATTATTCCTTACCTATTCTCTGGTTGCAGGAAACTGCTCAACCACATCTACCCCCCCCCCCTATCATCGAGCATATAGCTAGCAGGAAACTGCGAAACTATATTTCCTCCGAGCGCGGATGACTGAACTAGCGACCTATCAGCTCTTATCAGCTCTTAATTAAAATCCTAATTCCATTAATACAGTCCATTGCCCATATCAGCCCATATATAGCCCTATTTAATTCCCAAATATCGAATATCAATCCCTATCAGAACTATTTAATTTAAAAACTACTTCTTATAGATTCAATTTAATTTAAATCCCCTTACGCCATACAAATCACCTCACAAATTAACTCAGGTATTTGCTTATCGAACAAACCCCGACTAGCGATTAGAAGCTACCAGAAAGGTGACGTTCACTAATTAACCTATTCGCTTAGCGTTGCACGTTTGACACTCGCGCGCCACAGAATAGACAATAGTACTGCAGGCGGCCGCGTTCACGCGCCATGAATACTGCAGAGTTGTTTGTTTTGAAATTCCAAACTCGTTAACGATAACGTTAATGAGGCGTTTGTTTTTTTATGATTGTTAACTATTGTTTGCAAGAAAGTCGTAAATAACATAACTAAAGGCCAGGTACTTTGTTGATTTTAATTATAAAATTATACTAAGTACTGTTAAAAGATTTACTTAATAATATTACTTAATAATAAATACTTAGAAATAATTAATGTAAGTTAATTGTTTACATTTAAGAGACCAGCACAAAACGTCTTAGGGTCCCGTACAGAATTTACGTAAATAACATAACGAAATTTACGGAATATAATTAATTAAGTAATTAAACCATCAGCTCACATAAGGTTTCGTACACACGTTATTAATTTAGGCGTTATTTTAACCGACTTCAGAAAAAGGAGGTGCGGAATTTCACCTACGATTAAATACTTTAATATTTTTATTTCCTTTTAATTTTGCTTGCGTCCTTGTGCCTGACTTCGCCTTCAGACGATTAACGATGCCTTCTGAATCACAGGTAGCAAGATTTAGAGAGGAACAAATCGCTATTATTAAGCTTAATTTGGAAGCGTTATCATTGAGGTCTAGCAAACCAAGGCGCTATAGCCCCGAGTTCGATGCCAGAGCATCGGGCGTAAGATTGACCCGCGATAGATTTGACGCGGCGTATTATATAATATTAGACACCGTAGGCTTATCAGATTCCGAGGAGGAATTCTACAACGAGCAGTATGAAAAGACAATAGACGCCTACTACGAGATTCTCGTTGTAGAATTGGAACAAAAAACATGGTCATTAGCGCCCCCTCCGTCACCAGCTCAGCAGGTATCGAACCCGCAGCCTCAGTGCTGTGCGCAGGATTCGAACCCGCACCCTCTCAGCTCCGCGCCTATACCCGCGCGCTCATCATCATCAGCTCCGCAGGTATCGAACCTGCAGCCTCTGTGCTATACGCAGGTTTCGAACCTGCACCCTCTCAGCTCCGCGCCTATACCCGCGCGCCCCTCGCAGCCAGCTCAGCAGGTATCGAACCTGCAGCCGCAGTGCTATGCGCAGGTTTCGAACCTGCACCCAATCAGCTCCGCGCCTATACCCACGCGCTTCTCGTCCCCGCTTCAGCAGGTTTCGAACCCACAACCTCCGCGCTATGCGCAGGGTTCGAACCCACGACCGTTCAGCTCCATGACAAGACCCAAACAGGTATCGAACCCGCAACCTCCGCGCTATGGTGACAACCATTGCTACCCATGTAGTAATGTTAAGGGTCACAAGCCTCGGGTATTTACCCGATACTACGCACTACCAGTGCGCTTATTGCCGGTACAACAGCGCGAGGTACCACGGCGCCGTCCCTCACCTGATACAGGCCAGATGGTGTACTCCCGTCGTACTCCACCACGCACTACCTCGCGTCCTTCGCCGCCGCCTAGGCAATGACTAGGACGGCACATCCAACAAATACCGACTCAGCCCACAAAGAATCAGCACACACACACAACACGACGACAAACTGTCATCGCAAACACCTTAAGTCAGTTAGGTGCTGACATTCTGCACTCACCCTTGCGCCAGCAATTCTGGACGTTATCAGTATACAAATGTATACAATGTTTACGTTTCCGCGTCCAAACTAAGGCTCCGTACATGGCCGACTCACCCGCCGACCGCGTAAACGTTCAGCCCGTATTTAGCAAAGTCACGACGGACTTTACTGGACCATTTTTGATAAAATCCAGTACACTGAGAAACGCCAAGCTATTAAAAGGCTACTTCTGTGTTGTAACATGCCTAGCCACGAAGGCGGTCCATCTCGAACCGGTATCTGAGTTATCCACGGAAGCGTTCCTTGCGGCATTACAGCGTTTTGTTTCTAGGCGCGGTGTACCGGCGTTAATTAGATATAATTGCGGTACAATTTATGTAGGCGCTAGAAATGAACTTAGGGAAATACAAGACTTTCTTGCAACCAATAATAACAATAACGCACCTACACTTTCAGCTCTTTTAACGCGCATTGCAGCCATGCTCAATGCACGCCCTCTCAGCCCACTCTCTTTTGACCCCGCGGAATTTGAATTACTCACCGCGGGTCATGTTCTTTTAAAACGTCAGCTCAATGCCCTACCTGAGTATTCGGTAGGAGGACGAGCCATTTCGGCACACAAAAAGGTTCAAGCTCGTCCTACCCTTATCCCAACACCTTTGGCAATCCTGGTCCAAACCCTACCTGCACACCATCCAAACACGCTCCAAACGGACTCCCCGATCCAGCCCACCTCAAGTCGGGGAACTGGTACTGATGGTGGACGTCCAGGTGCCGCCTCTACACTGGCGCATGAGCCACAAGACGAACCCATGAAGGGATGGCGTCACCCGAGTGGTGGAACTCAAGATCGCCCACCTGACTGTCGATTGACCACCACACCACACCTTTGCCGAGTGGGGAATATGTTCACGCCAGAGCGTGACGTCACCTAAAGGCGCGCACCCGCGCCCCCGCGTTCCCCCGCCGATGTCCTCAGCTGTCATAACTAGAAGCAAGCTGCGGGAAGGAAGCGGAAACAGTCACCCGTTTATATTCGTAACCGGCGGACGTGTACCGCTGCGTTCCGCGCAGCGACCGCATGGCACCGCCATTTTCTATCAGCACGAGTCACCGCGAATGACTTCGTCGCGAGTGACATTCAGGGTGTGTTCGGCCCGACCACACATCACTCCTAAATCAGCACGTGTGTACACACGCAATCAGCCCGCCGCGTAAACCAGTGCACAACCCAAAGGGACAATACAAACATTATAACCAAGTGAACCAAGTTCAGCTCCTTCAGCACGCCGTCGACAGCAAGACGCCTCCAACGAGGAAGCACGGTCACCAGCACTCACCAGACCCAGAGCTCCTCGACACAGGTATTTACCATCAATTATTCCTTACCTATTCTCTGGTTGCAGCAAACTGCTCAACCACATCTACCCCCCCCCCCCCCCTATCATCGAGCGTATAGCTAGCAGGAAACTGCGAAACTAAGTATAGATGAGTTGGGTATATTACTAGCTGCGCTACGTAGTTGCACCCGGGAGGTAATGGATGACAATGATGGTTAATCAATTATAGCGTATACTAGTCAGGCATAATAAAGCTTTCTACTACTGAAAGAATTTTATGGTTCGTTTTTTTTTTAATTATTAATTACACACTACAGACACTATGGTCCGTACTATTTTAAACTTGTGGATTAATTAAAATAAAATACATTTTCAATGGCGACTTCGTTCTCCAAACATCACAGTTTTACATAACAAAAATAATACTTTATATTGCTTAATCTAGTTACACTATTTTCCTTATTATACTGATATTATCTAGAGCATCCGGCCGCAGACTCCTGCCTTTGCCTTATTTTACTAAACACGGCCTCCACGACCTCTTCGATCCTATCTTTTATGGTCATCTTCTATCTTTTATGGCTAAATTCTTATCCGATGGTACAAGCCTATCATTTTCTCTGTACTACTTATGCCTGTACGATGTTGTAATCTGCTATTTGCTTTGCCGTTGCCTTTGTCGCCTGCCTGACGAATTCGCCGATAGCATCCGAGCTGTCGTCCGTAAAGTATGTGCGACTCACTAAGTGTCGCGACAGTGCCACTACTGCGTGAGAGACTCTGTCTCGGAGCTTTGTGAGTTAAGAAGTTTCCATGACAAACAATTAAAACAACGAAATCTTTCTCCTTTCTTATTAGGATTAAATACCAAATTACGAATAATGTGGCTTAGTTTGTACCGGCGTTACAATTGCATATTTTAACGTGAAAAAGTAGTTATTGTGACAAAACTTTATTAGTTAGACATACGGTATTACAAACTTTATTTTGGAAACTGATGTTGGAGATAATATTATACCAAAATATGGACCCTTAGCAGCAGGGATACGTAGATTTCACTTGTCAAATTTAAAATCAGTCGGCAAGTGTCACTCGCTGTGAACACTGAGTATGATCAAAATAAAATACCGTTTTGTGCGATTAGATGTGTAAATATAAGAGGATATCCTACTAATATTATAAATGCGAAAGTTTGTGAGTATAGATGGATGTATGGATGTTTGTTACTCTTTAACGCTCAATCAGCGGGGAAAATTTTGATGAAATTTAGTATAGGGATAAATGAGATGCTGGATTAACACATAGGATACTTTTCGTTATCATCATCCATCACAACGCGGGTGAAAAAGCCTAATATTCTTGAGCACAGCATAGACAAAATAACAAGATCTCCGCCTACGTCAAGATCATATTGATTCAGTTCTGTCAAGCTATCAGAAACTGACTCTAACTTTGAGTTTCTGATAGCTTTGTTAAAAGCACGCTATCATTTTGACAGCACGATACACTAGATATGCTCGGTGACCATCAAGGGTGATAAAATGTAATGACAGTTTTTTCCATGATGTTTAATTTTATACTTGTACTCGTATGCACGTAGGTACTGTACTTTAATATTAGTGTTTACTAAGTATTTAAATTTACTCATAATATAATACGATATATACGATAGCAATTGCCTTTGACCATGTAAATATTTTATGACATTTTGGTATAAAGATATTATATATTGCCTCGGAGAAGGTAATAAGATACTCGAAGTCCTAATCCTGCGCAGACGAAGTCGTGGTCACCAGCTAGTATTACGATAAAGAAAATCAAGATATAACATCTCAAAGAATGTCTTAACAACCTAATTCAAATTCTACTTGACAACACTTGAAGAGGAATTGACGAAATTGGGTCCAAGGGCTTTTCAATATTACAGTTACCAAATAGAAAACGGGATTTTTGAACGGATCAAAATATTCAGATCACGTATTATGCTCAACCCCTGTGTCATTCGTGACGGACTACTGTAGACGGGAATGTTGAAGATTACCTTATTAATATGGCATCAATTCTTGGATTTCACTTAGTTTAATGCTTTTTATTAACGTAATGCATTCATGCATGTACAAAAAAGTCCGCAATGCTTTATGCTAACTATTACAGTTATGTCACAAAAACTATTTTTTCATA
The DNA here is from genome assembly GCA_917880725.1 of Selenia dentaria. Classification (NCBI taxonomy): domain Eukaryota; kingdom Metazoa; phylum Arthropoda; class Insecta; order Lepidoptera; family Geometridae; genus Selenia; species Selenia dentaria. The sequence continues at coordinate 32,322,076 of OU862879.1, forward strand.
ATATTGTTTCAGGCGTTACTTTGCGGAAATCCATCAAAAACGATATTAGAAGAAATATTTAGTGATACTTCCGCTAAAAACAATGCTTATGGCCGAGTTGCGGTGTGCACCCTCCCTCTCGCATAAATTGCAAACAGGAAGTATACTGAATAAACAACACAGAAAACAATCCAAGAACGTCCACTTATTGTCAAGGACGGCGCCGAGATTTTTCAGCGTCGTGCTGACTGGAATGGAGGTTCCGCCCACCACCATGGTAAAGCCTGCCGGAGACGCCCGTTGGGGGCCGTAAAAATATATGGCCTCGAACTTATGGACCGCCACCACCAGTTTCAGCCTCCAGATTCTGGCCACAACTGTCGCGACACCAGCAATGGGCAGAATCGCCTCCTCCGTATATGTTTTTCCACGGGCAGTAACCAATGTGTCGTCAGCATAACAAACGATGCCGACGCCACGGAGGTTAGAACCAACACGAAGAACCCAGTCGTATCCAACGTTCCACAAACGAGGGCCTAAGACGGAGCCCTGTGGAACGCCGCATGACATGGGACTTCGTCCCTCCCCGTTCGTAGTCGGGAAGACCTCCTCTCTGTCAGAGAGATAGTCCCCACGAGCCTTTGGAGGTACTGGGGCACTTGGTGGTGTTCCAGTCCCCCAAGTTACGGTTCAGCCCTCACTTGGGCCGAAGAAAGAAAGAAACGCCATTACGTGTAACCAAAGGTAATTTTATTTATACCTACATACAGAGGTCGTCAAATGTTAGACTTACAAAAATAATATTGTAACACTGAAATAACGAGCAAGCAGCGTTGACACCGGCTCCATAAATATAAACACAAATCTAAGTCAACTGTGCTTTCATTTCTGAAATATTCGTAGGTTTACAAACAACCCTTACATAATAAATGAAAACAGCCAAACTTAGACCAAGTTTAGCTTCACATCAACTCGTATAAAATAGACTAAATAAACAAAGTAAACTTTTATGTCAATATTAATATTATAATATAGTGTCTTGATTTGATAGAAATGTTGCGTTCAGTATTTTTGCTAAGCCGCATACCGATATAGCTTAGGCTGGCTCAACATCTTAAATCAAAGATTCACTAATCGAATTTCATGACACCAAACAGAAACCTGGTCAATTCGCATTTTGATAGTTAGACCATTTTTGAAGAGTTCGTAGCGAAGCTTGACTTGGCGATCTTAACCGATCAACAAGTTAAGCAACACTTGCTGCGGTCAGGACTTGGATGGGTGACCGCTAGTGGCATTATTCAACTGAGCGATTCCGTGCTTCGGAGGGCACGCTAAGCCGTGGGTCCCGGTTGTTTGTCTTAGGACAACAGTCGTTAGGCTATGTCGAAGGCTTCGGACGGCCTGAAAACTTCGACATGGGTTCGCCACTAACCTATCCACCAAGCTGCACTGGGCCCGCGTGGTGGATTATCGCCCAACTACTCTTTCTGAGAGGAAGGCTCGAGTCCCAACAGTGGGAAAAAAATGGGCTGATTATGATGGTTATGATACTGTTTTATGTAAAATTGGGTGTGCTGTGCAGGGTTTAGTTCTGTCTATATATTAGACACACCCTACATTACACATTAAACTAGTGCATACATGCGATCAAAATGCGAATTGAAAGGGGTTTTTCTCTACACAAATATCTATTATAAAGTCTTACACAGCGAAACCCTAAATAATTATTGTTTGTCTTTGTTCCAGATCACAAGTTAAAATTACACCCACTACTGTGAGAACATTGTCTAATGTTTTTATAGGTGTTTAATAAAGTGTGTTTAAGATTGAACTTGAATTGAACATTCTCACACAAGTTTTTGACTAGAAAAGTTTGAGAGTTCATAATGAAGGGGAGTTTTGTCGATTGCTTTAGATTGACGCTTCTGATTGGAAAATATATCGGAATCATGCCCTTGACTGGGTTGAGACACTCAAGGGAAACTTTAAGGTAAATATTGTTTTGGGCTTTTGTTAAAATTATGCACTTTTAGCAGATTTGTATTTGTTTGTATGTTTAATCATTAATACTGCAGAAGTTTTATGTATCACATAGATTAGTAGATACTTGGCAATCAAATTCTTAACGCTATTGCACATATCTTCGGTAAGAAATACAAATCTTGTAGTGGTAGAGTTTAGCGGAGTTAACCTGGGCAAGTACCTTTACCAGTTATTCAACCGTGAAGCAGTAGCATGCTGAGTTTCATTAAAAGGCAATGTTTCCAGCGAAATTACAAGGCAAGAGATTTACCATCTTATATCTCAAGGTAATGAGTACAGTGCATTGCCATAGAGGGTTGTAAACTCTTGTAGTTTAAATTCTAAATGGCACTTAACTGTTATGGACAAGCGTCAAACTTAACGAGCGAGTGACGTACTTGAAAAAATTATGAATACAAAATTATTGATTATATTAATTATGTATTATATGCGGTAGCGAATAACCTCCAAAACAAAATTAAAGCAGTTTGAGACCCCCTCGCTAGATAGGTATTACGGTAGTACGACGTTAAAATGCATCAATTCAGGAGCTAGCATCGGGAACTCCAAAATATATTTAATCGTGGTCTACATCCCGTGAATACTAATTATAATTTAGCATCAAATCAGGTTTATCAATTTCAATAGAAAATTCGTCTGAATGAATATAGGTATTAGGTCTTTGCCGAAGAAATTATGGATTTGTATGAACATTTTTAATATGATTTCTAAAGCACTGACGCCTGCTGTGCGATACCAAAATTGCAATATTAGAGATAAAATTTCACATCATCGGACAGGATTCAAACCCACCGTGTGAAACCGCGTCAGATACCTAGATATCGATCCCATAGAGAGTTAAAATTCGATTCGGCAAGCTTCGGTGTCAGGCCTAGTACATGTCATTAATCTTATGTGTTGTTTCAACGTAGGAACTCAAATTCGAAAATTGTACGAATATTCAGTTCATTAATAGTGCCTTAAACTACCAAAATTTTACAAAACAATTGTATCTTAAAACAAATGAATGAATATGAAATTTAAATGACCCGGCTTTTAAATAAAATTTATAAGGATTTCGGATTGCAGTCCGAAAATAATGAAATCTGAAAATGTTGGTTATACTTACTTATAATTACATAGGCAACCTAACGCAGAAAATAAATAAATTACGTTGCGGCAGCTGCACTGGTCTATCCTATGTTTTAGTTAGTAAGTGTTGTGTTATTTTTCAGATTTTCATGGAAGTCTGGCTACAACGTTATATATTTGACTAGTTTACTCATGCTAATCTTTATTACTAGTGTTCAGATATTGAGCTTAATTAAATCAGGATTTGCATCAAAAAGATTTGGTATGTATATGGGTTTATTTAATATACCTACCTATATATTTTCAGGTTAGTAATTAAAAATAAAATAAAAAGATAATAATAATAACTATCTAATCTATAAGCCCCATGGTGGGAGGAAAAGTGGCCAAAACGCTGGCGGCATTGCCACGCTGGATGGCAATATATTATGTATTTATTATGGCAATATATCCTACCGATATTATTTAACTGTTTCAGCCCAAGTAGTGATAAATCTTAGGTTTTTACTTGTTTATTTTATGATATTCCGGTATTCGTTGGTAATATTAATAAAAGTTTTCGGTCTTCTAACATTTGGTTTTGGCACGTGCTAGCTTTTAAATACTTAAAGTTTAGTCTTAAGTTTTTAAGTTAGGCTCAGGTACTTTTATTGTTTTAAATAAAACTACTTACTAGATAACCAGTACTTGTGTGTAATATATAGTATAGTAAGTAGTAAGTTTGGCACTTTTTTACAGTTTTTGAAGAAACGTTTAAACAAAAGTAAGTATGTGTTATAGGATCTAGTACTGCGACGTGCCTGGCTGCCTGGCCTAAGGCCTGCAAGTGCTAGTTTATTCAAATAAACTATTATTAATGTCATACATTACGAGCTAAATAAAATCTACACAATTATAAGATATACATAATATAATTTTATAAAAACGAAAAATTCGTATGTTTGTTTGTTTCTATGAATTGAATAGGCTCCGAAACTTGGGGGGGAACGGGTTGGTTTTGGTCTTAGTGGGGTATGTTCAAGGCCAAAGAACATGCCTCTATAAAATGCTAAGTAATGCCAGATGCGTACGTCTAGAAGTGCGGATCTAGACTACAGGCGCGCACCAACAAGTGCTTCATACACGTCCACGCCATCTTTAGACTGCCGCCGCGGTCTAGGGCTGGGCCCACATACTAACATCTTTGTGGGTCGTCCTCCCCGGGCAATGTTATGGTCCCCAACGAGCCCGCCTATAACATCTACCTCGTGACCATAATAGCCAAGTATGCAGTGCGAAGGCGAATCATCGGCGCCCAAGTGATATATCCAGCTCCTGCGCCGCCTGTGAAATGGGACGGGCTACTTTCGTAGCTAGACCCGGATCATGGGCGGAATGGGCGAGGGAACATACACAAAACCGATAAACTGGCCGGGGGAAGGAAACCCCTGTATAAAAATCCGACCACACTATGGCTGCAAACTTAAATAAGGAACTACCCCAGGAGGGTACCGGTTTACCCGGAGAATCCCTCCCTGAGCATAGCTCGGGCTGCCCCACGTATTCTGGGGGGGGCAAAGTATTGCACGATGTGGAAGTAGAGAGAGGTGAGCAAACCCCCAAGGGTTTAGGTGAAGCGGTGAAGGAGCTCGTGGCGGCCATGTCGGCCCCGGAGCCCTGCACCTCTGCCTGGACGGTTGTTGGACCGAAGGGCAATAAAGCAAGAGACAAGCAACAGGGACTTAAGCCGAAGGCTGGATTCCCCCATGCTGACGCTAAGGGACATAAGCCGAAGGCTGGATTCCCCCATGCTAACGCTAAGGGACTTAAGCCAGAAGCTGGATTCCCCCACGCCAACGCTAAGGGACTTAAGCCAGAGGCTGGATTCCCAGAGACTCTAAGCAAAAACCAAAGAAACCGACTGAGGCAGAAGCTAAAGAAGCAGCAAAAGGCCGAAGCGCGACTGGCTAGTCAAAGGTCAGAAGCTGAAAACACCGGTACGGGATCTAGCCTAACGGGACTTAAGCCTCAGGCTGGAGTCCCCAAGGCAGGAGACCATCCGGAAGGACAGAAGCAGACGACTGGAGATGCCAGTAACGGCGCACATGGCCCGAGCTACTTCTTTAAAAAAGCAGGACACAGCACCGCACCACCTGCCAAACCACTGAAGACTGGAGCACCACTTACGGCAGAACCAGGACCTTCAGGGGTCCAGAGCAAGTGGTCGCACCCTAAACACAGCAACCGGTACAATCGCCAGAGGCGTGGGGCAGTGGCCATTTCTAAATCTGCACAGGCCCCTCCCCGCACTGAGCCCGGCAAGCGTACCCGGTTGGATGACACGGTGTCACCTAGAGGTGAACACAAAAGACCCAAACTGGACAGCTCACGGCGCACCCTGACCAGCTACGCAGACATTGCTCAGAATGAGCTATGCGTAGCGGTGACGGGGGAAAGCCAAGAGCTGAAAGAAGAGCAAGCCACCAAAGTGAAGAAGTACCTGGTCAACAGGATTCTAGCTGATGTTAAAGATCCTAACATCACATTCTCCCCCTGCTTCAGAGGGAAGCCCATCATTGCAGATGGAGCCCTGAAGCTGTGGTGTGAGGATGATGCTTCACTACGGTGGCTCAACAAGGCAGTTAGCAGTCTTTCAGCTGACTCAGGGGTTAAACTCACTGTCAAACGACAGGGAGATTTAACCCGAGTAGTAAGAGCAGCACTGTTCATCCCGGAATGTGATAGCTCTGTCGAAGACACGAGCTTGATTCTGGCGGATCAGAACAAGTGGGCCCAGGTGAACACCTGGAGACTGTTCGCGCATAGCATGCACGGAGACGACACGATGTTCCTCACGTTGGGGATTCCCGAACCCCTTATACCTACACTCGTAGAGAAAGGACGGAGGCTAGCCTTCAACCTGGGGAATGTCTACGTTCGATTCTATGCAGCGAACGGGTCTCTTCAGGACGAACCACCTGCACCAGCAAGCAAGTCCACACCGGCAGACAAACCGGATACCATGCTGGCTCCAGACGGCAAGACGGGGGAAACTCCGGACGAGCCGTCACACTCATCGCCCAAACCATCGTCCTCAAAGGCGACGGAGGATATGAGTGTGGATCCCGACCCCCCTACTAGAGGAGAGTGGAGGGATCCAAACGGGGCCAACAACAAGGCAGAGTCAGAGGAGGAGGGAAGCCTGGATGATGGCGACCCAATCCTCCATGACGTGTAAAGTAATACAGACCAACCTCCAGCACAGCCTCACTGCAACGGCTAACCTGCGCAGAGTGCTGGGGGATGACAGCGAGGAGACCATGGCCTTGATCCAGGAGCCGTGGATCAGGGCGGGGCGTGTGTGTGGTCTCAATAATCTAAGGGGTAAGTTAATATATGACAACACCTCCAAAAACAACATTCGAGCATGTATATATGTACCTAGCAACATTGCTTCATTGCCTCTAACCGAGTTCTGTTCCAGAGACTTGGCTACTGCCAGGCTCCGGGGTGTTCTCGGGGAGGAAGCTGGGGACGTGATCGTCGCGTCAGCCTACATGCCCGGCGACGAGGAGATCCCATCGAAAGACGTTGCGGACCTGGTAAGATACTGCGAGCTCAATGACTTCAAACTAGTAATATCAGCAGACACAAACGCCCATCACCCTATATGGGGTATGCCCACGTCAAACAGCAGAGGGGAGGACCTGGTAAACTTTTTATTTACTACAAATCTCCTTATAGCAAATACAGGCGCGGAACCAACTTTTGTTAGACAACGCAGCCGTACTATCATCGACCTCACCTTGGTCTCAGGTAATACAAACCTCATAGAGAACTGGGAAGTATCAGGCGAATACTCCGGCTCCGACCACAGGTGGATCAGGTATGAACTAAAAATAAGCAAACAGATACTAACACCAATCCGCAACCCCCGCAGGACCGACAAGACGATCTTCACTAGGTCCCTTGAACAAAACATGAACACAGTAAGTGCGAACACGCAACTAGTAAACATAGAAGAAATAGAGCAAACTGTTGAACAACTCACGTACAGTCTCACTATGAGTTATGAAAGCGCATGCCCCCTCTCTTTGCCAAACGCTGGGGGAGGCAATCAGGGGTGGACCAAAGCACTGGAACGACAGAGGCGGAAGGTACGCAAGCTGTTCAATAGAGCCATGAACACATGCATGGACGAGGACTGGGACAACTATAGAATAGCCAAGGCTAAATATAAGAAAAATATACGGTCCAGGTCACGCAGGTCATGGAAAAACTACAACACCAGCATCAAGTCGAATGGACAAGCGAATAGGGTTAGGAAAATACTCGCTAGTAACCCGAACCGAGACATCGGCTCCATAAAGAAAAGCGACAATACGTTTACTAAAACTATTACAGAAACCTATACAATACTTCTGAAAACACACTTTCCTGGGTGTCTAATATCTGACTCAAATGTTTGGACAGAACACCCCATGGCACCACCTACAGCGACAGACTGGGCTGTTGCACAGACTGTTGTTACAGGAGAGAGACTAAACTGGGCAATCAACACATTCACACCGTACAAAACGCCAGGTTTGGACGGGATATTCCCAGGACTCCTACAATGGAGTGAACATCATATAAACGAGACATTGAGTGCTATCTTCAAGGCATGTCTGGCGCACAGATACATGCCCAAAGGGTGGAGAGAGGTTAAGGTCTTGTTTATACCAAAGCCCGGTAAGAGTGACTACACAGAAGCAAAGGCTTATAGACCGATAAGTCTTACGTCTTTTCTCCTGAAAACCCTGGAGAGGCTCTGTGATAGGTACATCAGAGACACAGTTCTCATTACCGCGCCACTTCACCCAGAACAGCACGCTTACAGCGCAGGTAAATCTACCGAATCCGCCCTACACAGCGTTATACACAAAGTAGAGCGAGATATTAAAAGTAAAAATTTATGTCTAGGAGCTTTCATTGATATAGAAGGAGCCTTTGACAAAACTAACTTTAGCAGCATTAGAGCAGCACTGCTTAAACACAAAGTAGACCTGACCCTGATCGATTGGATCATTAACATGCTAGAATTAAGGGCGATACGTATTGATTTAAACGGCACGACCAGGGGAGTGGTGGCCAAGGGGTGCCCCCAAGGAGGTGTCCTGTCCCCGCTCCTATGGAATCTAGTAGTCAATGATCTAATCACCAGGCTGAATACAAGTCGCTTCTTCACGGTAGGGTATGCAGACGACCTCGCAATACTAATATCAGGCCATTTTGCCAGTGTGGCATGTGACCTGATGAGAAATGCGTTAAAGGTTGTCGAAAAATGGTGCATAGAATACGAACTCTCCGTAAACCCAACTAAAACCGAACTGGTGATGTTCACTAACAAACGAACCTTAGGCAGGTTTACACTACCTAGCCTATTTAACAAGCAACTGAAACTGTCAGAAGAAGTGAAATATCTGGGAGTCACACTAGACAGCAAGTTGAATTGGGCCAAGCACTTAGAGAACAAGTTAATCAAAGCCAGTATTTCGTTCTGGCAATGCAGAAGGATGATAGGTAAAACATGGGGACTAAGCCCTAAGATCACCCTATGGCTATATAAAACGGTAATCAGACCTTCACTAACATATGGTGCAATTGTGTGGTGGCCCAGAACCACCCTGAGCACCACCAAAACCAAGCTACAAACCTTTCAGAGACTTGCCTGTGTAGCCACAACAGGCTGCATGCGCACTGCACCAACCGCCGCGATTGAGGCCCTGATAGGCCTGACCCCGCTACACCTATACATACAACAAGAGGCCGCGGCGGCTGCGTACAGGTTAAAGGCACTGAACCTCTGGTATCAGGATCAATTAGCACCCCATACAACAATCATAGAAAACTTTGCAGTTGGAAACCCCTTAATAAAGTCTATCTATGATAGAGTACAAAAGCAACACTTCTTTACAAAGAGCTACTGCGTACAACTAAATGAAGAGCCAAGCGACTGCTCAGGTATTCATGAAGTCAGAATTTACACAGATGGCTCCAAGATGGCAACAGGCACCGGAGCGGGAGCGTTCTCGGAGGAACTAAACATACACATAGCAACAGGGCTAGGTAAACACAACTCTATATTCCAAGCAGAATGTGTGGGTGTCATCCAAGCCACAGCAGCAGTACTTTGCAGGAAGGTAACCAATAGTAATATTAGGATACTCTGCGACAGCACTGCGGTACTACGAGCCCTAAATAGATACGACCACTCTTCGGGGCTGATCATACAATGTCACCGACTATTGGAGGAAGTAAGTAAACATAACAATAATGTCACACTCCAATGGATAAAGGGGCACAGCGATTCCAGAGGTAACGATGCGGCTGATGAGCTAGCAAGGAGAGGTTCCGGTATGACGTGTGCAGGACCAGAACCAATGATCCCCCTACCTTTCAGTCAAATTCGTGCATGGATTCGCAAAAAAACTAAGGACCAGCATCAGAACTACTGGGCAAGTATCGAGGGTTGTAGGCAGTCGAAGGAGGCTTTTCCGATTCTAAATCTGAAATTCTCCAGAAAACTCCTCAATCTTAAAAGAAATAATGTACGACATATCGTCGAAATAATGACCGGTCATTGCTCCTTAAACAAACACCTGTTTAATCTAGGTGTTACAGGCAGCCCCCTATGCAGAGGCTGCATGGAGGCGGAAGAAGCAGCTGCGCATCTGCTCATCGAATGCAGGAGCGTGGCGGCACAAAGGGCAGCTAACCTCGGCTCGCCGAGGACAGTGTGGGAAGCCTGCGCCAAGCCGAAGGAGCTGCTGGCTTTCCTGGGCGACACCGGGTGGCTGGACTGATCAGCGACACCCGGCTATCACGCAAAATGGGCCGCGCCACAGCGGCCTGGTTGCGGAAAAGAGCCAGCCCACCAAGTACCAAGTACCAAGTAAGGCTCCGAAACTATTTAATCGATGTGAAAAATTATTTCACTATTTGAATCCTTTTTTTTTTTTTTTTTTGAGGGGGGAAATGCTGTGCACTTCCCTTCCGCCACGGGGGTGACGGAAGGGGGCGTGTGGGGCTCAGACCCACTAAAACCCCCCCGTGAGCAGTCCTCCGCCAAGGTGGAACGAGACAGGGTCGCGCTGGCAGTCACCATCTCGCCCCAGCGGGAGGCCCGGATTGATCTTAACCGGGCCTCAGCGCCTGTGAAGGGATGACCTTGCTCACCAAGGTCACCACCTAGACGTGTAGGGCCGTGCAAGCCGACGAAGAGTCCCCCGACTCTTCGCCAGTGACCCCACTATGGGGGAGGGAGGAGACGTGCGAACCGTCTCCTCCGTTCTCCCGGTCGTCTGCGCCGGAGTGGATCAGCTCGAACATCGTTCTCCCTGATCCGCTCTGCAGCCTCCTTCTGCGCCATTACCGCTTCGCAGAAGGTGGCCACCGCCTGCCACGATCTCTCGCTGCCGAGCATGGAGATTACCACGCTCGGCAGGGAGAGATCTCCGCTTATTTCCGCTGAAAGCGTGTGCCGCTGCGGGCCCCATGCAGCACACACTTCCAGCGTGTGTTGCGCTGTATCTTCCGGCGCACCACACTCATGGCAGGCTGGTGTCGCCTCCCGTCTCGCAATTTGGTGCACGTACTTTCCGAAGCATCCATGTCCGGAGAGTACCTGCACCAATCGGAAAGTCAGCGAACCGAAAGGGCGCTTCACCCACCTCTGAAGGACTGGACGGATTGCCTCCACCGTCCACTGCCCAGGGACGGGCGGAGCCAGATCCTCCTCCCAACGCCGCAACAAGGTGGCTCGCGCCTGCCGCCGCATGCGTGTGACCTCCTCCCAGTCTGGGGCTGCTCCTCGGGATCTCCTCGCTGCCACGAAGTGGTAGACTTCAGCGAGGATTTCCGCTTGCAGCTCCCAGGGGGGATCACTGGCCAGCACGCACGCTGCCGTCCATGACACCGTCCGATATCCACGAATTGCCCTAGTCGCAATGACTCGCTGCGGACGTCGCAGCAAGCTTCTATTGCTGCGACTGAGGGCGTCTATCCAGACCGGTGCCCCATATAGGGCCATACTCCGGATCACTCCGGAGTAAAGTCGGCGGCAGTTGGCGTTCGGGCCACCCACGTTGGGCAGCAGCCTCCCCAAAGCGGCTGCAGCTCCCACGACTCTTGGGGCCAATTGGGAAAAATGGCCCCCAAAAGCCCACCTACCATCAAGGCTGTATTTAAGGCCCAAATATTTCATTTGGGCCCCAACCGGGACGAGAACCCCATCTAGGATAATTCGCGTTCCTGGAGGGGCCCCCCCTCGGGGCCCATGAAATAATAGAGCCTCAGTTTTTGAGAGTTCACTATTTGAATCCTGAACTATTCTTGAATAACATAGGGTATATGACATTTTTCAAAAAGTTTGGCATCCGTATACAAACTTCGATAATGTAACCCAAGGTGAATTAAATACTATTTTTAAATGTAACAGAATATCCCAATCAAAACGTAGATTGTAAACTTTAAAATAACTTATGATGATTAAGGTCTAATTTAAGATTACTCTATTTAGGTAGATATCGATAAAATAAAAATTGGGTAGCAAAATTATTGATATGAATCGCAGTTTTTCAAAATTGATCAAAAGTTTCATTGAGGGTGTTGTTAAAAATATCAGCTAGGGTATATTTGTAATTGTTTTTTATGCCAAAAAGATTTTAACTACTATTACATATTTTTTTGTCAGTGCATATTAAAAAATAAAATATTTCATAACTAAGGCATGATGTTATATATATACAATTATGTAAATTACAGGTTCATTGATACTATATGGGGTTTCTCTCATACAATATATGCTAATATTTCGCTTCTGTCAACGTATTAAGGACACTGTAACACAGGTACAAAATTTGGAGAAAGTGATGCCTCCAGTAAAGAAACCACGATCTACTGTGAAATATATCAACCGATTCATGTGTTTATTCCTGCTTTGTAGTCTAGGTAAGTTTTGCATTCTCACAAAGCCCCATGGAAACATGTTAAACTTATTGTTAAGCTATTGCATAGCTTCTATCGCAGGCCTTGAGCGTGGAGACCCAATCCAGAAATTCCGTAACGAAAATAACCTAACACCCCCCACTCCATCTATCGATGAATAGCAGAACTTTTAATGACTTTTTGAAATATCACGCTTGTCTCTTTAGTTCAGCAACTCGCCTTTAGATGGCATTGGTTAAATAATAATAATTGCATAAGTTGATTTGGCATCTATCGATGAATAGCAGAACTTTTAATGACTTTTTGAAATATCATGCTTGTCTCTTTAGTTCAGCAACTCGCCTCTAGATGGCATTAGTTAAATAATTATAATTGCATAAGTTGATAAAAACAGCTATGCAATAGCTTTACCGTGGCAGTCTCCGAGTGCCACACGTCTTTTTTTTTGTATCGTTCAAAGAATGAGACGGGGTAATCCCACGGCTGATGAGAACACTCACCTATCTACTAGGTTACAGTCCCAGCTATAATTTTATGCTGACGTTTTCGTGGCACTGCAAGTTGCTCATCTACCCATGGTTTTGGTAAAACGGTCACATTAGCCTAGTAATTTCAGTTGCGTTCTGTTCTTCAACTATACTCTGCTTACAAGTAGGATATGTAATATTTTAGGGTTCAGGGCTCTGTAGCAGGCGAAACAACTGGGCGAAAGAACCACAAAACCAATGTCTGATGATGACGAGCGCTGTACAGTGTCACATAGAACACTACAGTTCTAAGCTCTGAGTTGCATTGCAATGGTTATGGGCAATCGTAGTGCTTACTACCAGGAGAATGACCTGCCCATCACATCACTTGATGGCACAATAAAAATAAATAAAATGGAGTTGACCTTTATCAGAGTTTGTTATATACTAGGCATGTGAGAGTCACATTTTTGATAATTATCTTAAACGAGCTGCGCCGCTTTTTCATCCGGTGGATGATAACGATTGTTTAGTGTTTACCTTTCATGTCTTAATTTTAATGTTTTTTAGGACAATACGTTTCTTACTTGACGTTTTCAATTTATTTGACACACAAGTGTTATTTATTAACGGGAGACTCTGGCTTGTTGAAATCATACTTGATCCTTGTCCATGGTTGGTATGTCGAATATTTTTCGTTCTCATATTTTCCTATGGCTGTAATAGAGGTAAATATAAATCATACTCTTTTATTGTAATTTTATTTTAATCATAATACACATAATATCAGTTCTTGAGTGGAGACCACGTTTAGGCAAACGGAGTGTAGGACGCCCTGCGGCCAGGTGGAGAGACGACCTGCGGAACGCGGCTGGCAGTAACTGGATGCAGAGAGCTGAAGACCGAGCTCTTCGGCGTACTTTAAGAGAGGGATATGTCCAACAGTGGATGAATGTGGGCTGATGATGATACATAATAATAAGAATTCATAAATTTATATATTTTGAACTGTAGAATCTAAGATACATTTCTACTCGTTGACTGTTTAGGAACGTCTGCGTCTTTTTAAAGAGAGCTGAGATGAAAATTTTTGAAAATCTTGAATTTTGTGTCAGACTATGCTAATCACTCACAACAGTATACGAACACTGTATGCAGGTACCCAACCTATCCTATTAGAGGGTACTGCTCAGCGAATCCCTGTACAAGGGCAGTGCAAAATTTGAACCAAGTGACATACTAGGTGGTATATCCGTATTGTAGTAGTAGACATTCTGCTTCAAACAGTATAGTGCAGATAAGACAGTATGTAGGTTTAAAGGCACTGTACCAAATGAAATAGCTTGTGGAATTTGTGTTTGTTATTTGTTTAGCGTCATGTCTGCCATTTATTCAGATTTGTTCCTAAACCTAGATGTGCATAAAACGTACTTCTGGAATACAGCCCTAAAAGTGTCAAACTTAATCTAGTGCTGCAACTGTTATATAGACAGGTATTAATGAGATAATTAACAGAGTTTCGTTACACAGCAGAAAATTCGGATTGAACATGAACGTCTCGAAAACTAAAGTCATGGTAATATCACACTCAACAAATTGAGTAGCAATGAGTACATAACATCTGTTACAAGTGCCACAGAATTTCTTTTAGAACATATGCAAAACTATGGGTCGAAACGGCGTGCAAGAGTTTCAATCGGAGAAAAAGTATCAGGATATTTGCTGTTAAGACAGGTACACTTTATTATAAGGTCTAGTTCTATTATATATTATATTATATATATAATACAAAAATATGGTATCAAAATACCATATTTTTGTATTTGTAGATCATTAAAATTCAAGCAATGATAACACTTAGTTACGTGGATGTTATTATCATGGTGGCGTGTTTCTATCTCACAAATCGGTTTAACAATTTTAATCAGCTGATCATTAACAAAAATAATATGGTAATATTCAATTTTTCTCTTTTTCTTATATAAGTGATTGTGTTTGTCCATGTTCTCTTAGTTGGTTAGGTTCTTATCGATATACTTTAAATCTTGAGGTTCTGTAGTAGTAGTAGTCTGGCTATCTTCGAACCTCAAGATATAAAGTTAATTTAATGAGAATAAAATTTAAAGGTTTACAATTTTCATCAGCTGATCCCTAACAAAAACAATTTGGCAGCTATGGTAATATTCATTTTTTCTGATTTTCTACCGACTTCCAAAAAAGGAGGAGGTACTCAATTCGACTGTATTTTCTTTATGTTTGTTACCTCATAACTTTCGATAGGGTGAAGCGTTTCTTAAAACTCTTTTTTTGTTTGAAAGCTGGTGCTTCCCGTGTGTTCCCATTTCATCAAATGCGGTCCAGTAGTTTTTGAGTTACACTCCAATAACTGATTTTTACCAAAGTAATGGAAGTCGGTAAATTTTTCAAATTGCACTTGTTATATACATGGTTGTGTTTGTCCACTTTCTGTTGGTTAGGTGCTTATCGACATACTTTAAATCTTGAGGGTTCAAAGATAGCCAGACTACTACTACTAGTTACTTAGTTACTAGGCAGCCATGCTGTTGATTTTTTCACAATGTTAACTTTCATTATACGACACCGCATGTCATCGAAATATATGTATAATTGAACACTTCTTATTAAAATCTGTATAAAGTCGTGAGTTTAACTGGTCATCATCGAACACAGCGTTGGCGACGCTGGTGAACAGTGTTGCCATATGTACAGATGTATCGTAACTACTGGAGTTAGTTATGTAGGTCCTAAATATTCTCAAATTACATCAAATTGTGACCTCTCTCTGTGTTTGTTTTAAATGCAACTCCCACGAGAATAAAAAATCGGTATACTGTGGCTTTATAAGTTACAAAATAGCCAATGTTCACAAAAAATCAAAAATTGCCATCTACGGTATATTTTACAACGCTCATCTGTAATTTTTGTAGTAGTAGTTTCTATTAAATCACTTGATTCATAATTTTATAATACTCACATGGAGTAAGATTTAGCGTTGTTATAAATAAAATTACTTTGGTATTTATTTTCGAGTTCAAGTTCTTAGTCTTCTGTTTTTCCCGACTACGGCGAAGCAAGTAATTTATTAGGCAGTATGTATGTATGTTTGTTTATCTCTTCCCTCATAACGTCTAAACTACTTATCTATTTTGACACATGATGTGTCGTTGGAAGAGTCTCGGTGCAACTTTTGAAAATAAACATGTAGCGGATATTTTTATTCTTTCAGTACACCAAAACCTTTAAACCAAGCTGGTCGGAACTACAAGTACATTACACACGTATCTCAAAACTGGCTACCATCATTGACAACGATATCAACGCCATATTATTCCTTTCATACACTTCGAACTTATTCTTAATTTTCCAGCAAATGTACTTTAATATTAAGTGAGTATGGTTATAGCCTCTACTGTCACTGTGTGTCTACAGTTTCATAGCCTTATATTGCGTAAGCGATTCACTCAGTTATATAACTGTATACCACACCGATTCGGAAAGTATCTCAATACTCGTTCGTAAATTGGTAACAAAGTTCGTTATTTCTTCCTTATTAATGTGCCACGGGAAATGTATGAAAATCCATTTCTGTTCTGCTGGCGTTATTTTGTTTTTTAGCAGCAAACATAAAAAATACAAACGTTAAATATCAAAAAGGTTTTATATCCAATAATTAAAAAAATGGGTGGGTTTTTTGTATTAAATTTTGAATGAAATGAGGCTGGCAACCTTTTCTGCAAAAAGGACCATTTGCAATGCGATGCGGCAAATTGTTTTGTTGTTTATATTTTATAAATTATAATTTAATTCGCTTTCAATTATTCTAAATAATTTTCCAAAATGTGTGTGTACCAAAATGATAGTGATAATGACGAATTTATAATGATGAAGCCACCAGAAATAAAAAAATAAAGCTCAAGAGGTCGAGGTGTCTGTGAACCTAGCATAACAATTTCCAGAATCTCAAAATTTTTTCGGAGTTCTAGTAGCATCCCCAATAGTTCTATAGTTCCTGATAGTTATTTTGAATAGTTCACCTATTTTAGACATGAAAAATCGAATTTAAAAAATTAGATGTTAACTTCGCATGCCGTCACCCAGCATCTCAAGTATTTTCAATTATTTGACCACAAATATGGTTGAAAATACAGAGTTCTATCGACTGCCGACTTTCCAACAATGGTTCTGGTAAAAAACATTAAAAAAAACCTTTTTTTTAAATGAGATGCTAACTTCACACACAATCATTTAGCATCTCAAGAGTTCTGAGAAATTAGATCACAAATATGCTTAAAAATAAATAGTTCTATTCATTTTAGAGCGTAAAGCAATAATTGCATACTAAAAAATAGAGTAATATTTTTTTTCAATAAAATCGTTAAGTCTTGAGATGCTGCGCTATAGCTGGCAGTTCTACGTAGCATCTCAGGCGTTCTCGACTCCAGGAGCACTAATACGATTGAAACCGTACAGTTCTGTAGCTACAAGGTCATACAGCCACAGTTCTAGTCTAAAACTTGAAAAAAAAATGCAAAAAAAATCATTAAGCCCTGAACTGCTGCACTATAGCAGGCAGTTCTACATAGCATCTCAGGCGTTCTCGACTCCAGGAGCACTAATACGATTGAAACCTTACAGTTCTGTAGCTACAAGGTCATACAGCTATAGTTCTAGTCATAAACTTGAATAAAAATGCAAAAAAATTGTTAAGTCTTGAGATGCTGTGCTATAGCTGGCAGTTCTACGCAGCATCTCAGGCGTTCTCGACTCCAGGAACACTAATACGATTGAAACTGCAAAGTTCTGCAGCCACAAGCTTATACAGCCATAGTTCTAGTCATAAATTTGAAAAAAAAATACAAAAATCATTAAGCCCTGAGATGCTGCACTATAGCAGGCAGTTCTACATAGCATCTCAGGCGTTCTCGACTCCAGGAACACTAATACGATTGAAACTGCAAAGTTCTGCAGCCACAAGCTTATACAGCCATAGTTCTAGTCATAAATTTAAAAAAAAAGTTCAAAAAAATCATTAAGCCCTGAGATGCTGCACTATAGCAGGCAGTTCTACGTAGCATCTCAGGCGTTCTCGACTCCAGGAGCACAAATACGATAGAAACCGTACAGTTCTGCAGCCACAAGTTCATACAGCCATAGTTATAGTCATAAACATGAAAAATATGTAAAAAAAAATGTTAAGTCTTGAGATGCTGCGCTATAGCTGGCAGTTCTACGTAGCATCTCAGGCGTTCTCAACTCCAGGAGCACTAATACAATTGAAACTGCAAAGTTCTGCAGCCACAAGCTTATACAGCCATAGTTCTAGTCATAAACTTGAAATAAATGCAAAAAAATCATTAAGCCCTGAGATGCTGCACTATAGCAGGCAGTTCTACGTAGCATCTCAGGCGTTCTCGACTCCAGGAGCACAAATACGATAGAAACCGTACAGTTCTGCAACCACAAGTTTGCAGTTTGCAGAACTTTGCAGTTTCAATCGTATTAGTGTTCCTGGAGTCGAGAACGCCTGAGATGCTACGTAGAACTGCCAGCTATAGCGCAGCATCTCAAGACTTAACAATTTTTTTTGCATTTTTTTCAAGTTAATGATTAGAACTATGGCTGTATGACCTTGTAGCTACAGAACTGTACGGTTTCAATCATATTAGTGCTCTTGGAGTCGAGAACGCCTGAGATGCTATGTAAAACTGCCTGCTATAGTGCAGCATCTCAGGGCTTAATGATTTTTTGACATTTTTTTTTCAAATTTATGACTAGTACTATGGCTGTATAAGCTTGTGGCTGCAGAACTTTGCAGTTTCAATCGTATTAGTGTTCCTGGAGTCGAGAATGCCTGAGATGCTACGTAGAACTGCCAGCTATAGCGCAGCATCTCAAGACTTAATTATTTTTTTTACATATTTTTCAAGTTTATGACTAGAACTATGGCTTTATGAACTTGTGGCTGCAGAACTGTACGGTTTCTATCGTATTTGTGCTCCTGGAGTCGATAACGCCTGAGATGCTACGTAGAACTGCCAGCTATAGCGCAGTATCTCAAGACTTAACGATTTCATTGAAAAAATATTACTCTACTTTTTAGTGTGCAATTATTGCTTTACGCCCTTAAATGAATAGAACTATTTATTTTTAAGCATATTTGTGATCTAACTTCTCAGAACTTTTGAGATGCTAAAAGATTGTGTGTGAAGTTAGCATCTCATTTAAAAAAAAATGTTTTTTTTAATGTTTTTTACCAGAACTATTGTTGGAAAGTCGGCAGTCGATAGAACTCTGTATTTTAAACCATATTTGTGGTCTAATAATTGAAAATTGTTGAGATGCTGGGTGACGGCATGCGAAGTTAACATCTCATTTTTTAAATTCGATTTTTCATGTCAAAAATAGGTGAACTATTTAAAATAACTATCAGGAACTATTGGGGATGATACTAGAACTCCGAAAAAATTTTGAGATTCTGGAAATTGTTATGCTAGGTTCACAGACACGAGGTCGAGTTGTTTTTGATTTCTGGCAAAATGCTGCATACAACAATTATTTACAAATTAAAGTAACTATTTCATTTTCCACGTAGGTGTAGTAAATCACTATGTATCACACGGGACTAGGTTATATTTCTCCCCTCGGTGTAAAATGTACTATTACCCTAGTATAGCGTATTAGTTGTGGGCTGTCAATGAAATTATTGTTATTACGATAGTGTATCTATTCATTTACACAACAAAAAGGACATTGTCCATTTTCAACTAACCGTGAACAGGTTGCCCATCAATATTGTTAGTAAAACAACTCTGATTTCAATAAAGTTACTATGCTGTTTATTATTATATATTATTTTGTATCAAGGCGTATCTATCAAAAGACAATTTAAATAACATCCTGTTTTATAATTTATTTCACATAACGTGATGCGAGTGACGTATCGGTAGAAAGTAAATCCTCCATGCAATATCGCACTTCCGGCTTGGACATTACGTTTAATGCCGGCACTTCACATGGATATTTTTATTTGTGTATTATGTTATAATTCTATGAGTAAAACTTATTATTGTTTTAATTCATGTCTGGCTGTTTTTTTTGTTTCACCGGCAGATTGATAACGATATCTGTATGACTATACTATATACTCGTATATCTAGATAAGTAAGTTCTTTTATTTTAGAATAAACATTTGTTCAGGCTGATAGAAAACTTTGGTTTATATATTTTTCATAGAGGTGAAGTCACGAGTGAAACCTGTATTACATATTTAATAAAACATTAATTTGTTATTTTATGTATTTCAGTAAGCTGACTGGAGTTAATAACATTATAGAATCTTCTGGTTGCGCTGAAAATCACAAGTGAGTATTTAATCTAATTATATTATAAGGCAGGGAGTGGAGACCACGGGCTAGCAAGTGCAGCGAATGTCATCCATTGTCTAGGTGGCCAGACGACCTAGGACTACGTTGGATGTAGGCCACTTCCAAACTATTGTCCACGTAGCACGTCCTAAGCACGACATTGTCATTTTACGCTTATGTGTAGCTTGCTACATCTTGCTTAGAAAGGGACGAAACTGTGTCCAAGATATCGTTGCACTTGCATACCGTCATGTGGTCGTCATGCAGGTTGTGCGACAGCCTGCCACTACTCATGTGTACAAAAATTTACAAATTTAGTGTACAAGCTTACAGTATTTAATTTTAATATTAAAGCTCCAATAAGAAAGACTAATGTTCAGTTCGTATATTCAGTCAAATGATTGAAAGTAATCATCTTCTAGAAGCTCTTTTAAGCTAATGGACGTAAGTGTTCAAGTTCACAATCAAGTAAACGAATGGGCTGTGGTGAATAAAAATACCAGCGATCTGCATGAAATCTGGACAAGTTTAAAATTTGAATTTTCTATTATAAAATCGAATGCCGGTCTGACGTCAGGAAGAAGCAAGTCTGGGTGACCATTCAGATCAATAATCTGATTCGTCGAGTTGAAACGTAGATTCTACAAAAGCACCAATGTGACTAAGTACAAAGAACTCGACAATCAGATTCGCAGCAAATGTCGTGCTACAAGACAACAATGGTATTTAAATTGTTGCGAAAAGGTGGAGCTCCTCCTAAAGCGACATGATTCTTTTCAACTTCATAAAGAGATAAAAGACATGGCAGACTTGCATAAGAAACGACGGCAGACATTTTTAACAGACGACATGGGGTCATTTTTGATCCCAACTGAGGAAGAAACGTTGAGAGGAGTACGTTGAGGAGACGTTTTCAGATAACACACGGTGCGTAATGGAATATTACGATCTAACTACCAAATATCTTGAAGTCTGAGGTATAGCGAGCGTTGCATAAAGAAAAGACCAGAAAAGCGCCTGGACCAGATGAGATTACTTGTGACGTCCTGAAGTTACTGGAACATGACAACATTGATGCACTGACCAGTATGTTTAACTTCATCTACGATGCTGGTGAAATAGCTGATGATTGGTTGAAATCTGTTTTTATCACCTTGCTGTTGCAGTGTTCGGATTTTATAAAAATTAGCCTCATGAGTCATGTATTCAAGTTATTCCTCTAAATAACACATGATCGTATAAGAGCTAAATGCGATGCACAACTCGGGGTAACCCAGTTTAGCTTTCGTTCTGGTATGGGGACGAGAGAGGCGCAGTATGCACTTAATGTTATGGTTCAAAAAGGCCGTGATAGACAATAAAATGTATATCTTTGTTTTAAAGACTATGAAAAAGCCTTTGACTGAGTCAAACACGTGGAACATATCAAGATATTGGAAGATATAGGTCTAGACAACAAGAATCTGCGTATAATCCGGAATTTGTATTGGAACCACTGTGCGGCGGTAAAAGTGGATGGCGAGCAGACGAACCCAGTCTCCGTACAATAGGGTGTAAGACAGGTTTGTATTATGTCTCCGATCCTGTTCAACAATTACTCAAAAGTGATTGTCAAAGAAGCGCTTGAAGACGTGAAGCACGGTGTCGTAATCAACGGGCAATTTATAAATAATTTACTCTATGCTGACGATACCTTTCTAATAGCAAACACTAAGGGAGGCTTTTAAGAGATAATTAACAGAGTTTCGTTATACAGCAGAAAATTTGCATTGAACATGAACGTCTCGAAAACTCAAGTCATGGTAATATCACACTCGCACAAAATCCGCGCAAACATTTAGGTACACAGAGGGTAGCACGCTAGAGAACATTGACAGATACAAGTATTTGGGCTCGTGGCTCACTGACACTTGGGAAAGCAATACTGAAATTCGTGCTCGCATCCAAATAGCCCGTGCTTCATTGACAAACATGCAGAAAGTCCTGTGCAGTCGTCAACTCTCCATCGAATTGAGAACCAGGCTCCTTCAATGCTACATCTGGCCCGTTGTCTTGGATGGGTGTGAAGCGTGGACCATGAAAGCAGAGCTCCGTTAAAAAGTAGAAGCTTTTGAAATGTGGTCTTACCGTCGCACGCTTCGCATCAGTTCGACGGTTAAAGTCACGAACGTAGAAGTTTTGCGCCGAATGGGAAAGAATGTCGAACTGATCCGGACTGTCAAGCAGAGAAAGGTCGCCTACCTCGGACATGTTCTACGGCATGATCGGTATTCTCTCCTGCAGACCATCATAATGGGAATTATACCCAGGAAGCGTAAATCGGGTAGACGAAAGATGTCTTGGCACCGTAATATCAGGAAGTGGACAGGGATTAAGATCGTCGAGCAATTGATCAGATTAGCGATTGACAAGGAAGAATTTATGAAGCTGAATGCCAATCTTCGGTAATGGAGAGGCACTTAAAGAAGAAGAAGTAGCTCTTTTGCCGCAACAAATAATCATCTTCTATTAAAAATAAAAATCAATTGCTGATCTTTGGTTCGCTAAAACTCAAAAACGGCTCTACCGATTGTGACAACTATTTTTTTTTTTTGCACTCTGATACAGTGGTGGGTAAATATAAAAAAGAAATCAACATCATCCATCACCACGTAAGTAAAACTGCGGGGCGCAGCCAGACTACAATATTTTTTAATAAGAGTACCAATAGCCTTTAATGACTTTGTTGAGCACGACCATCCCATCGACCTGTATTCTAGCAGGTAATGTAACATTAACCAGGCTTATGGTACTATGCAATAAATTATCTAACAATTTTTTAAATCGAGCGGCTATGTACGCTTGTCATCTACTTTTCTATTTGTTAAATTTATTTATGTGTTAATTTTATAGCATAGTTATTTGTTAAATCTAGCATCTACATATGTTTATAATATTTCTTAATTATCTGTGGAGGCTTGTTATTGACTTATCTTAAGCATCTTCTAAACCTTATACTGTAATTATAGCTGTAAGCTCCCCAAATAAAATAAAATTACAAAATAAAATAAAATAAAAATAAAATAAATGTTATTTTAAATATGTGGCCAAAATAATACAATACATACAATACATCTGCCGCCTTCTAATAAATTTTAAATCTTCCGCGATGCTTTTCTGGAGAGATATGAAACTATTTTGTAGCTGACGATTGCGTGGACATTTTAAAATACAAATAACGCATGTCATCATTTATTTTATTGCATGCATTCGTCAAATGATGCATCAGTGGACAGTAGGTTCCTTTTTAAAACCGATTTGAGGCAAGCAGTGAACGCATAGTGAAAACATAGTCTAGTCTTAAATCTATAGAAGTCTATCGTTTTCTTCTTTTAACGTGCTCTTGCCATTTCAGATATGACTTGGTACCGCTAATCTTCAAATTTTATACGTTGATTCACACTATAGTAAAAGCAGTACTGGTATCCTATTTCGCTGCGAAAGTCAATAGCACAAGCCGAATGTCTCTGATGATTTTGCACACTGTACCATCGTCTGCTTTCAATCGTGATGTATGTATGCCTATATGTAATAGTAATGTAATGATCACGATATAATTATTGTCAATGTACGTCTTCACAAAGACGGTAGCCGACCAGCCGTGCCTATTCCAGTTATTTCTCAGTTCAGTTGTTCCAAAAGTTACCACTTAATACCAAGTGGGCCTCATGCGTGTACGATTTACATAATCGTCTCCAAAATTAATTGTGAACTTAGATATTTCTGAAAATATTATTATGGAAAACAATAACTAGGTACCAAAACGATTTTCTTATATGCAATCAGATCTTACGTAATTCTGTGTAGATAATTATATTATTTTAAAGTATTATTTACATACTTAAAAAAATTTTGGCCCCTGAAATGAGCAGAGATGCAAAACTTCTCCTTATGCTAGTCACGTATTTTTTTTGACTAAGTTTCATTCATTGAATTCGTTGAAGTATCCATATTTTTTTTTAATTTTCAGATGATAAGACTGATGACTCAAATCTATTACTCGAAAATAGGAATAAGTGGTCTGAATTTCTTTCTTATTACCAGTGGAATGATGCTGACTGTAAGTTTCTTTACCCGTATTGTTATATATTTTTGTTTACATACTACTAAATAATAACCATCATTAATATTGATTCGTATCATCCGTTCCGCTCGCAAGTTTTAACGACTCCCGTACCCGGTTTTTGAATAAGTTTTATCACAACAAACTACATCCACCATCCACAGTGGGCTACACCAGATCATACAAAAGACTGAAGAGCATGTCGCAGAACCTGAAGACAAAAGTCTTCAATCGATGTGTGTTGCCAGTATGAGTTATTAGACTGAAACGTGATATACAGAACCGAAGTCATCGATATAACTCTAAAAAAATTGCAAATTAAAGTAACGATATGCAAGCCACATCACTTGACGACAAATAACTTATGGGAAGAAAGGTACTCGAGTAGCTATCACAAACCATCAGACGTGACGTTTAGAGCAAATATATAGAACGAGGACTTTGTAAAAGGCAAAGGTTACCTTTGGGATGCAATAAAACTGGCAAATATTTAGCATTGAAGAGGGGAAGCCTGTGTTCAGACATTAACGTCTTCCAGCTTATGATGGCATTATGTACATAAATTATAATAATTCTTACCTTTTTAATGTTTCAGATGGTGACGAAACTATTCACTTATGAACTAGTCTTAGTACAATTTTAAGATATATATAATGCCCAAAATCACCACCAATCGCTACAAAGCCTAAAATAAACTCAATTGAATTTATCGATGATGTTTGTTATACGATTAAATTCGTTAATTGATAAACTTAGCGTCTTAAATATGATTTAAAAAAATTGTTTGCATGCAATGTAAAAACGCAGCCAGTATTACTTTAAAAAGTGATTATATTTTTATTATTTACTAGGTATTGTATTTCTGAGGTTTGTGCGTGATAGTTGTAATTCTTATTTAAACTGGTTGATATAATAATATGTAATTAAAAGGTAAAAGTAACATAATTATAGTAACTATCGTATGAGGGTATAAGTTGGTATGTATATAAGAACTTTTGTTTTATAGCGGTAAGTGTAGAATATGTGTGTATTCTAGTTAGTCAAATTGATTCAATTGTTTCAATTTTATTATTGTTGTGTTGTTATCTGACATAATGTCTAACTCCAATAGTCAATACTCTGAAAACCCAAGTGATTGGTTGGCTCCAAAATTATATCTAAAGTTGACTGGTTTCACCATCCACAAGTCCTTTTTGATCGTACACACATTCCCTTTAGTGATCGACAACTATCTTGGGGTCCGCAGCTGACTGAGATCAGTCGGAAAATGTATGCATCAGCAGGATCACTCAGGAGATTGCGCAACATTCTGCCTACATCTACTAAAATTGCGCTAGCACAATCCCTCCTAATTCCAATACTAGATTACGCCAACGCTTCCTATCAGGATTTAACCGAAGACCAGCTTAATAAGCTTGAAATTTTACAAAACTTTTGCATTCGGTACATATTTGGCTTGCGCAAGTATGACCATATCTCTCATTATCGCAATACGCTAAAATGGTTACCTATTCGACGTCGCCGAGATGCTCATGTTCTCTCCATCCTCTACAGTATCCTTTTTATTCCAACAACTCCTTGCCTCAAGGAACGTTTTACGGTCCTTCATCTTACTCATTTGCTCTCTCTTCGTTCTTCAATCTCACGCCAATTGCAAACCCCGGTCCAATCCTCGATGTACTATGAAAAATCATTCAAAAACAAGCTGTTCGTTTATGGAGTGCGCTTCCTGTTGACATTAGACATGCTGACTCCACCACAACTTTTAAAGACATTGTAAAGAAGCATTATTTTACTCAAAATTTCTAATATTATATTATTTGTATTCATATGTGTGTTTGTATGTATATAGTATAGTATATATGAGTATATTCCGTTAGTATTTATACAAAAAAATCATAAGTTTAAAATATAAATGTAAGCAATGCCACGGACCCATTGAGTCTGTGAACAAAGGCAATAATAAAAATAAAAAAAGTACAGTATATATATTTAAAATGGTATTATTTATAATATGTATTGTATTATGTATTAATATAGGTATGTATTGTATTTTTGTATTTATGCATTATATAATGTAGGTAGGTATATAGCTATTGATATGAATATGTGCTCGGTTAGTTATAACAATAATTATTGTTCCACTAGTATGTCTTAATTTTTGTGTATTTTTTTAATATTTTGTTCTCATTTTCGACGCTACTGCTGAAATACTATGCTTACGATTTATGTCCATGCAACGTTTACCTGTAAGAAATTGCTTTTAGCGATAAGGCCGCCCATTGTTCGACCTCAATTTTGTACTACATGTTTTTCTTATACTGTATTGTACTTATATTGGTGTTCAATAAAGTGTGTTTGAAATGAATTGAATATATTTGAATGTGTAGCTATTATAATTGACCATAAATAATTATATAAATAAATAAATAAAATGGTACACCTATCGAGACGAATATTTGTTACACTGTTTTTCCAACTAGCACGTTACCTGATATACACCACCTCTGGGTGGTGACCACTCAAACGGGGAACCAACTTATTATAGTTAGTTTAACAATTAATTTGCGTTAGTACTCCGTCGCAGTTCATAAATTAGATGGAAAACCCTTAAATAATCTTCCTATAACATTTGGTATTTACTTTCTGAATTGGGGATCACTGATATTAGCAGAAAGTAAACACATCTAAACAGGTAGGATCATGCTGATATGCCCACCGTTTTTTCCTCCGTCGTAATAATTAATTAAAAAATATATTACTAATTAAAATTACAGGTAGTTGAAAGCTAAGATTTTTTTTAAAATTAACTTCCTATTACATTTGATTACCTTCGGTATTTACCTTCTACATTAGGGGGTTACTGATTCGCAGAATGTAAATACTTCTAAATTAGAAGGATAATAAGATGCCCGTTCCGATATCCTTTTATCTAGGTAGGTAATATGTTTTCCATATAGATTTGGAAGGTCATTTGAAGTTACCGACCAAATAAGCCATCCAAATTAAGGAGGAAATTAGTCCCATCAACTTTCTAAAATATTATCACAGTCATTTCGTATTATGATCTTGTGTCTTGACTCAGCAATAAAAAGTTGAAGGTAAATATAGAAGGAGGAAACAAAGGTTTCTTCTTCCCAACATTTACCGACTTTTACAAAACCTTCCAAAAAAACTTTCTACCTATTTTGACTCAGCAGAAATTTCCGACTGGAATTTGGAAGATAGATTATGATACGTGTAATCCCCCCAAATAGAAGGAGACTTGGAATAGCATTGTCGGGAAGTAAATTAATAAACGGTAAAAAAATGTTATTTAATCCATCCATGTTGAAAGGTAAAATTCCTACTGAGTTAATAGAGACGGTAATACCTTCCGTATTTCGGAAGGCTTTTTATCTCAGTGTATCTCGTACATAACAACCCATAAATTAAAATAGTGGTAAAACAATGGGCTTACGCAATAGGTGAGTTACAAGAAAAATATTTATTTTGTTGATTATAGATCCTTATCTAACAGAAAAAGTACAATTCTTACTCATAACATCACATTCATCCATACGGTACATTTATCTTGACTAGAACATATTAGTTTTAGCAGGATTCTCGCGGACAGCCTCTGGGCGGATGTTTTAATGGATTTATATCTTTCCCTTCACAGATTTATAGACTACCTTGTAAGAATTTTACGTTGTATAGCATCACTTCACGAGCTCCAATTGGTTGAAGTGTTTTTATTGGTAGTTTGGCTTGATTTTTCTTTATACCATGTGAAAGAAATAAAATACATTTATTCTTAACAGTTAGTGTTATGTGTTAATTATTTTAAACTACCAACTGCTCGTGACTTTTTTTGCGTAGTAGGCTTTTCTTGGTTTTTCTTTCAAAAGAACCTTCTACTGACAATAATTAACAGAACAAAAAAGAATTAGCGAGATTGTTCTACCTCTTCTCAAGTTTTAGCGTTGCCAGAAAAAATAGGGGTTCATTATATATAAAAGATAATAGATAAATAGATATCAATGCTTCATTCCCCAAAACAGAAGCATTATATAGGTAGGTACTGTTGGATACCTCAGCTAGTGGGTAAGTGGCCTGTATCTTGGAAGACGTAGTAGTTAAAGCAAAAACTGCTGTTTAGATATTTCTGCGTTTAATTCTGTAATATAAATTAATAATTTTTACAATGAAAAACGTGTGCTTTAGCCGAGCCGTAAAACGGAAGAGAGACATCCCACGGTTTTTACAACTTGACAAACCTAATTATTCCTAGTGATTTATCAATAAATACATAGTTGTTGGGTTGACAACAGGTACTAGTTGTGAGCTAGCGCTGGTCTTCCATTTGGACCGGTTTGTGACGTCACGAAAGAACAACATCATGTTAAATAAGTACACTTATTTAACATGATGTAACGTACGTGAAAAATCCTAACACCTAACACCACACACGGTTATATTATCTATCAATATTACCGTGCCATAATTATTACACAGTTTCTCATCAACAACTTACTTGACTCTAAAACACACCACATCAGTTTTAGTTCATATAGCTAACGCAATTTTAAACACGTTAAATCCTAATAAAATTCACACACGATAACAAACCATGACAACATCCAAGACCCGACAAAAAACATTTGTGCTCACCACACATTTAGTATTTTCCCCAGTCAGAGGTCGAACTTAGTACCCCACACTTCTAAGATAAAGTCACCAACAACTGAGCTAACGAATCCGTCAATATTTCGAGAATGATAGAAGTTAAACGATCCGGTCATACTAATTAACGCTGCTTAGCTTTAAATTATGTTATTTAGTACTGTCACGGTACCTTTGGGGTGCGGTGGAGAGGGTAAAGTGCCCGGCTAGTGGCACGTCACATAAG
Source organism: Selenia dentaria (assembly GCA_917880725.1). Classification (NCBI taxonomy): domain Eukaryota; kingdom Metazoa; phylum Arthropoda; class Insecta; order Lepidoptera; family Geometridae; genus Selenia; species Selenia dentaria. The sequence goes on from OU862879.1 coordinate 32,350,984, forward strand.
TTTCACTAAAGCTAAATAAATAAAATGCTATATAAAAATGGTTACTGGTCGGTTTTATTTCACTTTCCTATGTTAGAGATCCACATTATTGCTTTAATAAATGAATTACAGTTATAGATTGTTACTACAAAGGCTTCAAGAGGAAATAAGCCGATGGCTCCTTTACAAACACAGTCCAAATTATATTTTCTAGTCCCTATCTAGTACTTCACCGACTGGTCGGTTACTATAACTTTTTGAGCTTACGGATCTACAGCACAGCGCTAGCGTGCTAGGAACCGTTCGCAGTGGTAACTAACTGTTATCTAGCGAGCGTTTAGATTAAGAACATTTACATATATTTCAATCAGTGATAAGAAGTTACTAGTTATTTACCAAGCTCTGAAACTGCGTATAGCCCAGAGGGAGTTTACTGAAAAATACTAAAAGGTAGGTCCTGGATAGAAGGACGTCAGTCTAGCCTAGTGTATGCCAGCACCGGGATGGTCGCCAGCCTGGTCCACCCTTGAATCAAGGTCTGTATAAGATTGGAGGGAGCGACTGGCCCAACCTAGAGCTGGCCACTGGACTATTGAGGCTGTCCGATCCGTCCCCTAGGATTGGATGGACACTTACCTTCCGGTTGTTGCAAGTCCTTACGGGCCACAGGTGCTTTAGTAGGCACCTGTGTCGCATCGTTGGAATAGAACCGCAGCCAGAGTGCCATCAATGCAGCTGTGATGAGGATACGGCGTAGCTTACATTAAGGACATTAAGGCGCCCGAAGAAACACCGTGTGGTGGTTTAGTCGGTATGGTCTGCTTGCTGCTATGGGTGCAGTTGGCGCGTAGTTGACGAGTCCGACATACCCCGTTGAATCCCCCCGGGTTAGGCGGCAATGTTGGGCAAATGCTAAAAAAAGGGTCTGTATAATATGCGCCCTGTGTAAGATTTCACCGTGAGTCGTTGCCCCTCGTAAGAAAGATAGAACGGACTAACCTTGCTGCTCCTGCACTGCTGCAGTGATCTGCCACGCGCAGCCTTGCCTTTTTGCTGTCGGTGCTTTGCAGCAGCGGTGGGCGACCTCGGCGTTGCCTTTTTGGCACAGCATCACTCGTTTGCAGCAATGTTTGCTGCCGACGGACGACGACAGGGCAGTCTTCAAACGCCTAAAGTTTTAGGCGTATGATATAGGTTTATATTATATGGTATAGGGTTCCGATAAAATATAAAGAACGTACCGTATTTTTCACATGCTGTTGAAAAATTCGAGCCTAAAGTAAATACGAAGGTTACTTACCCCTGGTAAACGCAGTTTATCTGCGGTGGACCACAAGAAGAAAAAAAATACCTCTGGTACATCTAGGTTGACTATATTGGTAGATCACGGGCAGTGACTGCTATGTGTAAATAATATCGCACGCTTAAACCAATACTGTCACTATCCAAAAAACTTATCTTTTCAGTAGACCCAAAAAACGTTTTTTGTGGTGTGAATATGAATGATACGTTAGAATTCATGCACAATTTAGTTATTCTTTGATACAGAAAATATGGGTAAATATTGAATCTCAAATATAAAAACTAAAAATAATTGATTTAGTTATAAATAATAAAAAAAAATCGTTATTTATTTTAAAGTGTCACTTTGACTTTCATCATTTTACTTTCTTTCGTCTTAGTGACATTGTGGACTTACTTTTTAATAAAAATAAGTAAATAAAAAAGCTTTAAAACAATTTTTTTATTACCAAAAATTGTTTTATTTACTTTTGTAGTGACAAAATATATATACTTATTATCACAAGGCAATAAAAAGAAACATTTTGTTCAGATACAAATTTATTTAAATAAATTTAGAATATCCGTTTACCAAACATAACATTCTGTTAGTTAAACATAAAATATTAAAAAAAAAAAGACAAACATCTTCTCCGTTATCATTGTACATACTATAAAATAATCAGACTTATCTCCAGAATTTTTAAGAAATGTAAAAATTTAAAAATAAACAAAATTCAACAAATAACATTGTTGGGATAGAAATTTTTTGTGAAAAAAATTATAAAATACTATTGTAAAACAATTCTGCATAATACCGTGGGATTAAATTGCTGTCTATTAATGATTTTAGGTCATTCTTTTTTCTGCTAGTTAACTCTAATTTTGTATTATTAAGTTGTTTTAACGGAAAACCCAGACGGTTTGCATTGCGTCTAGAGCGAGATTGTCGATTTAGGGCTATTTCATTAAACTGGTTTTCAGTAAAGGAGTTTTTGTAATGTATTCTTATTTCTCCATGGTTTTCCTTAACAAATTTTATGACTTTAATGTCGGAAAGTCTAACTGTATCCCCATGTGTATTTTTATTAAAATGGGTGCCACATTCATAAGCTAAATTTTTTAAGTCAAAAAAATCGGAATACAGCATTCCCTTAACATTGTAAGTATTGCCTCGTTTTTTGGCTGATTTTATTAATGTGATATATTGCTCAGGGACATAAATTGGTGATGACTTCAAAAACTTTCTAACTTCTTTTTCTATAACAGAGTGTACGTTATCGTTCTCATTTTGTGTATGGCCTGATATCAAAAATTTATGTGTGATACTCTTAATCCTAAAATTAGCCAGAGCATACATGTACATCGAAAACATAAATTGGTTTTTCTGTTGACCACAACAATTGTCTGAATAGAAAACTATTTCTAAATTAGGGTCATTGACAGCTTGCGCTTTTTCTTTTATAAATTCTAAGACACAGGAACCAATTTCATTAGCTCCTCTTAAGCTATCCACTTCACTCCAAACGTAACAATTACATTTGTCTTTGTTTAACTCACAGATGGTGAAATTACAAACGTTAAGTTTTGATTTATAATAAAAAGCAGAAGTCTTACACATCGGAAGAGGTAGCACTGCTTGTAAATCATAGCATGCAACTATGTAATTGTCTTTAACCTTTAGCTTATCTTCATTTTTTTCAACTCGACTGAATTCTTTTTCCGTGTGATGTTCTAGATAGTTTAGCTCATTTTCTTCCTTTTTAAGTACATCCATATTTTCAAAAGCAGCACAAAACTCGCACATGTCCTTTTTGGGTATGAAAAAGCTTATATTATAATCTTGTTTAAATATTTTCCGATAAGTATGTTGCTCACCAGCTGGCTTTCCTTCGTCTTCACACATTTTTTTGTAATCCCTGTATAAATCCATTAAATTTTTGCCACCGTCAATAAACTCCCGACTCGTCTGTTGCCTTAAGTAGTGACTCTCGATACGCGGTATGGAATCAATGTGATTTTTTATACCCAGTACCACTTCATCGAGAACCTTGCGTTGGTTTCCATGTTTCCCCCTCTTCTCTGGCTCTACAATACCACTATCATACATCTTCTCTAATACAGTTCTAATCGGTCTATCATTTATCCCTAGAGTATTTTTAAAAAATATTTTACAAACACGTACACTGTTTTCTCCCAGTGTCAAATGGAAAGCATGCTTTGGTTTACGATTGTTATTCTCCCTTTTGTAACTGTACTTTGGTGTTACAATAGTCAAATGTTTACATATAAAATCCCTCTGTCGAGTTATACAGCCCATTTCCCAATATTGCTTGAAGATAGCATTTCTATGATCTTCATCAATTTTTTCTGTACATCTTAAACGACATCGTTCTGAACAAGGAGGGCCCATGCGTCTTTCCGAAATAACTCTCTTAGTTTTAGATAGTGAAACGTATTGTTTTCCTGAATTACGCAACTTCTTAGCGTTTTTTTTCTTATCATTTACCACACCCTTACGCTTTTTTTTTGTGGGGGAAACCATATGGACTTGAACGTTAATATCAGCTAGCTCACTGCTAGAGCTTTCCACATCTGAGGCTTGGTTAAGTGGTGGGACATAATCAGCGTCATCATCATCTGGGGAAAAATCACCTGCTCTTGACGACGCTATAGAGGATTTTGATTTAGATGAACAAGAACTTAATGATCTTGCTCTAGGTAATTGAATAGGAATAGGTTCTGGAATTATACTATTTTGCAAATATTTAGATGTGCTCGGTAGATTCTCGGCCGCTTGTGTCAAATAGTCAGTACTAATATTGAACTCCTTAGACTGAATTGAATCTGAAATATGTGTCCCAATGCTAGATGAAGATGAATTACTGCTCGAAGAGGAAGAACTGCATGAAGAAGATGAAGTACTGCTGCTTAAACTACGTAATTTTTCATTGTTTTGAACCAAGATCTGTAGCGGCTCTACTTGAGTAACAGTATGAAACACTGGTTGATGTGAGTTTGTTTTTTCATCACTAAGGTCATTTTCTTCATTTTCTAGCGCGAGCTTCAGTATTTTATCGCGTCGCTGCATTGTTTTGCACACCTTAAAACATGAAAGCCATAAATCAGTTTGTGTAGTGTACACTTTAAAATATAGAAAATAATACCTAAAGTTTAAACAATGGAATCGTTCGAAAGAATATTTTGAAAGCTAACTCTAGTATGTACAATCACGAGCGCTAGAATCTGCTCATTTTTATAACAAAATCGCCACATAGTGTTGACAAACATCATGACTCTGTGAACTGCTCCTTTTTGTGAGGACCAATATCAGTTATACGAGAAAGATGAAACCAATAGTACTTAAAATAAAAAATCGGAAGAAACGTAAACCTTTTTACAAAAAATACTCGGACGTCTGTAATTACTAACAATGATCAACAGATGTTTGACTATCCTTTTAATGAAAAGAACAAAAGAAGGACAATAAAAGAGAAATTTCTGTAGCCGCCGAGAGCTGCATATAATATTATTATTATAATAGTAATCATTACATAGTATAAAATAAAGTCGATTTTTCTGTCCTCATGTCCACTTGTACGCTTAAATCTTTAAAACTACGGATTTTAATGCGGTTTTTTTAATAGATAGGATAGTTCAAGAGGAAGGTTTTTATGTATAAAACATGTATACTATACATGCATAATGTAATAGAGAAGCACTGATACGGGCGGGCATGTAGATAGCGTGTGCCGCACGGTAACTTAAAGATAAAAGTACATCCGTGCGAAGCCGGGGCGGGCTGCTAGTAATATATGATAGTCTTTAGGGTGAGTAGATTAGCGCTTGTGATAGTACGAACAGTAATCCCTAACGAAATTGATCAATGTTAAATGTTAACCGTCGGTAAAAGTCATCGTTATGACGTTGTAAGAAAGGATAAAAAGACACTTTGTGTTAATTATTGCCATAATCCTAACTGCAAAATGACACTTTATGAAATAAAGTATTTTATTAATGAGTTTAATACAGTTTTTTAAGAAAATTACGACAGCAAAAATGACATAATAAGCAATGTGACTATTATGCTGTAGCGAACAAATGATAAAAAACTAATGATTTTAAAGACAAACTGGCACTAAACTGAAAGTGTCAATATGGCGTCGTATTATCGAATTAATAAAGTGGTATCTTTAATGCAAAAGCGACACTAAACAAAAAATGACACTATGGCGTCCAACCAATGATCTAAATGAGAGAAAAACTTAGTGCAAATGTGGACTTAAACACAAAATGTCACTATTTCAATTACAATAATGTACTACTTACCAAAAATATTACTGGTAAACTGGTTTAATCACTAAAATGACGCTTTTGCAGTCAAAAATCGTAAATTTTGTTCTTGACACCACGTACTTTTTCGTTAAAAGTCAGTGTTCCACTGAGGAGAGGGGAATATTTTGTTTAGTGACAAACTGGACCACTGCCATCTAGCGGTTATTTCTGTTACTTTTAGACTACTGTAAGTGCAATTACGCGTAGTTCCACGTTTGCCAACAGATGGCATTAAAAAGTCGATTTGGCAAAATTTTGGATAGTGACAGTATTGGATTAAGCGTGCGATATGATAAAAACTATAAATTACCTACACGTTGTAAACAAATTAACCAGATAGAAATCGGTTCAAATAACATAGTTGAAACCAATTATATGATTGTCACGCGATCCAAAATGTATCATTACGGTGAGCACTACTTTAGACTAAACTGTCACATCTATTTTTACACAAAATAGTATGGAATTACACGGTCTAGTTAACTATGAGTTAAAATGAAAAAAAAAAAGAGTTCTTACCGTAGAAAGATCTTCGTTTGGCGTAAATTTAATTTAAAAAGTGTGTTTTTACCCTAATGTTATTTTTATACGATGATGTCGTTCACGTCGTGTCCGACGATGGTGACCCTGGCTATTTTCTGGCGTGTGCTCGCGTGCTTCGTGTGTGTGACGTGGCTAATAAATCCAAACTTTGTCTTGAATACTCGGTCACAAGCATGCAGTAGAGCTGTATTTTTAACACATACAATATTGTCAAGCTAATAATTGGAAAATGGTTTTTTTCGTTCAGTTATGAATTATTTCAGAGACTACAAGCTACCGCTAATATAATTGGTATATTGTACCAACGTTAAAGTTCTTATCACAAACGAAATCCCATGACTTTCAGAGTAACAAGGCCCTAAACAAATTCACAAGCCGTTATACATATATAAACAGGTACTTAAGCTGTGGGACGCCTTTTACGATTCTATACGACTTTATTTGCACACATATTGGTATTATTCTGGATTATGAGATAGGTGTCTTTTGATAAATAGTAACATGGATAACTTATAAAAATATAGTTATTTCAATTATCAAGTATATCAAGTGAGAAATCAGACAAAAGGATTGAGCGACATTAAATGAATCAGTAATTTGGTTCGCTAATGAATTTCACATCGTGCAAACTAATGTAGATGTTTTTAAGTGGTTTTTAGATTTTTTTGGAAATTAAGTTCTATATTTTTTATAAATGTAAAGTGAAATTTGTCCGGATATTGGATGTACGAATGGATTGATGTTTGTTACTCTTTCATACCAAAATTAACATACGTATACCAGACGTAATAACTTACTATTTATTATGGTAATATATAGCCATTACTATGTTGGGCGGAGCCGCGCAGTGCAGCTAGTCAAAAGTAAACGTATCGAGTATTCATTAGTTAGAAAAGTAGGTATTGATAGAAACATGAACATGACAGTGTTATTAAATAGGGCCCTATTCTGTATTCAATGTTAGGAAATTTTAGTAACGTTCAATTATTTCTGTTTGCGCGTTTTAACCGCAAATCCTTATAAACCTTTTCGGCCAATGGGTAGACGAACGTAGGGGCGCACCTGTAAAGTCCGCACTACGACCGAAGCCACAACAAAAAAAAGGGAAAGAAAAAGTGTCAAGCTGGGTTATCTGCTTTAATTTCTTCTTCTTCTTCTTCGCCCCCTTGATAAAATGTCGACGCAAACGCAATAATTTTTTGTGTGAATTGAATTTGGCCGGCTGGCATAGCGATCGATTACACTTAGGATCATCATTATATTCAACTGAAGATAGAAGCCTGGAATTGGAATCAGAGTGGACAAAAGCAACAAAGTACCTATCCCTTCGCTCCCCAGGACACAAGAAAAACGTGTGCACGTGCGCATGGAAGAAGGCGAGTTTTCGCCGAGGATAAAAGACACAAGGTTAGTGCTCCAGGTTCTGTCGATTACCCAAGGCCAACCCTTTGTTCATCCCGCACCCCCTTATGGTGGATTTACAACCCTCCATAAGTTTGGTCGACTTCGAGCCAAATTTCAACCAGCAAACGCTACCGCTTTGTATAGTGCACAAAATCTTATTTGTGCGTATTCTCGCTTACAAAACTTATTAACATTGCAATTACAATTAATTTCGCCTTTTAAGAGCATGTCTTCCTATTAAGGACATCCTATTTACAATACATTTAACATAAATTTATTAGAAGTTTCAATTTCTTTGACGCCATTTTGAGGTTAATTTTACAAAGATTGCATTTGGTAATCTCATTCCCTATTTCAATAATGGCAGAAATAAAGCTAAAAATAAATGAATCAAAAAGAAATACAATATTTGAACAACTTAGTTCAATGTATTCCATAACTAAGAAAATTTCACAAGCTGATACTCGAACAAAACAGGATTTTTTGTGTAAGTCATCCAATATTGAGAAACTTTATGATCAATTTGATAAGCTATGTGATGAATATTATACTTTAAAGTTAGGGGAAGATATTGATTTCAATTTGGATAATAATCAATGGTTAGCATTTGAAAACTTGTACTCTGCTGTCAAACAATTTAGGATCCAACTTTGTGAGAATTCTAGCTCTTCTAAAAGATGCATCTATTGATATTATTCTACCTCGCTGTGAATTACCTGTATTTGATGGAAAAAGTGAAAATTGGCCATTGTTTTATGAATGTTTCAAAACAAATATACATAATAATTCAAAATTAACAAACTCTCAAAGAGTTCAATATTTAATTGGTCAGTTGAAAGGCAAGGCCTTATCTGTTTTTGCTGGTATATTACCAACTGAGGAGAATTATGAATGTATTTGGCAGACTTTAGTAGATAAGTTTCAAGACAACAGAGCGCTAGCTGCAGTTTATCTGAACAACATTTTTGATCTGAAAAATGTTTCAAATAATAACACTAATCACTTGACTGATTTTGTTGAGAGGTTTTCTTCCTCATTCAATGCATTGAAACAATTAAAAATACCAGATTTAGCTGATTTTATTTTGCTATATGTGACACAAAAGAAGTTGGATTGCAATTTAGTTCAAACCTTTGAATTATCTAGATGTGAGAAGGAAATTCCAATGTGTAGTGAGATTGTTGAGTTTTTAAGGCAACATATAAAAATAATAGAGCGAACCAATGTTCAAAAGGGACCTATTCCACGAACCAATCGTAATGTGAACTCTCATTCATTTGCATTAGTAGACAAGGAGATACAGGACACAATGTGCATGTTGTGTAAAAGTGGCTCCCACCCACAAGTTTACATGTGTCCTACATACAAAGAGATGGATGTGAAAACTCGCTTTGAGTTTACAAGAAGCAATAAATTATGTACTAACTGCTTAAGTTGTAAGCATTTATCTAAATACTGTAAATCAAAATCAACTTGTAAACACTGCCATTTAATGCACCATACAACTTTACACTTTGAATCGAATAGTACTAAAGTGGAACATAGTAGAAATACCACTCAGAATTACACGCCTGCAGTTTCTTCTAAATTAAATACTCCAAACAGTAACTCGTTCACAGCTATGCTGATTGAAGATAAACCTTCTTTGTTAACCATGGAACAGGCTCCAATGTCTTTTGTAACTGACCAAGATTCAGTGACATTGACTTCGATACCTACACACAGTACTGGCAACAAAAAAACCACGGTACTGTTATCCACTGCACAAGTTTATGCTGTCACAAATAAACAGCAAAAATGTGTAGTACGCTGCTTGCTTGATTCAGCCTCACAAAACCATATTGTTAGCCTAGACTGTTGCAAGAAACTCAAAATTAAAATTATACCGCTAAGTAACTCACACATAAACACAATTGGATCTAACTCAACAAAAATTATAGGATATACATACCTGACCATACAGTCACGGTACACTACAGATACATATAATTTAAAGTTATTGGTTGTTCCACACATTGTGAATAAGCTACCTACTTCTTATATTGATGTGCCCTCAATGACACAATTGAAACATTTACCTCTAGCTGATGAGAGCTGGAATATACCAAGTGGCATTGATATTATTCTCGGTGCACAATTGTTTCCATACCTATTGCATGGGGGACCCCTGTTTGATTGTCCTACCAACATTGCTGATGATTCCGCCGCCTTCGAAAATTCCGCTATGAATTCCGCTTTCGCCGCAAGTAGTTTGAAGGCTTCTAATAGCCTTTCTAACCGCTCAGCTAACGACGCGTCTGATTCCGCCGCCTTTGAAAATTCCGCTAGGGATTCCGCTTTCGCCGCAACTAGTCTGAAGGCTTCTAATAGCCTTTCTAACCGCTCAGCTAACGCCGTGTCTGATTCCGCCGCCTTTGAAAATTCCGCTAGGAATTCCGCTTGCGCCGCAACTAGTCTGAAGGCTTCTAATAGCCTTTCTAACCGCTCAGCTAACGCCGCGTCTGATACCGCCGCCTTTGAAAATTCCGCTAGGGATTCCGCTTTCGCCGCAACTAGTCTGAAGGCTTCTAATAGCCTTTCTAACCGCTCAGCTAGCGCCGCATCTGATTCCGCCGCCTTTGAAAATTCCGCTAGGGATTCCGCTTTCGCCGCAACTAGTCTGAAGGCTTCTAATAGCCTTTCTAACCGCTCAGCTAACGCCGCATCTGATTCCGCCGCCTTTGAAAATTCCGCTAGGGATTGCGCTTTCGCCGCAACTAGTCTGAAGGCTTTTAATAGCCTTTCTAACCGCTCAGCTAACGCCGCGCCTGATTCAGCCGCTTGTAAAAATTCCGCTATGAATTCCGCTTTCGCCGCAACTAGTTTAAAGGCTTCTAATAGCCTTTCTAATCGCTCAGCTAACGATGCGTCTGATTCCGCCGCCATTAAAGGTTCCGCAAAACGCCTTCCGTATTCGCTTCCAGTTCTCAAGACTACGCTTGGTTACGTCATCATGGGTGAGATACCGGTTGTTATGCCTGACGATGTTGACGTCACCTGGTCCTTCGGTCCTATAACAAATGATGAATTAAATAAAAGTTTGACTAAGTTTTGGGAGTCGGAAGAACTGTTTACACACTGTCGTATTGAGGACCCTGATGAGGTTGCATGTGAGGAGATGTACAGGGCTTCTGTCGCTCGCGACGCTCACACGGGTCGATTTATTGTTTCGCTTCCTTTTAAATCTGACCCGGCGTTGCTAGGTAATTCGTATTTTATCGCTAAACGCAGGCTCATCGCTCTCGAACGCAAGCTTAGGGTAAACTCGGACTTGCGTAATGCATACAATGACGTCATAACTGATTACCTAGAGAAAGGATACTTATCTGAAATACCGTATTCACCTGCGACTACTGAAGAAGGTTACTTTATTCCGCATCATGCAGTAGTCAGACCCGATAAAAGTACTTCGAAAACCAGAATTGTTCTGGATGCCAGCGCAGTGACAGACTTAAATATGTCTCTAAATGATATTTTGCACACTGGTCTGAATTTACAAGCGGACTTGCTCGCACTTCTGTTAAAATTTCGACTTCTACCGGTCGCTGTTACCGCAGATGTTCAACAAATGTATTTGCGTATTTTGGTTATTGAAGATCATCGCAAGTATCAAAAAATATTGTATCGATTTAATGAGAACGAAGCTGTTCGCTTATTTCAGTTTAATTCAGTCGCTTTTGGACTTCGGTCTAGCCCATTTCTAGCTATGCGCTCAATCCGTCAACTAGCTGCAGATTATAAGGAAACTCTTCCTCTAGCAGCAGAGGTAGCTAGCAAAGACATCTACATGGATGACATAACTACTTCTGTTGTTTCCACCGAAGTTGGAATTGATTTATCCCAACAACTTTTGGCTTTATTTCGATCCGGTGGGTTTAACCTTGTGAAATGGGCAAGTAATTCACAAGAGTTGTTGGCACATGTTCCGGAATCACATAGAGTTGCGATTGAATTTTCGGATAACGACAATTTAAAAATATTGGGTCTGAAATGGCTTCCATCTTCCGATGCCTTCACATTCACTACGAATGATGCAGACACCGGTTGCACCAAACGCATAATCTTGTCGGTCATAGCCAGACTTTTTGACGTACTCGGCCTTGTTGCGCCAGTCATTTTGTATGCCAAGTTATTAATACAAGAACTGTGGCTCGCTAAAATTGGATGGGACGAGGATGTACCAGATTCCATATCAAACAGTTTTAATCAGTTTAAAAATGAACTACCGCTTTTATCGGAATTAAAAATTCCACGCCATTTAGGTGTTAGTATTGATTGTGTTGTCAATATTGTCGCTTTTGGAGACGCGAGCCTTAAGGCGTACGGGTGTGCAGTTTATTTACACATAACTCAGCCAAATGGTGATGTGTCGATGAATCTGGCTTGCGCAAAGTCCAAGGTAGCCTCCCCAAAAATCGCATCGCTCGCACGATTGGAGTTATGTGCTGCCCTGTTGCTTTCTAAGCTCGTTCGTTATGTACACACAACTTTTAATGACCGCTACCCTATGTCGGACATATACGCCTTTTCCGATTCGACTATCGCTTTATGTTGGATTCACTCACAGCCACATCGTTGGCAAGTTTATGTTGCAAATCGCGTCAGTAAGATTCACGAAAATGTTTCCCCAGACCGCTTTTTTCACGTTCCAGGTATTTCGAACCCAAGTGATTGTGCTTCGAGAAGCCTTCTGCCTTCTCAAATCCTTAATCATGCGCTTTGGTGGACTGGTCCAGCGTGGGCTCAGTGTCCGATTGCTGAGTGGCCAATCACGGCCTTCCAATCATCGCAAGAAGATTTGCCTGAGACTAGGAAGTCTGTGGTTCTCGCGACACTAGGTGAAGTCGAAGACTCTCCTCTTTATACTCTTGCGTTAAAGCTGTCGTCATGGCCCAAACTGTTACGAATTGTAGTGTACATTTTACGCTTATTGGGAAAACTTCCTCGTGATAGTCTCATAAAGTCATCTGATCTTGATGCTGCGGAACTTGTGATCCTTCGGAATCTGCAATATAAATATTTTCTTGACGATTTGACGAACATTAACAAGAATAAATTGACTTCTCCTGCAATTCGTAAACTTGATCCATTCATAGACAATTCGGGTTTGCTACGTGTTGGTGGCAGACTGACAAACGCGAATGTTCCTTATGAAAACCGGCATCCAATTCTGTTGCCGCGTCGTGATCACATTTTAGATTTATTGATCGATTATTATCACCGCATTAATTGTCACACTGGCTCGCATTTGCTCATGTCAGTATTAAGGCAGCGTTATTGGATACTTTCCGCTCGAAATCTTATTCGAAAACGTGTACGAATGTGCACTACGTGTTTCAAATGTGCTCCAACAAATTATACTCCGGTTATGGCAAGTCTTCCGGCTGCTCGGGTTACGGAAGCCAAAGCGTTCACAAATACTGGAGTCGATTTCGCTGGACCAATAAACCTCTCAATGACAAGACATCGTGGAGTGCGAAGCACGAAGGCGTATATTTGCCTCTTCGTTTGCTTGGCAACCAAAGCTATCCACTTGGAAATAGCTTCAAATCTCAGCACAGAGACATTTATTGATGCTTTCAAACGCTTTATTGCTCGACGCGGTCCTGTATCGGCAATTTATTCAGACAATGCTACCAATTTTGTTGGAGCAAAACGTTATTTCGATGAATTATATACATTTTTACAATCTGAGGACACAAAAACTTCATTTAATTATGAACTTTCGAAACATCGAATCTCCTTCTACACGATACCACCCAGGGCCCCACACTTCGGAGGCCTATGGGAAGCTAATTTGAAGTGCGTTAAAGCACACTTATTTCGATGCATTGGACAGCAACTACTTTCTTATGAAGAGTTGCTGACAGTCTTAGCTCAAATTGAATGCTTACTCAACTCGCGTCCATTGGGACTTCTGCCTGACGAACCGCAACCAGAGGTACTTACCCCCGCGCATTTCTTAATGACTACGCCATTGCAATCTTTACCTGCTTATGAAGTCAATACTGATAAAACTGTTGTTCAGAGAAAACGACTTTTAGATGGCTTAGTACAAAGTTACTGGAAAAAATGGCGTCTTGACTATCTCCACACTTTACAGCAAAAACAGAAATGGCTCAAACATAGGGAAAATATAAAAATAGGTACGGTTGTTCTTGTACATCAAGATGACGTGCCACCGCTTCACTGGCCTCTTGGAATTATAGAGCAAGTGTTCCCTGGGAAGGACTCAGTAATTCGCGTCGCTTTAGTTCGCTCACATAACAAATTAATTAAACGCGCAGTTGCGAAACTGTATCCTCTTCCAATTAATGTGTAACATTCAATGCATCGCTTAGTTATAAGATATTTACTTTAATAGTTATATAAGGACTTTGACTTACACCATAAATTCTCAATTGTTTGCATAGTTCGCTTATTTTAATTCAGTAATCCTGCTTCACCTCTTAATTTTACTTAATTTTGAAACTCCTAGAGCTTTCAAGCCGGGGAGTATGTTTGCGCGTTTTAACCGCAAATCCTTATAAACCTTTTCGGCCAATGGGTAGACGAACGTAGGGGCGCACCTGTAAAGTCTGCACTACGACCGAAGCCACAACAAAAAAAAAGGGAAAGAAAAAGTGTCAAGCTGGGTTATCTGCTTTAATTTCTTCTTCTTCTTCTTCGCCCCCTTGATAAAATGTCGACGCAAACGCAATAAACTTTTGTGTGAATTGAATTTGGCCGGCTGGCATAGCGATCGATTACACTTAGGATCATCATTATATTCAACTGAAGATAGAAGCCTGGAATTGGAATCAGAGTGGACAAAAGCAACAAAGTACCTATCCCTTCGCTCCCCAGGACACAAGAAAAACGTGTGCACGTGCGCATGGAAGAAGGCGAGTGCTCGCCGAGGATAAAAGACACAAGGTTAGTGCTCCAGGTTCTGTCGATTACCCAAGGCCAACCCTTTGTTCATCCCGCACCCCCTTATGGTGGATTTACAACCCTCCAATTTCTTTACTATTTTTTTGTCTTTAAGTTTTAGGGTTGTGATCCATTAGTACTGCAACAGTACTGTTAGCAAGAAAAAAACAGAACTCACACCGCAAACTTACAAGTGCTGTGTCACTGATCGTTTTAGTAGCTGTTGGAACAAATATATTTTAGTTATTTAGTCGTATTCAATATATTCTCATTCTTCTTTTTCTTGTTCGTTCTGAGGGCAATGAGGCCTGCACTAACGTCCTGCTTGAGGTGTTTTGTGCATTCCTCCCTGCCGGCATTTAGGTTAACCAGCCTAACTCCTTCACATAGGGGAATATATGGCCTTGTGTCGCTGTCACAACTGCTCCAGAATTGATTGAGGTGTTGGAAGAGTAACAGTCGATGATGCTGATAGTGCTTCATGCGGTCTGGGGTGGACCTCCAATAATCTTGTTTTTGCGTTATACTTATTAAATATAATTAGATTACTGCTGCAACGCATACGTGAGCGTGTACCTATCGTCAATTTTGAACACAAAAGAGTTAAAGGGAGATAGCTATAGGGTAAACACGGATCGAATGCATTACAAATAATCAATTGCGGTTAAAAAATAAACGTTCACACTGAATTAAATTCTATTATTAAGAATATAAGGTCACATCTTTGCTTATCAAAGCATAGAGTAAAATGGTCGGGAGGTCGGCAAAAACAGGTGCAGCCGACCAATCAGAGCAGGCCAGCGAACGGACCTTTGTTTCAGGGAGATCGGCGGTGCTCGGGAGTGTGAACCCGAATTCTTTGAAAGTCGGACGCGCGCGATTTTGTTTGGAAAATATTCTGAAGTCAGGGTGTGTACCGGGATTAAAACGACGGTCGCGCGTTCGTTAAAGTGATAACATAATTAAATTAGAGTCAAGTGAAGTGTAGTGTCTTCCAAGGCTGATTATGTAAGTGGTTCTTTAATTTTAACCTCTCAGCGAAACTCCGTGGGTTTTGTTTTAAAATTGGACTTATTATTTAAATTTTAATATTTCAAAGCTTGCTGTTTTTTTTTTAGTGATTATTATTAACGGGATAATTCCTATAATTTTATGGTCTTTTATAAAATTTTGTCATTTAAAACATAGCAAAAATTGTCTAATAATTCATTATCATGCCAAAATAATTAAATAATTATTGTATGATAAAATGATTTACATATATTATAATATTGATTCAATACACAATTAATTAAATGTTTTCTAATATTTATGTAGTTACTTTAAATCGAATTCTAGTATAACTTAGCATAGAAGAACATATTCATTATTCTATTATTAATATTATAAACCCTTCTGAGCTTTGTCTGTGAGTGATGGTATCTTTTATGCATTTGAAAGGGTAGAACATTCATTAAATGTATCAAAAATTGTTGTTGTAAAGTTATATTTTAATGAGTGTTTTATTACTTCTGTCATAATCATAATTTTATTGTATTGTTCATTTTATTTCTTGTGTTTGGTTGTATCACTCATATAATTACACATTACATTATAATATATAATTTAAATTCAATTGGACGTGAATTAATATAATCCACGGATCTAAATGAATTTTAGGGAATGCTTACTCAATAAAAGTAATGATTTATTACTCTTAGGAGGATATAATAAATCATGAATGTGTGACAACATAAAATTAACACAGCTTAAATTTAAGTAACATTTAGAAATAAGTAGTTACCTTCACATTTTTACATCATAAATTACACACCATAATTCATTTACCAAGATAAAAGGGAGCCTCGACATCATATATAATTGAATAACTGTAATTTCGTCTGTATTAAATTATTTGTATTGTGGTACAAGGCTAAGATTAATGATGTTACCCAGTCGATATTGAATCGAGCCTATCTGGGGATATCAAAATAATCTTGCATTGTCGGTGGGTTTCAATTTATTGATTATCCTATCGACAACCCTTGTGTCAAAATTCAAATTTGTTCATAAATAACAACACGCAAGTACACGACACTACTTAACAACAATTTTAAAGCTATTGGTTTAAGTCGGTAGTAATAAGGCTATTTGTACATGCCTTTCGATTTTAGTTTTAAGAATTTAGGGCAGTACTTAAACCAAAGCTTGAGATTAAATCTCTGTAATAATGAATTTAGTAAAATACACCTTTTGTGTATTTAAATAAATACATATGAGTGGTTCACCAGTTTTCAGCTAGTTTAAGTGGGAAGTTAGGCATTTAATAGGGACTGTGTTACATAACAAGAAACTTAGTTTGTATGCTCGTTATTTAGAGCAAAGTGCTAACAGGGGCAACTGCTTTTCGAATGAAGTTATTTCCCTTGCAAGTAAGAAGCCATAATCTTTAATTAGGTTTTTTATGTGTGAATGCACTTAATAACTTTAATCATTTGGTAATTAAATATGAACACAGACGCGAGTATAATCTTAAAATTATTAAATAATAAAATCCTGTCGAAGTTAAATAATATAACATTACTTTTGGAAATATCAAAAATGTCCGAAATTGGATTTGATACTCTTAAAGTAATGAAGAGGAGAAAGTGACAAAAAATAATCAAACTCGTGGATACCCGATGACGTGTGCCGGAGGTTTCATGTAGATTTAAGTTAATAACTTTTTCTTTCAGCGTCCACGTGTAGATTTAATTAGACCTAAGTGTAGTTAGAAACATGAAACCATTAGTGATGGACAGTCGGGATCTTCTTCTTTCTCCTCCGCGGTAAATTCCTATTTATATAGTTGTAATAATTGCGTTATTTCTTCGATTTGGGGGGGTGATAATTCTGTTTCTTCCAGAACACAGGAAGTTCGAGAGCTGTTTGCCGAACTGTGGGTTGTCATGTAGATTTATCGTATGGAATTTAATTATTTTGATATCGTCAATACCGAAATTACGTATTAAATTAGTAGTGTACTAGAGTAGGTACAGATGTGTAAATTTTATCCATTGATTAAACGAGACTTACTAGGACGTATCGACGTAATTGAATCTTAAAGAAAGTAACTATTTACTGGATGTTTAACTTTAATTATTTTATTCCAAAATACAAATCATTCTTCTGAAGTCGACGAAATAATATTCAACGTAAATTCAAGCGTAGTGAGGATTAAATAATAGATTGGTACTATTAGGTAAATTTCCAGGTTGAATTACATGACGACTCACAGTCTAAAAGAAGTCTTCGGAGGTTTGTGGCATGTTATTTTAAACTCACCATATCGGTTTTGTTTACAACCAACTGTTGTACTATAAAATTAAAATTATATTTTAATTAAAATAATTGTCTTACTAAAAAAAAAAATATTATTTGAATTATATTATTTCTAATATAAATATCATTTCTCAAGATGAAACGTTGTGTATGCTTAACCGATATGGAAATCCTAATTAATACAATGAGTGACTGATTACTTTGTCTACATTTAATTTATTAACAGTAAATAATTACAAAGTCACTTATTGTATAACAAGGAAATACGATGAACTTGTCTATCCATTTTTTTTCAGAGATGTTTACATATATGTTTTATATTATCTTGCTGTATATTATAGTTGTGTATATGTTGACGTGATCACTACTTTCTAGGTATATCAGGCGGAGTAATATTGTATATCAAGGGAATTTATGTGCTTTTGTTTAACCAATTTCTTTCAGAGATGGTCATTGTTTAATTGGTATTAATTTATATTATGTTTTATGGCTACACAACTTTTTATAGGTATGTCAATGGAACATTATATTGAACTTTAATTAACCAATTTTCAGAGATTGTCACATCGATTAATTAAAACTACCTAATCTAGCGGAATATTATTAATATGAGTATGTTTGACGTATTCACCATTTGTTATAGATTTTTCGAAGGAGACTTAATCATTTTACGGAATAGTTAATATTATCCTACCTTACCTAAGCTTTATAGCGGGTGGTAGAATATTCACAAGATATTTTTAAAGTTACAGCAAATAAGGCGACTCTTAGGGGTCAGTGTGTTCTTGGCTTGGAATTTATTACTCTTACAGGAATGTATGGGGAATATATGGAATAGCCTTGACTTAATATATTGATCTTTAATCGATAAGCAATTAAGCGTAAATAGATTCACTTACGAGTTAGAAATGAACAGGGACCGGAAGTAATCTGCTGTCAAAGTAACGTATTGCAGCCCAGCTTTGTTATCATTCTGTCTCTTAAGATGAATAATTAAGTTAATGCAGTTAAGGCGTATCTGTTCAATTACCAATTATTGAGTGCCAAGACTCGGAAATCATATTTCATAATCAATTCGGTTGTGATAATACTGGTTGCCTTTGACTTGATTAAATTAGATTCTTGTTAATTGAACTTAACTATGAAACCCTAAGTCCTTCTTTCGTTAATTCGTTCAAGTATTTAAATTGTGATATATTTAACCTGACAATAGTTTGATAAATTCATCAGACTGGAGTGCTTTTATAATTATGTAATAAATGTTGAGCTAGTTGCGATTTTGGGGCCTCACAACCCCCGGGATTAATAAACTCCCTCGCATGATTGCTTAATTTGGAAAGCTTCGACTGCAAGCATAAGTACTATACACGTCGGTGAGAAATTTTCCCCACACTGGACACAGGTTCGATAAAGGGTGCTCTACGGCCAAAGAGTTATTTATTTATTGAACCATTTCCAAACATTATACACGACATCATCGAATTATGGTTGGGTTAATATTAATTGATCGCGGGAGGTTGAAGTCCTACCCTAATCCATTTAATCACTTCCTACCCTTCTGTTCCTATATATTAGAAAGGAGAACTGATATTATTACAAGTAATTGAATAAAACTATTCAGCCCTAGCATGATGTTACTTATGAGTATAGAATTAATTATTCTTAAACTATACACATACTAAGTTCTATGTGAGAAAATAATTTATATGAAACATATAGAACTAATTATTATTTCAAGATGAAATTAACTTTCTTTAACTGTTAAACAGTTTGGTTGTAATAAACCTCAGTATAATATGGTTCTTGATTACTATCATGAATCAATTGAGTATGTATCTTGATGTCTTCCGTAGTCAGGTACCCGGCACTGATAGAATATCGAGTGTTCGCTGTTGATACTACGGTGTAGGCGTACACTTGGGGCCCTTTCGTGTAAATTCTGGCTCTGCTTGGTTGCGGGGATTAATTGGGATCTTATTCTTTGATGAATGCGTGTAATTATTGAATCGATTGAATAACTATGGAAAACTGGTATAACCAGATTGGGTTGAACCCCAAAATAATTATCTATTATCTCATCTTGTGAGGCAAGGAGATATATCTGACTGTATTTATAATACAGGTATAAAACTATAACCGATTTACAGTTGTATTGAGTATTGATTACTAGGCCACTGTTGTGTGCCAATTTACAAACCTAGGACAATTAGTCCTTTTACTACATTACTAGTCAAGGCTAGTGCAACAGAACACCGATTTATAATCGTATTGATTGCTAGGCCACTGTTGTGTGTCAATTTACAAACTTAGGACAATTAGTCCTTTTACTACAATACTAGTCAAGGCTAGTGCAACAGAATTGAAGTTCCATCAAGCAGAGTTGAATGGTTATTGTTATACACTAAGTTAACCATTCCTATACTATCCTTTCCCCTCCAAGGGGGTGCAGACATTGGATGGCACTCATAGTTGTGGGCGATGGATGGGGCCCACAATCTTATATAACAAACAAAATTTTTATTACTTATATATGCACACATTAATTACCTTGAAAGTCTCTACAACTCTAAAAGAACCGAGGTTACTTATATTTACATAGCGTATGGGTTGACGATCATTTGGCCAAAACATGATGAGAGTAGTTCGTTCGTTTGAGAGAGGTGGTATAGTTACAATTTGGTGCCTTAGGAACCAGGATTATTAACTTCAGTAGAGTTATCAACTTAAAATGTAGGCTTTACAGCCTACAATTTGGTGTTCGTGAAGACGGAAAGAGTTAGAGTATTTTGAGGAATTAAATAAAGTATATGTTGTGACACTGAAATTAATGAATTTTGAGTGAAGATGGATTGATAGTTATTGTGGATATGGAAATTAGGATGATGAGAGTTAGGGGGGTGAGGAAACTGTAGGAAATAAAAAAAATATATAAAGTCTTGCCCTTTGCAGATTGCTACAAAAATAGGAAACTTAAAATTTAAATTCTGACGATCTTGAAAGTATTATATCGTTGGTTACAAATGTGGTTGTGCACTAATATGATAAAATCACTGATACCTTAACTGACCATAAATGCTTAAAAAAAATCTTTTCACAAGTAGTTGAATCGCAAGTAGAGTATAGAAACGCTATGGTGAAATAATAAAGAATCTAACTATATATAATTTATACATAAGAAATAAACGGAAAAATATATTTCTATCATTTAAAGTTATATAATCCTTTAACAGAAGCTAATTGAAAAGTAATTAAATAAAAGAAAAGAGACATAGTAATTCTAGCGTCCACCTTGTATCGCGTTTGAATTCGAGAAGACACGCTAACAAATATTTTTTTTGCTTGAAGCGAGAGACAACAATAAATATATATACTCACAGATTCGGAAAATAAAATCTTTCTTACATAATAATTTATAGAGTAGAAAATGTAATACTTTAGTAGTTAGATTAGTAAAAGAATGACCGCACTAATATGTTATGTATTGCGTCAATTATTACGACTTAGCTATCAGTGAGCATCTTTAATTCGCTTTATGTTCCTACCGTTTCTGAAAGTACATATTTGGTAGCTGTTGGTCTTCCAGTCAATAAATAAATCAAATAAATATATAAAAAGAAAGAGCGTAAATAATCAAATTCATTTTTAGATGGAACACTAATCGGATTACAAACTATTGAAGAACTTGAAGTATACATTTTATTTATAACCTCATAATAAATATTACTATTGGATCATAAGTTAAAAATGTTAAACACGCGATAGTAAAATTATTCAAGTGGTTAAACCTTGTCCATACAAAAAACTGGAAATATTAGGAATCTTGTATTGATAGGCTTATAGGGCCATAGAGAGTCAAGGGGCAAATATGTAGTTTTATAAATGATAGTCATTCGAGGTTAGTTCAGTTAGTTAAGAATGTATTGTTAATTGCGGAAACCTAGATAAAATCAGTAGGTTACAAACTGAAATTTAAAACAATGCTCCGTTCGATCATAAAAGATAATAATAGTCAAATTATAAAAAGGACTTAAAGGAACATTTAAGATAAATTGAATTGAAACTAATTACCAACAACAATTCTCGACCAAACACTATTGAACGGTCAACAAAGGCTTGGGCGGTCTATTTCGGACTTACTGTCATAAAAGGCATTCAAGAAGGTTCTTTGTGGCTTCCGAAACTTGAACAGCTGTTTTATAATAATTATTTTATGATAGTATACCATAAATGCCTAATGTCACAAAACTAAAATACTAATAACAATACAACAAAACTCGTAAACTGATAAAAGATAACTTAGATTACGTCATGTTCCTGAAGCAGAACTAATCAAATGCTATACAAATCACGAACAGGACTGAATAAATATATGAGGGACGACATTGTAAAAAGTAACCCTTTTCCAAACGTAAATAATGTTTTGGACCTAGTCACCTAAAACTTAACAGGTTACTGTAATGCTATTTACTTATCCAGATAATTTGGTAGAGTTTAATTTAGAGTAAATTGATTAATAATATTGATGTTAATGGATACCAACCATTTAGTGATAAATATAATGATTTAAAAATAAGTAGTTGGTGCTACTCACTCTATAGTAGAAACTAAGAGAACAATATCTAAATCGCGAATATTGAATGTTATTAAGTAAATGTGTTTCGTTAAATCGTGTTGTATGTGTGAATAACTAAGATTGATATAAAATAAAAATGCTCAAAATTAAACATAAACCTTAGATAAAAAAATTGTGCTGGAATAAGTAGGAGTAAAACGTTAATAAGAAACTTAAGAAGATAGACATAACAAGTTTTACAGCCAAACAAATAGAAAAAACATTAATAGGGATAAGTGTTATTAATTAGGGAATTAAAAAGGAATTAAATATTATATTATATATTTGTTAATTACAAAATTTAATTCGTTTAACACTCATAAAATTTTGGGGGGTGAATGTACCTATCGTCAATTTTGAACACAAAAGAGTTAAAGGGAGATAGCTATAGGGTAAACACGGATCGAATGCATTACAAATAATCAATTGCGGTTAAAAAATAAACGTTCACACTGAATTAAATTCTATTATTAAGAATATAAGGTCACATATTTGCTTATCAAAGCATAGAGTAAAATGGTCGGGAGGTCGGCAAAAACAGGTGCAGCCGACCAATCAGAGCAGGCCAGCGAACGGACCTTTGTTTCAGGGAGATCGGCGGTGCTCGGGAGTGTGAACCCGAATTCTTTGAAAGTCGGACGCGCGCGATTTTGTTTGGAAAATCTTCTGAAGTCAGGGTGTGTACCGGGATTAAAACGACGGTCGCGCGTTCGTTAAAGTGATAACATAATTAAATTAGAGTCAAGTGAAGTGTAGTGTCTTCCAAGGCTGATTATGTAAGTGGTTCTTTAATTTTAACCTCTCAGCGAAACTCCGTGGGTTTTGTTTTAAAATTGGACTTATTATTTAAATTTTAATATTTCAAAGCTTGCTGTTTTTTTTTTAGTGATTATTATTAACGGGATAATTCCTATAATTTTATGGTCTTTTATAAAATTTTGTCATTTAAAACATAGCAAAAATTGTCTAATAATTCATTATCATGCCAAAATAATTAAATAATTATTGTATGATAAAATGATTTACATATATTATAATATTGATTCAATACACAATTAATTAAATGTTTTCTAATATTTATGTAGTTAGTTTAAATCGAATTCTAGTATAACTTAGCATAGAAGAACATATTCATTATTCTATTATTAATATTATAAACCCTTCTGAGCTTTGTCTGTGAGTGATGGTATCTTTTATGCATTTGAAAGGGTAGAACATTCATTAAATGTATCAAAAATTGTTGTTGTAAAGTTATATTTTAATGAGTGTTTTATTACTTCTGTCATAATCATATTTTTATTGTATTGTTCATTTTATTTCTTGTGTTTGGTTGTATCACTCATATAATTACACATTACATTATAATATATAATTTAAATTCAATTGGACGTGAATTAATATAATCCACGGATCTAAATGAATTTTAGGGAATGCTTACTCAATAAAAGTAATGATTTATTACTCTTAGGAGGATATAATAAATCATGAATGTGTGACAACATAAAATTAACACAGCTTAAATTTAAGTAACATTTAGAAATAAGTAGTTACCTTCACATTTTTACATCATAAATTACACACCATAATTCATTTACCAAGATAAAAGGGAGCCTCGACATCATATATAATTGAATAACTGTAATTTCGTCTGTATTAAATTATTTGTATTGTGGTACAAGGCTAAGATTAATGATGTTACCCAGTCGATATTGAATCGAGCCTATCTGGGGATATCAAAATAATCTTGCATTGTCGGTGGGTTTCAATTTATTGATTATCCTATCGACAACCCTTGTGTCAAAATTCAAATTTGTTCATAAATAACAACACGCAAGTACACGACACTACTTAACAACAATTTTAAAGCTATTGGTTTAAGTCGGTAGTAATAAGGCTATTTGTACATGCCTTTCGATTTTAGTTTTAAGAATTTAGGGCAGTACTTAAACCAAAGCTTGAGATTAAATCTCTGTAATAATGAATTTAGTAAAATACACCTTTTGTGTATTTAAATAAATACATATGAGTGGTTCACCAGTTTTCAGCTAGTTTAAGTGGGAAGTTAGGCATTTAATAGGGACTGTGTTACATAACAAGAAACTTAGTTTGTATGCTCGTTATTTAGAGCAAAGTGCTAACAGGGGCAACTGCTTTTCGAATGAAGTTATTTCCTTTGCAAGTAAGAAGCCATAATCTTTAATTAGGTTTTTTATGTGTGAATGCACTTAATAACTTTAATCATTTGGTAATTAAATATGAACACAGACGCGAGTATAATCTTAAAATTATTAAATAATAAAATCCTGTCGAAGTTAAATAATATAACATTACTTTTGGAAATATCAAAAATGTCCGAAATTGGATTTGATACTCTTAAAGTAATGAAGAGGAGAAAGTGACAAAAAATAATCAAACTCGTGGATACCCGATGACGTGTGCCGGAGGTTTCATGTAGATTTAAGTTAATAACTTTTTCTTTCAGCGTCCACGTGTAGATTTAATTAGACCTAAGTGTAGTTAGAAACATGAAACCATTAGTGATGGACAGTCGGGATCTTCTTCTTTCTCCTCCGCGGTAAATTCCTATTCATATAGTTGTAATAATTGCGTTATTTCTTCGATTTGGGGGGGTGATAATTCTGTTTCTTCCAGAACACAGGAAGTTCGAGAGCTGTTTGCCGAACTGTGGGTTGTCATGTAGATTTATCGTATGGAATTTAATTATTTTGATATCGTCAATACCGAAATTACGTATTAAATTAGTAGTGTACTAGAGTAGGTACAGATGTGTAAATTTTATCCATTGATTAAACGAGACTTACTAGGACGTATCGACGTAATTGAATCTTAAAGAAAGTAACTATTTACTGGATGTTTAACTTTAATTATTTTATTCCAAAATACAAATCATTCTTCTGAAGTCGACGAAATAATATTCAACGTAAATTCAAGCGTAGTGAGGATTAAATAATAGATTGGTACTATTAGGTAAATTTCCAGGTTGAATTACATGACGACTCACAGTCTAAAAGAAGTCTTCGGAGGTTTGTGGCATGTTATTTTAAACTCACCATATCGGTTTTGTTTACAACCAACTGTTGTACTATAAAATTAAAATTATATTTTAATTAAAATAATTGTCTTACTAAAAAAAAAAATATTATTTGAATTATATTATTTCTAATATAAATATCATTTCTCAAGATGAAACGTTGTGTATGCTTAACCAATATGGAAATCCTAATTAATACAATGAGTGACTGATTACTTTGTCTACATTTAATTTATTAACAGTAAATAATTACAAAGTCACTTATTGTATAACAAGGAAATACGATGAACTTGTCTATCCATTTTTTTTCAGAGATGTTTACATATATGTTTTATATTATCTTGCTGTATATTATAGTTGTGTATATGTTGACGTGATCACTACTTTCTAGGTATATCAGGCGGAGTAATATTGTATATCAAGGGAATTTATGTGCTTTTGTTTAACCAATTTCTTTCAGAGATGGTCATTGTTTAATTGGTATTAATTTATATTATGTTTTATGGCTACACAACTTTTTATAGGTATGTCAATGGAACATTATATTGAACTTTAATTAACCAATTTTCAGAGATTGTCACATCGATTAATTAAAACTACCTAATCTAGCGGAATATTATTAATATGAGTATGTTTGACGTATTCACCATTTGTTATAGATTTTTCGAAGGAGACTTAATCATTTTACGGAATAGTTAATATTATCCTACCTTACCTAAGCTTTATAGCGGGTGGTAGAATATTCACAAGATATTTTTAAAGTTACAGCAAATAAGGCGACTCTTAGGGGTCAGTGTGTTCTTGGCTTGGAATTTATTACTCTTACAGGAATGTATGGGGAATATATGGAATAGCCTTGACTTAATATATTGATCTTTAATCGATAAGCAATTAAGCGTAAATAGATTCACTTACGAGTTAGAAATGAACAGGGACCGGAAGTAATCTGCTGTCAAAGTAACGTATTGCAGCCCAGCTTTGTTATCATTCTGTCTCTTAAGATGAATAATTAAGTTAATGCAGTTAAGGCGTATCTGTTCAATTACCAATTATTGAGTGCCAAGACTCGGAAATCATATTTCATAATCAATTCGGTTGTGATAATACTGGTTGCCTTTGACTTGATTAAATTAGATTCTTGTTAATTGAACTTAACTATGAAACCCTAAGTCCTTCTTTCGTTAATTCGTTCAAGTATTTAAATTGTGATATATTTAACCTGACAATAGTTTGATAAATTCATCAGACTGGAGTGCTTTTATAATTATGTAATAAATGTTGAGCTAGTTGCGATTTTGGGGCCTCACAACCCCCGGGATTAATAAACTCCCTCGCATGATTGCTTAATTTGGAAAGCTTCGACTGCAAGCATAAGTACTATACACGTCGGTGAGAAATTTTCCCCACACTGGACACAGGTTCGATAAAGGGTGCTCTACGGCCAAAGAGTTATTTATTTATTGAACCATTTCCAAACATTATACACGACATCATCGAATTATGGTTGGGTTAATATTAATTGATCGCGGGAGGTTGAAGTCCTACCCTAATCCATTTAATCACTTCCTACCCTTCTGTTCCTATATATTAGAAAGGAGAACTGATATTATTACAAGTAATTGAATAAAACTATTCAGCCCTAGCATGATGTTACTTATGAGTATAGAATTAATTATTCTTAAACTATACACATACTAAGTTCTATGTGAGAAAATAATTTATATGAAACATATAGAACTAATTATTATTTCAAGATGAAATTAACTTTCTTTAACTGTTAAACAGTTTGGTTGTAATAAACCTCAGTATAATATGGTTCTTGATTACTATCATGAATCAATTGAGTATGTATCTTGATGTCTTCCGTAGTCAGGTACCCGGCACTGATAGAATATCGAGTGTTCGCTGTTGATACTACGGTGTAGGCGTACACTTGGGGCCCTTTCGTGTAAATTCTGGCTCTGCTTGGTTGCGGGGATTAATTGGGATCTTATTCTTTGATGAATGCGAGTAATTATTGAATCGATTGAATAACTATGGAAAACTGGTATAACCAGATTGGGTTGAACCCCAAAATAATTATCTATTATCTCATCTTGTGAGGCAAGGAGATATATCTGACTGTATTTATAATACAGGTATAAAACTATAACCGATTTACAGTTGTATTGAGTATTGATTACTAGGCCACTGTTGTGTGCCAATTTACAAACCTAGGACAATTAGTCCTTTTACTACATTACTAGTCAAGGCTAGTGCAACAGAACACCGATTTATAATCGTATTGATTGCTAGGCCACTGTTGTGTGTCAATTTACAAACTTAGGACAATTAGTCCTTTTACTACAATACTAGTCAAGGCTAGTGCAACAGAATTGAAGTTCCATCAAGCAGAGTTGAATGGTTATTGTTATACACTAAGTTAACCATTCCTATACTATCCTTTCCCCTCCAAGGGGGTGCAGACATTGGATGGCACTCATAGTTGTGGGCGATGGATGGGGCCCACAATCTTATATAACAAACAAAATTTTTATTACTTATATATGCACACATTAATTACCTTGAAAGTCTCTACAACTCTAAAAGAACCGAGGTTACTTATATTTACATAGCGTATGGGTTGACGATCATTTGGCCAAAACATGATGAGAGTAGTTCGTTCGTTTGAGAGAGGTGGTATAGTTACAAGCGACATTAGAACTGTCATAGACAGGATGCACAGACATGCACTTGACAATCATGTGCACTATTTGCATTACATTTATAAAAAGGAAAATTAATCGGGTCGCAATACAATTCAATGAAATCAATTAAATATAATGTCACTTCGCCTGACTTTATTCTAGCTATTGCCTCTACTGGTCGCAGGAAACGAATCACGAAGCTCTGTACTCACTGAAATCAGAATAGACCTCCAAGAGACCTAGTGAAGTTTATTGATATAAAACCAACCCCTGGTTATGTCAATCGGTGCCATAACACGCTTATCGTGAACGTAGAAACAACATTGACACACGTGAGAAAATAAATAAAACTTTCATTAACTACACACTAACCGATCGTGTACTCTGGCCTTTATATACTATTGCACTTCTTACACTAGTTTAAATAAGTTTGTCATTTACTTTAGAATACTTCACCGATTCAAACAGGTTTGTATTTAACTCGTATAATATGATTATCATCATCTAAAGAGCAGTACATTTAATAAAACGAGTGTTAAATCTGTTAAAAATATCAAATAGTCACTGTCGCTTATAAAAATATAAAAAAGTCTTGTTCGAGAAGAAGTTCTTCGAGATTATTAAACATTGAAATTGAAATAACTTGAAATTGTTTGAATGGCGTTTAATATTATTATTATTGTAGTGAACATAGCCACGAGTAAACCACAAGTCAACTAGCAACCATTTAAAAAAGACAGAAATAGAACAATGTTTTGACTTTGAAATTAAGCAACTTTAAACGGATTAAATAGCGTATAATTATATATTACTAGCGACTGGCCCGCGACTTCATTCGCGTAGTAGGCCGAAGATCGAGGCCGCGCCATAACCTGCCATCCTTTCTTGGTTTTTCTTTCATAAGAACCTCATGACAATAATTAACACAACAAAAAATAATTAGCGAGATTGTTTCATCCGTTCTCAAGTTATAACACGACCAGGACAAAAGGGGTTATATACTTAGTTTTGACATATGTTTTGACTTTTGATCGGCTCTAAACGTATAGAGCGAGTCGCCGTGCAAATGACCGTAATCTGTCTTTCACGACTTTTGACAACATTTACATAAAATTTTACATTAAATGTATATCTGTCGTTCTGTCTTTACCAGCTCCCTGGAAATTATAGAAATATAAAGACATTTTAATTGTGATTAACTCTAAACGTATTAGTGAGACGCCGGGCAAGTGAGTGTTGAATAACAAACAAACCGCGTGATGTGTTTATGCGTCCAAGATGCCGTAAGTTCCTAATGACAGCTGCCTGTCAAAGGTTCAAGTTGAAGTTTTGCGTCGCACTGCAGTACTGCAGTCTCACACTCGTATTTTCATACAAGTAATAACTTGTTGCTAAGTAATTTCTCAATGAAGTAATTCACGATACTTCCAACGTAAAATCTTATTCTATAGGCCACGTTCCGGAAGCGCCGAAATAACTCGCACACTCATTCCCCTATAAACCCACGATTATCGTGAGCGAGCTCGTACGTCATTGAAAACGCTCGCATCGCGACCACAACGCTCGCGGATCGAAGGTGAGTTTTCGCGGTCGTTGCGAGCTTGTCACTCTCAAAACATCAAATAAATAAATATAGGATTCTTTCGATTTTTGACAAAAAATTTGGCCCGCATTTCGCGACCACGTAACCGTTCCGTTTGGGTTGAAAGCATTGGTCCATACGCATATTGCATAAGCAGTACATTGTTATGCATAAGCAGGTTACAGTGTGTTGTGTAGTTATGCTAGGTTAGCATTACAATGTAATGCATATGCACTAGGGTTTTGCGGCGTAATATCTGGCTTGGCAGTGGGTGGGTACCTATCACGACGGTATCTTACACAAAATGTCTAGCACATAGTAGGTCTGGCTCTCAATGTTCATTCTGACAGTATAAGGGCAGTTCCTAACAACGACCCGTCATGGAGTAAAAATTAGAATGAGTTTAGTAACTGAATGTTGGTTGGTAATAAAAATATATGTAAAAAATCTATTATCTAGAGTCAATTTATGACAAAACCCCCCTTTAAAAAAAGATAATAAAAAAATAAAAAAAATCTATTATCTAGTTATTTCTGTATTTAAATATTAAAAGTATTTTCAAGGAACCCTAATTGCTTACAGAAACTAACTACAGTCCAATCGAAAAGCAATAATCATTAGCGCAACAACTTGAAGCAAATGATAGAGTTAAGCAAAAGCATTGTTTGTTCACCCATTTACGTGCACGCACGTCGCCTGAACCATGGGACAGAAAGTGTTTAAGAGAAACCTTTCCTTTTGCATACCAACCAAACGTAAGTAGCATATTATAATTTTATTATAACACAGATTTCGGCTTAGTAACAATTGAACTAATCAGTCTTCTCTCACCCTCTTTTTGTAGTGGTAGGACTTTTGCAGAGTCCACACGTACCACGCCTTTGGCAGTTATTCAACCGTGGCAGTCATGTGCAACCAATGTTGTGTTTCGTTGATAGGCAATTTATGCACCGAAATAACAAGGCAAGGGGTTTAACATCTCAGGGTGACAAGTGTAGTATATGGCCATAGAGAGTTTAGAACTCTTGCAGTTTCAAATTCTGAATAGCACTGAACTGATATGGGCAAGCATAATGCATAATCAGGTGAGCTACTCACTTGTCTCGTCACCGATTGACCGTAAAAACCCAGATGTTAATTTCTTTATTTCTTTATTTCTTTTTATCAATTTATACATGTAACTTACAGACTAAAATCCAAGACATTACATGGCGCAATTAAACTAGGTCAGAAAACCTGAATCTGCCTACAGTATCATGGAATATATCCAGATCTGGATTTTGAGTTAAAATCCTATTAATATAAGTGATAGCTCTCGGGGTAGGTGCATTGTGTGCTCGTACAGTGTGAAGGCCGGGGGGCAGTGCCAACAGGCGGTGCAGTCGGCGCGGGCCGCGCTCTGCGTCGGCGCCGCGCAAGTATCCCGAGGGAACGTTCAGGCGCAGGTTAGCTAGCGTGCGAGGGTTGTTGACGCGATTGCGTATGAGTAGTAAGTAGTGCAGGATAAGATGCATCTTTCTCCGTAATTCTAAGGTATGCATACCAACCATTCCTGATACAAACAGGGATGGGTACATGTATGGGTAGTAACCGTATTTTTTTTTATAGATATAGCGTGCAAATTTACGCTGTATTCTTTCAATCATTAATGAATATTTTGTCTCATAAGGATCCCAAATTATAGCGTTATATTCAAGCTTGCTTCTAACGTAAGCTGTGTACAGTGATATAGCTGCATTTACATTATTAAAGTCATAACAAGTACGCATTATGAAGCCTAACATTCTATATGCTTGCTTACATATATCCGTAACATGGTCTCTGAAATTTATCTTGGTGTCTATAAGTAAGCCTAAGTCTTTGATTTTGTCAACTCTGTCAATAGAGATGGTTTCAGATAGTCGATAGTCATATAAAGTCGGGTTTAAACCTCTAGTTATAGTTATCATCTTACATTTACGAGCATTAAAATTCAGACGATTTCGTTCACTCCAAGCTGTGATACGGTCAATATCGCTTTGAAGGGCAGTGCAGTCCGCATTGTTATCGACCGCGGCGAAGAGTTTGAGGTCATCAGCGAATAGAAGGCAATTTGATGACCTGATAGTCTTCGGTAAATCGTTAACCATGATTAGAAATTGAGTTGGACCGAGTGTAGAACCTTCCTATATAATAAATCTACCTAAGAAATAAGACGCCTATATATGCGGTTCTTAAATTAAGGAAATACCATCGCAGTAAAAGGTATTCTGCCTCCTAACAATGTGTAGATCTTTCTGTGTTAGGTCTGAAAAATACAGTCAAAAGAACTCGGACTATATAAATTAAAATATAATTCAGAGTGCAGTACATTGCAACATAGAATAAATTAAGTCTGCAGCTGCTTTATGCAACGAAGCGACGTGGCGGGCACGCGGGGTTGTAAGCACTACGCTTGCCTAGGACAATTGCAGAAATGTAGTTTTGTGTGGGATTGTATTGCGCTCGTCAGCGCTCGTCACCCCAAAACATCGGGTTTCACTTTCGCCTAGTAATGATACCTGCTACAGTGCCTTCACAAACTACCACTGTGGTGGTACCGAATAAGACGGCCTTTTGCACAAGAGGCCTACCACCTTGTATGCCGGGTTTCCTAACCTTGTACGAATCGCAGCCCTCCGGCAGAGGGAACATTCTTTAACACCGCCTTCGAGTTTAAAATGTACGTTATACCGAACCTATATTTAATCAATACTGTCATCTGCGTTTTGTAATGAAGAAAACTGTAGCTCTACCATGAGTTGGCAACGTAAATGTCATCTATAGTCGATACGTGGGGTGCCTTCCGAGTGGCGTCAAAATCACTTTTAGCGCTGTGATCGCCATTCCAAATCAATGAAAGCGCCACAACGTAGACCTGTATAAAGTCATGGATGACGTCACCAAGGACGCCCTTTTTGCGATTTCAACGACCACGCTACAAATTGAAATCACCGTGAGCAGTCCGTCAAAATTGACAGCTTGTTGTTGTGTGCGTGATGCGTTAGCTAGCATCTGTCTGTGTGTGCGTGTATTCCATGCCGTGAGCAACGTGAGCGTGATTTCCACCCATTTCGAATGGCTGACAGATATCACCTGTCAAAAGCGCGATTTTGAATCGGAATGGAAAATAGTGATAATATCGACAAAATCAGTGTTAAAGCGACTCGGAAAGCAAGGTCGATCTCGCCTATACCTATTAAACTTGTGATCGGTGTACTCGCTGTCAGTTTCAGTTCTACAATTGACCGCGAGGTGGCACTGTTCTTTTATTCATATATTTTTTTGCGGCAGTCGATAGCGAGCATCGATTGGTGTTAATGTTGTTAACTCGTGGTAGACCTACTGTAAAACATTAAACGCAATTTCCAGATAACAAAGTCCAAGTGCAAAAAGTCAAAACAGAGACATTGGGAACGTTCCAGAAGTCACTAAGAGGTACACTTTTAATTGGTCAACTCTTCTCGTTGATGCCTGTCGTAGGCGTGTTTAGTAACAGTGCAAGCAACGTCAAGTAAGTATTCAAACCCCTGCTCTATGTAAAAACCTCATAAAAGTACTTATTCTGTATCAAAAAACCATTCGAAAATAATTTGACACTTGTGTGGATTGCAATGGATGAAATTATGTAGCCAAAAACATAACATACGAACTTAGAGTCTGTGCGAAAAGATAATTATCCTGCGAGTTGAGGTCGCACGTGTGCTGATTTACTATTTAAATGCTAGTAAATTATACTGAAGAAAACTGCTGCTAATTTAGTGTATTCTGGTTTGATTTAATTGAATTATACTCGACAGTCGCGTGATGAACAGATAAAGGCTAGATTGGGCTGCCATAAAAAAATCTGAATGTAAGGGCGGGTCAGGGCCACACTTGTGACATGACAACGGACCGGACTGCGTGTTTGTACACAAACCATGTACAATGAAATTTTAGAAGTGTAGACGCATGGTGTCGATCTAGACTGCGTAGCATGATGCGATGCCATGCCTTTCCATGAATAGGCTATATGACAAGTAACATAGATGCGTAGACAGTAGACAGACCAGCGCCTTGTAGATCGTAACTCTTTACATTGTCCTGTCGTTCATTATGTGTTTTTAGTGTTCGGAATAGATTGAATCGTTACTGCAGCTTGTGACAATTGTTCGCGTAACAAATGACGTCCACATTATCGGTACTGACTCGCGTTTCTAATACGGTCACGGAACAATGTTCGTCAAAATGTTACAAATGTGGACGCAGCTTTAGTTCTCCGTAATGCCACGACGGTTCTCTTTTTGCCCAGACGTTATAAAAGATACACATCAGTGAAAAGTTGTTCGATATCCAATTAATATAAAATTCGTTAAAGTCTGTTAGGAAATAAACGTTGATAATGAAGTTTACATTGGATTTATCCAGATTAAAATACAATCCATTCTTTAAAATACCCTCTTAATTTTAACAAATTATTTTACAAGCAATTCATATTTTTAAGTTCTTAAAAAATTTAAGTGCCTTTCAAATTCATACCCCAAGAACGTAGTACTATTATTTATACTGCGCCAAGGGATACATTTGAAAATGTTTAGCCCCATTTATAAGTGTATTAAGTACAAACAACCCCTTATTTTAACCCGCATAGATATTTACCAATTATATTCAAACAAACTATCATCCTGCCAAATTTTACAATGATTTGCAGACTGTCTTTAAATATATTAACTGTTGACAGTTTATCCATAGAGAATAAAAAGCTTTTGAGATTATTTGTATGGAACTATTAAAGGCACCACCCTTTAATCATCGAATGCAGAACAAACATAGAATCACCTTTGCCTATATACCTCTGAGACATCCTTTCCCTTGATCGAACATAAGAGAACTTTTGTTGCTGGAGACAAAAGATGGAGTTCAGACTTGAAAGCATAACAGGAGGTTTTATGATATTAATGGCTGAACGATGTTTAAATTCAATTAGATGTAATTGTTTCAGAACGCTTTACTGTACTTGAAGTAACAAATACATTAAAGCACCCTACATACCTATATATTTACTCCTCTGTGAGCACTGTGACTGCCATCGACTGGTATGACACGAACATGCCATCGAGTAGGCACTGAGTTGAATAAAAATATCTTTGCAGATTTGTCAAAACGTCGTGGAAATGTGCTTACTCGTTTCTTTCTTTGATTGGACAGATTTTTATGACAATAATGTGCTTATATCGAGCAGCTCATCAAGATACAACCTTGAAGGGAACAAGTAAGTTAATACGAGTACGTTATATTATATACAATACAGATATTATTACGGTGAATATAATGATAGTTATTTTGAAAAGAATATTTAATTTTACTTTATTTCTAGAGCTTTTATTTTTATTTATATTAAACATTACATTGTTAGTAATTAAAAATTAAATAAAAAAATAATAATAATTACTATCTAATCTATAAGCCCCATGGTGGGGGGAAAAGTGGCCAAAACGCTGGCGGCATTGCCACGCTGGATGGCAATGCTAAGTTTTTGCCCAAAATAGGCGCCAGCATTTCGGTCACCCGACGCCTCAACCAAACGTTTCGCCAGATCCCTAAACAAGTTGAGAGCGGACGGCCCCCATGGGCCTAAAGTTTCGACCCCAAACGGCACAAACATGTACATTCTGTCTAAATACACATATTTATGATATATATGATATATGAGTTTGAGGTCTTCCGCTTTAGACGCGGCAGCGCCAGCCCGATCAATCGTCCCAGGGAGATGAGACGGCGCCAGTGTGTCTACACATGTAGCATCCCAAACCAGGGGCTGTCCCATCTTCCACGGGACGATAGTCATCCCATCTGGTCTCTTGCCGTCATCCCGCATCAATCCGTTTGGTTCCAAAACTGACGGGACTCAAGCACTGACAAATGCCCGACGGATGATATCATTCAAGCTGGCGTGCCGCGGTATGCGCCCCGCGCTCTTTACGCATGAGAGTGCGTGGTGGCCGAACCGATCCACCATTTCACCGCAGACACAACGGTGAGGGACCTGGCAAGGGGCACCTACTCGTAGGGATACGGCTATTCGGAAAGTATTGTTGTCCAAAAGATTTCCAACATTTTTAGACGGCAAAGCATGTAGCCAAAGCCCCGACTCCCATCGAGTAACAGCTAACAGGCGAGCACGCTATATTATATATTATTTTATATTAAATTATGTTATAACGGGCACTCGTTTTTAGTATTGTTGTAGGCGTGCAAGCAAACTTGCAGTGCAGGTAAACTCATGGCCCTGAAACAGGGAGCGGATCAGAAGCGTGTATTATTTTTCGTTTTGAATAAGAAACGAGCCCCATGTATCGAATTCTTTATTCAACATAAGTATACATAAGTAAACAGTAAATCGACCTGCTGTACTACACTAGTTCATGAGAGTGTCAGAGACAACTAGAGCTTTCCATCTCTGCACTGAACTCGTCACTCGAAAACCTTAATATAGTTTCACCACCAAAAGCGACGTTCAAAGCTAAACATTGTTTGTAAACAGCTTGCTAACTTGGAATTAGGATTGGATTTTTGGCACTGCAGTGGTAGTCTACAGACGTACTCTAGTATCGATTTAATTAAATCATTGATTAAATCAAGGCATCAAATACGCACTTATTTACGTCTATTATTATTCAGCTTTTTAAGTTTTCGAAGTATACATATAGGTTCATTAAAAACATTACGAAAGAAAGATTAACCATAGAGATAAAGAGCCTACCAAGACTACCAAGAAGAACGGGTAAGTAAACTCGAAGAATAATCTAAAGCTTGGACACTACTATCTTATCTATATTTCTAGTTTTATACGTGCGATGATCACTGTTTAACTTATTACTGAACATTATGCTGTACAACTATACATTAAATTTTTAAAAGTGTACAAGGAGAGCAAAATGAGTTACACCATATCATATTCATTTAATTGTACAATATACTATTACATATTTATTTAAATACATCTTTAAAATATTCGCAGGGACCTATTTCGTTTAGGTATGGTTTGAATAGCTCGGTTTTGTTGAATGAAGATGCTGTCTACATAACATAGCAGCTAAACCCTACAGCAATATAATATTATTTTACACAGTGTTACAGCATAATGCTTATGATGTAATACTGTTATAGTAAGCAAAGAAAAAAGAACTTATCGCAATAACACCTTCCAATTATTTTAGTTAGAAACTGCATATCTTCGATCAACTTTTGATTATCGAAGTCACATAAAATTAGAAATGCCCAGTATTTTTTTTTTTTATTACTGCATCAGTATTGTTCAGGTATAATAGTACCAGTAGTACCGAGCAACGCTTGCTGTGGTCAGGAGTTGGATTGGTGACCGCTAGTGGCATAATTCAACTGAGCGCTTCCGTGCTTCGGAGGGCACGTTAATCCGTCGGTCCTAGTTGTTTGTCTTAGGACAACAGTTGTAAGGCTCTTCTAGGAAGACCTTCGAGCGGCCTGAATACTGCTGAATACTTCAACATGGGTCGGCCACTAGCCTTATCAGCAAGCCGCAGTGGGCCCGAGTGGCACAAATGGAGAATTGGCACAAATCCGCCCTCTGAGAGAATGTCAGAATTCTAGCAGTGGTAACATAGTAGACTAATTATATACTACCTTTAGTTTTTGTGTAGTTCAGTTGTAGTGTTTGTTTTCTAGCACCCGTAATATTCTACGGAACATCGTGCATCACCATGGTAATGTTCTTCCAAATAGCGAGGCAATGGCCTATGCTGGTCCAAACTATATCGAGGACCGAAGATTTGGATCCGAATTTTGACAGACACTTGATGATGAAATGCCATGTTACCTGCGCTATAGTGCTGCTGTTTTCTTTGGGTTAGTTGCCTCTTAGTTAATGAATCGGTCAGAATCAGCAAAGGAAATAGTTAGCGTGAAGATTTGATACCATATTTGTCCGCAGAAAATTTGGTTTCAAGATTTATATAAAGGTTAAGGGAATCTGAGTTTTCAATGCCAGGTCTATAATAGAATCGGATCTGTCAACGTTAACTACATAAAAATATTATTATAAATAGTAATAAAGACTCATATTTACTTGAAATGTTAATGGTGCAATTGTACACGCAACAAAATGACATATTCAGAGAATTTTCTTTGATTTACAAGCGGTACCGGACAGTGCTAGTCTTTTGAATTTGTTTAAAATCGCTATCTACATGTAGTATATCATGGGTCAAATTTTCTAGCACGTCAGTTAATAAGAATTGAAACGGATAAACAATTATCATAACGGTTTCTTAGATGAATACATTTAACAAAAGATAATATAATCACTATAAATGGTCCATCGATACAATTCACATAGAAATACATCAAACTAGTGCATAAATGTTTTGAGTGTGTAGCTTTTACCACATTACAGATTTTTTGTTAAATGTAGTTATCATAATTAATAAAGCTTAATCACTAGTTAGTTATTGACATTAGAAATGTATTATCGTGGAGGCACATTTAGTTATATGCTTCGTTCATCAGACATGTATTTTATAATTTAATAATTATGGTTTGTTGATTTACATTCTTAGCCCAATTATTAAATATTTTGTCAGGTACTTACATCGTGTTGTAAATATTTTTGAAAATTGATTTGAAACGTAATTAAAAAAATTACAAAATGTCGTTCGCATATTGTGTTGTGTTTCTGTTTGTATCCATGCCTCCCGCGGCACAGACAATACTAATGCGGGGGTATGAATGTGTATTTTTTTTTAATTTAGGCCATGGAAAGTAATCCCATTACATTATTCCAGTTGAACACATTCTTTCATTGATGTCAGCATTCGCCGGCGCCGAAAACTGCTTCCCGAAAATGAGCACGTATGAAGGTTTTGTAACCCACTTCTACCCGTGGGTCTTCCGCGCTTTGCCATATTCTCCTGTTTTGGGAGGCGTTACTCAGGTAAGAAGAAAAATAAAACAAATACCATAACATTTTCTAAGCTTTGTGACAAATGAAATTACTCGGCCAATGCGACTCCAAAATCATAGTATGAATTTTCGTTTGTTTAATAAGAAACCTAAAGCAATGAGATATCTAAGTTGCATGTGTTTTAATGGATATTTTTACCCTTTGATAGATACACTGAAGGGTACTTACGTAAACTTTAAATTAGTTTAGTTAATATCGACGAACATTATGTAATATTATTTTCATATACGGATTTCAGTTTCTTCATTTCCAATCCACATTAATTTGGAACTTTTCCGACCTGTTCGTGATCTGCATGAGCTATTACCTCACCTCACGGCTCGAGCAAGTTAACAAGAAGCTTCTGGTTGCTCAAGGAAAGGTAAGTATTGTTCACTTTCACCCATACTCGGAATGTAAGTAGCAACTACTCGAAAATCGCACTGTGTTTCGGAGTTTCTCTTATCAATTTTGGTACCACCACAGAATAACTAATAGTAGATCTGCAGTAACATACAAACAGTATGTGAAAAAGAATTCACCTCTCTAGTTCAAGACGGAGGAGGGACGTTAAGCCTGCTGCCATCATATCTCTAACGGCCGGTCCCAATAATCTATCTATCGCCGGTTTACCTTACTAGAGTTAGATATTTGACACTATTTGTATGGAAGTTATGTCAAATTTCTATCGGTAGTAAGGCAAAACCGTGGATAGATAGATTATTGGGATCCTCCGTTAGACAGCTTTGACGACATCCATAATTAGATATTTTACAGGACATTACTTAAACTCTATGCATCAGTAGACGTTAGTTTCATTAAAAAAATATATATTATGCGTAAACAGTACGCCGAGAGGTTTAAGCCAGAAACTATACTAAACTAGCACGCACACGGTTATATTTTACAATAGAGATATATAAGATAGTTGCGAGATTAGACCCATGGTTTATTTATGGAAATTTCAAAACCGAAATTTTGCTTCGGATCATAAAAAGTATCATAAAAATCTATTACTTTTTATTGTAATAAAATATATGCTAGTCGAAATGACCTGACAAAATCATGAAATTTCTAAAATATGTAGGAACAAAAGATTTTTACAGCAAAAATGCTTATTATGCCTGTCATTGGGCAATACAATAAAAGGCGGAGTTAGCTAGCAATGCACATGTGCAAAGCAAAACCTTTCTGTACTGAAATTTTGCTTTACCAATCTGAAATTTAAACTCGGTAGTATCTTTAGTCCACGTTTTGCAATAGGACGGTAAGAGTATCTCGTTCATTCACTCACGTAATAAAATATGATGTAGATAAAAAAACTGCCACACGTCTTTTTTACCGACTTCCAAAAAGGAGGTACTCAATTTGACTGTATTTTTTTATGTTTGTTAACTACATAACGGTTGGTGCTTCCCGTGTTGTCCCATTTAAATTTTATCAAATTCGGTCCATTAGTTTTTGAGTTACACTCCAATAACTGAATAGAATGGAAGTCGGTATTAAACTTTTCAAATTGTACTTGTTTTAGGACACAAAGTTTCATGATACCTGTTCAACAGTTTTGGAATAATATAAGTTACATTTCCTTCCTTCATCCATGGTGTAGGTAAGTTATTACCTACGCCATAGATGAAGGAGGTAATAATTCATCTATGCCTAAACTATATAATATGTTATATATTAACATGAAATTGCAACAATTTATATAAACCAGTAGGTTTCTATGTAACTTTGTTATTATTTCCGATTGACATTATGTAGAAAGAGAGCCTACTTCAGTCACAGACGTATTCTCCAGACACATATGAACTTCACGTTTCACTTAGCAGCAAGCTGAGAAACTCATTGAATTGCAGAATTGTATTTAACAGTGTAAATTCGCGGACATTCTAGAACAATTCGTATTTATCCTGAACTTCCCGGATATCTCCGGAAGTTTATACGTACGTGTTCGGTTCGTACATGTAATTGCACTCCCAGAATCAGACTTCAGCTAAGTTCTCTAAGTGCGGTTGTAAAGTTGCTTGATTCTATAGTACAAAGAACAACTAATACAGCTCTTGCGGATTACTTACAAGTTGCAACTACACAATGACAATTTTAGAAGTATTCAAACTATGACCGCGTGCTTAGTACAAAGTGATAAATTATATCTGATATAGGAACTTACTGGTAGAATAAATAAAAAAGATAGGTACTAGCGGTTAAGCTCTAAGTAAGGCCCAATACGGTCGTTCCAATCACTAAGATCCACTTTACATCGCTGTTAATAAGCAATGTTCTAAGCAAATTCGAGTATCAAAGATCAAAAAACGTGACTATAGTAACGGCATACGGTCG
Organism: Selenia dentaria; assembly: GCA_917880725.1. Lineage (NCBI taxonomy): Eukaryota > Metazoa > Arthropoda > Insecta > Lepidoptera > Geometridae > Selenia > Selenia dentaria. The sequence goes on from OU862879.1 coordinate 32,392,027, forward strand.
TTCCGATCACTGTGGTCTACACCGGGCCGCAAAGAATGCGGGTTGGTTACAAAATGCGTTTACTTTAAGATATTTGAGCAGTGAGTTTAAACTATTTATAATTGTCTATTTAATTAAAGTGTAGAAGAAAGTCTCACCTTTTTATACTTATAACCAGTTTCACTAGATTTCTAACAATGTGCAAAAGTGTATCATAATACAATTTTTACACACTTTAGTATTTTGTATCGACTGCTAGGTGTTAATACTGCAGTGCAAGTACCGTAATAGTCGATAAATTTGTCGAGTCGCTAAGATCGACAAAATTAACTAATCGTATCGCCCCAAGCAAGTATGTAAGTCATATCGACGACTTATACGATCGTCAAATTGTCGACATTATATTGATTACTAGCGACCCGCCCCGGCTTTGCACGGGTGCAATGCTGATACTACATAATATACCTATCTACTACAGAATGTCCTTATAAACAACGTTTACAGCTTTTTTGTCATCACAACATGACAATACAAACATATTTTGTTTAGAAGTTACTCTTGAAAGAGCGACATATAATTTACCATGAGAAAAACAATCAACGCTCAAATCTAACCGCCGCACCGCTATGTCCCTGCATTTTAAATCGGTAATATCTTTGGAAATATTCATTTAAATTACACGCTGTAAAGGGCCATATTGATCTGATTGAATGGACAATGTATTTAAGGTACTTAGTTGGGTAAGGATTAATGCTGTATTGCTTAAAATAACATCCTAAATAAGCCATTTTTTTCCGTAAAATGTAAAGGAAAAAAAATTGATATTGTGGGTTATCCTTAAGAGATAGACATATACCATTGCGGACTTTTGTGTTGGCCATTTTAAGATGTACAATACCGTAGTACATTATTTTGATTTATCTCGTGGGGTTCAGTCAGCGTTTGCAATGTAAGCGCAAAAAAATGTTTATTTACGACATCACATTAGAAACCTGTAAATTCATCAGAGTTTCTCTACAATATTATGCATGTATCATACATATAAACCTTGCTCTTGAATCACTCTATGTATTAAAAATAAGCACTTCAAAATCCGTTGCGTAGTTTTGAAGATTTAAGCACACATAGGGACGGACAGACAGCGACTTTGTTTTATACTATGTAGTGATACGAATTGTTTGCATTCCACAATGCGTCCTTCGATCATTTGAAGATTTCTATGAGAATTTCGCTCATCTACGAACAAAAGAAGGCCGATGTCTATTTTTAATTGGGTACTAGCTGTGCCCCGCGGTTACACCCGCATAGTGATAGATGATGACGATATTGATGAAAGTTTTCCTATGTGTTAATTCAGTCAACCCATATACCGCTATGCCAAATTTCATCAAAATTGGGCCAGCCGTTCGAGCGTAAGATAATAACAAACACCCATTCATCCATAAATACAAACTTTTGCTTTTATTATATTACTAGATCAAACGCAAATAGACAATATCCCGATTCCCGTCGCCTATCGATAATCTATATCGAGGTCATTTCAAAGCTGACAAAACAATCATTAAAATCGAATAAATAGACGATCTCAAATGTAATTTAACAGTTTCATGCTAGGGTTATCGTTATAGTCATAATAGCTTATCGAATTTGCCTACCGATCAATTTTGTCATGTACTTGCAATGATCGACACAAGATCGATATAGCCAGTTTTTTGAAGTATGGCGAATTCAAGAAACAAATTTATCGATCGGTAAGTTCATTATGCAAATAATACTGCAGATGTTATACGGTTTGGCTCGTATGTCAGCTCGTGGTGGATTTACAATATACTATAATGTGCACAAATTGCACAATATACTCCCATATCTATAACCTATAACTATCAAAGTCTCATTTAGAGTATATATAACCTATCTATCTGTAAGTATAGACAAAAATGACATACGTACATTGATTGCAATACCAAATCAGAACAGAATTAAATCTGATGATACTGTTATTAAATTATTATATTTCGCAGTATTTGCCAGAAATGTTCTGGCGGAGTACTCGAGAAGAATACGGCAGAGCCACCCAGCTGGTGCGGAAGGTGGATGACGTCATCAGCGGGATAGTCTTTATATCTTTTGCTAACAATCTGTTCTTCATCTGTCTTCAGCTGTTTAATACATTGGAGTAAGTACTCTCTAAATATAATCTTAGTAAAATAAACTCTAAACGTATTCAATAGCGGCCTAATTATTGTATTACAGTAATAGTACTATATATAAGCAAGGCGTGTGATTTGTAAATTTAAGTGGTAACTTTAGTCACTACGTAATTGAAGTCAATATTAATACAATGTCATTTATAGTCCTTTTTCAATTATTGTAAGCGTCATATTGAATTGATTGTGTTATTTACAGGGATGGTATCAAAGGCACTGGAGAATGTAACAGCCGGGTAAAAAAGTAAGAAGATATAATTTATTAAAATATAGAGCGATGCTTCGTACTTATATTTCTTTTTCTATATATATTTATATTTTTTACATCCACACAAAGGTCTTCAGGTCCCAAACAAGGCAGAGCCTGTACTATGGCAATCTGATAACTTTCATAAATATTTTACAGAACAACAGTCCTAGGCGGTTACGAAGGAGCGACCTACTTCCTGTTCTCTCTCGTTTACCTCATCTCGAGATCAGTGGCAGTGTCGTTGATTGCTTCTCAAGTCAATACAGCTTCTGATGTACCAGCTCCGGTCCTGTATGATGTGCCTTCACCAGTATTTTGTGTTGAGGTAATAAAACAAGTACAATTTATAAAATTTAATACTGACTTCCATTTTATTCAGTTATTGGAGTGTAACTCAAAAACTACTAAACAAATTTAAATGTGACTACAAGGGAAGCACCAGCTTTCAAACAAAAAAAGAATTTTGAGAATCGGTTCACCCAGTCAAAAGTTATGAGGTAACAAACATTAAAAAAAACATACAGTCAAATTGAGTACCTCCTCCTTTTTTTTGAAAGTTGGTAGAAAATAAAGCAAAACAATGATCAATCGTTCCTAATTGATCATGTTTTGCCGTGCTATTCAGTCTCGCATGCAAGTGTAGTAATTGTTATTACTTCACTGCACAAAAGCCAGACTGTCAATCGAGATGAAATGTTTACGTTACAAGTGATGACAGGCCATAACAAATGAAAGTGACATCATGAATAAATTCACAGCATCATGGGAGGTCACTTAGGTGATAATACTCACCTGGCGAGCTACCACCCACGATTTAAAAGCTGTCGCTAGGTACCTAACGGAATATACCTACAGGCAGCGGTTCTTGAGAGCCACCTGCCATTTTAGATATATTTTGCTATTACCTTCATTCTCAGGCAACTTCAACCAAACCGTCTATCTTATCATCAATGTTTATCAAGTCAGTAAACAAACATAAAAAGATATAAAATATGTCAAGTATAAAAAACATACATTACACAATTTTGAGGATCAGGTAAAGTTCAGGTCTGGTAGTGCATCACCACACAAGGCACGCCTTGAGAGTCTGATAATGCTCAGATTGGTGGTAGTGCCACGCTGTAACCTCACAGCCGAATACGCCGGCACGACCGGGGAAGTACCACACTCCCACATAACTCCGACGTGAAGTAACATAGCTTGCTATTGCGTCTCGTCAGTTTATGGAAGATTTCGGAGGCCCAATTCCCCCCTTCCCCATTCTCCCTCTCCTTTCCCTCCTTACCTTTACCCCTTATATCTCTTCCTTCCTATCATCCTTCCTCAAAGGTCGACAACGCATCCTTGAGACCTCTGGTATTGCGGATGTCCGTAGGTGACAGTATCACTTACCATCAGGTGAGCCGCTTAGTCGTTTGCCAACCGATCACATAAAAAAAGATAAGTAGCAGAGACAGTATAGCTGGAGCCTCTGTTCAGTATTTATACCAATTTTTAATCAAGTCCTTAGATAGCTTTAAAACTGAATTACAACCGAAATGAATATCCGATAGACATTCTTTTACGAGTATTTAAAAATATAGTTTTAAATTTAATACGCTTAAATTAATTTTATATAGTTTTTCAGCAAAATCACCAAAAAACCAGTAAGTATTTCAGCTGAGTATTAGAGGCCATAATCAAATTGTTGACTTCCATTTGGCTAAGATAATTTGAGCACATTTTTTGAGATGCAAATATTTAATAAATGTATTGAATCGACATTTCCCTTAAATTATTTATCTCCATTGTTTTGTAGGTACAACGATTCTTGGACCAAGTGAATGGAGAGAAAGTGGCGTTAAGTGGTCTACAGTTTTTTTGCGTCACACGCGGATTGCTTCTCACGGTAAGAATATAATTGTTGAGTTCTAATATATCAGCTTCCCTCTCAGCTAAAATAAGGGATGGTTCATGTCTTACCACAAAAATACACTGAAATTACGACTCACGGCGACACATCTTTTCTATCATGCGGGTTATATAATATGCTGCAGAATCAATCATCAGGAATGTACAGCAATGATTCTTCAGAGTTCTTATATTCAATGCCAACTGTGATCTCCAACACTCCAAGTGTGAAGATCGTGGCAAAATCCCACAATAAACTAGAATATAAGAACACTATGATTGTACTACTTATTTATGCTGGGCTATTGGTTAATACGACCTATGCGTGTAGTTTACATCGTTACTGTGTAGTTTGACTATGAAACACCCTATCCCAAATCTTTCCGTTTACGAAATATTTCCATTTAATTGTTTTATTATTTCAGCTTTCAATAGTTTTATTTATCTACAGGACTTGTTTATTCATTTCACGTACAATATTTGTTTTTGAGGTCATAAAACATCTTAATATACATGTAAAAATCAAATAATAGTAGTAAGAAGACTTACACGTTTCAATTAAATTAAATATCTCGAAAAAGTTTAGATTTAGGATAGGGTGTTTCATAGTCAAATCAGTCAAAAACGATGTCAACTACACGCCCTGAACGGGAATAGGTAGACTTTACCAAACCTTGTATATTCCTGCGTCAGAATTCATATTAGACCGTTACAATACAATGCTCTGATTTTCAGTGAAAATAGTAATTTGTAATGATGTATTTTGAGTTTCTAATATATTTCATCTCAATCAAAAAAAAGTGCTATAGAATACTATAATCTTGCTCTGAAATATCAGAGCAAGATTGCAATCAATAAACGGTAAAGTAATCAACCAGCAATGGTCTTGAGTCGCATATTGAATACCTGATAAATCCAATTGATAAAGTTTTATTTTTTAAACATATCGCATGAAATCGAATGACAGGCTCAATTTGGCCAATTTAATTTAACAGGTTTTACTCGATCGTGATCTCAAGCTAGACTCTGTTAGTTCTAGACATTCTGAATTCATGACTGAAATTGAAAAAGCATACAATGTCTTGTAAGAAATTTGAGGCGATATTCACTAAATCGCTAATTACGGTTACCCTGCCAGCGAAGCGCCATCCAGGTTCGATCCCTGGTCCCGGACTAACGTATGTGTGATGAGGTTGATGATTATTTGTTCTGAGGTCTTCCATAATGGGATTGTATATATCCATGCCTCCATCGACACAGGAATTCTAGCGCTGTATTGTACATGTGAGTTAAAGTAAAAAAACAAATTAAATACTTTATGATATTTCAGGTTGCTGGTACCATCGTCACATACGAACTAGTGATGGTGCAGTTCAATTCATCGCCTTCTACTGCTTCTGTTGATTTATCGAACATCACTACTACAGTTGCACCTAAATAATGTAGTTTTGAAAAATTTAATACCTATATCAAATATATTAGGTGTGAGTAGAAGTGGCGATTGCACGAAAGGTTACCTAAGAATTTAAGGTTACCTAAATATTATATGGGTTGAAATGAGATGAGTGGCTCTTAGACGTACGTAGCTGCCTTTACTTTTTTAACCTTTTCTAGCTGGGTAGGGGGGGAGCATCCTAAAACTTTCTGCTAGTACTCGATTTCCCCTATATAACTGGGTTTAAACTATTATTAACCGTAAAAACACAAGGGATCGAATCCCCCAGGGACACTCTAATCGTCTTGAAGATGAGAATCTGAAATGTTAGAAACCCGAGTAAACGTATGCGATCCCTAATGTGAATAGTAATAACAGTTAGTAAATGTCAAACACACGTAAATTTCGACATTGGTTTTAGTTGTGTATTTTTTCTACATCTACACTTTTTATTATTATAAAGAGGAAAACTTGTTTGTTTGATTGAATTGAATAGGCTCCGAAACTACTAGACCGATTTGAAAAATTCTTTCACCATGTAGGTAAATCCTATTATCCCTGGTGAACAAGAATATTTTCAAAAATTTAGGGATCCGTATGAAAACTATGATAATGTAACCCAAGGGGTTAAAAAAATACTAATATTGCGTACGTTACGGTAACTATTGACGTAGAGCAAAGTGATGTATTATTTTTTTATAGAAGACGTCTACAAAAATGTCTATAATACCATAATAATTATGTTCAACTTTTAAACTTCCGTCAAAATAAATACTTTTTTCATGTTAACATTGTTTTCAAAATGACTTTGCAATGGAGCAAAGTGATGTAGGTATTATAGAGGACATATATATCTACAAAAATGTCTGCAGTGCCATATGTCTAACTATTACAGTCATGTCACAATAACTACTGATTTCTGATGATACAAGACAGATGATGACAGTGATACTTTCTGAATAACCGTATCCCTGCGAGTATAAGTCTCTCACCGTTGTATCTGCAGAGACATGGCAGCTCGGTTGCGCCACCACGCACTCTCATGCGTAAAGAGCGCAGGGCGTAAACTGCGGCACGCCGCGCCAGTTTTAATGGTGTCATCCGTCGGCCCTTTGTCAGTGCTGGTGTCCCGTCAGATTTAGAACCGTACGGACTGGTGCGGGAGAACGGCAAGAGACCAGATGGGATGAGTATCGTCCCGTAGTAGTTGGGACAGCCCCTGTTTTAGGTTGCTACATCTGTGGACACACTGACGCCGTCAAATTTAGGCAATTGTGTACGTTTTAGGCAATTGTGTACGTTTCTATAATAAAATCCCGAAAGACATTACTGAGCTCACTGAAGGGAAATTCAAGTTACGTGTCAAAAATATACTAATGAAAAAAGCCTATTATAAATTGAGTCACTACTTAGAAGACAAAGATGCCTGGAAGCTTTCCACTTCTGCCTAGTAGCCAACTATTGAATAAATTCGTTATTTTAATACTACTCATATGTAACCTCAATGTACAAAGACTTGAAAAAATAATGGCCCACGAGTTTCTTGCTGCTTCTTCTCGGCGGTGGTTCTTTTCCGAAGACAGCGGTAGAATCATTTAAAAATTTTGACGTTCATAAGAGTGTCTATGACGCCTAAACTGAATAAATAATTTTTGAATTTTGAATTTTGAATTTTGAAAAATCTTCCTGGGATGATTGATCGGGCTAGCGCAGCCGCTACTACAGCCGAAGACCTCAAACGTTATAATTATGTGTATTTAGACAGAATGTACATATTTGTGCTGTTTGGGGTCGAAACTTTAGGCTTGTGGGGGCCGTTCGCTCTCAGCTTGTGGATTTGATCAAATGTTTTGAGAGTGACGTGACTGAAATTCTGGCGCCTACTTTCGGCAAAAAGTTAGCATTGCCATTCAGCGTGTCAGTATTTTGAACACTTTTTACCCTACCATGGGGCATAAATTAGTTTGTATTACACTTTTATTATTCTGTAGATATTTTTAGGTATTACATGAACTTTCCTATATATAGAAATATAGATACAAACCACCAAGCCCACAAATCGCCGAAGGGGTTAACAGAGGTGATAGATGGAAAAGGGATGCATACGAAATAAGTGTTGCTCTTTAAATCTTTCAAAGCTCAGCTGGCCACAAATAAGCTGGGTATCATCGCAAAGAAAAAGTAAAGAAACAGTACTTTACATAGTTGCTCAATTAGTACCAAGCCTACGTCGCATTTTGTGTGGAATACTGTAATCACTTTTGGGCCGAACCCGCTGACTACCAGTTTTTCAGGATGCATACCAAATAAATATTTTAAGTAAATATGCCGTTCATCTCTTGAGTATTGTTTTTTTTCATGAATTTCATGATAACGCTTTTGCATAACAACCGTAGTTATAACTTAGTACCTACTGTAAAAATAACAAGCTTATAATGATGTTATTAAAACTAAATCTATAATGCACTTAGTTCTACATTTTAGCCCAAAGTGGTTTAAACTTTTGTATGTAATTCATTATTTTCAACATGTAAAGCTTAATATGGGCAAAGAAAGAAGGTTATGACTTAAAATAATATCTCTTCTTTTGTATTTAATGTGTTTCATGATGAAAAGTACCACTTGTCGGGCGAAAAACACCACCAGTTACAGATCGCGCGGCGAGAGTTTGGCTTTGACCTTCGGGTGGAGGGGATTACTGCGCATGGGTACTGTCGCGCTATGTGACAAAGAGAGACAAGAGTCCCTCGTCTTCGATGTGACAGAGAGAGACAAGAGTCCTTCGTCCCTCTAGCCACCCTGTGATACCCAATTTTTGACTTCTGCGCAATAACGGTCAAAGCCAAACTCTCGCCGCGCGATCTGTACATACATTGTTTTTGTACACACGCAAAGTGTTCACTGAAAGACTAAAATTGATAAAAACATTTCAAATACATGGAGGCACAAATTGAGGAATATAACAGTAAATACCCAGAGTTTCGTTGGTCCATTATTAACAAGTTATTCTTAATGAGGGTAATTTTGTGTTTTTAACTGATTGACATGAAAAATTGGTGTGTCATGGCACAACGGCTTGGGTGCACTAGATGCAACAGTGAAAAATAATAAGTACATCATTAAACAAGTACAATTTGAAAAGTTAAATTGGCTTATTTTCTATTATTGGTTATCCACTGACGCTTAATATTTTTATTTATAACTAACTTCGCATCAACATGAGATATGATTACCAGATGTAAATACTTGAACAGCTTTAGAAAATAAGTGTATAATAAATGCTTATAAAATGTGAGTGTTAACTTCCATCATTTACCTGGGAACCCATCATAAGATTATGACTTGGTGATAATGGGACCTAATTTTAATTATACCCTACCGAACATATGCAAAAAAGTTTTTTTTAGTACTCCATGCACCCCGTGTGCATTGTGCGAGACATCACCAGACTCGCATTATATTCATGCGTAAGTTGTAGATTGCACGTCTTAGTTAGTAGATACTCACCTATTCATGAGAGGCAATATAAGTTCATTTAATTTAATACAATTCACGCTGGGTGGAAAAATTATAAGCTGTATTCGAACTCTGGTTAAGTAAGTTAAGGTTTGGAGTTTGACCCATGCCATGGGGCCTACTGTATAGAACCCTCTGCCGCCAATTATGAAGAGGCACCAGGTATAAATTCATTTAAATTAAGATTAAAACAAAATAATGGCTTATCGAGCCCACTTTCTATACCTACGACTACTTTGTTAGCACAAAAAAAGTATATAGACTACAAAACATACCTTCTCTGACAATACTAAACAACTTAATGATTGATTATGTGTTATTTACCTATGTGCTAGCAATTTTTCAATGGTATACAAATTGTTCAAATGATATTGTTTTTACATACTAACGTATGTCTACATCTACACCAATACTATAAAGAAGAAAGATTTGTTTGTTTGTTTGTATTGAATAGGCGCCGAAACTACTGGACCGATTAGCAAAGCTCTTTCACCATTAGAATTCTACATTTTCCCTGATGAACATAGGCTATATAATATTTTCCAAAAATTAGGGATCCGTATGAAAACTTCGATAATAAAACCCAAAGTGTTGAAAAAATCCAAAAAAATCTTTAATCGCGTACGCTGCGGAAACTAGGGACCATTTATTCTATGCTATTGACAATAAAGCAAAGTGACGTAATACAGTTTTATAGAAGACGTCAATACAATATCTACAAAGAAGTCCACATTACCATAATGTCTAACTACATATTACAGTTATGCCACAATAAACACTTTTTCATTTTGAAACATGGAACAGTAACGTCGGTACAATCCAGGCCACATTATTCGTACCTTGGTTTTAATCCTTATCTACTCTAATAATAAAGAGGAAAGATATATGATTGTTTGTTTGTTTGTAATGGATTCACGTATAACTCCTTAACCGATTCAAACAATTCTTTGACGAGTTTAGAGCTTCATTATGCCTGTGTAACATACGCTATATTTGATTCATCCTCATCATCATCCATCACCACGCGGGTGAAACCGCGGAGCGCAGCTAGTATCTATATATTATTTGACATGTATTGTAGTACGATGGAATGACTATTAACTATTTACTACTAACAGGTATGGAAGTTCGTATATTAGATTGTAGCTCTGAAAAGGCTGGAGTCCGATTTGCTTTAGTTTAACACAAGTGGAGGTATCAGCTAGGATATTCATTACAGGAGGTATACCACCTACTACAACTTATTACCTCCGCCGATCGTTACACTAGTAATATTATTATCTTAAATTAAAAACCACGGAAGCGCACAGCTGAACAATGCCACTAGCGGTCACCAATCCAAGTCCTGACCGCAGCAAGCGTTGCTTAACTTGTTGATCGGTTAAAATCGCCAAGTCAAGCTCCGCTACGAGTTTTGGAGGGCAAATTAAGCCGTCGGTCCCGGTTGATTGTCTTAAGACAACAGTCTTTAGGCTATAACGAAGGCCTTCGGGCGGCCTGAAAACTTCGACATGGGTTGGCCACTAACCTATCCACCAAGCCGCTTTGGGCCCGCGTGGTGGGTTATGGCCCAACTCCTCTCTCTGAGAGGAAGGCTCGAGTCCCAACAGTGGGAGCAAAATGGGCTGGTTATGATTATGATCTTGAAATTAAAAAGGGTATAAAATTCGATTGTATATTTAAAATATGGAGACCAATCATATTTCAATGCCTAATTGGATTTTGATATACCTAATCAAGAAATCAGAGAGAATTTCTCACTGATCCCTACATCAGTGAGAAATTTTCTCTTGAGTAAAATGATTTCGTTTCAATTATTAAAACTTGTCCACTTAAAAATTGCTGACTTCACAACGTTTCTAGAGTCCTTTATCAGACGCTGAATTAATTTTATAAGCATTTTCTGGTTCAATTAATATTCAAAGTGCTTCAATCAAGGTTCTCGTTAACTCGATGTTTTTTTCTATACAAATATACGAGTATATTGTCCTGGACTTGGAAAGTACTTTAAGCAAAAGTACCTTACCTTTATTAACAAATCCTTTAACTTGCTCAGTGAAACAATATGATATTCTTCGCAACATATTATATAAGACTGGCAAACCTGCTAGTGGTTTCGCTCGCTTAGGCGTGGTCTAGTGAGGGGAGCGCTGGTTTGGGATTTCGAGATCTTGGGTTCAATACCCGGGTCAGACCGTTATTGGGATTTTATAACAAATATATTCTCAATAGCAATCTTTGAAGATTGCTATTGAGAATTTACATTATTTACATTGCGATTAATTGCGATCTACGGGACACTGTTCTAGAACAGTCAGATAGAAAAAATATCATAGGTAGTATAGGTAATCATAGGTAGTGGTTCAAACACTACTGCCTGCCCCTTCGAGGATGTAGGCATGGCGATTTGTTGTTTTGTATTTAAACATTACATGTATTTATTTATGTATGGCGTAAAGTTCTCTAGGGGGTGTGTTGCAACAATAAAATACGTGCTAGATTTTTAATTATAATAATTTATCTCTACTCCCTACCCCCCTAGTAATACACCGGTGTGCTGGTTTTATTTTATTGTTATAGCGTAGGTTTTTAGCCGTGCCACAGAAGTTCATGCACGCCAACAAGTCAATCGACACCTCAGTTTTATATGAGACCGTGTAGCATAGAGAGATCTAGCTGCCATCTTGGATTTATGTGAAAGATCAAAGTTTATAGTTGAGTACTCCAGACTCTATTCTATCTATATACGAAATTTCATCATAATCTGTGCAGTAGTATTGAAGTTATGCGTGAGCATAAAGACAGACAGACAGACAGACATTAGTTTCAAAAACAACATATTCATTTTCAATAGGATAATTTTACGTCTTTTGACCTACTTTTTTATTCTTCCATTATTAGTATATAAGATGATATTGAGTATCATGGAACTCATTATCTGAGTCTGTACTATCAAATGTATGTTTTGTTTATTTCATGGTGAATTGAATTGAATATATACATATATAATATATATATATAACTCACTGAAAGAAGACATTAATGAGATAATTTTGGTTTTTTACTTTTGATAATTGGTTCATATCTTTTTAATTTTTTTATATTGCTGATTTAACATTGCTTTTGGTATCTGTTTGACTGTGTTACGTACATAATAGTTCTTATAACAACATGGAGAGAATAGTAACCCACAACACAGGGAATCCTAGGGTGGGATCTGGGGAGGGTTCTGACTGATATAAAAGCTATATCTAGCTACAAAGCTAGCACGGAATATATTATTTATACAATTGCTCAAAAAGTGGCGTATTGCAGGAACTTATAGCGTTCGGGATGTGGGCTATTACATATTCGTGCTTTTGTTTACATTTCCCGAACTCGTGCGTTCTCTTTCCCAACTATCAAAATAATGTCTATTAAAAATAAAAACCAACCATGAAGTTTTTACTAAAAATAATTCACAGAAGTTTTTATGATTCATGCAAATACGTATATTTCTAAAAAGAAGCTACTAATTTGTTTCAATATCAGATTTAATGATTTGATTGAATGAGTTAGGTTAGGTTTCATTTCATTTCATCTCATTAAATTTCATTTTCATTTCACATCAATAAAAAAATTCTACTGAAGACTTTGCTGTATGGGCATAGTTCCCTTTGCCTACCAGAATGGGTGAAGAAAAATAAATCTCTGCTTATATTCTACGGTTGGCGCCATTTTCCAGAAATTTTCTTTGCGAGTTTATTTTATTAAATTACTTCATTTTTCGCAACTGTATTAAAAATAGTCATTCAGTACACGTGCGGAACCGTCATTGCAACTTGTTCCGACTGTCAATTTGTCGGAACTTTTTGCAATGACAGCCTTTCCCCACTTGTATTGTACTATTGTTTTCTTTGATATAGCTCTTCACCTTAATTTTAGGTACAGCATGATATTTTACCTAAAATAATTACTTAATGTATTTATTGTAATAATTAGATACTACCTAAGATATTTTATCATACCTGACGATGAAATACCACAATAATAAAAAAATAGTAAACCGTTCAGAATTATATTTTTACTATATAATAAAAATAGGTATAAATTATATATGTGAGTTTTTTACCACTCTAATCTTACAAAGTCTTGTCTAGATAAAAGAAAATGATAACCAATAATACTAAACATCGACATAAGCGCAAAAAACATGTTTAATGACATTCATTTTCAGATTAAATGGTATATATAGTTTTACAATTAACAAAGTAACAAAGTTTCTAATTGAAAACAAATAATGTTATTTTCTCATTTATTTGCTGATTTCATTACCGCTGAATTGTAAGAGGACTAATTCGTAAGTAACTATTATCCCAGCCATCTGTAAAAGACAATATTTAACGATATAAATGTGTAAATTATATTTAATGATATGAATGATGTATGATATTTTAGGAATATAGCACTGGTATAAGGATCCAGTGAATGTAGTTTGTTTTAAGATGGAACAACGCCATCTGTTGGAACTGTATGGACCGATATTGTACTACTATAGGAACCATATTAGATCATCTTGTATAAATAATATGTCTTCAGTAACTGTAAATGTTGTACTCGAATACATTAATTTAAAGTAGTAATTGTTCTTAAATGATTTTTCCTGTATACCTTATACATATAAACAAGTATCTTACTTATTTTTTTAAATTATTATCTATATATTAATTATAAAATAAATTTATTATTATAAAATTGGCTATAAATTAATGTCTTGTATTTTATAGGAATCATTGTAACAAGTAAGTTAAAACTTGAAGGATGCTTAAAACCATTAGCATAACGACCTAATCCTATCTCAAAAACCTAACTAACTCATACAGTTAACCATTAAAATTATTCTATTTAACTAAACACTCATATTATGGTTCACAGATAAATGTTCCTGCTGAAAAGTAATGGCTGGTGTCGTCACAGTAAGTGTATTTCTTTGGAAACTTACAGATAAAATAAGATCCCTCGTAACATAGAAAAATTGCAAGCCACTGAGAGCTATGTTGTCCCCGTTCACTTGCGTTATGAACCTTGATACCTGTAAACAAAGGTCAGTACATGTTTGTACATATGATACTTTTTTCTCTATGCGTACATGGCCAAATGTAATTGTAAGCAGATAGACCAATTTTGGTAACAATCAAAAATATACGAGTACTTGTTTTACATAGTATTATTATGCTATTGTTTACTGATGGCTCCATTAGCTCAGTTGCTAGTAGCCATGCTTTGCTTGTTCGATCCCTGGTCGAGGCAAATATTTATGTGATATTTTGGATGTTGTGATGTGATATTGTGTGTATCCATGTCTCCCACGCCGCGACACAGGAACCCTAGTGCGTGCGTGTGGCAGCAAGTCAAGTCAAATCGGTGTTATGGGTCGATGTGATGTGCAGAGGGCTTACCGAACCTAAGTAACTTAATTGTCCGATATACAATGGTGATTCGTCGGAAATGCTTGAAAGTTGCTCTAGAAATGCTATATTATACCTCATCATTATAGGCCGAAGCAGGTACGCTATACAGCGCGGGTGCTGGTACCATAGAGGCTGTATTCACACTGGCGGCCATCAATGACACAGTCAATGATTTTATTAATAAATATGTCGTGGAGAAAAACAGGTATAGTGGATACTCGTGCCCTTTGAATGGTCTGAAAAGATTATGTCTAATTATTAGAAAGAAAATTAAATTTAATAAGTGTGGGATAAAATACAAAAAAGTAAAGTATGTCATACATATTTTCTTGGTTTTGGTGCACTGTCAACAAAAATTTTAAATATTGGTCTACTATAACATAGGAAGACAAAGGAAGTTCATCCCAGAAGGAAGCTATCTTCAATCAGCAAAAAGACAGAAGACCGTGCGAGCATACTCGATGCACCATCTTGGAATTTACGTAAGGATGCTGTGAAAGGGTGTGATGACGTATTTACTGCACACAGGGGAGAGTGGAGCACAAAACCGTTCTGCACCAATCTCAAATAGATTGGGATCAGGGAAGAACGATGTAGGTAGTGCAATGTAAAAGTATATTTTATGGATTACATAATTATGTTATCGTATGCGTAATTAATTCAATTGTTTCTGAGTTGATGATATCTCTCGCATTTTTCAATATTGTCAAGCTTACATGTTATATTTTTTGGCATCTGACTAGAAAATATTTTTTCATTTTTGAATTATCTTTTATATATATAAAATTATATATATATTATAATAAAACTGTAACTGGACCGTTTTGTCCGTGCTACGATGATATATACTAGTGAGGCACGGTACGGCGGTTGCGGTCAGACTTCAGCCGTGCGATTCTCTAAGAGCAAACATCGTTGCATCTTTGACAACATCCGTGAAACAAATGACGAGGTGACAAGAAACGTTGGAAAAACAACCTTGTGTACAAGGGCGATATCTCATAATGTATTTGACATCGGCGAGCTCGTCGACAAACGAAACGACGAATCATTAGATAATCGCACGGCAGATTTACCATGTATACCTGTCATCCAAAAATATTACGGTTTTATACATTATTGAATATTTTTTACCAAACTAGGATCAAAGTGTTGTTCATAGCTTCACATCTGAATTTGTAAAGCATCAGATTAATTTGTTTAAACCGTGAAAATAAGGAAAAAATACACAAAAAGAACTACATACCCGTTGGCACTATTACGACACCCTTCATTTGGAGTAAACTTTACACCGTGCCTGAAATCCAGTTAAAATATTGAAAATTTAATATACTGTAGGAATCTTGTCAAAGTTACAAATATGAACAAGATGTTCTATAAGTTTTAGTGGAATTTATTATCTATGGAAAAACAAAACATACTTGCATGTACATACTCTAGTACTAGTCTAAAGTGACAGGCATTTTTCCACTACGTGTCTATTCTATCTGAGTAACTTCGCAGGCGTTGGCTAGTGTTATCTTAACTTTGATTTACTCACATCAAAATATTGAAAAGTTGAAGACAGATGAAGAACAAATTGTTTGCAAAACACGTAAACACAATACCGCTGAAAGCGTCGTCAAATGATCGGACTAACTGCGTAGCTCTATTGTAATCTTCACGCAACGATCGCCAATATGACGATGGGAGATAATGCTGAAATATAAACATATTTAATCAAATTTAGCTTAAAAGCCAATGAATCTATAATTTAGTACACAATATGTACTGTATTTGCCATGTATTGCATTTATTGTGAGCTCTCGATATTTCGGCACAGTTGCATGCGCCATTGCGCCACAATAAATACAATACATGGTAAATATCCCGTTTCTAACGTTAATTCTTACATTAGTGACCATGTCAGTTTAAAAACTCATACACATGTATTGTCAAAACACTCTACTTCTACTCTACCTTTAGGTGGAATTCCAAGATTATCATTGGGAGATAAAACAATGTTCATAAACTCTACGCTAGCCAAATGCGTGACATGGCGCCACAATAAATACATTACATGGCAAATATCCCGTTTCTAACGTTAATTCTTGCATTAGTGACCATGTCAGTTTAAAAACTTATACACATGTATTGTCAAAACACTGTATTTCTATTCTACCTATAAATAGAATTCCCAGATTATCATTGGAAGATAAAACAATGTTCATAAACTCTACGCTAGCCAAATGCAGAGTGTGGTTTTATGTAATGGACAGGTTGGAGAGCCTTTTGACCACTGTCTCACATGGTGGCCAGTATTGATGGTGTATCACGCATACTAGTAGTAGAAGTGTAGTAGCATGATACAACTGGCTCGGACAGTTGCAGGAAATTACTACAATATACGATTACCACTTATTTTTTAATCGCACGGGCGATAGGCCAGGACCATTCTGTAAAAACTGCTAATGCTGTAGATTTTCTTACAATGTTACCAACAGTTGAAACGCAAACTTAAACAGTACATCTTAGCAGAACAATAATTAAATATGCCATGTTACAAATTTTTAGGTAGAGATCCAGTCGTCAAAGCTAATGTCAACTCTGACGCAGGAATAGTTGATTTTGTGTACCACAAGTACCTTCAATGATGATATTAGGACGTTTAATGCTTAATATACTTAAATGTAATAGGGGTTTTATAAATGACATTGTCGATTTATCGCTTAGAATATAATTGAACATTAATTGTGTCAGATTTAAGAGTGAAACTTTTTTACATGAAAACTGTATAATACTTAATTGAAAAAAGGATACATTTGATTGTTTGACTTTTAGTTATTTTTACAATCACTTTTTAAGGTGAAAAAGGAAACGTAAAAATCAGAGCAATTTTCGAGTATGAGTTCCGACGCGGGAGAAACTGCTCGAAATGTCAATGCTGTATATGAAGTGGATACGGGTAACGAACACATCATGCTATTTCGGATGAACCGCTTTCGCTGTGGAAACTTCGACTTGAAGTTTCAAACCACGAGCAAAACCAGCCACTAGGGTAAATAATTATATTTATGCTTAATAATAAGCATAAATAGAAGGAGATGGTAGAAACCAATCCGTTTCAAACTACTAAGGAATTATTTGATGTAAGGTTATGGTTTGATGTAAGCATACCCAAAATAATGACCCTTTTGAACCAAAACGGTTAAATTAAAAACTTAAAAATTGAAAAATATATTTGAAAAATGTTTACCTCATATTTTGACTAGTAAGTATGCAGAGAGGAGCATGCCTTGAAGCTTGCCTTACCTCGTTAAGCTGATACAGAAATAAAAAGCATTTAATTTTTTCTCTGATTAGATAGCAGAAATGTATACATAACGAAAGTAAATACTTTGATTAAATTAGATTAATTTTCAACCTACATAAAATATATTAAAAATTTTCAGTACGAAATGGCAATTTCATAATCTAAACACAAATATTTTCTTTAAGGAAGTAAAAAAACCTGCGTAAAATAACGTCAGTTAATTATATAATATGAACTTAAATGAATACAACCTAAAAAAGTCTTGGTATATACGAGGGCGGGTCAATAAGTCCGTGACTTTTGGAATAAAACACAGTTTTTTTGATAAATAAATCATTTTATTTTTCAACGTAGTCTCCCTTGAGCTCTATACACTTTGTCTAACGCTTCTCAAATTTTTTTATCCCTTCCAAAAAATATGATTTGTCGAGGTCCTCAAAATAGGCCTTTGTTTGCGAGATGACTTCATCATTGGAGTCAAATTTTTTTCTACCTAGCCATTTCTTCAGGTTTGGGAACAAGAAGTAGTCACTCGGAGCAAAATCTGGAGAATAGGGCGGATGAGGGAGCAATTCATAGCCCAATTCATGGATTTTTGCCATGGCAACTGCACATGTGTGCACCCTTGCATTGTCTTGGTGGAAAAGAACATTTTTCTTGGCAAAATGAGGTCGGTTTTTTTCTAATCGTCATTGAATCGGTCCAATAAGTTGGCATAATATTCCCCATTGATTGTTCTTCCCTTTTGAAGGTAGTCAATGTGGATTATCCCGCTTGCATCCCAAAAAACAGTCGCCATAACTTTATTGGCTGACAAACCCACCTTGGCCTTCTTTGGCGCCGATTCACCTTTAGAAACCCACTGTTTTGACTGTTGTTTGGTCTCTGGTGTGTTGTGATGGATTGTGTTGTGGCGGAAAGCTTTCTCATGCCCAAGTGATCATTCAAAATTGAAACCACTGAGCCATGCGAGATCCCTACGGCTTCCACAATCTCTTGCACTTTCAATCTTCGGTCGGCTAACACCATAATCGTGAATTTTTTCGATTGTTTCGGGTGAAGAGACCTCAACTGGGCGTCCAGGACGTTCGGCATCTTCAGTGCTTGTACGGCCACAACAAAATTCAGTAAACCACTTTTTTACCATTGAAATCGATGGTGCAGAGTCTCCATAGTATTTATCAAGCTTAGCCTAGGTCTCGGTAATGGTTTTTTTTTCGCAAAAAATAATGCACACGAAATTCAGTTTTTTTCATTTCTTCCTCAAATTCCTGGGTAGTCTGATAAAGATAGCTGTCAAACACAAACTAAATGACGCAGCAAGTTCAAGTTTTGACAGGAGTCAACTGACAGATGCCTGTTGACAGGAGTAGTGTTGCTTTTTCACTAAAGAGGTCAGAAATTCAAAAAGTCACGGACTTATTGACCCGCCCTCGTACATATCACTACTTCCACTTTGGCAATTTTAACTTTGGTAGATGATGACCTACTATGATACCTACTTGTAGTAGGTAGGTACTTGTTCTGTTGCTATTTTTTTCAGTAGAATACTCCTTCCGCACATGCGGACCACAATGTGCGGCTAGTTTTTTTGTAGATTTACAGCTTTTGACAAATCTACTATACAAGACATAAAGTACTTGAGTGAAAAATTAAACAATACCTTTTGGCTTGCCGCAATAATTTTTATGTTGATTTGATCCAAAATTGATACCAAATAAAAGCTCATGCATATGATGTACAAATCCGCATAGCTCCAGGTTAATGTGGAAATCACGTTCATTACCTGAAAAATATATAATTTTAAATAATCACAATTCAATATACATACCAGTGCAGCGTAGTTCGGACAAGTGACCCGATAAAAGTCGCAGGACGACGTTGGATGTATTTCGTTCTTTTTGAAAATATATGGGAGACGCACGTGTTCAGTAGTCAACGTCCTACGGTTCAGATGATGATAATGATGATGACAGCCCAATGCACAGCCAGGACAAAGACGTGACAAGGTGACTACACGTGGCAAAGTTGGACATTGTTTTCAGATTGAAGTTGTGACTAGTCGCATGGTGAGAGCGACGACGCATCACTTTATTATAATAATATCATCATAGACACTTACTTGTATTTACACTATATGATCTAGCACGAACATCTGGTTGGTAAAACCATACTTATAAAGTATTAAAGAAAAAATCAGTCTCAATACTCAATAGATTTATTGCAACATTATGAATTTTACAATGCCGGTCTTAATTATACATATTTGGTTATGTGTGTTTCATAGTGACCCTGAGTGGGTATGACAACATTGTGCGGAGCGGGCCGATCTATTCTATATTAATTGTTTTGTCATCAAAGTATTCATTAAATTAAAGCTATGGCATTTCGTCAACAGTAACTTATTTAACGTTTTTGTAAATATGTACTCATTTTTAATATCTTGTAGTTGAACCGGTAATTTATTATATATTTTACGGCCATAGGGTTTGGACCAGAGCTATGCATTGCTAGTTTTGAGTTTGGTAAAAGCAGTTTTTGTTGATCGTATTGGATAGTTGCGCTTTTTTTGTAAATAATTATGCGAAATCTCTATACGACTAATAAAAAAAACCCCGAGAGAAAAATAGATTTTCGATCTGGTGTATCGGTAGCCTGTTGGAAATAATATGCCATTGCCACTAGCACATTCGAAACCGCGTCTTCAAACTAGAAGAATAACATATATATACATACATATATATACATATTATATTGTCTAAAATTTACAAGAACGTGATTATGCTCACCTGAAGAAAAATTCCAATTGGGATACTAACAGGAACGTTGAGATAAAAGAACCATGGAAAATGATCCTTAAGGTACTTTTCGTACATATCAACACCAGAATGACATTCAATTGTATGCGTAATCCTGACATTTAAAGCCAGAAAATGTTCAACTGGAAAAAATAAGGTATTGTATAGTAATCTCAACTAAAGTGAGATCTTATTTCAATTAGAATTTAATAGAAGGTACATCTGATTCTGTGTAATCAAATGTGTTTGCGAGGACTGTCGTCAAATGTGCGTGTTGTAGGTATGACCTCCAGTTTGTATTGTGCTTGCTGCGTTCCGCGGTTTCACTCGCGTAGAAATGGATGATGATGAGGGTGAATCAAATATAGCGTATTAATTAGGCATAATGTAGATTTATACTCGTGAAAGAATAGTTTGAATTAGTTAAGTAGTTTTACGTGCATCCATTACAAACGAAGAAACAATCATATATCTTTCCTCGTTATTATTAGAGTAGATATGGATTACTACCAAGGTAGGAATAATGTAGCTTGGTTTGTACCGGCGTTACTATTGCATATTTCAAAATAAAAAAGTATTTATTGTGACATAACTGTAACAGTTAGACATATGGTAATGTGCACTTCTTTGTAGATATTATCGTCTTCTGTAAAATTGTCGTACATCACTTTGCTCTATTGTCAATAGCTTATTATACTAGCAGTTCTGCGAACAGTATACCTCGCGAGCACAATACATAGTCTTATCAGCGGCAATTTTTCGCAGTACCTATTTGCAACCACTTGACCAATTATGATCATATCCAAAATTTATCTTTTGTTGACCGCCAGTAATGGACTGATCATCTGGACCAAGACGCTCTCCCTCTTACGTGTTTATTTCTACCACTTGAGCTTAGCCACAAGATTGTGCCGCCATCTTGTAGTGCAATTACTTGTAGTGAATATACTAAGTTCATAATATTTATACATTACAGTAAATACACTTACTAATAATATCTAAAATAATAGGCGTGAATTAGAACAGTGTTGATGGCAATTATAACAATATATAGGTTATAAACATATTCTAAATTCTTATTAAAGTCCGGTACCAAATTATGTGTACCAAATTTTATCAAATCAGTCTGTAATTAGCGCCGCAGCAAAATTCTCACCTATTAAGGAAAAGTACACCCCCAATCCAAAATCGCTGACGACAAAAAAACTCAATTTAAAAAGTAGAACATACATACCAAGTTACGTCAATATTGGTTAAAAAATGTGACCTGTACAGGAGGACCAACGAACACCCTAACAAATATACGGACAGATGAAAGTCAATGTGGCCAATTAAAGCAGAGACGCTTTGATTACTTTGCTCGCTCGGTCAATTATATGGTCAATAATTTTCTCAGCGTACGCGATATAAAGATTTTTTGGTATTTTTTCCACACCTTGGGTTATATTATCGAAGCCTATGTTCATCAGGGAAAATGAAGGAGTCAAATGGTGGGAGAAATTTTTTAATCGGTCCAGTTGTTTCGGAGCCTATAACATTCAAACAAAGAAAATAAACAATTCTATCCTCTTTATAAAAATAGTTTAGAAATACCTAAAAATTCTATATACGGCTATATTTATTTATTTCAATAATAAAATATTATGTACCGGACGCTAAATAACAGCTGTTTATTATGTTCGCTCAAATCCAGATGTGCACGCGCGTTGGTCGAAATGATCCTTGATATTTGAAACTATAACTTGCTCATCTGACACGCTTTGTGTCTAGTGGCAATGCTTAATAATTATCGTTGAGCTCTCAATCATGACTTTATAGCAAGTGAGTTGACATGCTGTGTAATTTTTTACGAATTTAAAATGTCATTTTACTTGTTATTATATGGGGACGTAGAAGACACATGAAAAAAGACAACTTTGTTCTATTTAACCTTATGTCTTAAAATCAAACAATCTTTTGAAGGGAACATAATGGGGTTTATCTTTACCCCGACTGTCAAAATACTTAACATGTTGCCTGCCGTGCGATTCTCTAAGAGCAAACATCGTTTCATCTTTGACAACATCCGTGAAACAAATGAAGAGATGACAAGAAACGTTGGAAATGCAACCTTATGTACAAAGGCGATATCTCATAAATTATTGTCATCGGTGAGCTCGTCGACGAGCGCATCGACGAATCATTAGAGAATCGCACGGCTGATAACATAAACACTAAACGGTGTTCGAAGTTTCGCGTTTAGAATAATTATTAAAAAGGAATTTCGTCTGTAATTTAGCATATTTAATTATTAATTTTCTACCTACTTCCAAAAAGGAGGAGATACTCAATTCGACTGTATTTTTTATGTTTGTTCATAACTTTAGACTGGGTGAACTGATTCGCAAAATTCTTATTTTGTTTGAAAGCTGGTGCTTCCGCGTGTGGTCCCGTTTAAATTTCATCAAATTCGGCCAAGTAGTTTGAGAGTTACACTCCAATAACTGAATAGAATCGAAGTCAGTTTCAAATTTATTATTACTGTACTTGTAATAACCATGAAAACAAAGGAAATGGTTTTTATTAACTTACTTATAGCCAATGCAATGGTAATCACACAAACAATATAACACTTGGTTTTGACCCGAGGGTCAATGTATTCAGCCAGGTTACATTTCGATATAGCGTTCATCAGTTTAGACCATTTAGTTCCAATGCGGATAAACAGAAACGTCGACATGCATGTGGACGTGCAGAAAGCGAAGTAACCTGTAACATTATTAACAGATGCACTGCGCTGTACTGCGTATTTACACTAAGGACTCTATTTACAAAATAATGTTCTGTGACGTGGTCGCCAAGAAATAGAGCCCAAGCATTAGTGGGTAGTAGAAGGCATTGTTACAAGTGTACTTGCTAGCTAGACGAATTGACTCATAAAATTAATATGGCGGGGTGGCGAGCGCAGTACAGCGCCACACAAATTTTCAGTTCAAAGCTCTGTTGACACTGCACAGTAATGGTTACCATCAGCCGTGCGATTCTCTAATGTTTCGTTGACGAGCTCACCGATATCAAATACTTTATGAGATATCGCCATGGTACACAAGGTTGCTTTTCCAACGTTTCTTGTCAACTCGTCATTTGTTTCACGGATGTTGTCAAAGATGCAACGATGTTTGCTCTTAGAGAATCGCACGGCAGTAATTCGAATTGTTTCCTAACTAGGTAGGTAACATATATTTATGAAACCCTGTGCTAACATTTTCAATACTACTGCAACGATAATTTCCATAAGGGCTCATTTTTGAAGACACAGGACTATTTGATTGGCTATGTGCATTGTGATATATTTACACATATTATCACGTATGCGACCACCCAAACAGAAAACAAATGACAAGTGCTGCACTTTTGGATCTTGTTTTGCACCTGGCGACTGCCACAGGTATCCTTAACGTGATGCTACGGTCAGTGACATTCAAATATATTTTATTATATCTATATGAATCTAAGAATAAATCCAAATACTTTTTTATTTGGAACATGTCCTAAAAATATAACTGTCTAATGTACAAAAATATTAACAAACAGTACTAACCTAATGCTTCGATTGTAAGAGGATTCCCTTTAAGGAAATATAAACACAAAACTGAAGATATTGTTTGCGCGAATCCTACGATTAAGCAATGTAGAAATCTCCAGTAACATATTGTAAATCTGTAATCAAGCAGTAAATTAAATTTAACAGATAAAAACTTGCAATTATTTACGGACAAAGAGAAAAAAGCTTTTTATAGAGATAAAAATTCAAGTTTGATTCGTTAAACTATTGCATCAGTAGGGAAGTTTCTTGAGTTTTATCTTTGTGGGGGTTAAGTATTCATAATTAATAATACTAATTATAATTTAACGTCAATCAGTGCAGTTCGAAATCACACGGTTTATTTCCTTACCTTACAATGTTGTGTCAATCCGACAATATACATTTTTAACTAAAAGTAAAGCTTCATGTAGAAGCTGAACCTAAGACCGCCTGAACGGAACCCGACCTTCGCACCATCATCCCTGAGTTATTTGTCTTTAATAACTTGTTAGACCTGAAGCTTGGGACAGTAAAGCATGCATCGTGAGCAGTCAAAGGTAAACAATATGCTTATTCTCGTCACTTTGTAAAATAAATATATAAAGTAGGTGTGGTATTAATCAGTTACCTTATTTTTTTTACGTCTCTCTCTAAAATCCCTCGGACTGGGTTCAACCCGATCAATTGTCCCAAAATAAAGAGCAGTTTCATTGCTCCCTGAAAGGCCGCCAATTGAGTTTTGGGTACATCACTCTTCTTTGGTTTATTTTTGTCTGGTGTAATTTCTAAAACATGGTTTCGGCATTACTAATCTAATTAGTGACGGTTTTTCAATAATAAGTAACTGAAATTGACTACTTAAGCACCGTATATCTTATCCTGCCATCTAGAAACACGGAGACTTTTGTAAGTCATTATTTAATTTTGCGTTCTTTTTCAAAGAAATTTTGGTTTGATGTAGATTATAATAATAATAATAATAATAAAATATTAAAATGAGACTGAAATTGGCAGGTGCCGTAGTCTCGTCCATAGCCCACTATCTCCCGTACTACTTATAAGTACATATCAATAGCCACGCCATTTTACCCATTTTTGTAATAGATATACCATGTAACCATCTAACCAAAATGTTTCTGTGTTTATACTACATTGTATTTTTATACCAAACGGGCCTCTAAGTGTTGGCTACAGCCCCACTTATGCCTATGTAAAGGACCGGGTGAAACCCGTGAAATATGTCAAATAAAAGGAATAATAATAAAACCTTTATTCAAACAATTGTACAATGTTATTTCATACATTATGATGGAGCTAGAAAACATGAGCAAATTTGTGCAAGAGTGCTGCTGAACTAGGTTCATCACCCGTGTTTCAGCATACAGCGCTCTTTCCCCAGCGTTGGACTACTGCTAGCCATTTTGGTACAATACTAATCTTAAGAATTTAGAATTAATCTTAGGTCCTAATATTACATATAAAGATGATGACAGTGCTTGTGTGTGTTTATGTGTGTGAAGGAGTGTGTGAGTGAGTGTATGTGTGTGTGTGTGTGTTTTTTACATCCCAAGTAAATTATTTAGGCGATTACTTTAAGGAGTTCTTCAGTATCGTCATAAGATAACGTTTTTAGCCATTTAGTCACTACAATTTTGACATCTGATTTAACCAATAACGGATAAATGTTCAAAATTGTATTAAGCTTATTGTATAAATAAGACCCTAAAAACAAATAAAGCCTCTTTGCAAAACGGGTACTAAAATGATGAGATTGATTGCACACCAAGTATTTTCTTCTTTTTGTTAAATGTGTAGGCTCATAATCCAAAAAACAGTGTTGTTTCAAAATTATACTATATATAAAAGTTGACACACGGTAAGCATGTCACAATACTCACAATAAGGTCATAGGATACTGTTCATCATAATCAAAAATTCCGGTAACCCATCCAAACTTTGACCGTAATAAACTTTATTTGACCTTGTTGTAAATTGATAACGATAAGGCAAAGCTCCACTGCGAGCTCTTTGTTTGTGTGGCAAACAAATAAACAAAATATAATAATGAATGCAGTTTTATTTGCACGCTGCCATGAATGGAACGTATCGTTATTTGATAGCGTAAAAATTATGTCATACTTACTGTTGTTTCTCAAAGCCCATCTTTTAACATTTCCTTTATTAATAACTGTAATAATGTCATCCTTCCTGAAATTTTATTGGATTTAATTATCACATTCATAATTACCAAACTATATTGGTTTGGTATACTTCCACGCCAAAACAACGAAACGATGTTGCTTCATATTTTGTAACGACTTCCAAAAAGGAGGAGGTACTCAATTCTACTGTATTTTTATGTTTGTTACCTCATAACTTTCAACTGAGCGAACTGATTCTCAAAAGTTAGAAAGTTGGTGCATCCCGTGTGGTCCCAATAAAATTTAATTAAATTCGGTTCAGTAGTTTTTGAGTTACACTCCATTAACTGAATGGATTGGAAGTCAGTTTCAAATTTTTCAAATTGTACTTGTAACATTTAGTGTTAAAGTACTACAGTTCTAAAGGGCTCCTGTCAGGTGTCAGGTGAAGCAAAGCGTTGTTAAATCACTAGACAATTTGTTAAAGCAGCTGCGTTTCGGGGTATCGAGCATAATTTAGTGCAGAACTTCAAATATTAAACTTCTGGATTGCACTGTAACTTTATTGGGCAGGCGCGAGTCATCATAGGTTTACCAGCTAAAGCAAACCCCCCTCCCCCTTTATTACCTATAGTTTATAAACGAGTATCATACCTACACAATTCATGATTTACTTCAGACATTTGGGCTAAGACTCTGCCTCTAGACTCCAGCCGGGCACTTAAGCAAATGAATCACTGTATAAACTAGACTAACACTGCTAACCAGCTAAGGTGTAAAACCATAGCGCAGAGCCATACTGAACATAACGGATATAAGCTGTAAGCTCTGCAACCTAATAAACCAAGCAACCGCACTGTCTATCCAATGAAAGGTATGCAATACAACCTACTTATTTAGACACAATGAGGGTTAGGTTAGCTACAAAAATAGCATCAGTGCCACCAAAAATCGTCACTGGCGGACACTTTTATCCGACATGTTATGAATAGAGGATAAACACTTTTTCAAAATACGCAAAACTCACTTCTGTTTCGGACGGGAGTTTGCCGACAGCAACGCTCTTAAATTGACGATTTCTATACCCTTAGAAATCTCTGAAAAAGGAATTAACACAAGTTTTCAATATATCGTTCATGTTAACTTCCAATAATCAAAACAAATATTTATTTAGTGTTTATTAAGTCTAGTTGGTGAAAAGGCTAAAATATATTGCTCTCAAAAATAAATAGACGTTTATTTTAATTAATTGACGAACCGCGACAGGCTCTGGTCGCGGTCATTGGGACGGATCTCTCATTGCCGACCATCCTAGCCAGGATGGTCGCCGATGAGAGATGTTGGGAGGCAGTAGCCTCCTTCTGCGAGATTATTGTCTCGCGGAGGGAGGCGGGGAGGCGGCGGACCGTGAGAGGGAGAGAGACCCTCTCTCTCTTCCGCTCCGGAGAGCGCGGACACGGGAGCCCGCACTCCGTCTCCGCTGAGAGGGCCTGAGCCGTCGGATGCGGTGGCATCCGGCACCCTTCAGAGATAGGTCCTCTCGCGATGTTGTCCGTATTCGGGGGGCATTACACGAGGTGGAGGGGTGTTCCCATTGACACCCCTCACCGAGGAGGGCCCGCCACTTTACAGCGGGCAGCGGCGTCGACGGGGGCTGTGGTAGAATAATGCGGTCCCACGCCCCCCGTCATCAGTCGAAGACGCTGGAACACCGTGGGGTATTTAGACGGTATGGGCGCCTTTAGCCGAGTCTGTCATACCCCGTATGCCCCCCCGCATACGGCAATGCGTAACAGCATTTCCCCATGTCAAAACAAAAAAAAAGCGTTTATAAGTAATGCCGTAAATTTGCATTTTGTTCGAAACGTTAAATTATTCTTTCATTATTATGTTTAGCTTGTAACTATATATTAACTCTGCTTAACTTTAAATGATGTTATTTAGTAGTGTGCACAGCCAAATAGTTCTGCGCCGTACTATATGACGTTATTTCATTATTAAAACATTAGTAGCGTTCATACGTTGGGCCGAAGATGTATATTAAACGTTAGTGAAATTTTGATGCATACATACAGGTTGTCCCTATTCTCAACAATACCTGTTACCGAGCGAGAGGCCTAGGTATATAAGTTATGATAAAGAAAAGTAAATCAAATAAAAAAACTAAATGGACTTTTGAAATAATTTCCTAATGGTTGTGTGGATTTTTTCATTAATATATTATTTTCAATATAATATTAGACTTTGAAAATGTTTGTCCAATATGAAGTATCAAAGTTATCTCAAAATAATTTTGTAAACCATAACTTGTCAAAACTTAATTTATTTTACTTAGTTAACAATGTTACTTTGATTTGTGGTTGCGATTAATAGCACTGTTATTTAAGATTACATTATCAAAAAAAATCATTGTAAAATTGTGGAATCTTGCAATCACAAATAAATCTATTTATTGAGAAATGTCTGTTTTTACTTGGCTAAGTGACATGGATTTTTTTCTTGTTTTTTCTCAACAGTTATACCTTGACATCTCGCCCGGTACCTGGTTATCTTTGAATTTCGGGACAATCTGTATAAATTACAAACATGACAATGGATTTATAATATTTAAATAATCTTGTGTTCATAACTCAAAACCCTTTGCTAGGCAAAATGCTCCTAGTTAGGGTTTGGGTCCCGGGACGTCTCGTATCTCTAAGTCCCGGACTTTCAAGTCGAGACTCGAGTTGAAACAAGATTGACGAAATTGTAATGTAATCATTCTTATTTTCAAATAATTGAAGGAGTCTAGCACCATCTATTAGTTTAATGAATACGAGTAATTACTTGGTCTACTAAGTAACTTCTGAGTTCACAATACAATAAATGCGTTTGCCGTGCCGCCAGCATGACGCCATATTGGTTGTTCTGTGAAGTTAAGATTATGATTGTGTCTGTGTCAGTTAAGTCAGTCTGTCGTCAACTTCCATTATTATGTGAGTGTGATGTGGTGTCTTTTGCAACGGCGCTTTTGTTAAATCAATACGTATAAAATTATTTCATAGATATTATTTATTTATCTTGGATTATTATTATGTTAACAGATTACCGATCTTTTAATATGGAGCGTACACGCACAGTAAAAGTGTATAACCATTAAAAAAAGCTAATCAAAAGCACACTGCTTATTAATACAAACTAATATAAACAAATTTCATGCAAAGGATCGAATACTTCAGGCATTGACAGAGACGTCCAAAGAGTTCACGATATTTCTATAAATCGACCGCCGGAAGAACCAACATCAGTTATACAGCCTGAGAGATCTTGCGAACCGGAATCCAAAAAAAAAAAAACATGAAAAACAGTCTGAAATTACAGGATATGTTGTTAAAAAAGTCTTTGTCTAAAATAATTTCATACTTACGGCGGCAGAGGATGGACTTACTATAATGGACTTACTATCACAAATAGTAAATTCATTCGTTAGATATTACCCAGCGAGGATATAAAATGCCTAAGAACGAGACTGATATGAAAATCGTCTGAATTATTATGAAGAAAAATAGAAGAAATGATTCAGAATTTACAGTTTTTTTAAAAGCAATAAACAAAGCATTTATTAAGACTGAAATTAACGTTTAGTTAATAAGATTTCATTTTCTGTTTAGGTGATACATTTTTATTTTTACAAAAATACATTTTTGTTTACTACATTTCCCCCAAAATTGGTTAATTAAAATTCATCAAAAAAGGATTACTCCTCTTACTCGTAATTATTTTTCTAAAAGTCTAAAAGTCCCGGGAATTCCCGGGACTTTGATTGTAGGCTGTCTCGTGTCCCGGGACTTTGGAATTGTCGGGAATTCCTAAACCCTACTCTTAGTCTATATGACTGCGCACGGAACACTAATAACATAAAAAATATTAACGTTGCGAATATATAATACGAGTACAAACGTACAAAATTTCGTTAGTAAAACTTTTGTATTTTATTTTGTTGTTAAGATAGGTTTATGTCTGATGTCTACGATAAAAGTGTTAAACAAAAACGTATTAAAGAAAATGTTGTGCAAATTGCGCAAAAACCAAAAAGGTTATTTAGAACTAATTCCTAGTCCATATTTAAAATAGTCTATTAATTAAATTCTCACGTAAGTCATTCCATGTAATCTTTGTGAGAAATAAATGTCTTTAAACCTTAAACCTTATTCCATTTTAGAATAAAAGTATAATAAAATACTTTCAAGATGATTATATAAACGGTGGTAAAGTTTGCTAAAGCCCTTGTAACGTAAAGAAGAAATAGAGTAGGTTTGATTTACCAATAGGTGTCTCGACGACGTTAGCGGTCATGATCCAAAACAAGTACTAAACTTTTCTGACTATAAAATCAACTGTTGAATACATTTTAACGTATTTTCCGCTGGGACACTTTCATTTGTGTTATCATGTTTGAATATTTGATTAGTCTGTCTATTTGTCAACATGTTGACGTGATTATTACTGTGCGTGGGGCGTATTCTAATGGTTGGTTATTTAAGTAAAATTTTGTGAAAGTTTTTGTACACAATGTTGCTTAAAAGTTCCTTTGTGACATTGTCTTACGAAGAGGATGCTAAGCGTAGCTATCAAAGCTAGTCAATACTTGACTTAGGTCAATGAATACATTTTCTGGAAGTCTGAATTAGACTTGAACGGAATCACTTTCTACTTCACTATACATATGGAATTGAATATGTATATATTTAGGTTAATCTAATAAATAATAAAAGTAATCTAATTTACAATTACAATTTTAATTTGAATGACACACAATTACTTGCAATTTATTTAAACCAACTAATCACTTTATCACACATTGATCACACCGAACGTCACCGAACTGTACCTTGGGTGGGGCTACAAATAGTACCTTGAGTACCTCGCCCAAAGCCATCACCTGGGAAGGAGTCCACAACGCGACCGGGGTCGTGGACTCATGCCCGCACCGTGGCTGGGGCTACAAAGTGAACCTGTATTACCTCGCCCACAGCCATTACCTGGGCCGGAGGATACATCGTGACCGAGCGCGTTGTATACTCCTGCCCGCACCGTGGCTGGGACTACAAGCGTGTGTGTGGATTACCTCGTCCGTGACTGGGGCTGCGAAGAAGATCTCGGCCAAAGCCTACAATGCGATCGGGATCACAGCCCTGGTCGGGTCTAAAACCATTACTATTAACATTCTATTACCCGAGAGCCAACATTTTTGCTCATCACCCTAATATTTACTGCGGCCTGGGATCGAACCTGTGACTTGCGCTCCAAAGGCACTACCAGCTACCAACATAACATAACTATATCCTTAACATCCATAGTTTTGAATCTCGCGACAGATCGTTATAACCATTGTCAATCACGTGTCTAAGAATTTAATGCTGCCCAATTTATATTTGTATACTAAAAGTAGGTAGAACGATTCCAATAAAACATTAATACTTAGGTGTACACATACCCTAAAATATATTTCGGTTAGTACGGTAAATACCAATTGAGTCACCCCTTCACACATTCCTTTACAAAAATAACAAACGATGATAAACATTTACTAGTACAACATATTTTTATCAAGCCTTTATTCTAACATGATTGTATTTGCATGGTGTGCCAAAACAAAAGCTGCTTATAAAGATAATATTTCTTTTATTTAAACCATTATCATGCCTCTACAGCACACGTCAACATTTACTGGGGATATGTTTTTGTTTATTATTTAAATCGGGCATAGTTTAAACATAACACGACAATCGTCTAGTAAAATTTTCTAGTTGTTTTGAGCCAGATTGGTGTTAAGAAGGCAGTTCCAGGCAACTAGGTAGTGTTTGTTTACTAACTTGATGTTCAATAATAATGCGGTTAAAGGTGGTATCATACTAGTATGATACCACTGATTCAACAAAATCCACACACGTTGCAGTTCCTGGAAAAGTAAGTTGATTTCTGCGAAACCTATTGTATTATTAACTAAATATGGCGAATCGCGTTAAAAGAGGGAGTCAACAGGTTAAAAGAGGCCAGATAACAGGACTTATATAGACACCATTATGGTTGGTACCATCGCTGTGCCTCACATCGATGGTAGTCTCTCACACTGTCAGTAACGCGCTATAGCATGCGAATATAAGACCTCCGCAGTATTAAGCAAAACTTCAACTCGTATGAGTGATGTTACAACAAAGTAACGTATTGCTGCACCATTATGAGAGTAGATACATGGACTAACTTCACAAAAGTTATATTATGTCACAGGAACAATGTGCCAGCATCTATTTCTACATTATTAGCCTGAAAAGGCTGAGATTTTGTCGAATAAACAAAGTTTCCTATTGTGAAACACTACTGTTAATATTAATTTGGAAAATGGACTAGTTACTGTGAACCAGATCTCAGTGTTGAATTGTTTTCTCAGTACAGTTAAATGTTAGGACACTAACGAAAAAAGGTAGTGCAAAGTTTATACACGTTAGTCTTTATACTACAATAAATTCTGTAGCGTTTGCGGAACGGAGACACGGGCAGACGAACAAACGGACGGAGTGAGTGGAAATTGCACATTTACAAAAATAACAAAATGGGGTTTTGATATTACTGTCAAATATCAATAATCTCTACTTCATTTGTTTGCAGCTCTTCTTTGGAATAGGGTTAATGTCACTTTGTAACTAAGCTCTAAAAGAGGCTTTTGTTAATGGACAAAATAAGTTTTCTATGATATTTTGAACTAGATATTTATACGAACATCTGATGTATTATCCGCTGCGATGCTTAAAATGCTAAAGGGTCATTTAGATGGAGAGAGTTTCTTGCCTCGAAGATACGATTATCTAATTGAACATAAAAAGTTGCTACGTCTAAACATTGACGATTCTGGGCCTTCCTCTTGGGCGCTAATTGCCTGGCAATAAAATATATCTGTCTCTGTGTAAATAGAACTACAAAGCGAGAATTGCTTTGCGAGAATTTGTGCCAGTCGCTATCATGAGTGCAGTGCGAACTGTTAAATTTAACTATATCTGCTCTTTAATTATATCTGCTCTTCTAGGATAAGAGTTGATAAGACTAACACTAGTAGTTCTGCAAACAGTAGACCTCGCGAGTACGTAGTCTTATCGGCGGCAATTTTTCGCAGTACTTCACAACCTATTATCTTGGAAACCACTTGACCAATTATGCTTATTTATATTCTTTAAACTAAGGTCCGTAAATAGCGCTTCAGCAAACTTCCCCCTTTTTGGGAAAAGTGCTCCCTTCGTTCAAAATTACAAATAATTAAAATATAGGTAAGTAGGTGATAGTAGAACATGCATACCAAGTTCCGTGAAGATTGTTTGAAAACTGTGACCTGTAGAGAAAGTCAAAAAAATATACGGACAGATGAGTCAATTTGGCTAGTTAAATCAGAAAGGCTTCTCTCGCTTCACTTGCTTGTTCAATAACCACTACACACTATACTTCACATATTTTTATTATTTATTACTGCAGTATCCTTAAAGTTATATTTCTCAACTCCCAATTCTCTCGCAAATGCATTCAGAACTGCTATTCTGGCATCACGACGACGATTTTATAATGCATATTCTCCGTATTCCACAAACACTAGTATCTACTATACCCGCAGTACCAAAATTTAATGATTTTTGTATAATTCTGAGAACAATTCCGTGGTAATCTCTAAAGTCGAAAGGCAAATCTCGCACTCAAAACGGTTCAAACCGATTTGTACGATACTCGTATTAACACGAAAAAATGTCATACTAGATCGTATTTAGACTAGTCGAGAACTCGCAGAAAATTATCGCCTAGCAATAATTGCTTGCGAATCTCGTATGACATAACTGTAGGCGAGAATTTAGTTCTTGTCTGTATGTAAACAATATGATACGATAATCTTATGGCGATTATTGCTTGAAATAGTAGCGTACGATTTCTCGCCTAGTAACGTACGAGAAACTCGCTCTATCTAAATAACCCTTAAGCGCCATTTACATGATGCATGTTTCTTGCATGTTGTATACAATAAAATTGAAGCAATAAATTACCTGCATGGTCTTAACAGTACGTAACATTTTGATCTTTTGCGCAAGTTTTGCTTGCCAAAATTTTCTTGGTGTAAACAGCAAATACAAAAATTTCTTAGGCGATTCTTGCATTCAATTAGTTTTCTCTTCATTTACCAACATGAGTGCAGTAAGTGAAGGTGTGTTAATCGTTACTGCTCTTCTGAGACAAGAAATATTGAGAAATCGTCGTAAAAAGAGGTGTTGGATCAAAAAATGGATAGCAAGAAGAGTTCTTGGAGCGTCTAATAATCTTTGTGTAGAATTAAAAATAGAAAATGAAGATGACTTTAAGAACAGGTTTCGTGTCAACAGAACCCAGTTTTATTATTTATTAGATAAAATTGGTTCTTCTATACAAAGGCAAAATACAACAATGCGTAATGCTATTCCTGCTCGAACAAAACTAGAAATAGCATTAAAATATTTGGCAACTGGAGATTCGTTTGGTACACTGTCACAATTATTTAGAGTACCTAGGTGTACTATAAGTACATTCTTGGTCGAAGTTCTTGAAGCTATTTACTCTGTATTAGAAGATTTTATAAAGGTGAGTTCGAAATAAAACAGTTTTTATAATAAAATCATATATTTTCAGCAAAATAATTAGAAATTGTTAATTACTATTTATGCTCAGAACGAAAAATAAACAATATTCATTTATTATCAAAATATAAACTACGGAATCAGATATTTAATTAAAATAGAAAAAAATATATGTTCAACCATGTGTCTTCGCTGCCTTGTTTCGAATACGGGGATTCTGGCATTGGAGTAGAGTTTTGTCGTTCTTTTTCTCTAAGATCTTGCAGTTTATATTTTGATAATATTTCTTGTATTTCGTCCTGAGCATGTATGCTATTTTCGTTATTCAAAATTCGCAATGAAGACGCAACATAATTTCCGAAATTGTCCAAATCATCGTCTTTTTTTTCAAGTCTTGCTCTTTTTTCAATATTGTCCAGTTTATTTAAGGTCAATTCTATGTAACCTGCTTTTTTAGTTGTTTTTTTAGACATTGGAAACGGAAGCACATCATCGACGACTTGTATATTTGAATTTATAACATTTTCAATATTTTCCGTATTTTCATTTTCAAAATATTCAAAAACTATTTCTTGTGATGCCAGGGACGTATCATTCTGAAAACATACATTTATTTCATTATTTTACAGGTGCCAAGATCTGAAGAGGAATGGAATCAAATAATAAGGGGCTTTTTTATAAGATGGAATTTTCCCAACTGCGTTGGTGCCATTGATGGAAAGCATATAAACGTAAATTGTCCCCCTGGCACAGGATCAGACTTTTTTCAATAAAAGTAAATTTAGTATTGTGTTACTAGCTTGTGTTGATCACGACTATTGTTTCACATACATTGACGTGGGAGCAAAAGGTAGAAACTCTGATGGTGGAATATTTAATAATTGTACTTTAAAGAAGGCTATTGAAGAGAATACCATAAATTTTCCAAGTAATGCAGTACTTGTCGGAGATGAAGCGTTTCCTTTAAAACCTTATTTGATGAAACCATATCCTCGCCGTAACGATTTAAGTAGAGAACAAAAAATCTATAACTACAGATTGTGCCCGATTTCGAATTTTCGAAAAGCCAATCACTACAAGTATAGACAAGGTAGATGTCATAGTGAAAACATCATGTACTTGTACAACTGGCTTAGGAAAACTTCACCTGCGTCTTACACCCCACCAGGTTTTA
Organism: Selenia dentaria; assembly: GCA_917880725.1. Taxonomy (NCBI): domain Eukaryota; kingdom Metazoa; phylum Arthropoda; class Insecta; order Lepidoptera; family Geometridae; genus Selenia; species Selenia dentaria. Next base: position 32,428,348 of record OU862879.1, read on the forward strand.
TAGACGAAGAATATCAAAGAAGTGGTCTTCGTCTTGGTACTTGGAGACAAAATGCTTCAGGCGGAGCTTTTGAAATTATAACATCACAGAACAACAGGAATAGTACAAGGGAAGCTATAAGAATCCGTTATAATTATTGTCATTACTTTAACAATGATAATGCTGTACCTTGGCAAGACAGTGCCATTTTTAAAGAAAAAAAAAATCACATTTATAATATTATGCACTTGACTGTACTTTAGAAAATTTACATAAATACATACTTACCATATTTGATGTTGTTTCTCTGTGTTCGAAGTTTTCCTTAAAAAGAATCCATTAAATTATACCAAGAGAGTTTGGACTTGTAAATATCAGCAGTACCGGAACCAGTGCTCATTGAATCTTTTATCTTTTTCCTTTCCGCATTATATACTTCGTTCTTAAGTTTTTTATTTTGTTTGTAATTTCCTTAGGTCCCAAACCATCAACTCCAAATTCTTGTGCAAATGCTACAAGTGCAGCACTACGTGCATCACGATTCTTGTAATTCGCATTTTCAGTGTCCCACAAACACTCATGACTGCGATAAATCTCAATAAACTTTATTAAGTCAGCAGAACCAAATTTTAACACTTTTTGACTCATATTTTTTAATAAACAGACTCTTTACAAAACCTTCCAACACTTGAATGAAAAAATTGACAACGCAAATACGTGCAATACTTGAAGCAACCCGCCAATGAATGGTACACGCACATACAACTCTCTATTTAGACAAGTCAAAACTTGAAAGCAATAATCTCCTAAACATTATTGTATTGGTCTAAACAGAAGACATTTGCAACTATTTTTGTCAAGACTTGCATTTAATAAATAAGTTTAATATATATATATATATAAAAATAAAAACATAAAACTTAAACATCAACTTATTTATTTAAATAAATATATAATCGTATAATGTTCTCACTTTATATTTACATAATTACTGATTTAATGATCTATAAATTATTTACCTAAAACAATAATTATTTTACCTATGTATATAAAATTATTTTAATTTAGTAATAAATACCAGCCAATAAAATCTATTTCTATTTAATTAATAAGACGATTATATGTATAATCAAGATAATACTAAAACATTAACTGGTATTTAATCGTCATTCAAACCTCTTATAATAATTGCAATTTTAATATAATAATCAAAACCAAAATAAATAATTAAATTATTTACTGATATTTCTAAATTTATTTAAAAATATCAACATTCAATCAAATCATAATAATTGCAATTATTATATTATATATTATAAAATAAACAGTATCTACTTAGCTTTTATCGAACAGCAACTTGCTCAACACAGTTTTTCCTTTCAAACGGGAGCTCTGCTCAGTACGGCTCTCGGACAACGACTGTGTCTGCGCCTTTTTTTTTTTTTTTTTTTTTAGAACGGACTAATGCTGTTTGCCTCTACCGGCATTTACAGCGTCACCGGACCGGTGTCTGCGCCTTGGTCGGCAGCGCTTTTATAGTGCGGCGTAAACAAGGCAGACGGCCAGGTGTTTTTGCAAAAATGAAACTAAACTGATTTAAGTGGCGATTTTTGCTAATATTGTTTTTAAAATGTCTACTTTTTCATTTTTGCAAATAATTATGTAATACTATGTAATACCAACCAAAATACATAAAATAACCTTCTACCCAATGTTTGACATGGTCATCTTAACAACGTATAATCTGGCCAAAATCATTATTTGGTGATGTCATACACATATTTATTTTATCACTTGGAGTATTTACAAAAATAATCTATCACGGCCAAACTGACCTGTACTTCGCTCTCGAAGTACCCATTTTATAGCAGTTTTTTTTTTTGAGATCTCTGGCCTTGGCATACAAGCACCTATCACCTGCTGCAACATGAATTTCAGTGAAGTATCAGGGCAGAGATCGACCAGCAGTATCTTATGACCCTTAACCTTGACATATTAGCCCTGCCACCCGCTGCCAGTGACAATCAGGCTAACATCAGGTTAAGAGCCGACCAGCGGAAAACCTCCATAAATATGTGTATGCATTTTGATTATTTTATCTGCTTTAAATGTTTTATATAAATCAACTTATAAACCTACATAATCAGCTATTGATACAAGTAACTCTAGAAACTAACCCCTTACACTTATACATTATAATTGCGTAAGTTATTGATTATATTCATATTTGATTCAAATAATTACAATCTATTACTCGAATAACAGCTCAGAAAATTATTATTTCAATTATATGAATGTAGCTCGGACAATTAAATACTCAATGCAAATAATTACAATCTATCACGGTCCTATCTAAAGAGATTCTTCAAAAGAAACGTTTTGTTCAATCCATTCACCAGGCCAAATTCTTAATTTTTCTTTAGCCACTGTAATATTTCGCAAATTATTTTGACCTCTTAAAGAGAATCTATCATTTTGCAACTCTTCTACTATTTCATATGGGCCCTTAAATTTTGGGCTGAGTTTATCATGACGTCTATGGTCTTGACTAACATATACAACGTCCCCTATATTGAAAGTTTGATTGGTTCGTCTGGTTGAATCAAAACGTTCCTTAAACTGATCAGCAATATTTTGGAGCCGTTGTCGTGCTAATTCACGATCATCTTGTACATTTATAACTGGTTGTAGTGATTCGTTGACAACTTCGTCTAGCCGAGCTTGTATGGATGGTATATTACCTTCTCTACCTATTAATAATCGAGTTGGGGAATAGCCAGTAGATTTCTGAATGGTTGTATTTAGGGATTGTTGAACTTTCCACAAAACGTTTGGCCATTCTGAAGTATTATTTGTTGATGTAGTTAACATATTTGTGACAGTGGCTACATACCGTTCAACTTGACCGTTACTACGAGGGGTACCAGTGGAGATCATATGGTGTTGGATTTGCATTTCCCTGAACAACGTCTGTACCTGACTAGAGGTAAAGTTAGTGCCTCTGTCTGTTACCACTAGAGTTGGAGTCCCAAATAATGTAATTGTCTCACGTATAGCCGATAATAATTCCGGACCGTTTAGACTCTTGAGGGGTTTTAGCATACAAAATTTAGTGAAGCCATCTACGACTAATAGGACATGTTTATAACCTTTGATAGATTGTCTAAAAGGTCCAGTGCAATCAAGATGCAGTGTGTGAAAAGGGATGGATTTTTCTATAGGGTGGAGCAGTCCCTGTTTTGGCCCAGTGTGTCTTTTATTTGTCGTACATATAAGACAGTGTGCAATGTATTTTCTCGTGAATGCCGCAATGCTAGGGAACCAAAAACATTCTCGGATTTTATTAAGAGTCTTTTCGTATCCCACATGGCAGTTGTCATCATGAAAAAGTCGCAGAACACTCAGTCTATAACCTTTTGGGACAAATAATTTAGGTGTAGCATTAGGGTCACTCTTGTGATGGTATTACCGATGGGAATTTCTCAAAGAGTTTTATTATTTTTGATTGAAGATCTGAATCTAGATGTATCGATTCATACAGTCGTTCAAATTCGTTATCGAGGTGAGTATCAATTACATTAACAACTTCGACCGGAACCGGTATTTTTTTTTACGCGTTACCCTACAACCCAATGAATCTATTACCACAGCAATGTCTGAATATTGTATTATGTTTCGCCCAATCAAACAATCGTAATGGAAGTCTTTATCTCTAGCTACATTAAACTCGATTTCTAAACAAGTGTCGTTGAATTGTACAGGGATAGTTACTTTAGCAAATATGTGTAATTTGCCATTACCTATACCCTCAAGCGTTGCAGAATAGGAGTCGAACTTGCAATTCAATCGTCGAGCTAATGAGTCTTCGATTATACTACAACTGGCGCCAGTATCAACAAGAACATCAACAGCGACATCCTTGATGATGACTTTTGTCAGTTTAAGGCCTTGGACTTTCGTGAAACAATTTACATTATTCTTTGTCTGTGTAGGAGGATTCGTGGTAGTAGTACTGCGTTGTTTAAAGAAGCAAGTGACATCAGTATGTCCCAATTTCTTGCAATAAGAACATTGGACTGGTCGCAGGGTATTAGTGGATGAAGAGGTTTTAGGATCAGATGAACTGGTTTCACGATTTGGATTCTTAAAACATTGTGCCTGGGTATGACCTAATGTATTGCACTGAAAACAACGTCTTTCGTGCAGGTTTTCAAATTTAGATCGTTTGCTTAGCATTCCAGTAGTAGTTGCATTGTCATTTCTGTCTTGTCTGTCAATTTTATTGTTGGGATCTAAAGGGCGTTTTCTAGGGTTTTTGCTGTAAGTCGTGAACAGAGATATAAGTTCTGCAGTTGTTTTAACGCGACTATTATGTGACGCCATCCTAACTGTCATATCATTGATACCTCCACAGACAAGCTCGACTAGTTGTTCCTCAGTGAAAGCTATTTTAGTGGTTCTTAAAAGTCTAAGTTTTTCCCTAGCATATTCGCAATATGACTCCGCCGCTTCAGACGTCAGAAGTACTGCTTTTGACAGTTTCTCCGAAAGATTTCGTTTTTCGGGGTATAGATCTCGTAAAGTTGTTTTAAATGCTTCCCATGTTCTACCTTCGTCAGGGTCCCATGTTTCATACCATAATAAAGCAGAACCTTTCAAGGCTTTACCTGCTTTTGCCACAGTTGTGATGCTGCTCCATCCCAGGTCTTCGGCAATGGAGTTGATGGTGCTGCACCAGTTTTCGGCACCATTTTCGTTCTTGTCCGGGTCAAAAGGCGGCAACACCACATCGTCACCTCGCCGCCGGTCGGACACCGCATCCCGAATAGCCTTCAGCAGGCTCTCCACCACGGTTGGGTCCATTTAGAAACCACGTCCACACGTCCTGAAAAATAACGAATATTTTAATAAATAGTTCATATCCCACTTCTGATAATAAATAAGTTTAATATATATATAAAAATAAAAACATAAAACTTAAACATCAACTTATTTATTTAAATAAATATATAATCGTATAATGTTCTCACTTTATATTTACATAATTACTGATTTAATGATCTATAAATTATTTACCTAAAACAATAATTATTTTACCTATGTATATAAAATTATTTTAATTTAGTAATAAATACCAGCCAATAAAATCTATTTCTATTTAATTAATAAGACGATTATATGTATAATCAAGATAATACTAAAACATTAACTGGTATTTAATCGTCATTCAAACCTCTTATAATAATTGCAATTTTAATATAATAATCAAAACCAAAATAAATAATTAAATTATTTACTGATATTTCTAAATTTATTTAAAAATATCAACATTCAATCAAATCATAATAATTGCAATTATTATATTATATATTATAAAATAAACAGTATCTACTTAGCTTTTATCGAACAGCAACTTGCTCAACACAGTTTTTCCTTTCAAACGGGAGCTCTGCTCAGTACGGCTCTCGGACAACGACTGTGTCTGCGCCTTGGTCGGCAGCGCTTTTATAGTGCGGCGTAAACAAGGCAGACGGCCAGGTGTTTTTGCAAAAATGAAACTAAACTGATTTAAGTAACGATTTTTGCTAATATTGTTTTTAAAATGTCTACTATTTCATTTTTGCAAATAATTATGTAATACTATGTAATACCAACCAAAATACATAAAATAACCTTCTACCCAATGTTTGACATGGTCATCTTAACAACGTATAATCTGGCCAAAATCATTATTAGGTGATGTCATACACATATTTATTTTATCACTTGGAGTATTTACAAAAATAATCTATCACATTCAATGATTGCGTTCAATTTTTTTACTTGTATCCACGTGTAAACAGTTTCGTACAATTCTTGAAGGGCAATTAACGCACGTAATTTATTGCATTCAATAATTGCACTTGAATGTACAAGAAAATTGTATCGTCTAAATCACGTTTTAAGATTACCGATTTTGTTTCATGCTATATACGAGTAGTTCTGTAGATAATATCTAAGGTCATAAAATATTATAATAAAGCTTTTCAATGTGCCTTAACATTCATAATACTTACTTATTTTTTATGTTGCTGGTAAAATTGTGAATATAATGCTTTAAATAAAAGTGAGTATACACATAATTTAATTAAAAAGTCAGGCATTTTAATATTTTTGGCTCTCTTTAATTAACGCGGTAGGTACAGCCAAGTATTTCTACCGGTTTCGTAACCTTGCGGGTCACTTATTCATAGATCGCTCGTGGACTCGACTGTGTACATTTTTTTTATATAGAATGATGTGCAACACATCTTTACATTAAATTCTCACAAAGAAATAACAGTTTTATCCTTCCAATGTTTCAGAAATGAAAGAGGATCAATAATTAACCGAGCCTACTACTTCCTATCTCTAGGGTGGCTTCTCTTCAGAGCTTGCAGTGTTGTTATAGCTGCATCAGACGTCCATGAGCATTCTAAAAGAGCTTTGCCCAACTTGTATAGGTGTCCAGGATCTGGGTACAACATCGAGGTAAGTAATACATACTCGATATCAACTTGGTCTTAACCATTGTCATTAGAAAATTAGATCTTACTTAATATAATATATACACAGACGGATTAACGTGTCCAGTGGAGTCCTTTGTTAAAAAATGCTATTAGCGTTTACTCATCCAAATAGAGCCTATATCCAAACAGTTGTGTTTTGGTATTAAATTCAATGTTATTATGTTTGCTATTGGTGTGTTAGTTTTATTAGTGTTTTAGTTTTTTAACAGTATTTTTTTCTCTCATTCTTCAATAATCTAACCACTGGACTTGGACACTTGGACGTTTGCAAGGTGTAGAGGGTACCCTTCATATAGACGTGGTCACTGTATGATACCAATCGATCAACATACTAGAATATATACTGAGACGGTTTCGCTTTTGTAGAAAGCAGCGAAAAGCCAAATATTATGGCTCAAGCGGTAGTGTTTAAATTGGAATACATAACTCAACAAATCAGATTATATAGATCTTATATCAGTGATCAGTGAAAAAGTGTTACAGTAGCATAGAGACCTTAAAGCTGTGAGTCACAGTATTTGCTATAGACAAACTGTAGTTTGTTTAATGATTTACTCATCTCGTTATTGATACTATATAATATACATATTGCAGATAAAGAGGCTCATTAACCAACTAAAAAAAGATGATGTTTCACTCTCTGGAATGATACTGTTCAGATTAAATCGGAACTTGTTGCTTCAGGTGCATTCTATATATTAAAATGTTAGTTTCATAAAATATACCAAGGGCGATTATTATTATCAAAATAATCAGTCAGAACTTCCCCTTCACTGTCAAAATAGAAGATTGACTTCCTAGGTGGTGGGCCTTGTACAAAAACGCTGTCTTGATTAGTACGTGCAAAAAATACTGTATTAAGATTTGAAAGACACTATAGTGTCTGAGAATGTTGGATGAATAAGACTTAAAAACAATGTGCATGCCGCAATGCAGGGTCATGCACAACTGAAACTACTGCAGAAAAGCTCTCGAATTAGGTAGATTAGAGCCGTGAGTCAAATGATCTTTCTCTAGGGCCACTACAGTTGCAGTTTTACTCAGTGCTGTTACATCAATTTCAATTAATTTAGTTTTTGAGTATTATTCATTCAATAATTTCACTTACTACAATGTATTTTTACAAATAGACATTTTGTGCTTGTTGATGCTCTTTAGATATAAAACACGTTTAAAACTGTGTCGGAAATAGTGACGTCCTCTTCAATGTAGCCTACTGCCCAAAAAAACGTGGTGCGTTTCTTTGTAATAACTGAACTAATTAATAAAAAGATTATATTACTCTTGTGCTCATATTACAAAGTACTTACCAACATTACATCCGTTGACAACACTTTAAAATAGTAGCGTACTTATTCCAAAAAATTCTATAAAAAAAAGAGTACAGAACTACCTTTTTTACTAGGCTTTATTTCCATCAGTGACTGAACTTTCTAAAAGTTACAAAGAAAAAGATCTCTCAAATGTGCAGAGATTCGAGGTATATTCTTAACTCATTCCAAGCTGCAAGCTTTAAGAGAAGTCGTTGAAACTTTGAGCTCGTTAGAATAACATCGCAGCTTTTGAGTAATCGACCGACCATAAGAATCTGTTGCCTTTTTTGAATCTAAGTATAAAAGCCACGTCTATATCAATATATTTTTTCTCTGTAATTATGTTTACTTGTTACTTATATCGCGATGCCTACTAAACGAAAAAGGGAGTAAAATACCAATTGACCCGCGCATCGGAACTAAAGCAACTACATCTGCAGCAATGGCCCCAGTTCCACTATCATAATAGACGAACTGTGACCAGTCGCCCACACTAATCTAGCACTGGCCCCAGTTCCACTATCATAATAGACGAACTGTGACCAGTCGCCCACACCAATCTAGCACTGGCCCCAGTTCCACTATAATAATAGACGAACTGTGACCAGTCGCCCACACTAATCTAGCACTGGCCCCAGTTCCACTATCATTATAGACGAACTGTGACCAGTCGCCTACACCAATCTTGCACTGGCCCTAGTTCCACTATCATAAAAGACGAACTGTGACCAGTCACCCACACCAATCTTGCATGTGTGCTACGTCTTTTGGTACTGCAAATCAAGCTACATGCTAGGTTGTTTAACTGTTGCGGACGATTACCTCATTGGTAGTACCTATGCTAGTATTATTGCAGTAAGGTTTGAAAGCCACTAAATTAATTAAACAAAGTCAATTAAACTTAAAATTGGATACCTGCAAAAGCAAGCTTTGGCTGGGAATTATACATAACCTAAAACTTATGAAATAAATGATTTTGATTATGAACTGAATGGGCTTATCGCGGGAATGAAAGCTAAAACTTCAAAATGTCAGCAGACACTCAATTAAAATAAGTACGTTAGTAATACCACAAACAACCCGTTTTATGACATGTCTTTAGTTAATCTTTTAAAATGTGAATGTCATGAAATACCGTAGCTTTAGATGTCACGAAATATATTTGTGACTTTAGGTACTGTTAATTAATATAATGTATGTTGCAGGTGGCAGCTGCGGTTTTGAAGTACAAGCTCGTGTTGATACAGTACGACTACAATTGAATTTTATTTTAAACTGGATGAGAATCTGTTTTGTATTTACAGTGAGCGATCTGCCAGTATCTATTGCTTATTATAAAGGTAAGGTCTTTAGTGACTTGAATGTAATAAACTCAGCTGTCACATTATAAAGATCAAAATATTATATACAATATTATGTTGTAATGGCGTTTGATAACTCTCATTTTATGTAAGATGATGATACCGATGGTCAAATAGAAAAAATGAAAAAAAAAAACACCGGAGCAATTAATTCCTATCACGTACTAATGTACACTAATATAATAAATCGATTAAAACAATCGTTGACCAATGGAAAGGCGTACCTACATTATTATTCTAGAGTAACTATATGTATATGTATGGATTATGTTATTCCGGCCTTATGTTAGTTATTGAAAATCACTTAATGTAACTACAGAATGCGATCCCATAAATGTAGTATTCAGTAACAGACCAATTTATATTATAATTGTAAACACAAAGTTTATACACAATACCCTCATTGAACATTTCCTTTATTTGATGTTAAAGGTTAAACTTGTCTTGTATTCACGTATCTAATTTCCGCGACAGTTATTTAAATGAATACTTGTAGCGTTGACAATAACAAACTAGATAAATGGAGCCTTGTCTAATATTAGAACATCGTTATAGAACACATTTCAATGGTGTCTGTTGTTTGGAAGGAGCTTTGTCAGTAATTGTACGTACCAACTACTTAAGGCCAGACTTTCTAGAGTACGTCAGCCACAATCAGGAGACAGAATATTCTCTTCACCGTCGAGATGCGAATCGTAAAAGGCTATAAAACCCGACCTACTATGTGGTAGGTCTCTTGTACAAGAGTCCATCTTGGTTGGTATCATCGTAGTGCCAAATATTCTGCCGTGAAATAACTTGGTGAACTGAAAAGCCGTGCCATCCTATTCAGCTCATCGGCCACTTCGGCTGGTGATCCGTATTTATACTCGTATCTCCAATATAATAACCGTGCGTGCTCCAGATTGATGTACATTAAACAATATTCAATAGAAATAATGGAGATTCTTTTTGAATTTTACTATTACCACACTCGTAATTTAAAATCGAACAGACAATCCGTAGATATTATATATGCTTTGTGTTTTGTATACAAATAGTTGAAGCTTAATTACCAGGTTCTTGTCTAGTAGTTATCTAGTACTTAGTGATCAAAATGAAATAATATCGCTAAGTTTTCTAGTGTTTTATTTACTCGTAGTAACCGAACCTAAAAATGTATGTAATGTATATCAGAGGCATGACTTTCCAATCTGATCTCTTGATAAAATAAAAAAATAATCTCCTGGGTGATATGTCAGCGCAGTGTTACGCAGAACTTTAACCCTCTGGGAGACCCTGCCACTGTCATGGGAATGATCGAATTGGTCATTAGACGATGACATAATAAGCACGTATCGACCCGCCAGTCACGAGTGGTTTTCATATCAGACTTTGATAGGGGATTACAGTTACTTATCCCTTATCATATTAACTTCGGCTGCCTACAAAGTCCAGAAGAACAATCAGTGCGACTGTCATTTTCCTTATCTTCGGGATCAGTCAGTAATATGATCAAGTTACTAGTGACGCAAGGTGTACTTACAAGGGCGATTTATAGTTCGATTGTTGGCTACAGCGGATTTTTGAAGAGTCATAAAGTCATGAAGAAATCATGGAAATCGCGTCATCGTCACCTAATACGCTTTGTCATATAATGATAATGTAGTTTTGAAATTAAAACTTCTTTAGGAGCGATAATGGTGTCCATGTCTAGCTATTGTTGTTGATTGTGTGTCTTAACATAATTCGAATAGTATTCACTTCTATGGGAAGTCCCACAAGACTGTCTCGCATGATTTTTATTTTGTCTATACGATATCCACATGTGAATTAAAACAACACTATTAAGCAACTGAACTAGCGTGCGCAACATCCCTATCTAAACCTGATACTCTTTTGATACAATAATTGTTACCACATCTTTTTATTTAATTATACAAACACGGTATAGCTATAATTGAGCAATAAGGAACATGATTCTTAAAAAAGTACGAGTGACTCCGATAACTCAATTGGTAGCGACCTCGCCTTCAAATGTTTCTAAGTTCGATTTCTGGCCGAGGCAAAATATTTGTGTGATGAGCAGATATTATGTTTTTTCTCGGATCTTAGATGTCTAGATAACTTATTGTGAGTGTTCATGCCTCCAGCGACACAGGGGATCCCAGTGCGGGGGAATGAGTGTCTAAACGTTATTATTATTGTAACTGCTGTGATTTAGTATTACGACCTTTTGTTTAAATTATAGCTGCTCCCCGCAGCTCCGGTCGTGTGAAATATAACTATCCTATATATTATTCCAGGTAGTTTATCATATTATCATCACCTGTTTATGTTAAACATAAGTTACTTGTGTGAATAGTGCGACTTTATCCTTCCGCTCGTTGTCTAAATGCTGCCATTTTATTTGAATCGGTCGCTGAAGTTATAAACATGAATGGTTTTTATGATAGATAAATTTAAAGATATTTACCTAATTTCAATTTATTGTATTTAAACAAATAACCTCTAGAAATCTCTCATTATTTCAGCTATATTCACATTCACCCATTTGACTGTCAGCAAGTTGTTGGTGAAATTGGCGTCGTAAACGCATCTTTAGTTCGAAGCGGATTCAGTCGGCATATTAAATGTAATTCAACTAATTCTTATAATATTTAGGAAAATGTTGGCTGATTTGGGGCTTCGAGATTGACGGTCAATATCTGATGAAGATCGTACGGGAACACAAACGTTTATTGTTTACAGGCATTTTAATTTTTTTTTTAATTATAGCGATAAAAGGCTAAAATTATGAATTCGACAGACCCGGGGATCAGTTGGTAGCGGCCCTGCTTTGGAAGCGTGGGGTTGCAGGTTCAATCTGTGGCCAAGGTATTTGTGAGAATGACACAAACTTTTAATTTTCTCAAAGTGAGTAGGTATGGCAGTAGGTAGGCAAACGTAGTGTAGGACGTCCTGAGGCACGGTGGAGTGACGATCTGCGCAAGACGGCTGGCAAAAACTGGATGCGAGAAGCCCAAGATATACGTGGCGTGCAATTGGAGAGGCCTATGTCCAGCAGTGGACTGCTACAGGCCGATGATGAGAAGGTATGTGCATGTCTGTGTCCAAGAATTCTACAACACAGAGAGTCTTGTTGTAGGGGTCTTAGTGAACAATAATAAGAATGTAGTAAAAAATGTGCGTCATTTCGTTTACCGCAGCTACAGAGCTTTTTTCGAGAAGGACTACTTACTCCAAAGGACAAGGAGCAACATAAGGATTTATTTTATGACTATTATCTAAAAACTGCAATAATCGGTATATCAAATTATACTCTTCTTCGTCATCGTTAAACTCATTGTGTGATCTTCCGTCCCCATATCACACCCAATTTTATCATCCTATACCAATAACGTATTATCCTCGGTTAAAGATAGTCAGAGATCCAGATTATTTATTGCAGCCATACTGTACATGGTTTTTTTATGTTATTAGGAGTACAAGCACGGGGCTCACTTGGTATTAAGTGGTGGGCTCTGCTAAGAACAGATGCATTTCGTCACAAGTGATGAACTGCACTACGCCCTTAACCCTGTGACATTAAGGGCCTTACTTATAAACGCTGCTTCAAAGGATGTTAGTTAGTAGTGCGCATAGAAAAATTGTTCTGCGCCGTACTAAAAGAAGCCATCCAAACTTGAGCAGCGTTTTAAGTAAAATCGAAAGTTTTTAAGTTTCATGTTCCTGTAGTATCGCCGGCAACCATACGTTCAACCAAAACGCAGTATTGCGAACTTTACTGCTTCAGCAGTGCAAGTCCCGTAATAGTCGTTAAATTTGTCGAATCGCTTATGATCGAAACAAAATCATATCGCCCCTAGCAAGTATGGAAGTCATATCGACGACTTATACGATCGTCAACAGTATATTATAGTATTGTCGACAGTGTATCGATTATTACGAATTGTAATAGGCGTACGTAAATAAATTATTACGAATTGTTTGCATTCCACAATGCGTCCATTTATATCATTTGAAGATTTCTTCGAGCATTTCGCTCGTCTACGATCAAAAGAAGGCCGAAGTCTATTTTTATTGCATACTAGCTGCGCCCCGCGGTTGCAACTGCATGGTGATGGATGATGACGATGTTGATGAAAATCCAGCGCCCCATCTACCTCCACGCCAAATTTCATCAAAATTGGACCAGCCGTTTGAACGTAAGAGAATAACAAACATCCATTAATCAATAAATACAAACTTTTGCGTTTATAATATTAAGAAGATCAAACGCAACTAAACAATATCCCGATTCCCGTCGCCTGTCAATAAGCTATATCGAGGTAATTTTCAAAGCTGACAAAACAACACTAAACAGTAGTAAAAGCGGTGCTTTTTATGGCAAAATAGAAAAGTGGATTTTTATTAGATGAGACAAATTAAAAATAATGTGATTAATTAATGTTTACTAAGACTTTTTTGTTTAGTTTTTATATATTTCATTGTATATGTACATTTGTACGCTATTAATCATTGAAATATTCTGTATATAACAAGAATATTTTTATTGCAGTTATTTAAAATTAATTTTTGCCTATAGTAAGGGCCCGCACTACTTTGAATAAGCAGTTCACAGCGGAATTGAAATCTGATGTAATCTTTTTTACATTATACTTTCTGAGATCATTTATCTGTTAAATTAAATAATATGCTTTTAATTTCAATTCGATAATGATACTACACCAACATACAAAACAGTGTTAATCGAACTACAACAAAATCGAGACAGCTCAGCTAGTACATAATTAACTTCAGAATACAACTGGCTACATAGTTGTAACGAAGTTATAACGGTGCTGACGTCGGTGAAATTCCTGTGAACTGCATCAGTACCAGCTCGTAAGTGACTATGGTGCCAGCAATCTGAAAACAAAAATGACAATATGTATATAAGTTCCCAAAACTAAAGATTTCGGCTGGTCGGTTGGCGCAGTTGGAAGCAAACCTGACATCTGAGCTGCTGGTCCCGGGTTTAATCCCCGGTTAGGTCAAACATTTGTGTACATGATCATGTCTGTTTGGCCTGAAGATCTTGTGAATCCCATAAAACAAAAAAATGTTTTTTACTTGTTCCTTCTTTTATATACTACGAGTAGTAGTTGCCGGAACTAGTATGAAAGTATCTACACCCCCATAGACTCTTCAGACAACGTATAATAAAAATTACTAACGCAACTTCAGGTAACTTTACGCATTACGTTATAGCTGTGGGCACTTGCCCACACATTGAGCGTTTGCATGCACACAATTTAACTCTTTTGGACTAAATTGCTATGTCACAGGCTTTATAGGTCAAAATCCCACATACCTGAAAGGAGGCTAAAAACTTAATATAAAAGTACAGTCGGTGAATAGATATCTTATGGCTGCTGCATTAAAGGTATAACAATTACTTAATTTCTTATATTCTTATCATATTTTGAGGTATCATTATAAAAAAATATATGATATAAATAAATAATAATTAAAAATTCTAATTTAATAATAATTCTTTTTTGTAGCTGTACAGTATCTAGCTTCTACAACTCTATCTCGATCTCTATAACTAACTCCAGATTCTCACATTAAATGATCAGAAAAGATGAAAGTGTAAACTTTTACGAACCGATAGGTAGTGAGTGTACTACCAAGGCTGTTTCCCAAGGAGAGGTGGCACCAGGCAGGCCGGCTATAAGTCAAAGCCGAAGAAATATTAACAATATGCATGTTTGGTAAGTTAAAGGTATATTGTATCTCAAATTGGGATACGGATAGTGATGATGTCAGTAAGTTTTACCCCTGCCATGCGATCCTGTAATGATTCGTCGAGCTCACCGATGTCAAATACTTTATGAGCTAACGCCCTTTAAATAAAGTTGATATTCCAACGTTTCCTGTCATCTCGTCATTTGTTTCGCGGATGTTGTCAAAGATGCAACGATGTTTGCTCTTAGAGAATCGCAGTGATGTTACTTTCAAACAAAAACGCATCACTTAACACTGATACTGTATTTGCTAAAAATATTCCGCTGTCAAAGATTTGTTTAAGATATAAGCCTTTTTTATCATTAGATTTTGAAGTACTAACGTCTGCTTAACCAAACTAAATATTGCACATTTAGAGAGAATAAATATCACGTGATATAATTTTCTCTCTAAAATTGGCAATTACCTGGAGAAACCAGACTAGTCCCAAATACAATTTAGACACGCATGTGCACAGAAATATCCTATACAAACGAGCAGCCAGCCATGCGTAGAACTACATATTATTAAATAATTACAAGTACAGTATAAGCCGTCCAAGTAACAAGAGTATCAGGAATACATTTGTTAAAAACACACGTTGCAGTTCCAAAAAAAGAAGGTTGATTTCGGCGAAATCTATTGTATTATTGGCCAAATATGGCGAATGGCGAGTCAACGGGTTCATCATAAAATGAAGCGCTTGCAGCGGAGTTCAACAAGTTAAGCAAAACTTGCTGCTGTCAGGACTTGGATGGGTGACCGTTAGTGGCACTGTTCAACTGACCGTTTAGTTAATTTAGCGTTATACATTTTTTATTTCTTGCTTCTCTGACTGGTTTTATGTTAACAGATTTGTATAGTACAGTGTGTCTGGTCAAGGACTAGCGATATTTGAAAGGCGTTTAAAACAGTCAAATTCATCGACAAATCGCCCCCCCCTTTTAGGGTTGCCAACCCCCCTATTTTGGAATAGCCCCCATTTTTGTTTTTTTTTTAGTTATAATTTTTAATTGTAAGTAATAAAAATACTTTCACTTTGTATGTAGAGACTCCACACTCGTGAAAAATTAATCAATCGAAGGGTAATAGTATTGTCTGTTCATGAAAAATAAGATACAGCGTTAAATTTTGAAAAAGTAACGTGAAAAAATATTTACCATAAATTTAACCTAAAAATTTACACTAATTATTTACATTATTAAATTTTTCGCAAATTCTGGCTGCTTAACGTACATTTATCATTGTTGTTAAAGGAAGCACTTTAAACTACCTGGAGAATGGCGCCAAAATTACTACTCTAAGTGCCATAACAAAAAACTTATTCTGGATGAATTTGACCCTTGGTAAGCACACCTACGTTTTAATCAAATTCAAAATAATGAAGTCTCTAAGTACAAAATAATATAATTTAGTCCACAACATTGTCCACATATGAAAACAAATAAGGTGGCGGTTCAAATAACCAGCAAATAAAAATAAAACAAAAAACAATGAAATAAGTTTTTGGAAACAACATATATAACAGTATAACAGACAAGCTACAATTATTATTATGTTGAGGAGTAAAGTAGTGTAGTGCAAGGACGTCTTTTAGAAGTGATGCGAAGAGCTTTTTGAATTTGTATAAAGAAAGAGCAAAAATGTCTATACTTTGGAATGATTTATTGTAAGACTCAACAATACGTCGTATAGGTACACGAAGTCTTGAGTTAGTGCGAAAAAAGTTTTACCACGGGTTTATCTTTGGTTGATTGATCTTGGGATAGCATAGCATACTTTTTTAACTAGATCTATCTAGAGTTATACGGAGTAACTTAAGATTTTTCGTAAACTCCTATGACAGGAATAGCAGCAATCATGTCGTAGAACTATTTTGAGCCAGTATTTTCATAAAAACTACTCTAGCTGTTGGTAACATTTCCTCAAACACATTCTTCACTTAGACCAATTGTTTTTAGAAGCCGAATCTAGCTACTGTCTGTCTATCTCGTCTTGAATAACTCGATTTATTACGAGACAATGATTTTGCTTTAATCAAATGATAAGCCTTACCAACGAATATTCATATCTATGTAAATTCTACGAAATTTTGATATTAATTTATTAACAGCGACACCGCAATTTTCCTGTCGGCGGACTAGAAAGTGACTCCTAGAAATACGAATGATTTCATTTTAATAAGATTTTGCATTAGTTAGTTTTCATTTAAAGATAATATTTGTGAGTACTTGATCGATTTTCAAATTTAAAAAACAATTAATGATTTGATATGATACATTTAGTTGTGAGGTGTCTAAAGTATGTTGAAAAAGCACTGCAAAATTAAGATTAGACGCATAATCTGTTTGCATTTCTTATTGTGTATGAATGTGACACTGTAAGTTTAAGTAGATATTAGATTAGTGTAATTGAGTGTTGTAATGTAGTTTTTTTGCATGCCCTTCACAGGTAGAATATGTTGTATCAATGTACATTGTTACCAACTGCATCTACCATTCGTCAATGTTCTTGAAAATACATATTTTTTTTGATTTGGTTTGCTACTTCAAGATAAAGATCATTTTACTAACCGTATTATAGTTCATTTAATCTTAGTATGAACCTTTATCGTATTTCATAGTTAAATCTGCATCATTGATGCTTAACATGTCCGCATCCGTCGACGCTTAAGGTACTGATAGACATGCTCATTACTAGCACGAAAGCATGCTATTGATGAGCAACTGCTGCTTAGTGGTATCTGTGCCAAAGTGTTGCTAGTAATTAGCATGCTTATTAATTAGCATGCTTATACGAGCATGCTCAAAAATCTAACGTCATTCGGTTTTCAGGCATGCTACCTGCTGCGCGGGTGGAACGGAGTGCTTTGAGCGCTTCTGGACAGGTTTGCTTATGAGCATGCTAGTCCACGCACTACTTTGTGCCAAAATGTCTCTGGGGAGACGTGAAAACATTGCCGTTTGTTCTTTTTCAATGGCATGCTTAAAATGAGTACGCTTTTTTTAATAAAAATCTGTAGAGCATGCTCGTTTTACGAATGCTAATAAGCATACTATTTTAGTAGGATGTCTATCAGTACCTTAATTATCGTCGAAATCTTTTGTTCTAAGCGTAAACATGATGCCGGGTCACGATCAGGTGATGAGAATCAACACCAAAACGTAACAATGTAACATAGTACAGAGGCTTAATTTAAGAACCACATATGCAGCAGAACTAAGACCTACCAGATAGAGCAACTCAATCAGGACCATATTGTCAACGTTTATACCCAGGAAGACTATTACTTTGTCAATGATAAGTTCATCGATTAGTGTTGTTTCATGTTCTTACATAATATGTGTATTTGAGTAACATAAGGTTTAATATTTATATGTACCTAGTATTTTGCATTGGATAGCTAATTAATATCACAGAACCTAACGATATTAATAAAGAATTGTTTCTATTTTTTGCGACAATAGAACGATAACACTAAATTCCTCAACTGTATATTGCTACATGTAGCTGAATTATATAGCAAACTAAAAATATGATAAGAATAAAAAAGGTAGCTTGACTTCTAAAGCATATCCTTTTCAATTAAACACCCCGGAATATATAGCGCTATTGATCCCAAACTGTAGCTACCTTTTCGATAAATATGACTTAATATGTACATGTTATATAGCCACAGCTATTTAGCATAACCACACAAATTCAATTCAAATTCAAAAATTATTTATTCAGTTTAGGCATCATAGACACTCTTATGAACGTCAAAAATGTTTAAATGATTCTACCGCTGTCTTCGGAAAAGAACCACCGCCGAGAAGAAGCAGCAAGAAACTCGTGGGCCATTATTTTTTCAAGTCTTTGTACATTGAGGTTACATATGAGTAGTATTAAAATAACAAATTTATTCAATAGTTGGCTACTAGGCAGAAGTGGAAAGCTTCCAGGCATCTTTGTCTTCTAAGTAGTGACTCAATTTATAATAGGCTTTTTTCATTAGTATATTTTTGACACGTAACTTGAATTTCCCTTCAGTGAGCTCAGTAATGTCTTTCGGGATTTTCTTATAGAAACGTACACAATTGCCTAAGAAGGACTTATTTTTAGTTTTCGTGAGTCTAAATTTAGATACAGCTATCCTATCCTTATTTCTAGTATTAATATTATGCATATCACTATTTATTCTAAACTTCTTTATATTTTTACGAACGTACATTATATTTTCTAGGATATACAAAGATGGAAGAGTTATTATGTTAATTTCTTTGAACATTTGTCTTAAGGATTCGCGAGGACCCATTTCGTAGATGGCTCGAACTGCCCGCTTTTGCAATATAAAAACTGTCTCTATGTCCGCCGCTGACCTCCACAGCAGGATACCATATGACATTATGCTGTGGAAGTAAGCAAAGTAGACCAGTCGAGCAGTAGCTATATCTGTCAATTGCCTAATTTTATGAACCGCATATGCAGCTGAGCTCAGTCTTCCAGATAGTGCATCAATATGAGGACCCCTTGTAATTTAGAGTCTATGCTAATACCTAGAAAGACTATTGCCTTGTCAATTTTCAATTTATTTCCGTCGAGTAATACGTTTGGCTCTATATGTCTTACATTAGGCATGGAAAATTTTAAACATTTCGTTTTCTTTGCGTTGAGAAGCAGGTTGTTTGCGGCGAACCAATTTGAAACAATAGTTAACGCGTTGTTGACTTGAACTAGTTCTCAATCTTTCCTATTTACTTTAAAAATCAGAGAAGTATCATCCGCAAAAAGAACTATGTCAGCAAGGCCCTCCACCATATGTGGTAAGTCATTGATATATGCTAAGAATAAGAACGGACCCAAGATTGACCCCTGTGGAACCCCCATTCCGACCAAAGATTCAGAAGATGTCACGCCATTAATGCCAACTTTTTGCTGCCACATTTTTAATACTTACTTACCGACAGAACTAATCCGCGTTTGACGTTGAAAAACTGAAGGCCGCTGAGTGAAACCGTGTCACCGTGCACTTGATCTAAAAACCTTTGAACCTGGAAAACATACAAATAGATTTTATTTAGATTTTTTACAAGAAGCTGTAGGATTACGCAGCTTGCATAAACATAATAGTATCTTGAATTAAGCATCAGCAAGCCAATTTGAGGTCCTCATATTACAAATGTTTCATCACCCCTACATAAATTGTTAAATGTAGTATACTTGCGCTGTACATTTTTTTTTTGTCGATATACAGTGTTACCAACAGACAAAGATAGCGTTCGATTAAATCTAATAAACTTATGGGGGATACATTGGTCATTTTTACGAATAAGGTCTGAGCAGTCAATACCATTAAATACTATTAAAAGTTAATGTTTGATATATTTCTTCCCTAAGTCAAAGGTAATAAATGGAAAAAAAGCCTATAGTAGGTTTCAGAGTTATAATAAGTATGTATTAACTATAAAGATCCCATTGTTATAATCGTCTACCGTTTGAAAAGTCACGTTCATTATAATTTTGTAATAATAATGCGTTAAATTGACGTCAGACTTACGTGTTGTCGATATTCCGATCGACAATTTGTGTCGGTTGGAACGAAGAAGTGAATACAATCAGCACTAATCAAGTACCAAACATCCATCTATACTTCTTTGGTTTAAGTTTGATGAAGATATAATTATTATACTCGTATATGAATGTTCTGTCTGTAAAATAGGACTTTAAAATCCATGTACAACTTTACTTGTCGTACACTTGAATTAAGCATGTAGCCTGGTAAGACTATATTTTTTGAATTTCTTGTCGTATTAGATACAACTAGTAGGCAGAAAGACAACACACCTTTAAAGTTAAATGTAAAGTTCAAAGTGCGAATCCTGAAACTGAGCATTACTGAAACATACTTCGAATCTCAGTGATTTAGATACCTTCTACGGTCGCAACCTTTTTAAGCATAACGGGGTAAAGTTTGTACCAAAACTTGTTTCATAATACCTACTAAGTAGCGGCAAAGTTGGTCGACTATGGTTCTGACATTTTTGTTAGCAAGGGCTTCAACATCTGCTTGTTATTATTTACACGGTGCGACGTGAGTACGGTGTAAAATGTACCGCTTTATTTGCAATGTTTGTAACAAACTATACAATTTTGATGAAACAGAAGAACTCTTCGTAAGTGTAATCATTTATTTAAATTTGGACTTTTTCATACATGTAACCCGTAAAGCTGCCTTGGGAGCTCACTAGGTTAATGATGCGAAGATTGCATGAAGCGCTCGTAGCGGAGCTTGACTTGGCGATCTTAACCGATCAACAAGTTAAGCAACGCTTGCTGCGGTCAGGACTTGGGTGGTTAACCGCTAGCGGCGTTACTCAATTGAGCGCTTCCGTGCTTCGGAGGGCACGTTAAGCCGTCGGTACCGGTTGTTTGTCTTAGGACAATAGTCGTTAGGCTGTGTCGAAGGCATTCGGGCAGCCTGAAAACTACAACATGGGTTGGCCACTAACCTATCCACCAAGCTGCACTGAGCCCGCGTGGTGGATTATTTTATATTTATTATTTATTATTTTATATTTACTGCTTCGCAAAATTTTGAAACAGATATGGTGACATTTTTTCCCTAAATAGACTATTTCACAAAAAGTATTTGATGCTACTAAATCTATACATCTTGTAAGTACCGTTAGTGACTGAATTAAATCTTTTCTATTCATCGAATCGCATTATATAAATACAATTACTTAAGTTCAAGGGCTTTCAGTACAAATTTGTACAGAGTTAGACTAAACTTACTCTGAAGATGCGTGAGGTTGGCGGAGAAGTTCAGTATCTCTTGTAGTATATGGACGATTTTTTTTTTGACGCAGGTTAATCCTTTATGGATACCACCGGCCCCGGGGGGAGCACGGTGGTTATGTGGGAGTCTCTGCCAGAAGGACACCATACCCACCAAACCTCTGCGGTGTTCCATCACTGCCGCTTTTGGCGGGAACGCGGGACAGATTTCGCACACGACCGCGAACCTGCTACTTCGGCCGCGGAGGATAGGAACAGCGGCGCCTCTCAATACCGACAGTCCTCTTCCCCTGTGACCCCACCGCGTCCGCCATGTAACGGTGGCGGCCCCGTCAAGGCCGCGGAAGGCAGGGAGAGCGGCTTACCGTAACACCGGCACTCCTCTGCCACCGCGTCCTCTAACTCTCAGCCGCGGTGCTGCCCATACGACACCGCAGCCCGCCTCAGTTGCAGTGGCGCCCATACACCACCGCTACCTACAGTGACCGCTCCCGTGTGGACTTGGAGGGCAAAGCCCATAGGAGCGGTCCCACCTCGGGCCCGCCAGCTATCGGCTATCACTGGCAGGCCCATTGGTTCCTCTTAGCTTCACCGTGGTGACCCAAGCCACGGCTACTGAGCCCCCCCCCCCGCCACGGCAAGGCGGGAACACTCGGGGGGGATCTGGACGAATAGATTGACTATAAAGGACCGTACTTTAAGTCATGTACACTTTATTTATAGTAATGTGAAACGAGTTGTGAAGTCAGTTTAATTTTATGTATTTTTATACAATTATTTGAATTTTAATGAACTTATGAATGTATTGTATATGTATTAAATATCGTTATTGTCAACCAATACCACTAACTATTTATATAACCTATACTATCATTAAAATAAATTAACCGACACCTATTGCGCGCCAAAACACAAGAAGTACTTTTGAAAAGCCTTTATTATGTGTATGTGACATTACTTATTTACTTCAATTACAGCACATATCTATATATATAAAAGAAGATGTCCTGACTGACTGACGAACTGACAGACAACGCCACGGCCTAAACCACTGATCGTAGAGACTTGAAATTTGGAGGGTGCATTGTCCTTGATGCGTAGAAGTGTACTAAGAATGGGTTTATCGAAATTCTCCTCCTAAGGGGGTCAAAAAGGGTGAAAACGTTTGTATGAAACTCTTTCGTTTTTTAACTTATAGTTGTGAAAGTTTTGTTGTATTTTAGTAGGTCATTCAAAATAAAAAATGTTGGTCTAATTTTTTTTTTGCTAGTGGTGGTTTAAGTGGGAGAAATGGAAGGGTGTAAGTTTGTATGGAAAGTTTTTTGTTTTCAAATATACAGTGGTAAAAATTAGCATTTGGATAGTTTAAAGTGATCATTTTGAATATTTATTGACAGGTATGACTTAAGGGGGTGAAACGGGGGATAATTTTTTTTTCAAAAGTTCTTTGTTTTTGGACCTATGGTGATGAAAATTGAGAACTGGAAAGTTAATTTATTTCTTTTTTTATATTATATATTTTAGAAACAAATTGTTTATTTCTCTGTATGTTTGTCTGTCTGTTTGTACGGGCTGATCTCCAAAACGGCTGGACCGATTTAAATGAAATTTCGTATGGTGGTAGCTTATACCCTGATCAATATATAGGATACTTTTGATCCCGGTAAATTAAAAAGTTTCCGTGGGATAATAAAAAATCTGTAATTGCTGTATCCCGCGATGCCACACGAGCGTAGCCGCTGGCTGGTCAGCTAGTAATAATATATAACACTAACCTCGACACAGTAATTAGCAGACGAGACATCATACAACACTTTTGCAGGTGCTTTACTCGCAGTGTGTACTTTAGAAGCAGCCAGTGACACTGCCAGCCATCGTAGCACGAGAAAACCGAAGGAAAATACGAAATACACCGCATGCTCGTAGCCACGGAAGGGACTGAGAAATAAGAGAAAGAGTATGTTAAAGGGCTGTCAATTATACTTTGCTGCAACATTTATTAGTTAAATTAGGCAGTAAGATTAAAATTAATTATTAAATTTTGACATTACTTTTATTCAAACAGGCCGTTTTTGCGAGACATATTAAAAAACAAGACATTAACTACGACTATACGGAACTTCAAGGACTTCTTGACTGAAGGCGTTCCATAGTCCACAAACGATAAACCAAGAAGCAAGTTATACTCTTCAGACTTCTGTATAACTTGCCGTAGCGTGTGGATGTGGTCTATGTTAGTACTTATAGCCTTTTTGGAAACCGGCTTGTTCCGGAGGCTGGACTTCATCAAACCTGCGACTAAGACGGTTCGTGATGCTTATAAATATGACTCAAAAGCGAGATGGGTCTGTAATTCTTAAGTAAACTGTTGTCACCTTCCTTAAAGAATAGTTTTTGCTCTATAAGAGCTTGACGTGGGAAGCCCACATCGGCGCCCTATGTGCGAATCTCGGTCACGCTTGCTTCGTTCTGTGGTGACTTTCCGCAACACTACCGACGCATATGGTGAAAAACTGCTATTATGCATCAGTTCAATCACTCTTGTACGGCGTTGAGTTCTGGGGGTGCGCTGCTGATTGGCGGCGCGTCTTCAGAATGCAAAAGCGCGCGATAAGTGCCATAGTGCGCGTATCACAAGATACCTCTGTGAGGGCTTTATTTCGCTCCCTAAAAATTATGACTGCCCTCTCTTGTAGTCTTGCAAGCAGCGTTGTATGCCAGAAAAAACCTAACAGACTATTTGAGGTTAGGCGAGAGTAGTGCCGCGGCAACTGGCCAAAACTGCTAAAGGTACATGTTATGGCTCCGACAGTCTACAACTGCATCCCGGCTGAGATACGAGAAGCACCTTCAAATAGTCATTTAAAAACAGATTAAAAGGGTGGCTCATCGAGCAAGCTTTCTATTCGTTTGAAGAACTAACGGACACAAATATTTATATGTAAGTGATATTGAAGTCTACTCGTATATATATATATAATATATATATATCGGCGCAACTACAACAGTTCGTCGAGAATAATTAAGTTTAATCATTTGATTGCCCTAAAAATAGTTTATAAATCATCAGTTGATTATTTTTGAGTTGATTACGATGTAAAATTAATGTTATGATTGTAATTTCAATACTTTACCATAAATCATCAGTTGATTATTTTTGAGTTGATTACGATGTAAAATTAATGTTATGATTGTTTCAATACTTTACCAACAAACTTGTAAACTCGTGCACGTGCGCCGAGTCCTATAAGTACGGCCGCACTGTAGGCGCTCGTCTCAGTCGCTCTCGAGTCGCCGTACAGAACGGACCTCCTGTTGACGTTGTTACGCTGCTCGTTGAATATACGAAGCTTATAAAAGTACTTGTGAAGTTTTACTTCGAGGACCCAAAAATGAGTGATCATCATGAAAACAACAATTGTGACGTCAGCAATGCTGACGTCACACTTTTTAAAAACACTCCGGAGGTGCTTTCTCCGTCATCAGAAGTGGGATCAGAACAAGCTCTGGTCCCAACCACATCCTCATCGACTTCGGTTCAACCTGTCACGACTGGAACAGCGCAGGGCAGTACCAGGCTGATAGGCCCTGCCTCATTGAACACTTCAGGAGTACCAGCAAACAACTTTAATACCATGCAGCCCATCACAACGGGAATTACCACAGACATGACGTCCACACCAATCGCTGCGGGAGATGATCTCGATACACTGCAAAACAACGCTGCAATCGCCCCTGATTCAGTGTCATCCACATCTCAAGCTGGCCAGTCAGTCCGGATAACTCACAACGACGAACACGCATCAACGGATTAAAACCGGCGAGTATAAAATTCATTATGTTTCACGATATTTTCAACTAGAATCTACAAGAATAAAAATGTCTGGAGAGTGATACCTCTGAGCTAAACCATGAGTTACCCTTGAGCTAACCACGGATCCTTGATGCATCCACAAGTGAACCCTGAGATACCGTGGGGACGCCTTGTGGAACTATGGGTAGACACGTATACACCACAGATTCTAAATTAATAAGGCAGTGCACTTAAGATGTCTTAGTGTACTGTTGTAATCTACAAAAATGTCTGGAGAGTGATACCTCTGAGCTAACCATGTGTTACCCTTGAGCTAACCACGGATCCTTGATGCATCCACAAGTGAACCATGAGATACCGTGGGGACGCCTTGTGGAACTATGGGTAGACACGTATACACCACAGATTCTAAATTAATAAGGCAGTGCACTTAAGATGTCTTAGTGTACTGTAGTAATCTACAAAAATGTCTGGAGAGTGATACCTCTGAGCTAACCATGTGTTACCCTTGAGCTAGCCACGGATCCTTGATGCATCCACAAGTGAACCCTGAGATACCGTGGGGACGCCTTGTGGAACTATGGGTAGACACGTATACACCACAGATTCTAAATCAATAAGGCAGTGCATGATGTCTTTGTGTACTGTTTACTAATCAAAAGACTCCTAAGGTTACATAACAGTTGTGTTAATGTAACAAACAAGATAAAGCAACGTAAGTTGTTTACAGACTCACTACTCAGAGAATATCTCATTCTTTGCAGGCCAGCCATAATTAACAGCAGTCTGCGAGAGTTAACGAGTCAACAAGGCTGGTGCAGAGCGCGCATCGCCTGTCAGTATGGCCGTATCGACGCGGATACAAAAATTAGCCAACAATAATTAGTCAACGTGTAAAACGACAACATGCTGTTGCCTTTATGAGCATGAGAACCACGGAAGCCAAGAGTCGGTACCACTCCTACGAGTTGGAGACACTGGCAGTGGTACGAGCCATAAAACACTTTCGCCAGTATCTATATGGGCGAAAATTCACCGTGATAACGGATTGCAACGCATTAAAAGGGTCAAAACACAAAAAGGACCTTCTGCCAAGGATTCATCGCTGTCGCAATCCAGTTGAGCTTGCAGTCAATGTTATGACAAGAGACTTGAACTGGCTCAAAATTGAACAGCGACGGGATGAAGAACTGCGTCCGATAATGGACAGTCTCAGTGACAATAACCCAGTGGAAGACTATGTGTTAGAGGACAACGTTTTAAAAAAGGGACGTCAATGATCCTGTCTTCGGTCAGCAGCTCAGTACCGTCGTTCCCAAATCATTTCAATGGAGCATTATAAACTCATTTCACACTGCACTAAAACACCCTGGCTGGGAAAAGACACTGCAGAAGATCAGAGAAACCTATTGGTTCAACAAAATGAGTTCCATTATCCGAAAGATTTGTGGATAACTGTGTTGTATGCCGAACATCTAAAGGAAGATCCGGGGCCATTCAAGCCCAGTTACACCCCATACAAAAACCAACGGCCACCTTCCAAGTTATTCATATGGACATAACAGGGAAGCTGGGCACTCCAGATGATCAACAATACGTCATAGTCACCATTGACGCTTTCTCAAAGTACGTTTTACTATACTTCAGTACCAACAAAAACCCACACAGCACATTGGCCGCTCTAGAACGCACTGTGCATCTATTTGGTGCGCCGGTTCAAATAATAGTGGATGGAGGAAGAGAGTTCCTTGGCGAGTTCAAGGACTACTGTGACGCCATCGGAATAAATATCCGTATGACCGTATCGGCGGGAAACGAATCACCTATTCAACGAGATCCCAATGCAAAATCAAATGAGCCCATTCCGTCGACCTCACGAGAAGGGCTGCAAGTACAGCCAAACCACGACTCGAACCAAGATGACCCATCAGAATAAATGGTCTACGAGAATCCAAATAATCTACGAGAATCCATAACAATCTACGAGAACCAACGAGGCTGGTGCAGAGCGCGCACCGCCTGTCAGTATGGCCGTATCGGCGCAACTACAACAGTTCGTCGAGAATAATTAAGTTTAATCATTTGATTGCCCTAAAAATAGTTTATAAATCATCAGTTGATTATTTTTGAGTTGATTACGATGTAAAATTAATGTTATGATTGTAATTTCAATACTTTACCATAAATCATCAGTTGATTATTTTTGAGTTGATTACGATGTAAAATTAATGTTATGATTGTTTCAATACTTTACCAACAAACTTGTAAACTCGTGCACGTGCGCCGAGTCCTATAAGTACGGCCGCACTGTAGGCGCTCGTCTCAGTCGCTCTCGAGTCGCCGTACAGAACGGACCTCCTTGTGACGTTGTTACGCTGCTCGTTGAATATACGAAGCTTATAAAAGTACTTGTGAAGTTTTACTTCGAGGACCCAAAAATGAGTGATCATCATGAAAACAACAATTGTGACGTCAGCAATGCTGACGTCACACTTTTTAAAAACACTCCGGAGGTGCTTTCTCCGTCATATATATAGGGTATTTATCTTTTTACTATATTTTGTTTTTTTGTGACGCATTATTATTTTGAAAATTGACATGTAACATTGTTACGAATAAATGAACTATGAACTATGAATAGCACCACTATGCTTTTGTTCCATGCTTCTGGCATTAAACCTGCGAGTATGACGGTATTAAAGTGCTTTTGAAGGACGTACGACGTACGTTCAATGGCGGTAACTGTTACTCTAATTATCCGGTACATACCGATTATCCGGTCCGTCAATGAGGCAACGAGGTGAAGCTTTGATCCCGTCTCTGAAACATATTTTTTATTACTTTATCTCCTAATGCAGTTACCATTATTCAAATAATATACCTAAACATTTTAAATAAAATAAAGTTTTTTTTTTTCATAAAGTTAAGTTTATTTCTGTATAAGTACAAAGATATAAAATAAATCTACCTATCACAATAAAACTAATTCACTAAAATATTTCTAAATTATATATATATATATTACAGATAAAAAACAGCATTTAAGTCCCTGTCTACGGGTAGAGTGCCCAAAAAGCTGGCAACGTTATCTCGTTGAATAACCAGGCTGATATGTTGCCCAAGGTAAGTACCAGCTCTTTGGTCACCTGTGATTTCTTTGAGGTGTCTGGACAGCTCCTTTACTAAACGCCGTGCATCTGGACCCATAGTTTCAACCCCAAACGGAAGAAAAATATAATTATCTCCAAGACAAGCATATTTTCTCCGTTTGAGGTTTTCTGCAGATTCTGCAGCAACACCTGCCGTCCGTGAAGTCTGCTCATGGTGAGAAAGCGCAAGTGTGTCAGCACAAGTTGCATCCCACACCAACGGCTTCCCATGACTCCACGGAATCAACGTTAAACCGTCAGGCCTCTTGTAAATATATATAAATATTTATAAATATAGTTATATAACATATATATAATATAAGCTGTATGTATATAATTTGAATAGTTTCGGAAACAAACGTAAATTATTTTGCAATGTCTCTCAGTAACAGTCCTCCTGGTTCACAGGGGATTTTCCATTTTCTTGATACCAAATACTCTACAGCAAATAAAATTACTGTCCAAATGATAAGAATATCACCAGAGGGGCTATTATACATATATCTCAGTTGCTAACAAATATTGATTGAAATCTTGAAGAATGGCGGCTCTATGCCACTTTTGACAACTCCAATAAGCAAAAATGTTATGTTGATGACTAGAGCTGACAAAACTGACATTGAACCACCATTTTTTTAATTCCATTCAACATTTATAACTGCAACATTTGCAACTGAGATACATAAAAGCCACAAGACAAGTGGCAAACGCAATTACGGAAGAAATTATAATCTGCATAGCTCCGGGTGGCTCGTGTCGCTTCCACTTGCCAAACTACTTAGCTACCCATCACTCAATAGCAAAAATACTACTAGAATCGGAACCACCACATTTAAATATATTGATTATGAAGAAGAATAGAATCATCATAGAATAGATCAGCCTTTCCTAATACAGCAAGTAGGATCTTTAAATGACTTTTACATCTTTCATATTCGGTAAGTAGGTCCTTATTACCCCCAAATGGGGCTTGTAGGTGACCAATTAGCGCTCTAGGGTAATAATGTAGCTAGAAAAACCCTAGGGTAGTTTACTTCTCTCATATTCGGTAAGTAGGTCCTTATTACCCCCAAATGGGGCTTGTAGGTGACCAATTAGCGCTCTAGGGTAATAATGTAGCTAGAAAAGCCCTAGGGCGGTAAGGAATTAAAAAAACACTTCACTATTTCAAAAAGTTTGCGTACATCTAACCATCATACTGGCAATAGACATCATGCATTCAGCCCAATGACAAAAGAGGTCGCTTCGCTATTCAGCTTTGTCTTCGTATGAGTATAATAGTCATCAATTTTTTTTTTAAATGCCGGTTTTTTTCTACTTACCTCACAATCGAGATGTAAAGCAGAGTAGTTAGCTCGTGTGTAACCATCAATTGCAGCCCGAGATATTTATAACAAAAAAACTACATTGTGTAACAGGTTTCGTTTCAAAACTATTAAACTACATATACCAATAAAACAGATAACTCACGCCAAGGTATGAAGCAGTTGTAAGCAGACAAAAAACAGGTTATTTGCGAATGAGATGAACACCACGCCTCCAATAATCTCGTCCACACACCTCACAAGGCCTACAACCCTGTTATAGTCTTCTCGCATTGTTCTCCAGAATGATGATGGGACTAACTGAAATAGTTTAGTTTGTATTTAGCTCGAAAAACGCTTCCAACACAATGAATATTATGTACGCGACTCTCTAGTATTTCTTTATACTATTGACTCTGTAAGCTGTATACCTCGCTAATATGTCATTGCATAGCTTAAACTGAATAATTCACCGCGCACCTAAAAACAAAGTTCGTAAAACTTAAAATCAAGAAATTTATAATAAATAAATTGACATGTATAATTATCGAAATGGCATTGCAAGTACCGAACTTACCGATTGATAAATTTACATTTTGGCTACATCGATCTTTTGTCGAGCATTGCAAGTAAGTAACAAAATTAAGCGATTGGTAGACAAATTTGATAGGATTTTGGAACTGTTAAATTACGTTAGAGATCGTCTATTTAATCGATTTTAACGATTGTTTTGTCAGCTTTGAAAATGACCTCGATATATCTTATCGACAGGCGACGGGAATGGGGATATTGTTTAGTTGCGTTTGATATTACTAATATTATAAACGCGAAAGTTTATATTTATGGATGATTTGATGTTTGTTATTCTCTTACGCTCAAACGGCTGGCCCAATTTTGATGAAATTTGGCGTGGAGGTAGATAGGTCGCTGGAATTAATACAGGATAATTTTTATCAACGTCATCAGCCATTACCATGCAGGTGTAACCGCGGGGCACAGCTAGTATTCAATAAAAAATAGTCTTCGGCCTTCTTTTGATCGTAGAAGAGCGAAATGCTCGTAGAAATTTTCAAATGATAGAAGGACGCATTGTGGAATGCGAACAATTCGTAATAATCGATATATGTACTGTCAATAATTTGACGATTGTATAAGTCGTCGGTCGAGCTCGACCTGATCCCGAAAATGATCCTAGAGCCACGTTAACACGCCATTTCACCGAAGACTTGCCAGAAGCCAGTATTGGCGAAATCGAGATCGCTCTTGGACAGCTTAAAAATGGAAAAGCCCCTGGAGAGGATGGCGTTACAACAGAGCTACTAAAAGCAGGAGGTAAACCCGTATTGAGGGAGCTCCAGAAGCTTTTTAACGCTGTCCTGTTCGAAGGGAGAACTCCAGAGGCGTGGAGTAGGAGTATGGTCGTCCTGTTCTTCAAAAAGGGAGATAAGACCCTGCTGAAGAACTATCGACCCATATCCCTTCTAAGCCACGTCTATAAGCTGTTTTCAAGAGTGATCACGAACCGTCTTGCGCGTAGACTCGACGAATTCCAACCACCGGAACAGGCTGGGTTTCGGAGCGGATACGGCACCATAGACCACATTCACACAGTGCGGCAGATTATACAGAAGACCGAAGAATATAATCAGCCCCTGTGTCTAGCATTCGTGGACTATGAGAAGGCCTTTGACTCGGTTGAAATCTGGTCTGTTCTGGAGTCCCTGCAGCGTTGCCAGATAGATTGGCGATACATCCAAGTGATGAGATGTCTTTACGAAACCGCCACCATGTCCGTCCAAGTACAGAATCAGCAAACAAGTCCCATACCGTTGCATCGAGGAGTGAGACAAGGGGACGTTATTTCCCCGAAATTGTTTTCAAATGCAATGGAGGATATGTTCAAGACGCTGAACTGGAAAGGACGTGGCATTAATATCAACGGCGAATACATCTCTCACTTGCGATTTGCTGACGATATCGTCATCGTGGCAGAGACGCTGCAGGACCTGCAACAGATGCTGAATGACCTGGCTGACTCTTCTATACGCATCGGCCTACGGATGAACTTGGACAAAACCAAGGTCATGTTCAACGAACATGTTCTACCGGAACCGATTGCGATACATGGCGCCGTTCTCGAAGTTGTTCAAAAATATGTGTACCTCGGGCAGACATTGCAGTTGGGAAAAAACAACTTTGAGAACGAGGTGAATAGAAGAATTCGGCTGGGCTGGGCAGCGTTTGGGAAGCTACGTCGAGTCCTTACTTCGCCGATTCCACAGTGCCTGAAGACGAAAGTCTTCAATCAGTGCGTCCTACCCGTCATGACATACGGAGCCGAAACGTGGACACTGACGGCTCGAATGGTCCACAAGCTCAAGGTCGCTCAGCGGGCTATGGAAAGGGCTATGCTTGGTGTTTCTCTGAGGGATCGCATCAGAAATGAAGTGATCCGTCAGAGAACCAAGGTCATCGACATAGCCCACCGGATCAGCAAGCTGAAGTGGCAGTGGGCTGGCCATATTAGCCGTAGAACCGACAACCGTTGGGGTAAACGAGTTCTAGAGTGGAGACCGCGTTTCGGCAAACGTAGTGTAGGACGTCCTGAGGCACGGTGGAGTGACGATCTGCGCAAGACGGCTGGCAAAAACTGGATGCGAGAAGCCCAAGATAGACCTAAGTGGCGTGCAATTGGAGAGGCCTATGTCCAGCAGTGGACTGCTACAGGCTGATGATGATGATGATAAGTCGTCGATATGACGTCCATACTTGCTAGGGCCCATTACCATACGATTCATTAAATTTATCGATCTAAGCAATTTGACAAATTTAACGACTATTACAGTACTTGCACTGCTGCTCACAAAAATTCAAGGTTGAATCGGTTAAGAAATGCGACCTGTAGAGAACAACCGGAAATTCGGACATACGAAAACCATTTTTGCCCAAGCTATTGCAGAACCACTTTCCTCGTGCTTCGCAATTGCTCGGTCAATTATGCGGTCTATTTATACTGCTTTGTACAATAACTTCATCAGTATTAGGAATATTAATAAATACTTTGCTCTTTGATAAAAGCTTCATTTTCTTCCTCTTTTTACATTGGTTGAATATTCTCAGCCAATTTAGAAAATATTCATCCAGGCACCAGAAGCCGATTATTTTATTAGAAGTGAATTTGCGTTTGACTACGACTCACCTGCTGTTAACTGAATATGAGCTGAATAATTAAAGGTTTAAGTACCCAGAAACCACTTATTTAACAACGGACTATAAAGCGCTCCTTTGTTTTGCTTGGTTGACTTGGCTTTATAAAAGACTTAGTGAATCGATTGATTTGAATGTCTAGCACAACGACAATAAAGGAACAAAATTAATTTCCTACGTCTAGTTGTACGTTTTAAGTTGAATTGAGACAGAGATATAATTAAATCATGCAGTAATTTGTGAACTTACTTTAAAATAGATGATGGCTAAGTTCAGTACCACGCGTCAACCATACACCTAAAACTAAAGTTCAGTTTGGAACAGGTTAAGGAATTGCTTAGACGAAAAATATTGTTAAACCAGACCAGCCTTTGTAAAATACCCCAGTATTATGTTTATTTGCTTTAGACTCAATGAAACAACCAACTATTGTTAGGTTGTATTTAAATGACAATTTAATTTTGACAAAATCGATGTGCCGACTTAGCTGAAACTTGCGGAACGCTAGCTTTTATAACTCTTTAATGTAATTCTGCCGCCAGAAGTCTCAAGGCATGTACCGGTCAGGCACTTTCCGTAACTAGGAAAATCAATAAGGGTGGGTCTAAATCTATACTTACGCTATTAAAAATTGTTAAATATCATTTGTATAAAGTGATGCAATAATGATAATACAGTATATATATATATATAACCAATTCGTAAACTGTTTGAGTTTAACATTAACCAGTGGGTCCGGGTCGATCCAGTCCGGGTAGGACAGTTAGTAACATTAATATCAGATATTAATAATCATGCAGATGGTGTGTATCAAGCGATAAAACATGGTCGTATAGTATAAAAAGTGTGTGAAAATATGAAGTATGTACGTGAGGTCATATTTTAAGATGTATTTTTAACTTATATTTTTAACGTAAGGCAATTGGAGATGCCAATTGTAAACCCTGTTTTTGCATTTATACTTCGAAATTGCGTATATTATGTCAATGTTTAAATTGGCGATATTATAAAGACGGAAGCTAATATTACTATAATATATTAATATATAAAATATATTAATATAATATAGCTTAATATTACTATTGGTAGATATATGCCATATAGTTCCAGATTCAAAAGATTTTGTTTGATTAGTACTCAGACAAATACAATTACGATACGATTAACAAATACGACCACAAGCACCAAAGTTGTGTTTCAAATTTGTTTCTATTACCTTCTAAAAATAAAGGATTGCCATAAAGTTTAAAATAAATAAATCAAAAGAATTGTAAATATAATAAAAAAAACATTCAAGCTTAGTGCCCACTACGATCTTTTCTTGGCTGTCGAAACTCTAAGTCCGTGGTGATCAGACACAAAAAAGTTTTACAAAGAAATATTTAAAAGACTGGCCTCAGGGGATCTAAGAATAGGTGTGAACTTTGCCCAAAGGTTGAGCCTGACAATTCAACGAGGCAATGCGGCCAGTTTTAGGAACCCTTCCACGCACTGTTGATTGAGACGATATTTTTGTTTTG
The DNA here is from genome assembly GCA_917880725.1 of Selenia dentaria. NCBI lineage: Eukaryota > Metazoa > Arthropoda > Insecta > Lepidoptera > Geometridae > Selenia > Selenia dentaria. The sequence continues at coordinate 32,463,074 of OU862879.1, forward strand.
AAAATTAATATCATATAATGTATTTTTATTTTTAATTAAGCTATGACTTGTAAAGTAAATGATTAATTTACATTTACGTTATGAAAAATTACTTAAAATTAAATGATAGTTTTATAGAATTGTTGTGTAATATATCAAAACATTAAAACCGTTTTCCCATCTCTAAAATACTTACCTTATATTTGATAGCATTCATGCGTTGGTTCACTTGATCGATCCGTGACGTCAAATACATGCTCATGCAAATCACGAACATATCGGCAAAGTTCCAGGTAAAGGTGCATTGGATATTCAGAAACTGAAATAAAACAATACATGAATAATTTGGATAAAAAAACCAACATAAAACAAGAATTAACGTTAGAAACGGGATATTTACCATGTATTGTATTTATAGTGCAATATATATATATAATAATATAGCTCTCCATATTTCGGCACAGTTGCATGCGCCATGTTCACGAGTAAAATGAAGTATCTGCGGGTAGGTATTGTTATGAGTAGACGAAATTGGTATAAAAAAGGTATAGTGCCGAGTCTTATATCGGTCAGACTAAACGAACTGTTGCATGTCGGATTAAGGGGCATATAAGGGCCGTGAAGAACAATGGTCCTCAAAAATCGGCCATTGCCCAACACCTTTTGGAATCGGGATCGAATCACTGGATTGAGTTACATGACCCTCAGATAATCTCGACAGAACGCCACTATATACCTAGATTGGTAAGGGATGCAATCGAAATTACCAAATCCTATATTTGGTATTTTAGAAGAGAGGATTGGTTTCAACTGTTCATTTGTCGAGAGATTCCAGTGGTTCATCTTTGCAAAAACCAAAGAAGTTCGCGAGCATATACCTTGAGTTATGTGTGTCGAGACCCAGATTAAGTTTCAAGTGACTGTTGTGTCATTGGTAATAAGCCGGAACGCAAGAAACGCGCAAGGAAGAGGGTAGACCGATTCGTGTGCTCATAACAATACCTACCCACAGATACTTCAGTTTGCCCGGGAACATGGCGCATGCTACTGTGCCGAAATATTGAAAGCTCACTATAAATACAATACATGGTAAATATCCCGTTTCTAACTTTACTTCTTGCATTAGTGACAATGTCAGTTTAAAAAATTATATACCATAAAACAAGTCTTGTCGCTGTGGATGAATCGTGGCATTACCCACTAGAAAATGAAAATCCAGGAATAATTTTATGTTAAATATTTAATCTATTCTCCTTATCAACTATGCGTTGATTAATTGATTTATCAAATTCTTACGCGATATACTTGCAGTGTTATTATTTTTGTGGAGGACATGCGTGACACGGACACCCGCGGTGTATTTATTTGTGATGTTAGAATTATTAAGTATATTTATTTACCTGTGATATGACCGCCGCCAACCTGTTGTAAGGAATGAACGCCCATATCCAAGGATAACTCCTTTTCACAAATGCGTCGTAGACGCTTGTGTCAGACACGCATTCCACAGTTACCGCTATGCCAGATATGTCTGACAAGGTATGCTCGCCTGAAATATTATAAAATTATATTATACTCTCCAGCATAGTCAATGCTGGCGATCTTTTCCCGTGCTGGCTGTATTCTTACTATTTAAATATTTAAATTTTGTCATAATTAGGTATGTCTTTCGTTTTTACGACAGAACGACGTACGTGGAGATCCCAATTTCAGTGATGATCATCGAAAATCGCAACTGAGTTCTTGATCATTGTGACATAGCTCACCAAGTGAAGCTAAGATAAAACTTCGCACTTGGCTACACTCACTCTCATACGAAGAGACTGAGAGTTTATTAACTCCAGTATTATAACATTACTTCTGTTCGCATAACATACATTACATATATAACATTCACACAACAACAACCCATACACACACTCACTCCATACTCACACACTTTCTCTTTAGAGGAAATAGATAATAATAATATATAATATGTAAAGTAAAGCACTTATTCTGTTAAGTCCAATGATTTAGAATGAGAAATTATAATTTTAACCTTAAATTCCCGGGTATCCAAGATACAGGCCGCGCCTAGTTTGGAACCCATTGCTTAAACATGCAACTGTATTTAAGATACATTTTATATTATAACAATTTGTCATGTATGTAATAACAAGTGTTTCTATTATTTGTAAGCAATAAACAATAAACAATAAAAAAATAAAAAAAAATACTGTCATATTAATATTTTTCATTTGAAAATCATAATTGTTCAGCTACTTTTGTCGCTAACAGATTGCATGTCCCCACAGTTCATGTGACCACAATTTTTCATAGGAGATGGTGCAATTAATTTTTACTACAGAAAATACCTTACACAGAGCCAAAGTGAGGATGATCAAGCACACAACATTGCACTTCTTAGTCAAGTCAATATCCATGTTGGGGTCCGCAGCTTCCGTCTTAGATATCTGGGCGCAGAGATCTGGCCATTTTGTTGCCATTCGGAGAAACAGGATGGTGGTGATGCAAGTTGTCAGATGGAAGATTGTCGAAGCTGTAAAGAAGAGCAATGAGTTTCGAACCCCAAATAAAGTCTGGACGAAATAACGACGGCTCCGTTAGCTCAGATGTTAGCGGCCCTGCTTCGGAAGCGCGGAGTCTAAGGTTCGATCCCTGACCGGGACAAATATTTGTGTGAGTAAGTTGATCTGAATAATGATTGTCTGTGTCTGAATCTGATGGATGTTGTTATATGTCATCGTGTATGAGTGTGTAAACGTTAATCTATTATTCAATGCCTTTGTTACGATTAGGTCAGATTCAAGCCGAAATATAATAGAATTGTCACATATATAAATAAGATAATAAGACACATCTAGACACATAATCAGCAGAAATATGAAGCATAAGGAAAAAATATGCATACTGTTAGAATCTAGTGAAGATTGAGTATCTTTTTTCAGGACCTTCATGACGCAGAGTAACACAGATAAACATTGTCCAACTATCGACACCACAGTATAAATAACTCTCCATGATCGAAACGTGAACCTGGGAAAATAAAGTGACTGTTAAACATATTTTTTAATTGATTACTAGCTCTACTGCTACGCCCGCGTAAAGTAATGTTATCGCAGACATTTATATAAAAGGATGTATGGGTATTATCCTTACGTGTTCCCTTCATTATTTGTTACCAGAATGTAGGGTACGTACACACTGGTACTCAGGCGCAAAATGTGTCTTTTACTTCATTACTACATGTTATTACATAATAATATAGATAATCCTTCTGCGCTTGAGAAGCTGCAGCTGTGTGTACCGTCCAGCTTGCGCGGCACCGACGCCGAGCCCGGCCCGCGGTGCCGACACCGCCAGTTCGCATCTCCCGTGCACTTGCACACTCACAACGCCCCTACTGCTAGAGTTATCAAATTACTCAAAACCTATTCTTTTTTTTTCCCTAGGATACATATAAATATTATGCACCCTATTGATATTACAATCTAGCCTAAAAAAGGCTAATAAGTAATTGTATTCTATCCTAAACTGCTATATTCACTATACGTAAGAATGTGTCCAGTAACACCTTTCTTATTGTATCTATTTAAGGTGAAGACACTATGTTCATGTGTTCTTTGAAGCAGTACTTAAATTAAATACATTTCACTAATACACTAGCACTGATCACTACACTAACTCGAACAGTTTTGCTCCCTTGAGACTTCTTACTATATCCGTGTGGTCGAGCAGTAAAACTGCCTCAACATTCACATGCTGATGAAGCCGATGTTGGTGAGCTGCTGCATAGTTTTGTATCACTTTATCGACGAACTCTACCGATGGAGGTCCCGATGGAGATCGTCGTTCCTTATGTACCTCAAGGTGCTCAATAACATGATCGCTCAACAACCAGACGTAGATATATTATATGATAAGGTAGGTAGATTTCAATGTGAACTTTTTACTTATTTAGCCATGATGTTTTGGTTTACGTCTGAAAATTGCATGTCTATCTGAATAAATAAATAAATCGCGCTCCTGCAGGAATTTTCTTTTGTTATGATAAAAAGTCTGTGTTATTCCCGAGTGTAAGCTATTTCTAATCTAAACTTCACCAAAATCCGTATAGCTCTATACATAGTATAGCTTTGTGAATACGCAGCGTAAAAACATAATTAGTGTCGTAGTACGAAATTAGTTGTAGCGTGTGTCAACTTATGTACAAGGTTCTTGTCTTGTCCAGCATTACGTCCCTGGAGGAAAAGGAACCCTTGTATGTTGACTTTATAATTAGAACTGTATGCCTGTTGAGGTTCCAAACCAAAATTGTTAAAAACGAGACCCTATTATTAAGCTTCGCTGTTCGTCCGTTTGTCCGTCTGTCACCAATGTCTATCTCATGAACCGTAATAGTACGACAGTTGACATTTTAACAAATGATGTAATTTTGTTACCGTTATAACAACAAATACTAATAAACCGGCCAAGTGCGAGTCGGACTCGCACACGTAGGTTTGCGTAAAAACGGCATAAATCATGTCTGTTGTATGGGAGGTTTATAGGTAATGGTACGGAACCCTTCATGTGCGAGTCCGACTAGCACTTGAACGTTTTTTATAGTAAACGCAATAAATTATCAAGTTGCAATTAATATAAAATTTTTGGTTCATATTTCAGATAGTGAATAGTAGTGAATTCACGGTTAAGAAAATTTATCGATTGATCTCGTTGAAAAATGCATATAGAGGCAGCCTATTGCTATGAGTAATAAACTAATGTTAGTGTGTGTATTTTTCTCACTAAAATTACAAAATCTCGCCAAACCATGTAGTTATCACCACCTCACGAGTCTTGAAAATCGAAGGATTCTTGCTGACATGTCTTTTCTTCACGGTATTTGTAATGGTTACGTGGATTGTAATGAATTGTCGACTAAAATGTTACGTTTCAATGTTCCAAAAATTCGTACTAGGCACACGAAACTGTTCGCTGTCCCGCAAACAAGAACTAATTATGGTCAAAACTCACTTGTTAGTTGGTTACACAGAAGTTATAACAAAAGATTTCAATGTACAGATATTTTTCATGATAGCAGGGAGGTTTTCAGACGAGAAACTCTGAAAATTCTTAATGATGTAGATATTTAGAGCGTAATTAAAAAATCAATTTAAAACACACCATCAAACATACACTCTCGCGCACACACCCACATACACACACATATCCCTACACTAACACACACAACAATACCTGCTTACTACATAATTAATGTTTAATAGTTTATTTTGTAACATGATTTTATTAAATTGTTAGTGACTGTCGCATTAGGTAAATTTAGGCTAAATAATTTGAATCTGTTATTGGCTTTAAGTTTGATACACTAGTTTATTTAATGTATTATTATGAGCTGTAGATTCTGTTATATATAAATAAATAAATACAATAAATAAACAGGCGTTTTAGTGTTTTAAATTCAAATGCTAATACGAGTAATTATGAAAGATTGCAAAATCACTACGAAAGTTTGTTTGTAAAACTCTTCTATCGGTTAGATAAAGCTTATAGGTATATGAATCTTACCTTAATTTAGAAGTATCCGTTTCACAGATACCCAAGACAGGGTTTAACCCAAAACACTGGCCCGTGATGAGAACTATTTTCAAAGCTTTTTGAAACGTCACGCATTTGCCTACGAAAGTACTCGCTGATGGTTTGTGCGGATTTTGTATGTAGATTGGATCTGTTGACGAACAAATGAATAATTTTAATACAAAACAATAAACACAGAGATAAATAATTCTTTTTGGAATCGGACAGTGTATATCAAACTTAGGCAGTATGTAACTCTACCGGTACATATTCGTAGAACATCTTGGTTTTCTACAGATTTTTATATTTTACCGTTAAACACTAAAGCATTTTTACACCTTTGAATCTATTGGTTTCTTCAGGAAGCAAATACTAACTAACTATCCCAAAACGTACAGTCTGCGTAACTTTAGTTTAAAACCTAAACCAAGCAGTATTTGCACGACGCACATAACTTTAAAGTCAGAAAATCTGGCACTTTGATGACGCCATAAATCTGAAATATTTCTAAGCCATTTCACTTTCGCCTGGTTTTGATTTTAAAATAACTTTATTTAACGCAATGGTAAGTAATGTTTCTGCGTGGCGTATAACTATATTTTTTTGTTTAAAACAAATTCAATTATAGCCAAGGTAAGTTAATAAAATCAACAGCAAAGCACCAGACTAAAGTATCATATAAAACCAAGATCGGAATCTCCAGGTAAAATTTAAGCAGGCAATCTAAGAGTCCTCTTATTTAAATTTAAAATAAGAATAAAGCTTTATTTGAGTATTTAATCCTTGGTTCATTGTGTCGGGGCAGCTATCAAAAATTGTAGGTCTGAAAGTTAGCCTACTTGTAAGGTAACTAGGGGTCTAAATATGAAACTTCCTATTTATTGCATTAACCACTTACAATTACAATATAAACTTTATACTGTCAGATTTCAGAGTGAAACTTTTTTCACACGAAAACTATTAAACTAAAAAAATAATAATTTGATGAAACACCGCAAATAAGAGTAATATTGAAATCTAAAATACGACGTGAGACTCACGCAGCAGAAACTGCTCGAAGTATAGATGCAGTGTTTGGCAAGGAGAGGGTATGGCTAATGAACGCACCGTGTGTTCTTAGTTTAACAGCTTTCGTAGAAAAACTTATATTAAATGGTAATATTAAAAATCTTGAAAATAGGAAAAAAGGAGCGCTCGTTGAAGCTTACCTAACCTTGTTAACCCGTTCCAGAAATGAAAGGATTTTATAGCTAATTGTGACGTGTGATTAAAAGTGGATTATTTACGCTGATCGCACACAAACACCGCAATGGATGACCCAAAAAAAATGGTGTAACAAATTAGTAAAAAGAGAGTTAGAAAGATTTTATTTTTTTCCTAGGATTGTCTTCTATTTATGACGTATAATATTATTGGATTATTAAACTTTTAGTATTTGTAATGGTCTATGAGTGTAGCCAAATTGAACAAAATCATGAATCGTTTTGTGTTGAAGAAATGCATCTATTATAGGCAGAGGTTAAGTACGTGGGTCTAGAACCACGTACCTTCATGCTTGTACCGTCTTCTAATGATAATAAAAAGTGTTTAATTTTTTTGAATGCAAGTCGTTTCTTGATTCAAGTGAAGACGCTGTGACAGTGGGAACAAAATAAAACAGCTTTATGAATTCTATACTCTGTGTAAAGTTATATTTCCTTTGAAGTTTTTCAGAATCTTCATACGGACTTCATTGCAGACATTACGAAGGCTTAATTAAAAGCCTTACTTTGGAAGACTTAATGAATAGTGTACTAATAATGGGTTCACAATGTACACTCTGTTTTTATTATTCATCTGTTGTTATACCATCTACTCAATAAATGACCGTACCACAAACTATATCAAACAAAAAAAATTCCATCCTCGGACGGGATACGAACCCGCGTCTTCTGACTCTCCGTGTCAGACACCATTGACCAACTAGGCCACCGAGGTTCTGGTCCGAGCATCGAATTTTAACTCTCTATTTGACTAACCGTCTTGCGGAGACGGAGCGACATCTATTATTATTACATTACTATTATGACAGTACCATCCAACAGAAAGAAGCATTATTTAGAAATACTTAAACTTTCGTATTGACATCGCAGCCCTTATAATTTTTAGAAATACTTTAATTAAACAAACTTAATTATATATAAACTCATTGAAAAAAGTAAGTAATAACTTAAACTTAAAATATAAATGAAATTACGATGTTAAATTAAAATACGTGACACGACGAGCAAGTCTTGCACTCAATAATGAGCACTACGATTGCCCATGACATGCCAGTGTCACACAAAGCTTACTGTCGTTTTGCGTGGGGGGCTTGCACTCTTCAGCCGTGCCATTATATAAGAGCCAACATCGTAGCATCTTTGACAACATGACAAGAAATGACGAAATGACAAGAAACGTTGGGAAAAAACGGCATTGTACAAGGGCGATATCTCATAAAGTATTTGACATCGGTGAGCTCGTCGACGAGCGCATCGATGAATCATTAGAGAATCGCACAGCTGCTTAGCGATTCTATAAGAGCAAACATCGTTACATCTTTGACAGCAACCGTGAAACAAATGAAGAGATGACAAGAAATGTTGGAAAAGCAACCTTATGTACAAGGCCGATATTTCATAAAGAATTTGACATCGCTGAGCTCGTCGACGAGCGCATCGACGAATCATTAGAGAATCTCACGGCTGCTTAGCGATTCTATAAGAGCAAACTCGTTGTATCTTTGACAACATCCGTGAAACAACATCGTTGCATCTTTGACAAATGTTGGAAAAGCAACCTTATGTACAAGGGCGATATTTCATAAAGAATTTGACAACAGTGAGCTGGTCGACGAATCATTACAGCCGTGCGATTCTCTAATGATTCGTCGTTGCGCTCGTCGCCGAGCTCACCGATGTCAAATACTTTATGAGATATCGCCCTTGTACACAATGTTATTTTTCCAAACTTTCTTGTCATCTCGTCATTTGTTTCACGGATGTTGTCAAAGATGCAACGATGTTTGCTCTTACAGAATCGCACGGCCTGACATTGTATTTTGAGTCTTTTCACTTGTTACAATACCCTTCATAGTAATAGTTCGTGGCAGGATAAGTACATATATTGCTTAGAGGCTTACCACCTGGTACGTCAGGTTTCCTCATCTCTTACGATTCGCATCCGACAGCGAAGGGGATATTTTATTTCGCCCACTCACATTTGTGTATCATGAGTTTACATTTTTATTTATTTATTAACATTTATTATCGCGCTTTGCCATTTCCACATTTTGTAATAAACCATACTGTTTTCTCGAAATGATGTGTCCCAACCCTAGTAAAAGGTAATTATACTCTGAAGTATAAAAGTCTATTGAGACATCAAAGCGGTTTCGAGACTACTTAACTTACTTAAGCATATACCAATTAGACGTTGCTTCTCTGCAATTGAAAATAACGATATATAGATTGGTATAAGTAAAAAATATGATTAATTATATTGCCGTTTGTTTAGGTTTAAGGGTTACCTACATCACAAGTCAGACTGAGGTTGTTTTGTGAGACAATCACTATATAAAATTAGCGTTATACGTTTTGAAATCGTAATCGTTCTCTTCCTAACACCCACCAAAAATAGATATGAAACAATGCTTTAATTTTGATTATCACCAACACGTTTTTTAAATGTAATTCTGTTTTATTACTACCCAAACGAACACAAGAGTAATATACAGTATGTAGATTGAGGTTTTGATTTTCATGAGCACCGAAACGAAAAAACTTCATGCTGTATCTCTCATCTTTTAAACAAAAAAAACAGAAACGTAGGTAGAACTTTGTTTAGAATTTCTTGCTTCAATAATAATGAGTTGTCAACTTATATTACTGCCTTAGTAGTGCAGTGCAGTTCCAGGCAAAACCATAACATAAAGTCGTGAGAGAAATGCATATCAGGCAGTCTCTCCCCCTACTAGTCCAATAAAAAATAAATACACTTCTCGCAAAGTTTTTTTAACATTAGAAATTCTTTACTAAGGTTTTCGCAAGTAATGCTATCTGTTCAAGATATTTCGCATTAATTAATACATCCATGCAAAAGGAACTATTATTTTATTAAAACAAACATTTGCAGTAATAAAATATCTTGAAAAAGTAAGTAATTTATAATTATATATCGTAGAAATATACATAATATACATATATAATGTTCTTTCTATGTACATGCTAAAACGAAGGATGCATTCTCCTATTGATTTATTTATTTTATTTATTGATCGCCAACATAATGTACACTGTTACACTCATAAAAATAACGACATAATCTATTACCTTAGGCAGGATATAGTATGGTACCCGTTATAAATTCGCATTGCATTCAACTCGCACGCGTGCTGTAGTAATAACTCACTCGTAGCACATGCTCGTAGATGTCTGTAGCATAGTGCTACGAGATTTCTGAAGAGACAATGTCTTTATTGTAGACTTAATATCCTCCGCTTTTTTATTCGAAATTGGATGATGTGCGTTAGTTAAACACCATTACAATGTCACATGAAAATTGCCTAATTAACACAATGTCAGAAATAAAAATGAGGATTACGAAACGACGTGAAATAATAATAGTCTGGTTTTAAATTATAAAAAAATATGGCACTACGAAAACAGATAATTGCACCGAGTGTTAATTTTTGATACGAGCGCAATAAAGATTTGCTTGCTGAATAAAATTAATAATTTTCATGTCTTTTAACTTTAGGAAAGCTGCTGATAAAAAATAATCTCATTGACTTATTTAATATAGGATATAAGATAAATATAGTATATATGTGTATGCTATAGTAGTACGTTTTATTTTTGAATCATAAACAAAGTTCATATGTCAACAACAATAACTTCCCTGATCGTAGACGGCACGCCTGCCCACGAAACCTGCAGAACGGTACGGCCCAGCTCTTAGCTTAGCTTCTGTTACTATCGTACAGACCAAGATGATGATTTAAAGTACAAGTTTCCTCAAGTGTCCCTTCTAAATATTATAACAAGAACACGGTTACTAACATAAAATTTAAAACACAATATATGAAATTATTTCTACAAAACAAAAACACCGTCTAAGTCACCAGTTCGTGCAAGGGTTCCTACAACACTGGCCGCATTTAATTTAATGTTAATTTTAAACATCCAACAACCCTTATAAGTATTAATATACCGCAGTGGGACACTGGTGCAATTCTCTAACGGCCGTTTTCAATAACCTATCTATCGTCGGTTTACCTTACTAGAGATAGATATTTGATCCATCAAATTTCAATTGGTAGTTAGGAAAACAGTGGATAGATAGAATATCCAAAACGGCCGTAAGAGCGAACATCGTTGCATCTTTGACAACATCCGTGAAACAAATGACGAGATGACAAGACACGTTGGAAAAGCAACCTTATGTACAAGGGCGATATCTCATAAAGTATTTGACATTGGTGAGCTCGTCGACGATCGCAACGACGAATCCTAGTCATTCGTCGTTGCGATCGTCGACAAGCTCACCAATGTCAAATACAGATATCGCCGAAAAACAACCTTAACTACAAAGTTAAGGTTGTTTTTCCAACGTTGCTTGTCGTCTCGTAGTTGGTTCACGGATTTTGTCAAAGATGCCACGATGTTAGCTCTTAGAGAATTGCACTGTTGAGGCTAGATGCGCAGTTAAAATCAACGTGGACCTACCGCCAGAGCAAGATTGTGAAAGCTAGCGCCTCCCATCAAGTCCTTCCTAGTCGGAGGACCCAGTAACACACAAATCTCCCACAAAAAAGATCACCCGTAGACCTTAGTTAAACAAATAAGCATGCATTACTTAAATGGTATTTTACTCACAATTCCAATCATTTTTATACGTTTTAAACTTTTCCATATTGTCCATTCGTGTCATACACTGAACTATGTTGTTGGTAATAATGTCGTGTGTGGTTACTGTTGTTTACTCCAGTTTTGATTGACCGATCGGCTGATTATGATAAAGGTTCACTGAAAATGAAATTTAGAAATGAATTGATGGTAAATTATCGTTGATTTATTGATTGTGAGTTGATGATTAGAGTACACGACACACAATGAATATAATTATACTACGTTTTGAAATACGATTCAATATTTGTCAAATAAAAATGTTATAACTTAAAAAAAAAGAAGAAATAAGCAGAGTTTTGTTTACTTATTTTTTCCCAAGCAAGGTTGTCGTTTAAAGATCGATCTGCTGTGCGATTCAGCCGTGCGATTCTCTAATGATTCGTCGATGCGCTCGTCGACGAGCTCACCGATGTCAAATAATTTGAGATATTGCCCTTGTACACAAGGTTGTTTTTCCAACGTTTCTTGTCATCTCGTTATTTTGTTTCACGGATGTTGTCAAAGATGCAACGATTTTGCTCTTAGAGAATCACACGGTTGTAAGAGCATGCATCGTTGCATCTTTGACAACGTTGGAAATACAACCTTATGTCCAAGGGCGATATCTCAAAGTATTTGACATCGGTGAGCTTGTCGACGAGCGTATCGACGAATCATTATGAGAATCGCACGGCTGATCGCCCATTGTGACATCAAATTTTAAGGTTTGTTTATTGTTTTTGTTCACAAAAATATCGTATATCTTTGTTGGTGTAATTTTTTTGTAGTTTGGTGTTGCACTTAAGTATTGATATATTTATCTATATTAGATTTTTATTTCATTATGTTTGTTATTCTGTTTTCATTAAATTTTCTGAAATCTCTATGACATAAATTATTTATAACCGATACTTAATATATATTTTTTTACGTACAATGTTACCAAAAGGCACGATTATTATAATTTTATAATAAACGGGATGAAAGTGAAACTTGCGCATTGTCTTTATCACAATCGACAATTGTTTCGGCTTCGTACGGAAACCTTTAAGATGTAATATCGACCCCGCGTAAGTCTGACGGTAAACCAGTTTTAATATTTTAAAAAACTTGTACGACTTTATAAATAGAGTAGGTTTATTAGGTTACCTATATTATACCTGGTGCCAATCCTGTAAGGAAATCATCTATGTCGTTACAACCTTCGCCAGTCAACTGATAGGAGCACAAGATGAAATTATATAATATTTCCCTTTATACGCCTTATGCACCGCTGCATCCCCCACGCCCAATGTATACTACCTACTGTAGAGTTATTTTCTGTGAGGAGATTTCTCGCTGTATTAATTTTCTTATATACAGTTTATTTTTAGTATGTGGCGGCTTTTTTTCACACTTTTCTGTAAATTGTGGAATTCGAATAGCGCTGGTTTTTGTATAGTGTCACTGAAACCACACCTGGCAAGCGATATGTGAACATTTCTCCACACTATATAAAATCATGCACTATTTTAATTTCGATATACACGGACAAATGTCATTAGACCTTGAAGTTATATAGTAAGTATAATTATAAATCAGTACGATAAATGCATAATAGTGGCCATAATCGAACGAGTATGTTTATATTATCGCCCATAGACTATGAAGTAACTAACTAGACATCAAAACACTTAGCTTTATCCTTACGAATTCAAATCAGTCAAACCAGTTTTATAAAAATATTGTACACGATGTAATATTTTTACTTTCTAATATATTGCAACAGGCAAGCACTGAACATTTATCGCACGTTCAATGGTAAAGTTAATGTCATACAATTATATTGACTTGTTTGTTTGTGTGTATTTTATAGTTCAGTTTTATAGTTACAAGTATATTGACTGGACATAACCTCGCTATAAATAATTTACTATCTATTTGTTCGAATTGCTTTCCTTTACAAGTTACTTCTACCATATAATAAAAGTTGTTTTATTTTATTCTTTGGATGGCTATAAAACTTAATATTTATTACGACACGTCAGAATTCTTGTGTTTGCTATTTGTTAATTTTCTTTTTAACATCTTAGTATTTTAAATGTGAAATAGTATGTAGTTGTAGTTGAGTGAGGTTGTATGTTTGTTACTTTTTCACACTGAAAAGACTTTGTATGAAGTTTGGAAAGAAGATAGATTTGTCCGGATTCAAAAATCAGGCATTGACTTTTTATCTATATTCAGTGCTTAGTTCCAAAGGTATCGGGTAAATCTTGCTACATACGAACGTAGTCGCGAGCATTAGCTAGAAAGTTCATTAATAAATAAAAATAGTACGTGAAATAAATTGTGTGCGATTCTCTAAGCTAGCAAGCTAGTACTTCTGGCTTCGTATAGACAGAACTAGCTTCATTTCTAAGTTAGTAAGCCAGTAAGCTAGTTTATAAGCCAGGACAGTTTTTAATAGTTTAATGGGATGGAGTTCTACTTTTAGGCCAGTAGCGCTTCCCACCACTGATGCTTTATGCCATTTTGCATAACAAATACAACATTTGACATATTTTGTTATTTGGACACAAGCAACGCCTCAGCGCTCCACCCGCATGGTAAAAGACTAAACCTCACAAAAACCTTTACAGCAGAGGAGAGACTTCGCAATCACAGAGCGTAGCTTCTCACACGATTGAAGTTAATACTAAGTAGAAATGGTATTAAGCGAAGTTGAGCCCTATAGATACGTAACAATAGAGTCCTATCATATTAAAGGATCTTTTTGCCTCAGTTTCTGTGAAAAGTGTTAAACCCGTTTTAGCAAAGTTTAGAGCAAAGCAGATGGGGAAAGAAAGATGGAGTCAATCGTCACTTGATTGTCCGTCGCTTAGAAGAACGTGAAGTGAAGGCCCTATGTTGTTTTCACTATGAATTGAATATTTAAGATATATAATTTATATGTATTATTGTTTCTTTCTATATCTTTGAGTCCATGGGATCCAGGCGATACAAATTAATCAGACTTGGCCAAAAGTTTAGTTGAAGCGTCAGGTGATCAGAAAGCTGGTTCATATTTTGCATAAAAAATAAGCAAAGTTTTATTCGTGGAAATGCAATCAGCGTTCTGAAACTTTTCTTTAGCAAATGGTTTATTTTGATATTAAAAGGACATATTTTTTATAAAACGGTATAGATAATAGTAATTCATATTATTAAACGAATGAATACATGAAATTACCTATACTAAATCAGGCACGTGAACTTCCATTACTTACTGTATAAACAGCACACAAACACACATAAACTCCTTGCTAATTCTTTGTTGTACGGTTTGTATTACCGCTTTAGGTATATTTTAGATAAAAAGTTCACAAGAACTTAAAACTTTGCAGCAGTATTTCTACCACAATATTCTAAGTAGCTGTGAAGTCAGCTACAAAGTATCGTCGCACACATGGTAATATGGCAACACAACTGGTATGCGTTTTATTTTTGTTATTTCGTGTGAACCAATGATGTTATATATAAACGGAGGTAGATATGCCTTACCGCGCTCGGCTTGGCGACATCAACACAAGCTATTTGTCTTGAGTCAACTTAGTTCCAGCCTGACTGGCAACGACGCAGCGCGTATTCAATAATTAAGAAAAAAATGCCTTGTGTGTTCAGAAACTGCAGAACATATACTGGGACGAGTGTAAAAAAACACGAATAATGTGTCATTTCATTTGTAAGTATTGTTTTTCTATGTTATTTATCAAAAATGGCAAATCAGAAATTGTATTTTAATTTAAATTAACTCCTGCGACGTTGCCGCTTCGCCACACACACAAACGAGACAAGTAGCGAGCGACCGAGAGAACAAAGCTATCATTAGCGGTCGAATGGTCGGCCACAAGCGAACGTTGTTAATAATATGTTCCCTTTCTGACAACTAGGATTCATATATCTTCGTGTTTATTTAACCTTGTCAGTGTAGTTAATTTGTTGCGAGTTGTGTACTATAGAGTAGATTATAGCATAAAATTTACATGTTTAAACTTCAAATTCAAGGTGAAAAACGTCTCTATTGTTAATCTCATTGGTTTGGAAATGTTTATTTGCGACCATGGATATCGTAACGTTTCTTCAGAATGAACGAACTGTTTTCACAAAGTTTGTGCCATGTACTGAACTATCGATGAGTTTGAGAGCTTACTACTTACTAATATCAAAAATGCAAATGTTTGGATGGATATAGTTTTGTTACTCATTCAAGCCAGAACGGGTGAACGGATTTGAATGATTTTTGGCACATAGATAAATGTGGCGATAGAATTACACGTAGCGTACTTTTTATTAATATCATCTGCATCCATCACTACGCAAGTAAAAGTGAAACTGCGCGGTGCAGGTAATCTAATGAATTTATTTCAGTATTTTTGTTTCTCCGGGTATAGATCTCAACGTATTTTGGGAAGTTTGAATTGATATCGACAATAAAAAAAAATAGGTTGAGTGCAGCTAGGAACAAATGTAATGATTACAGCTTGAAAAGGTGACTAATTTACTATGCAAGGCTTCATTATTTCAGATTATTGCTATTATTATTTTTATTTCCAGGATTCCAGGATTGTTCCCTGGTTGGGCAAGTTTTTGTGTACTGACCAGAAAAATTCGTTCTCAGGTTTTGGAGTTTTGTAATTTGTAAATTAGTATGTGTGATTTCTAGTAAGGGGGTGTGCAGTTGTAAACGTACTTATTATTACATACTATCATAACTCTAAATCCAATAAACGATCCCATATATTGGAGAGGTGTCAAACCCACATCTTGCCAGTCACGTTCCTAGTCTCATCATAGAAAATGAGAGTATGAGCTTCATTCCACAAATAGAATAACTTTTTTAACCGAACCCAAAAAAGGAAGGGAAGCTATGTTGTATATGAAGGTATGTTCACCGATATCTCCCCCATTTGTAGACCGACTCTGTTGCAATGTTAGCATAATCCCGCTTCTGTAAGCTCTCCCAATCAACAATCATTGCAATGCTTAGGATTGAAATGGGTTGTAGCAAATTTCTTGTGCAAATGAGTAAGTAAGTGAAACGTCTCAGTGGTCCCGCTGGCAGCAATGCGCAATACTACAGGGCTCTGTCATAAACGGGTGTGATAGTAAGCATCATAACGGTAAGTCGACTGTTTGATGGTAGGCATCCATAGCTTCCATCCAAGCTTGTCCATGACAGTTGCAGTTCAACCTAAAAGCTTAGGACTGTGGTTTTGCGTATAGCACTACTGTGACGTCACCCAGAGACACGTTGTGAGTCTCTTTCTATTTCTATTTCACTTAGTTCGGTGCCCTTTACACCCTAACACTGTAATGCTTGCGCTCTATTGATCCGTAGTAGAACACCGGACACTGGTCTAATTAAGACAGCAATAGCATTTTATACGAGAGGCTTACTAGCTAGTAAGTCAGATTTCCTCGCCTCTTACTTTCCGCATCCCAACGGTGGAGGGAATACGAGTATGCTTTATCTCTGTTCCCTCACGGAGCAAATTATTCTTAACATGTCGTACCAAAATATAATGTTCTCTGATTTTTGTCAATATCGCGCCGTTCTTGTGATGTGACTAAAACCTTGCGTGAAGTTACATTACTGTCTTCAGCTATGCTGTGTTTGTTAATATTATTGTGAGTTTTCGAATACTTATTTTGTTTGGCATTAGTTAACATGTTGTGTCATTTAGTCCAGACAGCAGCCGTGCAATTCTCTATGAGTAAACATCGTTGCATCTTTGACAACATCCGTGAAACCAATGACGAAATGACAAATAATGTTGGAAAACCAACCTTATGTACAAGGGCGATATCTCATAAAGTGTTAGACATCGGTGAGCTCGTCGACGAACGCAACAACGAATCATTAGAGAGTACGGCTAATCATCTTCATCCATCACCGCGCGGGTGAATTCGCGGGGCGAAGCTAGTGTTTTCATAAACTAGAAAGAACAAAATTTACAAACACAAAATGTATATATCGTGTTCATACATATATAAACTTAAAGGCACATGGCCCGTATCAGGATCTTTACAGGATGCCATGTTAAAGCTATGCGCCGACAAACTTATTAGTTGGAACCCTGCCAACTGACTGATGTTGACTCAAATACGTTTATTATAACAGACCACACTAATGCTAATGTCAAATAATCTCAAGATTAGCTGATCTTAGCCGGAAACATAGGTGAGTTTATTCGCTAATTTATAGGGCGTTCATCGTAGATCATACATGTATACCAACAGATAATGTTGTACCTGGTATCTCTAATAATAATAACTATCCTCAGTAATGTTTACGACGAAATACATATGGTCATTGGATGGTCAGCGATCAGGACATACTAAGAGGTAAGATTAAATATTCAAGAGTTTGTAGAGAAGACGATGTTTTGTAAGCATTACTGTCTTTAGGTACGAATGTAAATGTAGCTAACATGTGCTTAAAAAAATGCATTAAACATTTATGTTTCGAAGTGACAAGTCCTTTTAGCTTAGAACTTAACTTCGGGTTACACTGTAGCTTGTAGATTTAGTGAAGGATCCTGGGCGACTCAATGCCCAGTCTTTTTAACTTATACTAAATCCTAAAAGACTTTTGGTTTACCGTCTGTAGCTAACTGTACATAAATTAAAAATTGCCAAAAACTAAATTCATCTAATTAAGATAAAGATGGTGTGTAACTTAGCCAATGATTTAAAAAGTCATTCCTTGGCATTTATAAACTTTGCCGTAGCAACATCCGTAACGTTTACATCAGCAAAACAGAAACGTATGTTTTTAAAAACGTGACAAACTTATTAAAGGTAATGCCGCCTTAAATCACGATTATTGGAGCCAAACTTTAAATGAATTCTCTTAAGAACTGGGGCTTTGATAGATTTTTCATCAACATAGCGACTTTTAAATGTACACTGGCAATATAAGCATGTTCTTTTTAACGCGACAACAAAGCGCCAAAGCGAGTCTGCAGACTGCTTTGTTGTAAACTTTTATTGGAAGTTATTCGAAAGTTAAGAATGGAAAACACCAAATATTAAAATTTTGATAAAATTTATAAAACTTTTGAGGTGACAATGTCTTAGGTACTAATCGATAAACGTCGGCAACACCCACGAAAAAGCATGACTCATTGTCATGTTTCACCTAACGCTAACTGGCAAGTTGTCCTGCAGGCGTGCAACGTCGCATTGGTTGGTCGGTGAGTTTGAATTTCAAACCGGTTCCATTTTGTCATGTCGGTCATCTATTTTTGAAAAGAATAAAGTAAAAACAATATTGAATGCGATTTAAATCTTTATTACATACATTGTTTTTGTACACACGCAGCGTGTTCACTGAAAGACTAAAATTGATAAAACATTTCAAATACATGGAGGCACCAATTGAGGAATATTACAATAAATACCCAGAGTTTCGTTGGTCCATTATTAACATAATGAGGGTAATTTGGTGTTTTTAACTGATTGACATGAAAAATTGGTGTGTCATGGCACAACGGCTTGGGTGCACTAGATGTAACACTGAAAATATTAAATATGACTTATTTTCTATTATTGATTATCCACTGACTCTTAATAGTCATGGAGTTAAATTTAGCAGTGCATCCATATGAGATGATGATTATCAGACGCAAATACTTGAACAGCTTCAGAAAATAAGTGAATAATAAGTGTTTATAAAATGTGAGTGTTAACCTCCATCATTTCCCTGGGATCCCATCATAAGATCATGACTTGGTGACAATGGGACCTAATTTGAATTATACCCTACCGAACATATGAGATAAAGTTTTTTTTAGTACTCCATGCACTCCGTGTGCGTTGTGCGAGACATCGCCAGATTCGCATTATATTCATGCGTAAGTTGTAGATTGCACGTCTTAGTTAGTAGATACTCACCTATTCATGAGAGGCAATATAAGTTCATTTAATTTAATACAATACACGCTGAGTGAAAAAATTATAAGCTGTATTCGAACTCTGGTTAAGTAAGTTAAGGTTTGGAGTTTGACCCATGCCATGGGGCCTACTGTATAGAACCCTCTGCCGCCAAGTATGAAGAGGCACCAGGCATAAATTCATTTAAATTAAGATTAAAACAAAATAATGGCTTATCGAGCCCACTTTCTATACCTACGACTACTTTGTTAGCACAAAAAAAGTATAGAGACTACAAAACATACCTTCTCTGACAATACTAAACAACTTAATGATTGATTATGTGTTATTTACCTATGTGCTAGCAATTTTTCAATGGTATACAAATTGTTAAAATGATATTGTTTTTAAATACTAATGTATGTCTTCATCTACACTAATACTATAAAGAAGAAATACTTGTTTGTTTGTATTGAATAGGCGCCGACCGATTAGAAAAACTCTTTCACCATTAGAATTCTACATTTTCCCTGATGAACATAGGCTATATAATATTTTCCAAAAATTAGGGATCCGTATGAAAACTTCGATAATAAAACCCAAAGTGTTGAAAAAATCCAAAAAATTCTTATATCGCGTACGCTGCGGAAACTAGGGACCATTTAGTCTATGCTATTGACAATAAAGCAAAGTGACGTAATACAGTTTTATAGAAGATGTGAATACAATATCTACAAAGAAGTCCACATTACCATAATGTCTAAGTATTACAGTTATGCCAAAATAAATACTTTTTCATTTCGAAACATGGAACAGTAACGCCGGTACAATCCAGGCCACATTATTCGTACCTTGGTTTTAATCCTTATCTACTCTGATAATAAAGAGGAAATATATATGATTGTTTGTTTGTTTGTAATGGATACACGTAAAACTCCTTAACCGATTCAAACAATTCTTTGACGAGTTTAGAGCTTCATTATGCCTGTGTAACATACGCTATATTTGATTCATCCTCATCATCATCCATCACCACGTGGGTGAAACCGCGGAGCGCAGCTAGTATCTATATATTATTTGACATGTATTGTAGAACGATGGAATGACTATTAACTATTTACTACTAACAGGTATGGAAGTTCGTATATTAGATTGTAGCTCTGAAAAGGCTGGAGTCCGATTTGCTTTAGTTTAACACAAGTGGAGGTATCAGCTAGGACATTCATTACAGGAGGTATACCACCTACTACAACTTATTACCTCCGCCGATCGTTACACTAGTAATATTATTTTCTTAAATTAAAAACCACGGAAGCGCACAGCTGAACAATGCCACTAGCGGTCACCAATCCAAGTCCTGACCGCAACAAGCGTTGCTTAACTTGTTGATCGGTTAAAATCGCCAAGTCAAGCTCCGCTACGAGTTTTGGAGGGCAAATTGAGCCGTCGGTCCCGGTTGTTTGTCTTAAGACAACAGTCTTTAGGCTATGTCGAAGGCCTTCGGGCGGCCTGAAAACTTCGACATGGGTTGGCCACTAACCTATTCAGTCCTCTCTCTGAGAGGAAGGCTCGAGTCCCAACAGTGGGAGCAAATGGGCTGGTTATGATTATGATCATGAAATTAAAAAGCACGGCAGACCTGCTGCTGAGCATCGGCCAATACTAGCGGACCGGAGCTAAGTCCTTAAACAAGGAAGCTTGCCAAATTGCCATACCAGTCTGAGATCCACGACCCTTTCTATTTATTATACTTATATTCTCATCTCTCTTCTTTCTCTCATGCTCCCTTCTACCCTGAGTAGGTAGGAAGGTGACATTGGCGCCCCTACAAAGTAGGATCAGACAGGTTGGTTTGGCAAACTTTCTTGGGTGTGGCTCTGCCATACTTATTCTGTATACTGTGTCTTATTGTGTTCCTTTCGTGTGTGTTAGTTATAAGTTCTGATTGGCCCTGTGCTGGCCCGGGGTCTGAGAATAGGCCGGCTGCAGCTCTGCATGTCGTAAGAAGCGACTGAAAGACAACGGGTAACACCCAGGGGGTCAGTAATCCACCCATTACCGTCTTCAACGAATTTTATTTTTACCTAAAATTAAATTTTAGTTTTTTTTTTACAGCTTGCATAATTAATAACTTTTCTTAATAAATATCTAATATTCCATATTCACCTCTGTTCAACTTATAAATAGCACACACCTTATTTGTAATTCTACCTACGTGTTATTTTCATCTGAAAAAATTATACCCTTTTAAATATTTTTTTTATTGACCTTGTATGACACTGTTGTCATTGGTTTCATAGGTCAAGTATACTTTCACAACTACAAACATGAGTCTACAACTTAACTTTTTATCTCTGCAAAAGGCTGAATTAGCATATGAAGTGGCACTGCGTGGTGGCTCGCATACTGAATCTGTTCAGGATTTAAGGAAACAGATTGTGAAACTATCCAAAGACATGCTTTCTGAGGATATATTGGAGTCACACTTGGTCCCTGAGGTCGATATAAGTGAACTCAAGGAGTCAATGGCAAAAGCAAAAAGCAACATTGCCCTCCTCAAAACTAAATTTGAAAAAAATCTTTTTTTAAGAACAGAAGTTTTAATCAACCATATGAACCACAGGTTGATAAGGATAAGTGCATCCAATAGTGAAGATTTTAAGTCGGTGTCTTCTAAACTAAATTCTCTTAACAAGGACTTACAAATCTTAAAAACTATTTTACCAACTTCACAACCTTCAACTAGTAATCAATCTGAGACTCCCTTAGAGCAACCTGTGCTATCTGTAACTTGTGAAAGAAATTCAATTTTATCTGATATTAGTAAACTTAAATTTAATGGCAAAAATTGTGTCCGTGCTTTCATACAAAGGGTGGAAGAATATGTACAATCTAGAAACATTTCTTATGAAAAAATTTTAACCCACTCATATGACATGTTCACGGATGAAGCTCTCCATTGGTTCCGCTGTGTAAAAGACAATGTGAAATCATGGAGTGAATTAACTATTTTATTAAAATCAGACTTCAGCATCACTGACTATGATTACAGGCTGATGAATGAAATAAGGTCTCGTACACAGGGAGAGCGAGAAAATATAACTATTTATGTTGCAATAATGCACGGTATGTTCTCTCGACTCGACAAACCCTTAACAGAAGAAGAAAAACTTGAAATTCTCCTTCATAATATTAGGCCATCTTATGCTAGTACCTTAGCTGCTTCTCCTGAAATACAATCTATTGATGCTCTTAAAGCTATATGCAAAAATTTTGAAAGTATTCAGTCGCGTCTGACACAATTTCATGAGCCACCTCAATGCACTTCACAAACATTGGCTCCAGAATTTACTTATTCTAAAGCCAGTAGCTCCACTACACCCCAGTACCGTAATAATAATAATTATAACTCTGCCTATAATAAAAATTATAATAATAACTCCTACAACAAAAATAATAATAATAACAACAATTTTAAAAGAGTAGCTGCTGTCACAGTGCAAGGTAATTACGCCTTCGCTTGTCCTAGATGTAGGTCAAATTCACATGAGCTAAAACATTGTAAAGAACCTAAAACGATACTATGTTTTGGCTGTGGCAAAAAGGATGTACGACGACCTGACTGCACTGTTTGCAATCGCAATAATAATAATCTATCTAAACCAAAAAACTAGGCAATTCGGATTGCCGAGACAAGTCTAGTAATCTAACTTCTACACAGTCTGACTGGAAAGACTGGCTAAAAACTATTTCTAAATTTTTTTCTTGTTACTCTGTCTCGTCAATCCGGAATGAAAAACTTAATAGCTTACGCCCTTATGTAAATATAAATGTGCTGTCTCACTCCATAGCAGGTCTCTTAGACACAGGTAGCAGTATTACAATTCTTGGTAATAACTCTCATATTAAATTTCTTGACTCGGGATATCAACTTCACTCTTCCAGTCCTTTGCAACTTCTTGCAGCTGGAGGTCAAAACATGACCGCCCTAGGTTATATGACCTTACCCTTTACCTTCCAAAACAAATGTCATGCCATGAACGTACACATCGTTCCTGAAGTTCAAAATGAACTTATACTAGGCATGGACTTTTGGAGAACCTTCGAACTCTTCCCGGGTCATCTTGAGGACATCATTCTTAGTCACACTGATGACTGCCAACTGGCTAACGTCTCCCTTGACGACAAGCATCTGCATGCTTACGAATATCTTTCTGTCGCTCAAAGGGAAATCGCTGACAACATGATAGCTCAATTCCGAGATATCTCTTATGAAGAACGAGGTCTGGGTCGAACATCTCTCATCACACACACCATAGACACAGGTGATACCCCTCCAATTCGTCAGAGATATTACAGAATGTCCCCAGAGAAGCAAAGACTGTTGTGCGAACAATTAGACCAGATGCTTGCTGATGATGTGGTTGAACCCTGTGAGAGTCCTTGGTCATCTCCAGTACTTTTGGTTCCTAAGAAGAATGGTGAGCTTCGTTTCTGCCTAGACAGTCGCAAACTAAACGCTGTCACCAAAAAGGATGCCTATAACCTTCCCTACATATCTGAGATTCTGGATAACCTCAGGGATGCTAAGTACCTGACCAGCATCGACCTTTCCAAGAGTTTCTGGCAGATCTTGATAAGACCAGAAGATCGTTGTAAAACGGCTTTCTATATCCCAGGCCGCGGTACATTTCAATGTAAATCTATGGCATTCGGTTTGACCGGAGCCCCTGCTACACAGCAGAGACTGGTAGATTCCCTGTTCTGCGGTCCTGAATTCGAAAACAAAACATTTGTTTTTGTTGACGATATCATTTTAGCAACCTCCTCCTTTGAATCACACATCACCCTACTCAAAAGAATCCATGAGAAACTAAAACATGCAGGTCTTACCATAAACTTCACTAAAAGTCTATTTTTCAGAGAGAAATTAAAGTATTTGGGTTATGTAGTGAATTCTAACGGCCTACATGCCGATCCTGATAAGGTAGCACCCATAGTAGACTACCCCTGCCCTAAAAACAGGAAAGAGGTACGCAGATTTATTGGTACTGCCTCTTGGTACCGTAGGTTCATACCAAACTTCAGCTCTTTAGCAGCACCACTCAATAAACTTACTTCTCAGGGTAAGAATGCTCCTCCTTTTGTCTGGACAGAAGAAGCTAATGCAGCTTTCCTAAAGCTCAAGGACTGCTTAATCTCTTCACCGGTACTATCTTGTCCGGATTACACTAAACCTTTCCAAGTCCACACAGACGCCAGTGACTACGGCGTTGGTGCTGTACTGACTCAAATCATCAACGGAGATGAAAAAGTCATTGCTTATATGAGCAAATCTCTATCAGCACAAGAGCGTAACTACAGCGCCACTGAGCGTGAAACTCTTGCTGTGCTTATAGCTCTGGAACATGTAACAACCCCCCCCCCCCCCCAATTTTATTTTTTATTCTAATAATTCGTATTGGCCAATGATCGTCTAGTCTAGGAGGACCCTAACACTGTGTACCGCTGCTGTAACCTTGCTCTTTTCGGAAAGAATTGAAACAGAGAAAACTATTCAGAACTAAAGATGCCTAGAGAAACCAAAAGCAACGCCTAGGTATTCTGATATTACGATGGATAACCTACTACTACATTACTGAACTGCTAGCTGATAACGAAAAATTGCGATGAACATACTAGATTGCAAATACTTAGTTCTTACAGACTGACTGACTGAGCTGATCCTAGATTTCTAGCTTATGTACTTGATTTGACTTCTAGTCGTGGAAGATATTAATCATCAATATAAGTTTCTGAATTTAAGGTCTATGTTATTTGACCATAGAACATAGAAATAGTAGGCTATTTGCAAGTTTTCTATATAATTATGAGCTTGCAAAACTACCTGTTATATCTGATAACTCCATTAAATAATATCAGATATTTGCATGATATTCGTTATTATTAATAACAGTTATAAACATGTTAATTATATAACTAACTTTCTTTATAGATTTATGTTTGTTGCTATGAACATTTAGCTGTTGATAAGATTGATATAATCTCTTACAGACTAAATGTCTCTATAATATATACTATTTGTTTCGTTTATGAAAACTGCTAGGAAATAAATAACAAAAGTAAAGTAAAACCTCGCTTTATATGCGCTTTAGAAATCTTTTGTGATCAGTAGCTACTACGCTGATTATCCAATTCATTTAGATAAATATTATCAGCCACTATTCCCTGAATAGTTCAATTGTTCAAGTTTAATCATTTACTTGTTTACTGAAGCAATATATGGGAAATAATATCAGTGACTTAGAGAAATCTCTAGACCCTTGTTTGTGGTTTACAAGAATTCTCAAGGTGCTGCATTGCTTGACCAAGTTTGATAAGATTTACCACATACATAAATCTCCTTTTTATACGAGATTGCTATACTTAGATTACTAGTGTTTTACATGACATGCAATCTATTGAACCATTGTAGGAAAAGCAATTATTTTAAATACTTAAGTATTAGCAGAATCTTTGTTGTATTGGTTAGCTCAATACTAGCAGCCATATATTTATTATGATGATTATTATAATAGTTAGCTTTACTTTGCCGAGTAAATTATTGATATATAGTATAGATATAGTGATAGCTATCTCTACAATTTAAAGATATATTATATTTTATTAATTTTCATATTGTAAGTAATTAGTTTGATTTTTTTTAGATTTGCCGTAGAATTCTAGATTTATTATGATTTAGGAAGTACGATTCTTGGCATGTTCAAGGCTTACAACTCGAATGCTGGATTAAGAGCTGCTCTTTACTGTGACACAAATGTTCTCCATCATGCCAAGAACCTCTTCTATTTACCCCAAAATTAGTAAGGCCTTACTAAGTCCGTTTGGTAGTTTTCCAAATGTAGAGTTTGCGTCTATAAGCGATTATAATCTTATTTAGCTCTTCTTAATATTATTATTTATCATTATGAATTATCATTTGATTCTAAATATTACATTTGATACTTTCAGCAAATAATTCAATTGCTATAATTTATTACCGCATTCTCATGCTAGGATCAGAGTTGACAATCTAGCCCAAACTCGATTCATTAGCAAATATATTACATATTATTGCAACAAATACATTACATTTCGTTTGAACTAATATTTCTATATTCCTTTGCAGGCAAATATTTCTGTATTACTTACTTTATACTGATTAAATATACATTTATTTTGTCATTTTCATTTCGTAGTTAGTATTTAGTTTCTAAGCCTAGCATACTAATAGATTGTCTTGATATGACGAATCCATTATTGAAACCTACGTCTCTAGTGGTAGACTCTACTAGCGCGTGAATTTACTTATTTGCTCCCGATTGAACCATCACGAAGTTAATGTATATCCCGGTAAGCAAAAATACTATTTCCTATACCTACTTCGGTCCTAAATAAATTCCTGGTCTGCTAAAGTGTGTGTAAGTCCCCAACAATCCCCCCAAAGTTAATTGCGCATGAGCTTTCATCCCCCTGATAGGATGGCTCAAGTTTGATCCCTAACTAGCCTCTAAAGTTCGGTGCCAAGCCGAGAATCGAACCTATGGCCCCTAGGGTGTCCAACTCCACGCACGGAAATAGTCGCGCGACTATACCGCTATAGCCGAAGCTATGGAAGGCTGCAGAGCGACGTTCTAGTATGAGAGGAAATAAATACATATAATAAATAGAAGACACTTCCACTGGAATATTCTTTCCAATCGAAGTGAGAAGCAGTTAATCGTACCCATTGCAATAGGTTAAAGCGATTGTTGGCTCGCTCCCAAAAGTGTCCAACTCTAAGGATTGGGCGTTCCCTATCGAGGTGGATCTTAGTTGTCACCGTGAGGTATCCAACCCACGTCCGGAACCATGTCCGTAGCAGAATATATTACCTCACGGAAGTTCGAGAATTTAATAAGCATTTTCTCGGTCTTTCTACTGCTTATATACTTTCTCAAACTTGACAGTGACGCCGATTTGAGGCCGATAGGTATCCAATCAATGCCCTTTCTATCGGCGTCAAAACGGCTTCAGATCCACCTCAGCCAATCTCTGCCCTCCAGCGCATTCCGATTCTAATTTCAAATTCTCATCAAAATCCGCTCATGACAACACATATTTTGAATTTCGTATGACGCCGATCAGAGGTACGTAGATCCAATCAAAGCCCTTTCTATCGGCTTCAGATCGGCGTCAATACTCATTTGTTTTAGGGTTCATTTTGATGAAGCAAACTCAAATACTCGGACACACAACGAAAATGTGTTCCTCACATAACTTTGTATGGTTAGAAATATCAATGCTGCTTATTTTCATGGTAATTTTATTAATTTTGCTTGTAACTTTTATGTATTTAAAGGATTACTCAACATTTCCTTTAACTTGAAGTAACTTATCAGTTCTATCTGAACAATCGATTTATATGGTTAATACATATATCTTGTTAGTTTAAATATTCTATGCTGCTTATCATTTTCAATAAGTATAGTCTTGCTATAAGAAACACCCGACTAAACATCTTAATCTCAATATCACACATTAACGGTTTCTTCTACTTTTGATTGTCTAAATTTCATCAATATTTGCTCATACCAAGATACTTTTTATGTCTCTATATTTGTGAATCGTGACGGAATCCTCATCCAGAGCCTGTTCCGTTACAGCCAACCCCCAAAATTTACGCAGGTTCTCATAATTTACCGAAGGAAATTTTCCCATCCTCCATATATTCAACTTCACAAATATAGTCCCACCAAAACTGAACGTGTGCTTATTCTAATTTGTTAAAATTCGTTTTCAAACAAGATTGTGAGTACGTGAACTCACTAGTGGAGTGTATTTAAAAGACCGAGTTAAAAATAAATTTACTGTAAGGGTTGATATATCCGATCTTAATGTCTCCTCCATGAGTAAAAATGACTTCTCACAAGGACAATCTGAAATAACGAAAGGGAACTAGTATTGTGCCAAATTGTGCACCTAATCAATTCGAATAATTCAGCGTACGTGCTACCACCCAAACCAATTTTTCGTTTGGGATCGAGTATGTGGAGTAGAACCTACGCCACCCTTTATTACTCCAGATCTCGTTAATAGCTAACAAGCAATAATTCTCCATGGCTGATACATCCCTCTTCAAATCAAACCAAACAAGCAACCGCCTAATAACTCGGTGAATGTTAGTGTAATGGCTAAACATTGGCTACCTGTAAAGTACGAACTCTTTATGGAATAATTCAGTTGTAAATACTGATGTGGTGTCTTCTGACCTAAACCTATCTCCAATTTGTACTCCATAAATCATTCGTTGAATAGTGTGTGTCTGTCTGAAAACAAAACTTAACAAATCGACTCCAGTCGGTATTGTCGATTCATAGAGGCCCTCAATAAAATTCAATACTAACTCTGCCACTCGCATCGCTCCTTGGGATCCCTTTATTCCATTCATCTCCTCCCATTCCTTTAATTATAGCTTAAATCATTCTTCTCTTACATTGCCCTGCATACTGCCTAAATAAACCTTCAATCCTTTTGTCTGGAGTCTACGAATAAGTTCTCACAATAAATCGTGTTTACCAAATGAAATTTCTGACTTTTATTTTTATAATCCCTATTTTCAATATAATATTTTTTTTAAATTCTATGTTAAAAAGAAATAGATAAAGCTGCAACAAAAACCCGCCCCGATGAGGACTACGCCCGCTTTATAACAAATGATTGTAACATCTTTGTTAAATTATAATACAGTTTTATTAAATATTGTAATAAAGTTTTATTAAATATTGCTGTACCTTGGTATTTTTTTATTTTTTTTATTTTCCTAACGCTTTCCATGTACCCACTTCATTTGAAGAGAATCCTCAAAATTGTGATTCCTAATATTATCATTATTTTTGTTTTCCTTGTATTTGTTATTCTGTCTAAACTTAATTCATTCAATTTCACAGTTGCAAAATGCAGTACTTTTTATTAACTAATCATTTTGTAATAATAATGTTAAATATCATTTAATTATCAATCAATTCCTGAAACCGATTTTTATAAAACTCTAAACTATCTGATTACTATTATATCTTATATTATTATATATCAACGACAATAAAATTCCTGCTTTTACAAATCCTTTCTATAACTTATTTAACCAACGCATTCACCTAAGACAATATTGTGTCTTTCTATCAATAATCTGCATTGGCGCACAGAGCATCTTCAAAATCAGCTCAGTAGATCAGTCTGAATAAAATAACAACTCGACATACCTAACTCTAACCAAATCATTCGCTTTTACATGTACTGTCTACCGCAATCCCCCAAACATGTTTTCATGTCATTTCCATTGTGGTCTATGTACCTACGTACATAATTTTTTTTTTTTAAGTTATATATGTACCAAAATATTTACTCAAAGGTAACTGCTCAAAACGTTACTCTAGAAATAGCTGCACAGTATTTTCCTTCTGCTATAACTTTTGATTTTCGGTTTTGAAACTAGGTTATTGATAATATATCCCTATGATAGGTACCTTCCTAAATTTCTGACATTATTCCTTTCCATGAACAATTGCATCACCCCTTTCCTGTTCGATACAAATCAAACCCGACTAATTATGAAGGTAATCTGTCAATTATAGATACTTCGTTCCAACAAGATATACCTACAATAGCCCTATAACTTCTTCCTCTACATGCTACTCATAACTATAAAATGAAACTCGTTACGACTGTTTATTTAGTTAGCAGGGAAACGCCCTATAAACATAAACAATATTCTATTTACCTTTTCTTTTGCTTTTATTAACGCCACCTATCGCTTGTTGTCAATATTATACGCAAACGTCAAACACACGAATGTCTCTCTCTTTTTTATTCCTATTTCCTGATCTCTAACTATTTGGTCATTCCTGTAATGTAATCCATAAATTAAAATTTATTACGCTTATCAATAATAACACTCTAATACTATCAGCTCCGTAGACACTACAATATAATAACCAGCTCTGTGCTCAGCTTTCCCCATTTTTCCTTTTCTTCTGGGACTATAGTTATCTATCAACCAAACTAACGACACGCCGTGAATTAGAATACCCATACAATAGGTGAAGACTAATAATAGGTTTAGGTAATAATAGGTTTTAATAGGTTTAGGTCTCAGAAGAACTAGTAAACTAGTGGTATCCCGTAACTAAGAACTTGCGATGTAGATATACTGAGTATTAATGTAATTTGCTACCCATTATGTTTTTCCTGAACATTATCGATTAGAAAGATATAGATGTAATACCGACCTATTAAATTCCCGCAAGCCTACCCATTACAAGGATATAAAATGGTAATTTGTTTATATTTCTATAACCCAACAAATGGAAAAACAAGATATTTCGAATATTTCTATGCTCGACGTTTGCTGAAATATGACTAGATTGATAACGTCTATAACTAATAAGTTATTTTTCATAGTTTCATTTCTATCTAATAAATTGAGGACTCTAAACGGAATTTATATTTAATTTAATTTCAAATGTACGAGTACAAGCAAAAGAACATAGTTGTGTTTATTTCCATTTATCTTTGTAATTTCCAACCCCCATCTTCTACAACCTTTGTAATCCATTTGCATCAAACCTTGGTTACTTGCAAGTAATCAATTAGTGAATCGCAGATAAAATTTTATTTTTCAATTCTTTTGTAATACTCCGAAGATCTCTTCTATTTCTATTTCTCTATCCACATATTTGCTATTACGAGATCATGTGTACGCTGTGCTGTCACTGCGTGGTTACTCAAATTTCTCCAAATCTCCATGTCATTTCCCTAGCTACATCTTCCATGAATTTCAAAGCAAAAATCAACACGACTGTTTTTCCGGTCCTCGAATAACCCTGCACTAATGTATGCGTCACGGCTATTAATGTACAGAAATCCTTAAACTTTGTCATGTGTGATAATGTGTTTGATTTTGAATAAAATTTATATTCATCACGTCATTATCATAACTACACTATATCTGCCAATGTCTTTGTAACGCATTACTGAAAGATATCTCTCAAAGTATCCCATTACGATTGTTATACGAAATTTTAAGTCTTAACAAAGACGCTCCGTGCTATTTTACAACCACTTTTCGCTCGCATTACAACAACTAAACTTTTAAGTAATTTTTTTTATTACGACCTCTACCCGAATTTCCCTACTATATAGCGACCCTGAATTTCTTTGATTGCCTTTTAATACTTCCTTTTTTTGTTCCCTAAATAAAATATAAACCTCAAATATCTACAAAGGATCACAAAATCTCAAAGAGCTATGGACATTTGTTGACCACA
This sequence comes from Selenia dentaria, assembly GCA_917880725.1. Taxonomy (NCBI): domain Eukaryota; kingdom Metazoa; phylum Arthropoda; class Insecta; order Lepidoptera; family Geometridae; genus Selenia; species Selenia dentaria. The sequence continues at coordinate 32,494,779 of OU862879.1, forward strand.
GGTAAGTTCTTATTCCATCTTATACCTAATCATACCGTTTATTATATAATAATAATAATATAATATATAACTTTAGCATTTAAATTATAGCTAGGTATATTAAACCTTGAACATGATTTCTATTTGTTACGAACTCTTTGGATATACAGGTATGTGCTTATGACAGATAGTTAAATATGTCGCTGTCAAAATAAAGGAAACACAGTTCACGTCAAAAATATGATTTTCGTAAATTCTATGCACGTTCGCTCTTATTATATCTTTCCCCGTAACTCTATTTATCGTAGCATTAATTTACCTTTATCTTTGCAGTGTCCATGACGGGTTCACGGCTAAAACTTGCGAACAAATGTAGGCAGCGCATGCACGATACATTCGCCCAACAACTCCGTTTGATATTCAACAACTATTTATACCTACATATTGTTATATACATAGGTGTACATATTCCTACGAAACTACACTCCAGCTATCTGGCAAGGTATGTATGTATAGTGTTATTTAGACTTGTTCATCTCTGCTTGCTCCAACCAAACATCCTTTTTCCCTGTTCATATCTACATACTTCCTACAGATTATACCTACATAGAAATTACCAGTGTATTATGTACATACTTATCGTATTTTGTTACAACTGAACTTTTCATATTACATTATCTAGCTATGTCGTCAAACTCTTTGCAGGCAAACAATTAATTCAAGCAACATGACTCAATATTGATTTCCTAGTTGCATACCCATCATATACGATAAACACCTCCCTTTTATATAGATTCCAATAAACATCTATAAAATACCTAGGCATTAATCTCCGGAACTCTTCTTTACGTGATACTATAGTAAAACGTAGTGTTTATATTCTCTTTACACTTTGACAGCAAGCTCTCAGTACCACAATCAGAAAGTTTCTTTGCTTTTACAAAGAACTCTTTTGTGTTTACCTTTCTGTAAAATTCTGTAGCCTAGGTAACCTAAATGTTGATTGTCATGACATTTTGATTGATTTTATTATTGCTAACATATTTCTTTTTCTACCTTTGTTTATTTATTCAATAGCAATTTTAAGATAGGTACCTAATTGCTCTGAACAAAGCTACAATTATTGATTTTCTCATATTTCTACGCGCCCTGATATACAACCTTCAGTTAGTTTTAGATTATTGATGAAATAACTGATTCTATATTTTACTCGTTATATGTTTATGTATATTTTATAGTTTTCCATGAATTCTAGATCCCTGCCCGCCGACTGCGGTGTTGCTATAAACCACAGTGAAACCTGACAAGCTCTACAGCTCACATAACCCACTCATCATTGATTGATAGGTACGCAAGTTTCGATATTTATTTAGTTAGTATCCTAAAAAATATTTTCTAGGTACTAATATTACAAACACGACGTTTGTACGTAAGAATGAATGTTTGCTTCACCATCCCTCTTAAACAGCTGCGCCAATTTTGATGAAAATTGTTACGAAAGTAGATGTAGCTTTGAATTTACATATTATAAAATACTCTTCCTCATCATTATCATCATTATCCTAACAAGGTACCTAGGTACTAGTATTATAAACGCAAATGCTGGTATGTCTGAATGAATGTTTATTACATCAGTCCTGGCTGGACTAATTTTGATGAGATTTGGTATAAAAATAGATGATACTAGATTTACGCATAGATAACTTTTTATCCTCACCACCATCATCAGCTATCTCCATGCGGGTACATCCGCGACCGCAACTAGTAATATATAAAATGAACGTTTGTATATTTGTCTGTTGTTCTGTAATAACCTCTCACTTGATTAAATGAGTTCCACAATTCCTACGATTTTCATGGCATGGAACCGGTTTTTTTAATATTGCCCTAAACTCTAATATAGTTCTACTAGTATATAGTATATAGTCTACTAGTATTCAACGACCGAAATTGACGATGTATACCGAGTTCAGATTTAAAATTTAAGGTTGTGTATATACTTTGCGCGTACTACTTACATGTCAATTATGTTACATAAGAACATAAATACATACATAACTATTAACATCCAAACAATTATTATTGTGCCCTAAATAAAAGTTTCCTTATTCACTTTGATTTACATAATGTTTGTTTTTTTTCCATTATTTTTAATTTAGATAGATAGCCCGGCTTTGCTCATCATTCCCTAATTTTCCCTATTATATTTGCAGATCTCGTCAAGACGCACTACTCGACCAGCCGCTTCGCCCCAAAGCTTCTGAAATCCGGCGCTCCTCTTCAGCCTGCATACATTGTCAAACTTTACCAGCTTCATTCCGAAGACTCATCACTACTTAGTTTTATTATTTTTATTTTGTATACTTAAATTCGGCGCTTACTATGTTTGTCTATTAAATCTGCATAACGTTGATTTATTTAACCTTTACGAATAACTATACAACCATCTGACTTGTCTATAAGAATTTTCACAACGCTAAGCATCTGAATGGGAAATTCAACCCCCCAATGTTACGACTAAACATATTTCAACAAAACTTCTAACAAGACTTATCATCGCTCAATTAAAGTTGCGCAACTTTGCATTTTATTGTAATCCTATTTATTTCCTTCGCAAATGCAATAGAAGTAATTACGTACTCGTATGTAGATTTTTACTAGCATTTAATTACCATAAATTTCATCGAACAAAAAGGTAAGCCATTTATTAATATTCACACATTTTTATATTCTTAATACTTCCGAACATAACAAACACCGATTATATACAGACATGTCTACGATCTGCGCTGTATTTTGCTGGTTACTAATGTAATCCTTGTGATGCGAATACAGCGACGGCATTTCAACATGTTAGAAACTCTCTTCCTTTCCTAACACTATACAAGAACTCTTTCAGTACTCTATAACGCAATTCTTGGCTCCCAAGTGAGTTTCATAAGTCGTTCGATACTAAAAGTGTTCTTAAAACCTTCGGGTCACTTTGAGTAGAGTTCGATACTGACTATTTACCGTGTGCTTCCAGGAGAGTATCCTAGTCGTAAACACAACACGCAATCTGCCTTTCGAATGATAAGTGTACTTCTGGATTCTAGAGATCGACTATGGGGTACATGTAAATGACAAAGGTAGTTGCAGACTTTACATACATGAAACTTGCATACAACTTATCTTTCCCTGAATATCATTTAAGCGCTTCGTAGTAATCAGTATTTTAGTAATATTCCTAAAAAAGCATATCCGGCTTATTTATTTCTTAGTTTATTGTAGAAATCTACTACTGTAGCCTAGAACAACAACATCATCACCTCATTATAGTATCCGTTGACTACCTATTTAGCCCTTTAAAAATCACCTATTGCAATAGCATCTCTGTTTCAATAAAATCCTATCCATTTCACGCCAACAAATTGTGCGGTTGGCCGCAACTAATTCCTAGTAAAACTTCCGTAGTAACGTTATTCCAATCCTGGTCACGGCACCAAATTGTAACAACCCCCCCCCCCCCCCCCCCCCCAATTTTATTTTTTTATTCTAATAATTCGTATTGGCCAATGATCGTCTAGTCTAGGAGGACCCTAACACTGTGTACCGCTGCTGTAACCTTGCTCTTTTCGGAAAGAATTGAAACAGAGAAAACTATTCAGAACTAAAGATGCCTAGAGAAACCAAAAGCAACGCCTAGGTATTCTGATATTACGATGGATAACCTACTACTACATTACTGAACTGCTAGCTGATAACGAAAAATTGCGATGAACATACTAGATTGCAAATACTTAGTTCTTACAGACTGACTGACTGAGCTGATCCTAGATTTCTAGCTTATGTACTTGATTTGACTTCTAGTCGTGGAAGATATTAATCATCAATATAAGTTTCTGAATTTAAGGTCTATGTTATTTGACCATAGAACATAGAAATAGTAGGCTATTTGCAAGTTTTCTATATAATTATTAGCTTGCAAAACTACCTGTTATATCTGATAACTCCATTAAATAATATCAGATATTTGCATGATATTCGTTATTATTAATAACAGTTATAAACATGTTAATTATATAACTAACTTTCTTTATAGATTTATGTTTGTTGCTATGAACATTTAGCTGTTGATAAGATTGATATAATCTCTTACAGACTAAATGTCTCTATAATATATACTATTTGTTTCGTTTATGAAAACTGCTAGGAAATAAATAACAAAAGTAAAGTAAAACCTCGCTTTATATGCGCTTTAGAAATCTTTTGTGATCAGTAGCTACTACGCTGATTATCCAATTCATTTAGATAAATATTATCAGCCACTATTCCCTGAATAGTTCAATTGTTCAAGTTTAATCATTTACTTGTTTACTGAAGCAATATATGGGAAATAATATCAGTGACTTAGAGAAATCTCTAGACCGTTGTTTGTGGTTTACAAGAATTCTCAAGGTGCTGCATTGCTTGACCAAGTTTGATAAGATTTACCACATACATAAATCTCCTTTTTATACGAGATTGCTATACTTAGATTACTAGTGTTTTACATGACATGCAATCTATTGAACCATTGTAGGAAAAGCAATTATTTTAAATACTTAAGTATTAGCAGAATCTTTGTTGTATTGGTTAGCTCAATACTAGCAGCCATATATTTATTATGATGATTATTATAATAGTTAGCTTTACTTTGCCGAGTAAATTATTGATATATAGTATAGATATAGTGATAGCTATCTCTACAATTTAAAGATATATTATATTTTATTAATTTTCATATTGTAAGTAATTAGTTTGATTTTTTTTAGATTTGCCGTAGAATTCTAGATTTATTATGATTTAGGAAGTACGATTCTTGGCATGTTCAAGGCTTACAACTCGAATGCTGGATTAAGAGCTGCTCTTTACTGTGACACAAATGTTCTCCATCATGCCAAGAACCTCTTCTATTTACCCCAAAATTAGTAAGGCCTTACTAAGTCCGTTTGGTAGTTTTCCAAATGTAGAGTTTGCGTCTATAAGCGATTATAATCTTATTAAGCTCTTCTTAATATTATTATTTATCATTATGAATTATCATTTGATTCTAAATATTACATTTGATACTTTCAGCGAATAATTCAATTGCTATAATTTATTACCGCATTCTCATGCTAGGATCAGAGTTGACAATCTAGCCCAAACTCGATTCATTAGCAAATATATTACATATTATTGCAACAAATACATTACATTTCGTTTGAACTAATATTTCTATATTCCTTTGCAGGCAAATATTTCTGTATTACTTACTTTATACTGATTAAATATACATTTATTTTGTCATTTTCATTTCGTAGTTAGTATTTAGTTTCTAAGCCTAGCATACTAATAGATTGTCTTGATATGACGAATCCATTATTGAAACCTACGTCTCTAGTGGTAGACTCTACTAGCGCGTGAATTTACTTATTTGCTCCCGATTGAACCATCACGAAGTTAATGTATATCCCGGTAAGCAAAAATACTATTTCCTATACCTACTTCGGTCCTAAATAAATTCCTGGTCTGCTAAAGTGTGTGTAAGTCCCCAACAATCCCCCCAAAGTTAATTGCGCATGAGCTTTCATCCCCCTGATAGGATGGCTCAAGTTTGATCCCTAACTAGCCTCTAAAGTTCGGTGCCAAGCCGAGAATCGAACCTATGGCCCCTAGGGTGTCCAACTCCACGCACGGAAATAGTCGCGCGACTATACCGCTATAGCCGAAGCTATGGAAGGCTGCAGAGCGACGTTCTAGTATGAGAGGAAATAAATACATATAATAAATAGAAGACACTTCCACTGGAATATTCTTTCCAATCGAAGTGAGAAGCAGTTAATCGTACCCATTGCAATAGGTTAAAGCGATTGTTGGCTCGCTCCCAAAAGTGTCCAACTCTAAGGATTGGGCGTTCCCTATCGAGGTGGATCTTAGTTGTCACCGTGAGGTATCCAACCCACGTCCGGAACCATGTCCGTAGCAGAATATATTACCTCACGGAAGTTCGAGAATTTAATAAGCATTTTCTCGGTCTTTCTACTGCTTATATACTTTCTCAAACTTGACAGTGACGCCGATTTGAGGCCGATAGGTATCCAATCAATGCCCTTTCTATCGGCGTCAAAACGGCTTCAGATCCACCTCAGCCAATCTCTGCCCTCCAGCGCATTCCGATTCTAATTTCAAATTCTCATCAAAATCCGCTCATGACAACACATATTTTGAATTTCGTATGACGCCGATCAGAGGTACGTAGATCCAATCAAAGCCCTTTCTATCGGCTTCAGATCGGCGTCAATACTCATTTGTTTTAGGGTTCATTTTGATGAAGCAAACTCAAATACTCGGACACACAACGAAAATGTGTTCCTCACATAACTTTGTATGGTTAGAAATATCAATGCTGCTTATTTTCATGGTAATTTTATTAATTTTGCTTGTAACTTTTATGTATTTAAAGGATTACTCAACATTTCCTTTAACTTGAAGTAACTTATCAGTTCTATCTGAACAATCGATTTATATGGTTAATACATATATCTTGTTAGTTTAAATATTCTATGCTGCTTATCATTTTCAATAAGTATAGTCTTGCTATAAGAAACACCCGACTAAACATCTTAATCTCAATATCACACATTAACGGTTTCTTCTACTTTTGATTGTCTAAATTTCATCAATATTTGCTCATACCAAGATACTTTTTATGTCTCTATATTTGTGAATCGTGACGGAATCCTCATCCAGAGCCTGTTCCATTACAAACACTGGAGATGTTATCTAGATAACGGTCTCAAATTTCTGGTCTATACCGACCACGCCTCTCTCAAATGGTTCTTAAACCTCAACAACCCTACTGGTCGATTGGCTAGGTGGGGGGTGCGTCTATCCGCATTTAACTTCGACATAAAATATAGGCGTGGCAAGGATAATGATGTTCCAGATGCCCTTTCGAGAGCTGTGCCTGTAGCAGCAATTTCTAGTACCACCCAGACTCCTCTAGTAACATCTGACCCTTGGTACTTAAATATTTTAGATGGTTGCCAGACTTCCCCTATGTCTTATCTAAATTACAGGGTAACTGATAATAAGTTATACCGCTATATGAAAACTCTAAACCCCTTGGCGCGTGAATTTGAGTGGAAAGAGGTCGTTCCTAGCGAATCTAGGAGGGACATCATGCATAAATGCCACTCTGAACCCACAGCGGCACATTTGGGAGTTTTCAAAACTTATAGGCGGATAGCTCTCAGTTATTTCTGGCCAAGTATGATGAAAGATGTAACTAACTTTGTCAGTAACTGTGACACATGCATAGCTCATAAACATGCTAATCATACTACTTTAGGACTGATGGGCAGACCCAAGCAGTGCTCCCGTCCATTTCAAATGATCAGCATGGATCTAGTAGGACCTTTACCTACATCCAATAAACAAAATACTATGCTACTAGTTGTCACCTGTTGTTTCTCTAAATATTGTCTTTTGTTCCCAATACGCCGAGCAACGGCGGACGCCATTACTAAAATCGTTGAAGAACAAGTATTTCTTGTACATGGCGTTCCTACCACAATTCTTATGGACAATGGTAAACAGTTTGTTAGCAATAAATTGCAAAACCTATTTTCTCAGTATAAAATACCTAATGTCCGCTACACTCCTAAATATACCCCTCAGGTAAATACTGTGGAACGCTACAACAAAACTATTATGATAGCAGTCTCTACTTTCATAGAAAATGATCATAGATCTTGGGATTTGAACTTGCCAAAGATTCAATTCGCACTTAACACAGCAGTCAGTGAAGTCACAGGTTACACACCGTCATTCCTAGTATACGGTAGGGAATTAGTAACTTGCGGGTCCCACTACGTCGATTCCGACCTGACGGATGACTTAATATTTGTCTCTAGAGACGCATATGCTGAAAACGTCGGAAAATTGAGGAAAATCTTTGACCAAGTCCAATTATCTCTAATTAAATCTCATAACAAAAATTGTGGACCTTATAATCTTCGTCGCAAGAACCACGAATTTAATATTGGCGACATAGTATGGAAAAGGACTTATTATCAAAGTAATAAGGATAATAGGTTTTCTAAAAAACTTGCCCCTAAATACTTAAAATGTTACATTAAAACTAAAATATCTCCACTAGTATATGAATTAACTGATATGCAAGGCAAAAACCTTGGGTCTTGGCATATCAAGGATTTTAAAATATGTAAATACATATCCTAGTAATTAATTCACCTTCTTAACATTAGCAAATCCTTGTCCTGAATAACTTGTTGACAACTTAAAATAAATAAATATTATCAAATAAAACCAAATTCATGCTATGATTAAATTAATAAAGCTTTAAATATACAATCTTACAACTAAAACGCATATTCTATGTATCTTAAATATCTAAAATATAATTGATTAATGCAACCAAACTCATAGGGTGCAACTTTTTAATAATCTCTTACAATAATCTTATATATAAAGGAAAAATAAATCCTTATATACAATAAATCTTATAGGAACAGTATCTTATATACTTCTTGAATTCTAATAACTTGTGATCCTTTCTTATATTGATCATTATTTATATCTTATATACAACGATGGCATAAGATATATTATAACTTAACTACAATACATATAATGTACTACAAACTATACATCTTAACTTATATACCTACTGAATTAATTTAACTTCCTTAAATACTCTTTGTCACTCTCCACTTTCAATGGAATAGTGTTATAACATAGCTAAAATCATTCTTTCACGTGCCAGCCATGGTAATTCTTCAAATAGAGAGCGGTGTCCAAACTCTTTAAAAACAAGCCTTATTGGTCTGAGCGGTAGATAACTCACTAAACAAGCCTTTATCTATGTAATTTCCTTTTGATTAAATTCTCTGTCTTAAAATTTAATTTAACTTAGGCAATTATGGAACTTATATTCAAAAAAATTAAAATTATCCATGAATGTCTGCAATAAGTACTTAACTTATCTATGTTCTAGTGTGTATTCATACCTATAACGTAGCTAGCTGCTCTTAGAAGTTAACTTCTGCAGCCTACAATTTCCATTCCTCTCAATATTGCTGTCAATAATCGTTTCTTGGGATATGTAATCCAAACGATGGGGGGGAATTCTAGGAGATACTTGGGTATGTGTCTGCACATAGACATAGTTAATAACTTAAGATCATATACTGGAGTTTCTGTAGCTTATATAAGATACTCAAAGTTAGGTCTTAGGTCAAGTATTTTTTTTTCTTTCTTAGAACTGCTCAAGGCTAGTGAATTTTTTTTCCTAGTAAAAAAAATTCTTTCTTGGGTGGGGAGATATGTAACCGATCTAGATTACTAGATTATCGGTTCTCTTAAAAACTAGTTTAAATAAGCGACATCTGTAGGCAAACTCACAAACGACTACCTAAATTCCGTTTGAAGATTAAAGCAACCTTTAAATCGAGAAACCTAACTACCTTTGCTGCGCGCTGAGGTAGTTCAGCGATTCACCGATAGAGGTCGCATATAACAATCAAAAATGTTGACAGTGATAGTTTAAACAAAATGTCAATCGAGTTTAGAGAAAATAATGCCACGAGTTGTGAGTTCCGGTGAACGAACGTTGATATTTTGAAAAAGTTTAAAATGCAGTGTAGTGATTGGACTGACGACTACGACGGTTTTGAGGCCTTTTTCATTACCATATATGGTAGCGAAATGCGCCTCCAACATCCGCCCAACTTCTCGTTTTTTCAACAATAGAAATCGCCATCACTTTGTCACCGGCCATCGACTGTGCAACTGCTAATAAATTACTACGTCTGGTGCTACAGAAACTTTATTAAATTCTAACATCAATCTTCAAAACCCCCATACATTGGGTAAGTTTGAGTTTTGAAGTGAAAGTGTACTTGACCACCATAAATTATAACCTACAATTTGTAACCTTTGGTATGTACTCTCAACTTATTTACTGTATTTTTTTATGTGTCTTACATGCTAACTCTGTAGTTTAATTTATGTGTTTTTCTGTGTTTTCTGTTGCTTCTCAACTTTCTTCTTGTCTCTAATTTTACGCCCTTCTGGCAAACTTGAAAGGGTGTTGTTGGTAGCTCGCAATTCACGAGGTACCTAGGCTAGTCCCTAATTGCTCGGTAGTGAACGGACCTCGTGGATTGTGCGCACTTTTACCAGCAACATACCTATTTACGCCCTTCTGGCATTCTGAGCGGCTGGTGGTTTGCATCCGCGAAGGGCCTAGCTAGTCCCTTTATGCTCGGTAGCGGAAGCCTTAGCGGATGCGAATTCTTCACCAGCAGCATTACTTCCTTGGCCCTTATGGCATCTCTTGTTTGCTGGCGGGCCACATCCCTAAAGGCCCTCTGCGAGTCACTATATGCCCAGTAGCAGAGGGACAGTGGACCCACCAGCTCAACACTTTACTGGACCCATTGTGACCGGAGCACATGTGCTTTCCAGGGTTCCAGTACGAGGCGGAATTCTCCAAGTCCAATCACTACACTGCATTTTGAACTTTTTCAAAATATCAACGTTCGTTCACCGGAACTCACAACTCGTGGCATTATTTTCTCTAAACTCGATTGACATTTTGTTTAAACTATCACTGTCAACATTTTTGATTGTTATATGCGACCTCTATCGGTGAATCGCTGAACTACCTCAGCGCGCAGCAAAGGTAGTTAGGTTTCTCGATTTAAAGGTTGCTTTAATCTTCAAACGGAATTTAGGTAGTCGTTTGTGAGTTTGCCTACAGATGTCGCTTATTTAAACTAGTTTTTAAGAGAACCGATAATCTAGTAATCTAGATCGGTTACAGGTATAAAATTCGATTGTATATTTAAAATATGGAGACAAATCACATTTTAATGCATAATTGGATTTTGTTATACCTAATCAAAAAAATGTTCTATTGAGTAAAATGATTTCGTTTCAATTATTAAAACTTGTCCACTTAAAAATTGCTGGCTTCACAACTTTCTAGAGTCCTTTATCAGACGTTGAATTAATTTTCTAAGCATTTTCTGGTTCAATTAATATTCAAAGTGCTTCAATCAAAGCTCTCGTTAACTCGATGTTTTTTCAATACAAATATAATATTGTCTTGGACTTGGAAAGTACTTTGAGCTAAAGTACCTTTATTAACAAATCCTTCAATGTGCTTTGTGAAACAATATGATATTCTTCGCAACAATTTATATAAGACTAGCAAACCCGCCAGCGGCTTAGATCGCTTAAGCTTGGTGTAGTGAGGGCAGCGCTGCTTTGGGATTTCGAGATCTTGGGTTCAATACCCGGGTCAGACCGTTATTGGGATTTCTTAACAAATAAATTCTCAATAGCAATCCGGAGTCTAGACTCCGGATTGCTATTGAGAATTTATACATTGCGATTAATTGCGATCTACGGGAAACTGTTCAACAATACTCAAACACTGCTGCCTGCCCTTCGAGGATCTTGGCATGGCGATTTGTTGTGTTGTATTTAAATATAACATCTGTTTATTTATGTATAGCATAAAGTTCTCTAGGGGGTAGTATTGCCGTGCTATATTCTTAGTTATAATTATTTATCCCTCCCCCCTACCCCCATACCCCTAGTAATACACCGGTGTGCTGGTTTTATTTTATTGTTATAGCGTAGGTTTTTAGCCGTGCCATAGAAGTTTATAGTTGAGTGCTCCGGACTCTATTCTATCTATATACCAAATTTCATCATAATCTGTGCAGTAGTATTTAAGTTATGCGTGAGCATAAAGACCGACAGACAGACAGATTTTTTTTCAAAAACATCATATTCATGTTCAATAGGTAATTTTACGTCTTACGACCCACTTTTTATTCTTCCAAGTACAGACTTTTTGGCCGCTACTCCTTTATTATTAGTATATAAGATGATATTGAGTATCATGGAATTCATTATCTGAGTCTGTACACTATCAAATGTTTGTTTTGTTTATTTCATGGTGAATTGAATTGAATAGTGATACATTATAACTCACTGAAAGAAGACATTAATGAGATAATTTAGATTTTTTTACTTTTGATAATTGGTTCATATCTTTTTAATTTTTTATATCGCTGATTTAACATTGCTTTTGGTATCTGTTTGTGGTACGTACATAATAGTTCTTGTAACAACAGGAAGAGAATAGTAACCCACAACACAGGGAATCCTAGGGTGGGATCTGAGGAGGGTTCTGACTGATATAAAAGCTTTATCTAGCTACAAAGCTAGCATCGAATATATTTTATAATACAATTGCTCAAAAAGTGGCGTATTGCAGGAACGTATAGCGTTCGGGATGTGGGCTATTACATACTCGTGCTTTTTTTTACCTTTCCCGAACTCGTGCGTTCTCTTTCCCCACTGTCAAAATAATGTCTATTAAAAAGAAAAACCAACCATGAAGTTTTTACTAAAAATTAATTCATAGAAGTTTTTATAATTCATGCAAATACGTATATTTCTAAAAAGAAGCTACTTATTTGTTTTAATATCAGATTTAATGATTTGATTGAATGAGTTAGGTTAGGTTTCATTTCATTTCATCTCATTAAATTTCATTTTCATTTTACATCAATAAAAAAATTCTACTGAAGACTTGGCTGTATGGGCATAGTTCCCTTTGCCTACCAGAATGGGTGAAGAAAAATAAATCTCTGCTTATATTCTACGGTTGGCGCCATTTTCCAGAAATTTTCTTTGCGAGTTTATTTTATTAAATTGCTTAATTTTTTTCGCAACTGTGTTAAAAATAGTCATTCAGTACACGTGCGGTCCCGTCATTGCAACTTGTTCCGACTGTCAATTTGTCGGAACTTTTTGCAATGACAGCCTTTCTCCACTTGTATTGTACTATTGTTTTCTTTGATATAGCTCTACACCTTAATTTTAGGTACAGCATGATATTTTATCTAAAATAATTACTAACTGTATTTATTGTAATAATAAGATACTGTACCTTACATATTTTATCATACCATGATAATAAAAAATAGTAAACCGTGCAGAATTATATTTTTACTATATAATAAAAATAGGTATAAATTATATTTGTGAGTTTGTTACCACTCTAATCTTACAAAGTCTTGTCTATATAAAAGAAAATGATAACCAATAATACTAAACATCGACATGAGCGCAAAAAACATGTTTAATGACATTCATTTTTAGATCAAATGGTATATATAGTTATACAATTAACAAAGTAACAAAAATTCTAATTGAAAACAAATTATGTTATTTTCTCATTTATTTGCTGATTTCGTTACCGCTGAATTGTAAGAGGACTAATTCGTAAGTAACTATTATCCCAGCCATCTGTAAAAGACAATATTTAAAGATATAAATGTGTAAATTATATTTAATGATATGAATTATGTATGATACCTATTTTAGGAATATAGCACTGGTATAATGATCCAGTGAATATCGTTTGTTTTAAGATGGAACAACGCCATCTGTTGGAACTGTATGGACCGATATTGTACTACTATAGGAACCATATCAGATCAGCTTGTATAAATATTATGTCTTTAGTAACTGTAAATGTTGTATTTGAGTACATACATTAATTTAAAGTAATAATTATTGTTCTTAAATGTTTTTTTCTGTATACCTTATACATATAAACAAGTATCTTTAGTAATTAAAAATTAAATAAAATGATAATAATAATAACTATCTAATCTATAGGCCCCATGGTGGGAGGAAAAGTGGCCAAAACGCTGGCGGCATTGCCACGCTGGATGGCAATGCTAAGTTTTTGCCCAAAATAGGCGCCAGTATTTATTAAGTATCTTTATATGTTAATTATAATATATATTTATTATTGTATTGGCTAATTAAAGTCTTGTATTTTATAGGAATCATTGTAACAAGTGAGCTAAAACTTGAAGGATGCTTAAAACCATTAGCATAACGACCTAATCCTATCTTAAAAACCTAACTAACTCATACAGTTGACCATTAAAATTATTATATTTAACTAAACACTCATATTATGGTTCACAGATAAATGTTCCTGCTGAAATGTAATGGCTGGTGTCCTCACAGTAAGTGTATTTCTTTGGGAACTTACAGATAAAATAAGATCCCTCGTAACATAGAAAAATTGCAAGCCACTGAGAGCTATGTTATCCCCGTTCACTTGCGTTATGAACCTTGATACCTGTAAACAAAGGTCAGTACATGTTTGTACATAATATGATACTTTTTTCTCTATGCGTACATGGCCAAATGTAATTGTAAGCAGATAGACCAATTTTGGTAACAATCAAAAATATACGATTACTTGTTTTACATAGTATTATTATGCTATTGTTTACTGATGGCTCCATTAGCTCAGTTGCTAGTAGCCATGCTTTGCTTGTTCGATCCCTGGTCGAGGCAAATATTTATGTGATATTTTGGATGTTGTGATGTGATATTGTGTGTCTCCCACGCCGCGACACAGGAACCCTAGTGCGTGCGTGTGGCAGAAGGAAAGTCAAGTCGCTGTTATGGGTCGATGTGATGTGCAGAGGGCTTACCGAACCTAAGTAACTTAATTGTCCGATAGACAATGGTGATTCGTCGGAAATGCTTGAAAGTTGCTCTAGAAATGCTATATTATACCTCATCATTATAGGCCGAAGCAGGTACGCTATACAGCGCGGGTGCTGGTACCATAGAGGCTGTATTCACACTGGCGGCCATCAATGATACAGTCAATGATTTTATCAATAAATATGTCGTGGAGAAAAATAGGTACAGGGGATACTCGTGCCCTTTGAGTGGTCTGAAAAGATTATGTCTAATTATTAGAAAGAGAATTAAATTTAAAAAGCGTGGAGAATTAAATTTAAATACAAAAAAGTAAAGTATGTCATACATATTTTCTTGGTCTTTGGTGCACTGTCAACGAAAATTTTAAATATTGGTCTACTATAACATAGGAAGACAAAGGAAGTTCATACCAGAAGGAAGCTAGCTTCAATCAGCAAAAAGACAGAAAACCGTGCGAGCATACTCGATGCACCATCTTGGAATTTACGTAAGGATGCTGTGAAAGGGTGTGATGACGTATTTACTGCGCACAGGGGAGAGTGGAGCACAAAACCGTTCTGCACCAATCTCAAATAAATTGGGATCTGGGAAGAACGATGTAGGTAGTGCAATGTAAAAGTATATTTTATGGATTACATAATTATGTTATCGTATACGTAATTAATTCAATTGTTTCTGAGTTGATGATATCTCTCGCATTCTTCAATCTTGTCAAGCTTACATGTTATATATTTTGCCATCTCACTGTAAAATAATTTTTAATTTTTTAATGATCTTTTATGAATATAAAATTATATATTATATTATAATAAAACTGTAACTGGACCGTTTTATGATGATATATACTAGTAAGGCACGGTACGGTGGTTGCGGTCAGACTTCAGCCATGCGATTCTCTAAGAGCAAACATCGTTGCATCTTTGACAACATCCGTGAAACAAATGACGAGGTGACAAGAAACTTTGGAAAAACAACCTTGTGTACAAGGGCGATATCTCATAATGTATTTGACATCGGCGAACTCGTCGACGAACGAAACGACGAATCATTAGAGAATCGCACCGCAGATCTACCATGTATACCTGTCATCCAAAAATATTACGGTTTTATACATTATTGAATATTTTTTACCAAACTAGGATCAAAGTGTTGTCCATAGCTTCACATCTGCATTTGTAAAGCATCAGATTAATTTGTTTAAACCGTGAAAATAAGGAAAAAAATACACAAAAATAACTACATACCCGTTGGCACTATTACGACACCCTTCATTTGGAGTAAACTTTACACCGTGCCTGAAATCCAGTTAAAATATTAAAAATATAATATACTGTAGGAATCTTGTCAAAGTTACAAATATTAACAAGATGTTCTATAAGTTTTAGTGGAATTTATTATCTATGGAAAAAAAACACACTTGCATGTACATACTCTAGTACTAGTCTAAAGTGACAGGCATTTTTCCACTAAGTGTCTATTCTATCTGAGTAACTTCGCAGGCGGTGGCCATCTTAAATTTGATTTACTCACATCAAAATATTGAAAAGTTGAAGACAGATGAAGAACAAATTGTTTGCAAAACACGTAAACACAATACCGCTGAAAGCGTCGTCAAATGATCGGACTAACTGCGTAGCTCTATTGTAATCTTCACGCAACGATCGCCAATATGACGATGGGAGATAATGCTGAAATATAAACATATATAATCAAATTTAGCTTAAAAGCCAATGAATCTACAATTTAGTACAAATTTATTGTATTTTCCATGTATTGCATTTATTGTGAGCTCTCGATATTTCGGCACAGTTGCATGCGCCATTGCGCCACAATAAATACAATACATGGTAAATATCCCGTTTCTAACGTTAATTCTTACATTAGTGACCATGTCAGTTTAAAAACTCATACACATGTATTGTCAAAACACTCTACTTCTACTCTACCTTTAGGTGGAATTCCAAGATTATCATTGGGAGATAAAACAATGTTCATAAACTCTACGCTAGCCAAATGCGTGACATGGCGCCACAATAAATACATTACATGGCAAATATCCCGTTTCTAACGTTAATTCTTGCATTAGTGACCATGTCAGTTTAAAAACTTATGCACATGTATTGTCAAAACACTGTATTTCTATTCTACCTTTAAATAGAATTCCCAGATTATCATTGAAAGATAAAACAATGTTCATAAACTCTACGCTAGCCAAATGCAGAGTGTGGTTTTATGTAATGGACAGGTTGGATAGGCTTTTGACCACTGTCTCACATGGTGGCCAGTATTGATGGTGTATCACGCATACTAGTAGTAGAAGTGTAGTAGCATGATACAACTGGCTCGGACAGTTGCAGGAAATTACTACAATATACGATTACCACTTATTTTTCAATCGCACGGGCGATAGGCCAGGACCATTCTGCAAAAACTGCTAATGCTGCTGTAGATTTCCTGACAATGTTACCTTAATATACTTAAATGTAAAAGGGGTTTTATAAATGAAATTGCCGATTTATCGCTTAGAATATAATTGAACATTAATTGTGTCAGATTTAAGAGTGGAACTTTTGGCTGAGAGTGGAGCTGATGGTAACATTGTCAGGAAATCTACAGCAGCATTAGCAGTTTTTGCAGAATGGTCCTGGCCTATCGCCCGTGCGATTGAAAAATAAGTGGTAATCGTATATTGTAGTAATTTCCTGCAACTGTCCGAGCCAGTTGTATCATGCTACTACACTTCTACTACTAGTATGCGTGATACACCATCAATACTGGCCACCATGTGAGACAGTGGTCAAAAGCCTATCCAACCTGTCCATTACATAAAACCACACTCTGCATTTGGCTAGCGTAGAGTTTATGAACATTGTTTTATCTTTCAATGATAATCTGGGAATTCTATTTAAAGGTAGAATAGAAATACAGTGTTTTGACAATACATGTGCATAAGTTTTTAAACTGACATGGTCACTAATGCAAGAATTAACGTTAGAAACGGGATATTTGCCATGTAATGTATTTATTGTGGCGCCATGTCACGCATTTGGCTAGCGTAGAGTTTATGAACATTGTTTTATCTCCCAATGATAATCTTGGAATTCCACCTAAAGGTAGAGTAGAAGTAGAGTGTTTTGACAAAACATGTGTATGAGTTTTTAAACTGACATGGTCATTAATGTAAGAATTAACGTTAGAAACGGGATATTTACCATGTATTGTATTTATTGTGGCGCAATGGCGCATGCAACTGTGCCGAAATATCGAGAGCTCACAATAAATGCAATACATGGTAAATATCCCGTATTCACCCTGAGTAACATAGGCTATATAAAATTCATCATCATTATCATCATCCATCACCGCGCGGGTGAAACCGTGGAGAGCAGCTAGTCCAACATAAAATATATTAAAATTTTTCAATACGAAATGGCAATTTCATATTCTAACCACTAACATTTTCTTTAAAAAGTAAAAAGATCTGTGTAGAATAAGGTCAGTTATTTGTATAATATGAAAATGAATACAACCTAAAAATTTCTCAGAAAATATGATGACCGGGTATGATACCTACTTGTAGTAGGTGGGTACTTACTTGTTCTGTTGCGATTTATTTCACTAGAATACTCTTTCCGCACATGCGGACCACAAGGTGCAGCTAATTTTGTGTAGATTCACTGCTTTTGGCAAATCTACTATACAAGACGTAAAGTACTTGAGTGAAAAATTAAACAATACCTTTTCGCTTGCCGCAATAATTTTTAAGTTGATTTGATCCAAAATTGATACCAAATAAATGCTCATGCATATGATGTACAAATCCGCATAGCTCCAGGTTAATGTGGAAACCACGTTCATTACCTGAAAAATATATAATTTTATATAATCACAATTCACCGTGCAGCGTAGGTCGGACAAGTGACCCGATAAAAGTCACAGGACGACGTTGGATGTATTTTGTTCCTTTTGAAAATGTATGGGAGACGCACGTGTTCAGTAGTCAACGTCCTACGGTTCAGATGATGATGATGATGACAGCCCAATGCACAGCCAGGACAAAGTCGTGACAAGGTGACTGCACGTGGCAAAGTTACTGTACTCAGTTTTAATATCTTGTAGTTGAACCGGTAATTTATTATATATTTTACGGCCAAACCCTATGGTTTGGACCAGAGCTATGCATTGCTAATTTTGAGTTTGGTAAAAGTAGTTTTTGTTGATCGTATTGGATAGTTGCGCTTTTTTTGTAAATAATTATGCGAAATCTCTATACGACTAATAAAAAACCCCCCGAGAGAAAAATAGATTTACGATATGGTGTATCGGTAGCTTAGTGCCAATAATATGCCATTGCCACAAGCGCATTCAAATCCGCTTCTTCAAACTAGAATAATAACATATTATTCTCTAAAATCTTCAAAGAAAGTAATAATGCTTACCTGAATAAAAATTCCAATTGGGATACTAACAGGAACGTTGAGATAAAAGAACCATGGAAAATGATCCTTAAGGTACTTTTCGTACATATCAACACCGGAATGACATTCAATTGTATGCATTATCTTGACATTTACAGCCAGAAAATGTTCAACTGGAAAAAATAAGGTATTGTGTAGTTAGTCTTATAGTGATCTCAACTAAAGTGAGATCTTATTTCAATTAGAATTGAATAGAAGGTACAACTGATTCTGTGTACTCAAGTGTGTTTGCGAGGACTGTCGTCAAATGTGCGTTTTGTATGGCCTACCAGTTTATCAGATCAAAACCAGATGTGCACGCGGGTTGATCAAAAAGATCCTTGATATTTGACACTACTCGTATAACTTGCTTATACTGACACGCTTTATGTCTATTGGAAATGCTCAATAATTATCGTTGAGCTCTCAATCATGACTTTATCGCAGGTGAGTTGACATGCTGCGTACATTTTTACGAATCTAAAATGTTATTTTACTTGTTATTATATGGGGACGTATAAGACACATGAAAAATGACAACTTTATTCTATTTAACCTTCTGTTTTAAAATCAAACAACCATTTGACGGGAACATCATTATGTTCCCGTCAAATGATTGTTTGGTTTTAAAAGGAATTTGTTTGGTGTCGAAATACTTAACATTTTGCCTGCCGTGCGATTCTCAAAGAGCAAACTTCGTTGCATCTTTGACAACATCCGTGAAACAAATGAAGAGATGACGAGAAACGTTGGAAATACAACCTTATGTACAAAGGCGATATCTCATAAAGTATTTGACATCGGTGAGCTCGTCAACATGCGCATCGACGAATCATTAGAGAATCACACGGCTGATAACATAACCACTAAACGGTGTTCGAAGTTTCGCGATTAGAATAATTCATATTAAAACGGAATTTCGCCTGTAATTTAAGATGTTTAATTAATTTTTTCTACCGGTTTCCAAAAAGAAGGAGGTACTCAATTCGACTGTATTTTTTATGTTTGTTACCTCATAACTTTCGACTGGGTGAACTGATTCGCAAAATTCTTATTTTATTTGAAAGCTGGTGATTCCGCGTGTGGTCTCATTTAAATTACATCAAATTCGGCCAAGTAATTTTTGAGTTACACCCCAATAACTGAATAGAATGGAAGTCGCTTTCAAATTTTTCAAACTGTACTTTTAATAACCATGAAAACAAAGGAAATAGTTTTTATTAACTTACTTATAGCCAATGCAATGGTAATCACACAAACAATATAACACTTGGTTTTGACCCGAGGTTCAATGTATTCAGCCAGGTTACATTTCGATATATCGTTCATCAGTTTAGACCATTTAGTTCCAATGCGGATAAACAAGAACGTCGACATGCATGTGAACGTGCAGAAAGCGAAGTAACCTGTAACATTATTAAGTCACATAATCCTGTAGCTCACTTTAAGGCCGTTTTAACTTGACCAACAGGAGCAGATGCACTACGCTCTACTACGTATTTACACTAAAGAGGACTCTATTTTTTAAATTATGTTCTGTGCTGTGGTGCCAAGCACTAAGCCCAAGCATTACTTGGTATTGAAAAGCACAATTGCAAGTGTACTTGCTAGACGAATTGAGTCACAAAATTAATATGGCGGGTTGACAAGTGCAGTACAGCACCATACAAATGTTCAGTTCAAAGCTCTGTTGACACTGCACAGTAATGGCATTCGTGGTGTTTAACACCAGTTATTCGAATTTCAAGATATAAAATAAATAAATAAATAATATATGTTACCACATATATTACATTAAATCCTGTGCTAACTTTTCAATACTTCTGCAACGATAATTCACATAAGGGCTCACTGTTGGAGAAACAGGGCGATTTGCTTGGCTATGTGCATTGTGATATATTTACACATATTATTACTTAAGCGACCATCCAAACAGAAAACAAATGACAAGTGCCGCACACCGCAGAACTCCACTCCAATCGCGCTGTGTTTCTATAAAATAATCTTTATAAATTGTTTATTTATTATGATAAAATAGGTTTCCAAACATATTTTATTTATTTGTTACACATTCATTCATTAATCAAGTAACCTACTAAGACAAGTAAGGTAAAATGGAATTCATTTGGAGCTTGTTTTGCACCTGGCGATTGCCACAGGTATTCTTAACATGCTGCTACGGTCAGTGACATTTATATTTTATTATTTAGAACATTTTCTAAAATATATAAGTGTCTAATGTACAGAAATATTAACAAGCATTACTAACCTAATGCTTCGATTGTAAGAGGATTCCTTTTAAGGATATATAAACACAAAACTGAAGATATTGTTTGCGTGATTCCTACGATTAAGCAATGTAGAAATCTCCAGTAACATATTGTAAATCTGTAATCAAGCAGTAAATTAAAATTAACAAATAAAAACTTGCAATTAGTTACGGACAAAGAGAAAAAAGCTTATTTCAAGTTTGATTCGTTAAACTATTGCATCAGTAGGGAAGTTTCTTGAGTTTTATCTTTGTGGGTAAAGCGTTCGTAATTAAGAAAAGTAATTATTATTTTTTAGTAATTACTTTTTTTAAAGCACTAACGCTTGATTAGCGATCTCAAACATTGACATTTATGGAGAGGAAAACTCACATCCTCGGGCGGGATTCGAACCCGCGTCTTCTGACTATCCGTGTAAGACGCTATGACCATCTAGGCCACCGTCCTAGAATCGAGTTTTATGTATATAGGTAATTATTATTTAACGTCAATCAGTGCAGTTCGAAATCACACCGTTTATTTCCTTACCTTACAATGTTGTGTCAATCCGACAATATACATTTTTAACTAAAAGTCAAGCTACATGTAGAAGCTGAACTTAAGACCGCCTGAACGGAACCCGACCCTCGCACCACCATCTCTGAGTTATTTGTCTTTAATAACTTGTTAGACCTGAAGCTTGGGACAGTAAAGCATGCATCGTGAGCAGTCAAAGGTAAACAATATGCTTATTCTCGTCACTTTGTAAAATAAAAATAAAAAGTAGGCGTGGTATTATATTAATAAGTTACCTTATTTGTTCTACGTCTCTCTCTAAAATCCCTCGGACTGGGTTCAACCCGATCAATTGTCCCAAAATAAAGAGTAGTTTCATTGCTCCCTGAAAGGCCGCCAATTGAGTTTTGGGTACATCACTCTTCTTTGGTTTATTTTTGTCTGGTGAAATTTCTAAAACATGGTTTCGGCATTACTAATCTAAATAGTGACGGTTTTTCAAAATAAGTAACTGATATTGACTGCTTAGGCACTTTTATTATATTAGGAATCGTATCTTATTCTGCCATCTAGAAACACGGAGACTTTTGTAAGTCATTATCTAATTTTGCGTTCTTTTTCAAAGAAGTTTTGGTTTGATGTAGATTATACAGTTGTTAAAAAGTTCTGTGTAGTAGTTATACGAGTACATTGTAGTAAAGATACAAAGTTCTATTCTCTACATCAATACTTATTATAATAGAAACATTTGTAACTCAGTCACTCTGTCTCCCTAACTGTTTTTAATCTTATCTCTCCTAAACGGACCGTCATGAAATTCGACAAAGAGATACATCATTGCCGGGGAAGGTCATAGGATACTTTTCATCATAATCAAACACAACGCAGGCGTAACGGTAGGGCGCAAATAGTCTCTATATAAAACCTAAAAACTTTTTTTGCCTAATTCAAATAGGTCTTATCTTTTTTTAAATTGAGATCTTATGCAAGAACGCATGTCTTTTCATTGTGGTTCTTATTATATAGGTTCTTCGTCTTATTGAATTATTATAAGGTGATAGTAAAAGATTTTTTATGGAGTGATTAATTTTCAAACTATGAGCTGTAGAGTGGGTATGGAGTATGTTAAAGTTGAAACTATAAAGTTTATCATGTGCACACAGCCATAATGTTTCCACTGCAAGGGTGCGGGCCATCTTCTAGAGAGATGAGATCATACACATCTGGGAAACCCAGTTGCTGCTATAAGGCAAACTTGCGCAAGATCAAACAGTTTGTAGTTCCCTCCAAAGCGTTTAGTTGGAAATGCCAAATCCGGTAACCCATCCAAACTTTGACCGTAATAAACTTTACTTGACCTTGTTGTAAATTGACAACGATAAAGCAAAGCTCCACTGCGAGCTCTTTGTTTGTGTGGCAAACAAATAAACAAAATATAATAATGAATGCAGTTTTGTTTAGAGATGGCACGCTGCCATGAATTGAACGTATCGTTATTTGATAGCGTAAAAATGATGTCATACTTACTGTTGTTTCTCAAAGCCCATCTTTTAACATTTCCTTTATTAATAACTGTAATAATGTCATCCTTCCTGAAATTTTATTGGATTTAATTATCACATTCATAATTGCGAAACTATATTGGTTGGTATACTTCCACGCCAAAACAACGCAACGATGTTGCTTCATATTTTCTATCGACTTCCAAAAAGGAGGAGGTACTTAATTCGACTGTTTTTTATGTTTGTTACCTCATAACCTTCGACTGAGCGAACTGATTCTCAAAAGTTTGAAAGTTGGTGCTTCCCGTGTGGTCCCAATAAAATTTAATTAACTTCGGTTCAGTAGTTTTTGAGTTACACTCCAATAACTGAATGGATTGGAAGTCAGTGTCAAATTTTTCAAATTGTACTTGTAACATTTAGTGTTAAAGTACTACAGTGTTAAGTCTAAAGGGCTCCTGTCAGGTGAAGCAAAGCGTTGTTAAATCACTAGACAATTTGTTTAAGCAGCTGCGTTTTGGGGTGTCGAGCATAGGTTTACCAGCTAAAGCAAACCCCCCAATTTATTACCTATAGTTTATAAACGAGTATCATACCTACACAATTCATGATTTACTTCAGACATTTGGGCTAAGACTCTGCCTCTAGACTCCAGCCGGGCAGCAAATGAATCACTGTATAAACCAGACTAACACTGCTAACCAGCTAAGGTGTAAAACCATAGCGCAGAGCCATACTGAACATAACGGATATAAGCACTAAGCTCTGCAACCTATTAAACCAAGCAACCGCACTGTCTATCCAATGAAAGGTATGCAATACAACCTACTTATTTAGACACAATGAGGGTTAGGTTAGCTACAAAAATAGCATCAGTGCCACCAAAAATCGTCACTGGCGGACACTTTTATCCGACATGTTATGAATAGAGGATAAACACTTTTTCAAAATACGCAAAACTCACTTCTGTTTCGGACGGGAGTTTGCCGACAGCAACGCTCTTAAATTGACGATTTCTATACCCTTAGAAATCTCTGAAAAAGGAATTAATACAAGTTTTGAATATATCGTTCATGTTAATTTCCAATAATCAAAACAAATATTTATTTAGTGTTTATTAAGTCTAGTTGGTGAAAAGGCTAAAATATATTGCTCTCAAAAATAAATTGACGTTGGACTAGCTGACATGTAGACTAACGACCTTACTTATAAACACTGCCTTAATTTAAATAACGTCACTTAGCACGATGCAGAACAATTTCCCTTTGCGCAGTACTACATAACGTTATTTAAAAATAAGCAGCGTTTATAAGTAATGCCATAAATTTTCATTTTGTTTGAAACGTAAAATTATTCTTTCATTATTATGTTTAGCCTGTAACTATACTTATTAAGGCCTTGCTTATGAACTCTGCTTAACTTTAAATGATGTTATTTAAAAGTGTGCACAGCAAAATAGTTCTGCGCTGTACTATATGACGTTATGTCATTATTAAAACATTAGTAGCGTTCATACGTTGTGCCAAAGATGTATATTAAACGTTAGTGAAATTAATGTGCATCAAAACAGGTTGTCCCTAATCTCAACAATAATCTGGTACCCAGCGAGAGGCCTAAGTTATGATGAAGAAAAGGAAATCAAATAAAAAAACTAAATGCCATCTTTTGAAATAACTTGCTAAGGGTTGTGTGGATTTTTTTATTAATATATTATTTCCAATATAATATTAAAATTTGAAAATGTTTGTCCAATATGAAGTATCAAAGTTATCTCAAAATAATTTTGTAAACCATAACTTGTCAAAACTTAATTTATTTTACTTAGTTAACAATGTTACTTTGATTTGTGGTTGCGATTAATAGCACTGTTATTTAAAATTACATTTTAAAAAAAAATCATTGTAAAATTGTGAAATCTTGCAATCACAAATAAATCTATTTATTGAGAAATGTCTGTTTTTGCTTGGCTAAGTGACATGGATTTTTTTCTTGTTTTTTTCTCAACTGTTATACCTTGACCTCTCGCCCGGTACCTGGTTATCATTGAATTTCGGGACAATCTGTATAAATTACAAAATTACAAACATGACAATGGATTTATAATATTTAAATAATCTTGTGTTCATAGCTCAAAACCCTTTGCTAGGCAAAATGCTCCTAGTTAGGGTTTGGGTCCCGGGACGTCTCGTATCTCTAAGTCCCGGGACTTACAAGTCGAGACTCGAGTTGAAACAAGATTGACGAAATTGTAATGTAATCATTCTTATTTTCAAATAATTGAAGGAGTCTAGCACCATCTATTAGTTTAATAAATACGAGTAATTACTTGGTCTACTAAGTAACTTCTGAGTTCACAATACAATAAATGCGTTTGCCGTGCCGCCAGCATGACGCCATATTGGTTGTTCTGTGAAGTTAAGATTATGATTGTGTCTGTGTCAGTTAAGTCAGTCTGTCGTCAACTTCCATTATTATGTGAGTGTGATGTGGTGTCTTTTGCAACGGCGCTTTTGTAAAATCAATACGTATAAAATTATTTCATAGATATTATTTATTTATCTTGGATTATTATTATGTTAACAGATTACCGATCTTTTAATATGGAGTGTACACGCACAGTAAAAGTGTATAACCATTAAAAAAAAAGCTAATCAAAAGCACAGTGCTCATTAATACAAACAAATATAAACAAATTTCATGCAAAAGATCGAATACTCCAGGCATTGACAGAGACGTCCAAAGAGTTCACGATATTTCTATAAATCGACCGCCGGAAGAACCAACATCAGTTATACAGACTGGGAGATCTTGCGAACCGGAATCCAAAAAAAAAATAAACATGAAAAACAGTCTGAAAGTACAGGATATGTTGTTAAAAAAGTCTTTGTCTAAAATAATTTCTTACTTACGGCGGCAGAGGATGGACTTACTATAATGGACTTACTATCACAAATAGTAAATTCATTCGTTAGATATTACCCAGCGAGGATATAAAATGCCTAAGAACGAGACTGATATGAAAATCGTCTGAATTATTATGAAGAAAAATAGAAGAAATTATTCAGAATTTACAGTTTTTTTAAAAGCAATAAACAAAGCATTTATTAAGACTGAAATTAACGTTTAGTTAATAAGATTTCGTTTTCTGTTTAGGTGATACATTTTTATTTTTACAAAAAAACATTTTTGTTTACTACATTTCCCCTAAAATTGTTTAATTAAAATTCATCAAAAAAGTATAACTCCTCATACTCGTAATTATTTTTCTAAAAGTCTAAAAGTCCCGGGAATTTCCGGGACTTGGATTGTAAGCTGTCTCGTGTCCCGGGACTTTGGAATTGTCGGGAATTCCCAAACCCTACTCTTAGTCTATATAACTGCGCACGGAACACTAATAACATAAAAAAATACTAACGTTGCGAATATAATACGAGTACAAACGTACAAAATTTCGTTAGGAAAACTTTTGTATTTTATTTTGTTGTTAAGATAGGTTTATGTCTGATGTCTACGATAAAAGCGTTAAACAAAAACGTATTAAAGAAAATGTTGTGCAAATTAACCAAAAAGGCTATTTAGAACTAAGTCTATTAATTAAATTCTCACATAAGTGATCCATGTAATCTTTGTGAGAAATAACCTTATTCCAACTTAGAATAAAAGTATAATAAAATACTTTCAAGATGATTATATAAAGAGTGGTAAAGTTTGTTAAAGCCCTTGTAACGTAAAGAAGAAATAGAGTAGGTTTGATTTACCAATAGGTGTCTCGACGACATCACCGGTCATGATCCAAAACAAGTACTAAACTTTTCTGACTATAAAATCAACTCTTGA
The DNA here is from genome assembly GCA_917880725.1 of Selenia dentaria. NCBI lineage: Eukaryota > Metazoa > Arthropoda > Insecta > Lepidoptera > Geometridae > Selenia > Selenia dentaria. Next base: position 32,521,902 of record OU862879.1, read on the forward strand.
ATACATTTTAACGTATTTTCCGCTGGGACACTTTCATTTGTGTTATTTCATGTTTGAATATTTGATTATTCTGTCTATTTGTCAACATGTTGACGTGATTATTACTGTGCGTGGGGCGTATTCTAATGGTTGGTTATTTAAGTACAATTTTGTGAAAGTTTTTGTACACAATGTCGCTTAAAAGTTCCTTTGTGACATTGGCTTACGAAGAGGATGCTAAGCGTAGTTATCAAAGCTAGTCAATACTTGACTTAGGTCAATGAATACATCGGCGTGTACCGTGACACCAAACACGCATTGCAGCTGGCCATCAGTCGGTCCAAATCGCGGGCCTGGGGCGAAGCGCTGGTGAGCCTTGACAGGGATCCTTGGGGGCGTCCATATAGAGCCGCCCGGAGTAAGTTCCGGGGCCAGATGCCCCCAGTAGCTGAGTCCTTGGAGCCAGAGCTCCTAGACAGGGTGATGCAGGGGCTCTTCCCTGCCTTGAACCCCCACCTCACTCTTCCAAGGATGCCACTATCCCTCCCAGAGGAACTGGACTTGGCCTCCATTCCACCTGTTTTGGAAGCAGAGATAGAGGTTGCTATCGGCCGTCTAAAACGCAAAAGGACAGCGCCAGGTCCAGATGGGATCCCAGGGCGAGTCCTCAGGATCGCCCTAGGGGAATTAGGTGTCCAGCTTCGGGAAATCTTCGATGCGTGCCTTAATTCAGGACGGTTCCCGAAGCTTTGGAAGGATGACCGACTGTGCCTCCTACGGAAGGATGGTCGCTCCGTCGGTTCACCCTCCGGCTACAGGCCAATCGTCTTGCTAGATGACACGGGCAAGCTGCTTGAGAGGGTGATAGCATCCCGTGTCATACGGCTCCTAGATGGTATTGGACCTGACCTGTCGGAGGCTCAGTACGGCTTTAGAACAGGGCGGTCCACAATAGACGCCCTGCTTTGGCTCAAGGGATGGACGCAGCAGGCAGTGAGCGAGGGGGAAAAGGCGTTAGCCGTATCTTTAGACATAGCCAACGCCTTCAACAGCCTTCCACACGGAGCAATACAGGAGGCGCTTCGATATCATGGAGTGCCCCTGTACTTGCGAAGGCTGTTGTCTGACTATCTGCTGGACCGCAACGTTCTGGTGGAAGGATCTCAAGTCATGTCTCTTGCGGGGTTTCACAGGGGTCGGTGCTGGGACCACTCCTATGAAACATAGGCTACGACTGGATACTTCGCGGCACGCTTCCTGCAAATATGCGGGTAGCGTACTACGCGGACGACACCCTAGTCGTGGCCAGGGGGAGGGACCTCAGGTAGGCGTTGCGGCTGGTCACGGTGGGCACAACCCTTGTGATCGACCGCATTCGCGCTCTTGGTCTGGAGGTTGCACTCTCCAAAACTGAGGCTCTATTATTTCATGGGCTCCGAGGGGGGGCCCCTCCAGGAACGCGAATTATCCTAGACGGGGTCCTCGTCCCGGTTGGGGCCCAAATGAAATATCTGGGCCTCAGCCTTGATGGTAGGTGGGATTTTGGGGGCCATTTTTCCCAACTGGCCCCAAGAGTCGTGGGAGCTGCAGCCGCTTTGGGGAGGCTGCTGCCCAACGTGGGTGGCCCGAACGCCAACTGCCGCCGACTTTAATCCGGAGTGATCCGGAGTATGGCCCTATATGGGGCACCGGTCTGGATAGACGCCCTCAGTCGCAGCAATAGAAGCTTGCTGCGACGTCCGCAGCGAGTCATTGCGACTAGGGCGATTTGTGGATATCGGACGGTGTCATGGACGGCAGCGTGCGTGCTGGCCAGTGATCCCCCCTGGGAGCTGCAAGCGGAAATCCTCGCCGAAGTCTACCACTACATGGCGGCGAGGAGATCCCGAAGAGCAGCCCCAGACTGGGAGGAGGTCACACGCATGCAGCGCCAGGCGCGAGCCACCCTGTTGCGGCGTTGGGAGGAGGATCTGGCTCCGCCGGTCCCTGGGCAGTGGACGGTGGAGGCAATCCGTCCAGTCCTTCAGAGGTGGGTAAAGCGCCCTTTCAGTTCGCTGACTTTCCGATTGGTGCAGGTACTTTCTGGACATGAATGCTTCGGAAAGTACGTGCACCAAATTGCGAGACGGGAGGCGACACCAGCCTGCCATGAGTGTGGTGCGCCAGAGGATACGGCACATCACACGCTGGAAGTGTGTGCGGCATGGAGCCCGCAGCGGCACACGCTTTCAGCGGAAATATGCGGAGATCTCTCCCTGCCGAGCGTGGTAATCTCCATGCTCAGCAGCGAGAGATCGTGGCAGGCGGTGGCCACCTTCTGCGAAGCGGTAATGGCGCAGCAGGAGGCCGCGGAGCGGATCAGGGAGAATGATGGCCGAGCTGATCCACTCCGGCGCAGACGACCAGGGGAAAGGAGGAGACGGTTCGCACGTCTCCTCCTTCCTCCGTAGTGGGGTCACTGGTGAAGAGTCGAGGGACTCTTCGCCGGCTAGCACGCCCCTACACGTCTAGGGGGTGACCTTGGTGAGAAAGGTCATCCCTTCGCAGGCGCTGAGGCCCAGTTAAGATCAATCCGGGCCTACCGCTAGGGCGAGATAGTGAATGCCAGAGCGACCCCGTCTCGCCCCACTATGGTGGAGGACTGCTCACGGGGGGGTTTTAGTGGGTCTGAGCCCCACATACCCCTTTCCGTCACCCTCGCGGCGGAAGGGAAGTGGACAGCATTTCCCCTCGTCAAAAAAAAAAAGAAAAAAGGTCAATGAATACATTTTCTGGAAGTCTGTATTAGACTGGAACGGAATCACTTTCTACTTCACTATACATATGGAATTGAATATGTATATTTTTAGGTTAATCTAATAAATAATAGAAGTAATCTAATTTACAATTAAAATTTTAATTTGAATGACACACAATTACTAACAATTCATTTAAACCAACAGAACCAATCAAACAATTTTTCACACATTGATCACACCGAACATCACTGAACTGTACCTTGGGTGGGGTTATAAATAGAACCTTGAGTACCTCGCCCAAAGCCATCACCTGGGAAGGAGTCTACACCGCGACCGGGGTCGTGGACTCATGCCCTCATCGTGGCTGGGGCTACAAAGTGAACCTGTATTACCTCACCCACAGCCATTACCTGGGCTGGAGGATACATCGCGACCGAGCGCGTTGTATACCCCTGCCCGCACCGTGGCTGGGACTACAAGCGTGTGTGTGGATTACCTCGTCCGTGACTGGGGCTGCGAAGAAGATCTCGGCCGGAGCCTACAATGCGATCGGGATCACAGCCCTGGTCGGGTCTACAACCATTACCATTAACATTTTATTACCCAAGAGCCAACATTTTTGCTCATCACCCTAATATTTACTGCGGCCAGGGATAGAACCTGTGACTTGCGCTCCAAAGGCACTACCAGCTACCAACATAACATAACTAAATCCTTAACATCCATAGTTTTGAATCTCGCGACAGATCGTTATAACCATTGTCAATCACGTGTCTAAGAATGTAATGCTGCCCAATTTACATTTGTATACTGAAAGTAGATAGAACGATTCCAATAAAACATTAATACTTAGGTACACATACCCTAAAATATATTTCGGTTAGTACAGTAAATACCAATTGAGTCACCCCTTCACACATTCCTTCACAAAAATAACAAACGATGATTGGAGTGTAAAACATTTACTAGTACAACATATTTTTATCAAGCCTTTATTCCAACATGATTGTATTTGCATGGTGTGCCAAAACAAAAGCTGCTTATAAAGGTAATATTTCTTTTATTTAAACCCTTATCATGCCGCTACAGCACACGTCAACATTTACTAGGTATATGTTTTTGTTTATTATTTAAATCGGGTACAGTTTAAACATAACACGACAATCGTCTAGTAAAATAGTTGTTTTGAGCCAGATTGGTGTTAAGATAGCCTGAAGGCAGTTCCAGGCAACTAGGTAGTGTTTGTTTACTAACTTGATGTTCATTGATAATGCGGTTAAAGGTGGTATCATACTAGTATGATACCACTGATTCAACAAAATCCACAAACGTTACAGTTCCTGGAAAAGTAGGTTGATTTCTGCGAAACCTATTGTATTATAAACTAAATATGGCTAATCGCGTTAAAAGAGGGAGTCAACAGGTTAAAAGAGGCCAGATAACAGGACTTATATAGACACCATTATGGTTGGTACCATCGCTGCTCCTCACATCGATGGTAGTCTCTCACACTGTCAGTAACGCGCTATAGCATGCGAATATAAGACCTCCGCAGTATTAAGCAAAACTTCAACTCGTATGAGTGATGTTACAACAAAGTAACTTATTGCTGCACCATTATGAGAGTAGATACATGGACTAACTTCACAAAAGTTATATTATGTCACAGGAACAATGTGCCAGCATCTATTTCTACATTATTAGCCTGAAAAGGCTGAGATTTTGTCGAATAAACAAAGTTTCCTATTGTGAAACACTACTGTTAATATTAATTTGGAAAATGGACTAGTTACTGTGAACCAGATCTCAGTGTTGAATTGTTTTCTCAGTACAGTTAAATGTTAGGACACTAACGAAAAAAGGTAGTGCAAAGTTTATACACGTTAGTCTTTATACTACAATAAATTCTGTAGCGTTTGCGGAACGGGGACACGGGCAGACGAACAAACGGACGGAGTGACCGTAATCTGAAAAGAACCCTAAAAAGGAAATTGCACATTTACAAAAATAACAAAATGGGGTTTTGATATTACTGTCAAATATCAATAATCTCTACTTCATTTGTTTGCAGCTCTTCTTTGGAATAGGGTTAATGTCACTTTGTAACTAAGCTCTAAAAGAGGCTTTTGTTAATGGACAAAATAAGTTTTCTATGATATTTTGAACTAGATATTTATACGAACATCTGATGTATTATCCGCTGCGATGCTTAAAATGCTAAAGGGTCATTTAGATGGAGAGAGTTTCTTGCCTCGAAGATACGATTATCTAATTGAACATAAAAAGTTGCTACGTCTAAACATTGACGATTCTGGGCCTTCCTCTTGGGCGCTAATTGCCTGGCAATAAAATATATCTGTCTCTGTGTAAATAGAACTACAAAGCGAGAATTGCTTTGCGAGAATTTGTGCCAGTCGCTATCATGAGTGCAGTGCGAACTGTTAAATTTAACTATATCTGCTCTTTAATTATATCTGCTCTTCTAGGATAAGAGTTGATAAGACTAAAACTAGTAGTTCTGCAAACAGTAGACCTCGCGAGTACGTAGTCTTATCGGCGGCAATTTTTCGCAGTACTTCACAACCTATTATCTTGGAAACCACTTGACCAATTATGCTTATTTATATTCTTTAAACTAAGGTCCGTAAATAGCGCTTCAGCAAACTTCCCCCTTTTTGGGAAAAGTTCTCCCTTCGTTCAAAATTACAAATAATTAAAATATAGGTAAGTAGGTGATAGTAGAACATGCATACTAAGTTCCGTGAAGATTGTTTGAAAACTGTGACCTGTAGAGAAAGTCAAAAAAATATACGGACAGATGAGTCAATTTGGCTAGTTAAATCAGAAAGGCTTCTCTCGCTTCACTTGCTTGTTCAATAACCACTACACACTATACTTCACATATTTTTATTATTTATTACTGCAGTATCCTTAAAGTTATATTTCTCAACTCCCAATTCTCTCGCAAATGCATTCAGAACTGCTATTCTGGCATCACGACGACGATTTTATAATGCATATTCTCCGTATTCCACAAACACTAGTACCTACTATACCCGCAGTACCAAAATTTAATGATTTTTGTATAATTCTTAGAACAATTCCGTGGTAATCTCTAAAGTCGAAAGGCAAATCTCGCACTCAAAACGGTTCAAACCGATTTGTACGATACTCGTATTAACACGAAAAAATGTCATACTAGATCGTATTTAGACTAGTCGAGAACTCGCAGAAAATTATCGCCTAGCAATAATTGCTTGCGAATCTCGTATGACATAACTGTAGGCGAGAATTTAGTTCTTGTCTGTATGTAAACAATATGATACGATAATCTTATGGCGATTATTGCTTGAAATAGTAGCGTACGATTTCTCGCCTAGTAACGTACGAGAAACTCGCTCTATCTAAATAACCCTTAAGCGCCATTTACATGATGCATGTTTCTTGCATGTTGCATACAATAAAATTGAAGCAATAAATTACCTGCATGGTCTTAACAGTACGTAACATTTTGATCTTTTGCGCAAGTTTTGCTTGCCAAAATTTTCTTGGTGTAAACAGCAAATACAAAAATTTCTTAGGCGATTCTTGCATTCAATTAGTTTTCTCTTCATTTACCAACATGAGTGCAGTAAGTGAAGGTGTGTTAATCGTTACTGCTCTTCTGAGACAAGAAATATTGAGAAATCGTCGTAAAAAGAGGTGTTGGATCAAAAAATGGATAGCAAGAAGAGTTCTTGGAGCGTCTAATAATCTTTGTGTAGAATTACAAATAGAAAATGAAGATGACTTTAAGAACATGTTTCGTGTCAACAGAACCCAGTTTTATTATTTATTAGATAAAATTGGTTCTTCTATACAAAGGCAAAATACAACAATGCGTAATGCTATTCCTGCTCGAACAAAACTAGAAATAGCATTAAAATATTTGGCAACTGGAGATTCGTTTGGTACACTGTCACAATTATTTAGAGTACCTAGGTGTACTATAAGTACATTCTTGGTCGAAGTTCTTGAAGCTATTTACTCTGTATTAGAAGATTTTATAAAGGTGAGTTCGAAATAAAACAGTTTTTATAATAAAATCATATATTTTCAGCAAAATAATTAGAAATTGTAAATTACTATTTATGCTCAGAACGAAAAATAAACAATATTCATTTATTATCAAAATATAAACTACGGAATCAGATATTTAATTAAAATAGAAAAAAATACATGTTCAACCATGTGTCTTCGCTGCCTTGTTTCGAATACGGGGATTCTGGCATTGGAGTAGAGTTTTGTCGTTCTTTTTCTCTAAGATCTTGCAGTTTATATTTTGATAATATTGCTTGTATTTCGTCCTGAGCATGTATGCTATTTTCGTTATTCAAAATTCGCAATGAAGACGCAACATAATTTCCGAAATTGTCCAAATCATCGTCTTTTTTTTCAAGTCTTGCTCTTTTTTCAATATTGTCCAGTTTATTTAAGGTCAATTCTATGTAACCTGCTTTTTTAGTTGTTTTTTTAGACATTGGAAACGGAAGCACATCATCGACGACTTGTATATTTGAATTTATAACATTTTCAATATTTTCAGTATTTTCATTTTCAAAATATTCAAAAACTATTTCTTGTGATGCCAGGGACGTATCATTCTGAAAACATACATTTATTTCATTATTTTACAGGTGCCAAGATCTGAAGAGGAATGGAATCAAATAATAAGGGGCTTTTTTATAAGATGGAATTTTCCCAACTGCGTTGGTGCCATTGATGGAAAGCATATAAACGTAAATTGTCCCCCTGGCACAGGATCAGACTTTTTTCAATAAAAGTAAATTTAGTATTGTGTTACTAGCTTGTGTTGATCACGACTATTGTTTCACATACATTGACGTGGGAGCAAAAGGTAGAAACTCTGATGGTGGAATATTTAATAATTGTACTTTAAAGAAGGCTATTGAAGAGAATACCATAAATTTTCCAAGTAATGCAGTACTTGTCGGAGATGAAGCGTTTCCTTTAAAACCTTATTTGATGAAACCATATCCTCGCCGTAACGATTTAAGTAGAGAACAAAAAATCTATAACTACAGATTGTGCCCGATTTCGAATTTTCGAAAAGCCAATCACTACAAGTATAGACAAGGTAGATGTCATAGTGAAAACATCATGTACTTGTACAACTGGCTTAGGAAAACTTCACCTGCGTCTTACACCCCACCAGGTTTTATAGACGAAGAATATCAAAGAAGTGGTCTTCGTCTTGGTACTTGGAGACAAAATGCTTCAGGCGGAGCTTTTGAAATTATAACATCACAGAACAACAGGAATAGTACAAGGGAAGCTATAAGAATCCGTTATAATTATTGTCATTACTTTAACAATGATAATGCTGTACCTTGGCAAGACAGTGCCATTTTTTAAAGAAAAAAAAATTCACATTTATAATATTATGCACTTGACTGTACTTTAGAAAATTTACATAAATACATACTTACCATATTTGATGTTGTTTCTCTGTATTCGAAGTTTTCCTTAAAAAGAATCCATTAAATTATACCAAGAGAGTTTGGACTTGTAAATATCAGCAGTACCGGAACCAGTGCTCATTGAATCTTTTATCTTTTTCCTTTCCGCATTATATACTTCGTTCTTAAGTTTTTTATTTTGTTTGTAATTTCCTTAGGTCCCAAACCATCAACTCCAAATTCTTGTGCAAATGCTACAAGTGCAGCACTACGTGCATCACGATTCTTGTAATTCGCATTTTCAGTGTCCCACAAACACTCATGACTGCGATAAATCTCAATAAACTTTATTAAGTCAGCAGAACCAAATTTTAACACTTTTTGACTCATATTTTTTAATAAACAGGCTCTTTACAAAACCTTCCAACACTTGAATGAAAAAATTGACAACGCAAATACGTGCAATACTTGAAGCAACCCGCCAATGAATGGTACACGCACATACAACTCTCTATTTAGACAAGTCAAAACTTGAAAGCAATAATCTCCTAAACATTATTGTATTGGTCTAAACAGAAGACATTTGCAACTATTTTTGTCAAGACTTGCATTTAATAAATAAGTTTAATATATATATATATAAAAATAAAAACATAAAACTTAAACATCAACTTATTTATTTAAATAAATATATAATCGTATAATGTTCTCACTTTATATTTACATAATTACTGATTTAATGATCTATAAATTATTTACCTAAAACAATAATTATTTTACCTATGTATATAAAATTATTTTAATTTAGTAATAAATACCAGCCAATAAAATCTATTTCTATTTAATTAATAAGACGATTATATGTATAATCAAGATAATACTAAAACATTAACTGGTATTTAATCGTCATTCAAACCTCTTATAATAATTGCAATTTTAATATAATAATCAAAACCAAAATAAATAATTAAATTATTTACTGATATTTCTAAATGTATTTAAAAATATCAACATTCAATCAAATCATAATAATTGCAATTATTATATTATATATTATAAAATAAACAGTATCTACTTAGCTTTTATCGAACAGCAACTTGCTCAACACAGTTTTTCCTTTCAAACGGGAGCTCTGCTCAGTACGGCTCTCGGACAACGACTGTGTCTGCGCCTTTTTTTTTTTTTTTTAGAACGGACTAATGCTGTTTGCCTCTACCGGCATTTACAGCGTCACCGGACGGTTGGCGAGCGCAGATGGCACTCAGCCAGATGCGGGCGCAGAGGGCGCACCGCCTAAGGCGAGCGTTGAAGACGCTTCGCCGCAAGGAGAGGAGTAGGCGACTTGCTCAAGGGCACCACTAGGGTACGGACCTCGGCTTGGGCCGTCGCCAGGAGAGAGGGGAGTAGGAGAGAATCGCCCCGGTACATAATTGTACCGTTGAAAGTGGGCCCTATGAATTTTAACTCTACGACTATTTGGAGAGAATCTAACCAAGACATAACTTTTGCCTCGAGCTCGCCGGCGAGCTCGGTGTTTGACTGTGTTTACCACTAAATCATAACCTTGTGTACCTCGCCTCCTCCCATTTCCGCGACATGGGTCCACACCGCGACCAGGATCGTCGCGTTGTGCACTCATGACTGTACTTTGGGTGGGGCTACAATAAGAATGTGTAATACAGCCCTGGTCGGGTCTACAACCATTACCGGGGTTCCCTTGGGACGACGCTAAAGCTGCCGAAGTAACGGCTGCGATGGGGTCGTCCGGGTCACCCAAAATATGCCTTGGACGGCGACGGGGGGGAAGGAAGTGGGGATCGGTTATGTCAGTGGAGTAGTTCGCCGCTTCGACCACGAGGGGATTCGAGTGGTGGGGAGCTTTGTCGAAGTGGCGGCGGGAGCAGTCTTTCATATACTGCGTAATAGAGGAGAGGGTGAAATCGCAGTGCAGTTCGGCGTTCCGCAAGTACCACGGAGCGCCCACTGCCCTGCGCATAAAGCGATTTTGAATCACTTGAAGTTTGTGGAGGTCGTGTTTCTGAGCATGGGCGAACGCTACAGATGCGTAAGTCATGATTGGGCGGATGCAAAGTTTGTAAAGAGTCGTCTTATTTCTAAGAGACATTTTACTGTTTTTGCCTATGAGGGGATTAAGACGACCCATAATGAAGGCCGCCCTATTGCGAACAATCTGAATGTGAGTTGGCGATCAAGAGTGACGCCCAGGTATTTGGCAGATTTAGCCCATGGGATGGGTTCGCCGAATAGGACTATGGGTGACGGCATGAGATTCCGCCGGGTCTCAGTGAAGTACACTGCTGCACTTTTGCTAGGATTTACTGCAATCCGCCATTTACGAAACCATGCACCGATTACGGTGATGGCTCGTTGGATGGCGCATCTCTGCCTGACCTTGAACCAGCCAGTAGAGTAGATTGCAGTATCATCCGCAAACTGAGCGATCTGAACATTAGGTTCAGATCGTGGGATGTCGCTGGTGTACAGCGAGAAGAGAATGGGTGAGAGTACAGAGCCCTGAGGGACACCTGCGTGAATGGGATGCGGGGAGGAGAGCGTTCCCTCGGTGCGATAGCTAAACGTTTGATCCCTGAGAAAGTCTTGTAAGATGAGTACAAGACGGTCTGGCACACCCAGTTGGTACAGCTTGAATATCAAGCCGTTGTGCCAGACTTTGTCGAACGCTTTCGCTACGTCGAGGAAGACAGCTATGGTCCCTTGGGGCTTTGGTTTCTTATTGAAACCGCCTAGGATGTGCTCCGTTACGCGGTGCACTTGTTGGACGCAGGAGTGTTTGGCTCTAAAACCAAATTGCTCATCGGGAAGGAGGTTATTGGACCTAACGTGGGACCAGAGTCGGTTCACAATGAGCCGCTCGTAAATCTTCCCCAGAGAGCTGAGGAGACTTATGGGACGGTAGCTGGAGGGCTCGGCTGCCGGTTTGCCTGGTTTGTGAATACCAATGACAATGGCATGCTTCCAAGTGTCTGGGAAGGAGCAGTTGCTCATAGCCGCATTGAAGATGCTAACTAAGAGATGGACTAGTGGGACTGAGAAGTGTTTAATCACCTTGTTGCTGATACCATCAGCCCCAGGGGATTTACGGGTCTTGAGGCTCTTGATCAGAGACACAACCTCGGATGATTTTACCGGTGGGAGGAGTGGGAGGTCAGAGATGGACATAGAGCTTTTACGTTCGACTTCAGATTCCACCGAATCGAGGTGTTTCTGGTCGACGTGATCTACATTTAGAGTACACTGAGCCTCAAGGCTATCAGCTAAACACTCGGCTTTGTCTTCGTCAAGGAACGCTATGGAGAGGGGAGGTGGCCTAATGAGTGGAGGCATTGTCTGTTGTCCGTCAGATTTCAGAGTTCGAGCCAACTGCCAGTATGCCTGGTGAGTTGGCTCAATCTCTGACAGTTTGTCGTCCCACCTTTGATCACGCAGCTCACTCATGCGTTTCCTTACAAGACGCTGTAAATAGCGCATGGTGGCTTTGTTCTCTGGGGTTGGCATCGAGTCATACGCCCTAGTGGCGGCGTTCTTAGCTGTCAGTAACCTCCTCGCACCCTCGGGCAGTTCAAAGCGGCGACCATCCGCCACTTGGACCTGCTTTGAGGATTCACCTACTGCGGTGCAGAGGTGGTCACTGAGAGCCTCGATCGCAATTGACACGTCTTCTACTGTCTGTATGTCATCGGGGATTCTATCGAGAGCGGGTGAACTGATAGCTTGGAGGGATTCCCCCAGTTGCTTCCAGTTCACTACCGTTCTAGTGATAGGGGTTATGTCCGTCGGGTCGGGGCCTAATTTCAACAATACAGGGCGGTGGTCTGAAGTCAGTTCGTGTAACACTTCTATGGAGCGCAACCGGAGGGTGACGTTCTTGAGAAGTGCTATGTCAAGTATGTCTGGTCGTTGGTTGTCAACATAGGGATATCTTGTGGGCTCCAGAGGGGAGAGAATATCAAAGTTTAAGTGGCTGACCAAGCCTTCAAGGATTTTACCATTACTATTGTTACTAGTACAGTTCCATATGACATGTTTACTGTTGAAGTCACCGATCAGAAGGACGGAGCTTCCTAGAGAGAAGAGGGCTTCCAAGTCTGTCTGTAATAGTTCTTTACCAGAGGGGAGGTAACATGAGGCTATGATGACAGGTTGATGACCTGACATCGCTAAAAAGCAAACAGAGGCTTCTAGTATTCTAAGTGGTGGAGTAACAATTGGGATACAGTGCAAAGCTCTTTTGTAATAGATGAGAGTGCCACCTTTTGGGGTGGCCACTCTATCATTACGAACCAAACGGTAATTTGCAAACCTAGGGTTCGCTGTACCTGGTTTCAGAAAAGTCTCCTGCACGCATAGGATATCGACCTGATGGGTCTTACAAAATTCGTGAACTTCGTCCTTTTGACTAGAGAGGCCGTCAGCGTTGAAAGTCGCTACGGTGACTGAGTGGGGTTTAATTCGTTTCGGTGTACTATCCATATTGGATGATACCTAAGAAACGCTGGGGAGGGCGTAGCGCCTCACTGCGCTGATTAGACCCGCGTGTGTGAGCGTGGCTCGCAAGCGGTCTTGGTCGTTTGTGGCAGTACGAAGTTTGTGCGCGAATGCACGTACTTCGTCCACGTCTATGACCATCGCGTAGTCCATGACAAGGGCTATGTCGGCCGCCAGGTCAGATTGACCTGGGGCGTCCATGAGCCCAGCCATTGGAGGCCTAGAGAGCGGCGGTTTGGGCTTAGGAGCCGGCGCGCTGGCAGAGGCCTGCGGGCGGGCGGGCGTGAGGGGGGCGCTTGCTTGTACCATGCTCAAGGGCTTGGACCAAGCGTTGCGTGCGGGCGCGGGCGCGGGAACAACAGGTGTTGCCTGCGGTGCGGGTGTAAGGTTAGGCTTAGGGCCGTTCCCTTGTGAGCGGGTAGTGACCGGGCGAGGAGGGGGAATAGGCCTCCTAGCCGGCCCACTGGGTGCGCGGGGTGCCTTAGGGCAACCGCGGTAGTTGGCGGTATGTCCCTGTGTGCCGCAGAGGACACAACTAGGCGGGTCTGATGAGTCCCTAGTGCGAGAACACTGGGCTGTCCCGTGATCCCCTACTGCCTATCCGCACTTGACGCACCTCGGGCGGGCGAAACAGAATCGGGCGGCATGCCCGTACAATTGGCAGTTATGACACTGGCCAGGTGCTCGGTTTCGGAATGGGGGTTGAACGGTGATCCCCGAGAGGTTCACAACCGTTTTAATATTGAAAATCGCTTTGCCCTCTGGCGTGCGACTGAGGATGACCAAAAGTAGGTCATAGGGTTTGCGGTCCTTGCCACTGTACATGCGGTGGCATTCGCGGACGGGGTAGCCTTGCGCCTTCAAGTCGGCGAGGACACTATCGGTCTGTACCTCTTTAGGTACGCCGCGTATGACTACTCGTAATACCTTCTCTTCCTCGAGAGCATAAGTGTGAAAACTTATGCTCTCGTTTTTGAGAAGTCGAGTAAGCGCCCTATGGTCGCTTGGGGTAGGCACCTGGACTTTAATACCCAGTTGGGTTGAGCGGGCGCTAGTGTATTGGATCTTACGATCCGTCAAAAGTCGTGAGACCATGTCCCACTTCGCCTTGTCCTGAAGGAACAGACGGCGGCGGTTTCTCGCGTCTAACTGACGCTCCTTGAGAGGAGACGTCGCGTTGAGACGCGGCGATGCTTGCGGGAGCATCGGAGTGAGTGAGAGGGTCGAGGGAGGTGGGAGCGAGAGAGCCTGATGGCTTCGCTCCCGGGGCGGTGCAGGCCGCTTTGGGTGGCGGGGAGGGAGCCTCTGAGGCGGCTTTGGGGACGCGCTTTCTCTTTCCGACGGTAGTGAACCCGTCGTTGGAGATGTTGCCAACAGAGTTAGCGCGGGAGCGGGAGAACTCTACATCCATCTCATTCTCCGAGTTGGATGCCGAGTCGTAGGCGCGTTCGTACTCAGTCCGAAGTACTGGAGAACGATCGCGGGGTGGTAGAGGTGCGCGGGGAGCGCGGGGCGCATAGAGCGCAGGGTCGGGGGAGAGAGGGCTATCTAACGGCTTGAACGCTGAAGAACCGAAGGGCGCCCTCGGAGGGAGGGAGCCGGAGGAGGGAATTTGAGAGTCCGTGAAGCGGGGTCTCTCTTTAAAGTCCCTATTGGACTGGAGATACTCGGACAGCATGTCCGGGTAGCAGTTTGAGACCCACGAGGCGAACGCCTGAGGCGAAACGCCTTGCGGGAGGCTCATAGCGGGGGAGGGAGAGAGTAAAGACATCTCGAGGGGAATACTCGAGATGCGAGTGAGGGGTGAATGCCACTCCCGCCGGGTACAGGCGGGAGAGTGAGTGCCTAGGTGTCCCTACTGTGTGCCCTCTGCCAGTCTTATTGTGCAGAGGGATGTGTGCCTAAACGCGAGGCCCTAGCTGCTCCGGGGGCGAGGAGAGAAGACCGAGTAAAACCCGGCTTCCAACCAAACACTTGCCCAGAGAATAGGAGAGTAGGATAGGGTAGGGTGGGAAGGAGATACCTGCCGTCGGCGAGGGGAGACCCCAAGGCCGGTGAAGGCAGGCCCGTCCAGTTTTAGCCGTTCCCTCCCACGCTCAGGAGGGAAAGGCTTGACGCACCGGGTCCGCGCCCAACTGGGTGGCGTTAACACCGCAAGGATCGTCCAGAAGACCACGTGAAGCGTGGATTTGTTTGACTCGACTTTGAAAATTGAAAATTGAAAAAATTTAAAAATCGAAACTAGAGTTCGCTCTGAGAAGAGCGGTTTTGATTAGACAATGAACAATAGGTGATTGATGTGTCGAAGCGCTCTTACAAGAGCGCGCTTCTTCCGCGACGCGAGCCGAGCCGAGCCGAACGCCTCCGTGCGCCGAACGGTACACGAAGCGGTGGCTTGACGTCGAATCTGCACACAGAAAATCCACTATTAGCGAAGTCCAACACTGAATCCTCTTCAATCGAAACGATACAGGTAACCGGCACTAAAAGCGCAAGCACTTTTAGGCCGATCGGAATATTCTCGGGGAGCACTTGAGCGCACGTCCGTCCCACTCGAGCGCGCTGACCGGAATGTTTGCTTAGCATTCCAGTAGTAGTTGCATTGTCATTTCTGTCTTGTCTGTCAGTTTTATTGTTGGGATCTAAAGGGCGTTTTCTAGGGTTTTTGCTGTAAGTCGTGAACAGAGATATAAGTTCTGCAGTTGTTTTAACGCGACTATTATGTGACGCCATCCTAACTGTCATATCATTGATACCTCCACAGACAAGCTCGACTAGTTGTTCCTCAGTGAAAGCTATTTTAGTGGTTCTTAAAAGTCTAAGTTTTTCCCTAGCATATTCGCAATATGACTCCGCCGCTTCAGACGTCAGAAGTACTGCTTTTGACAGTTTCTCCGAAAGATTTCGTTTTTCGGGGTATAGATCTCGTAAAGTTGTTTTAAATGCTTCCCATGTTCTACCTTCGTCAGGGTCCCATGTTTCATACCATAATAAAGCAGAACCTTTCAAGGCTTTACCTGCTTTTGCCACAGTTGTGATGCTGCTCCATCCCAGGTCTTCGGCAATGGAGTTGATGGTGCTGCACCAGTTTTCGGCACCATTTTCGTTCTTGTCCGGGTCAAAAGGCGGCAACACTACATCGTCACCTCGCCGCCGGTCGGACACCGCATCCCGAATAGCCTTCAGCAGGCTCTCCACCACGGTTGGGTCCATTTAGAAACCACGTCCACACGTCCTGAAAAATAACGAATATTTTAATAAATAGTTCATATCCCACTTCTGATAATAAATAAGTTTAATATATATATATAAAAATAAAAACATAAAACTTAAACATCAACTTATTTATTTAAAAAAATATATAATCGTATAATGTTCTCACTTTATATTTACATAATTACTGATTTAATGATCTATAAATTATTTACCTAAAACAATAATTATTTTACCTATATGTATATAAAATTATTTTAATTTAGTAATAAATACCAGCCAATAAAATCTATTTCTATTTAATTAATAAGACGATTATATGTATAATCAAGATAATACTAAAACATTAACTGGTATTTAATCGTCATTAAAACCTCTTATAATAATTGCAATTTTAATATAATAATCAAAACCAAAATAAATAATTAAATTATTTACTGATATTTCTAAATAATTTAAAAATATCAACATTCAATCAAATCATAATAATTGCAATTATTATAATATATTATATATTATAAAATAAACAGTATCTACTTAGCTTTTATCGAACAGCAACTTACTCAACACAGTTTTTCCTTTCAAACGGGAGCTCTGCTCAGTACGGCTCTCGGACAACGACTGTGTCTGCGCCTTGGTTGGCAGCGCTTTTATAGTGCGGCGTAAACAAGGCAGACGGCCAGGTGTTTTTGCAAAAATGAAACTAAACTGATTTAAGTGGCGATTTTTGCTAATATTGTTTTTAAAATGTCTACTTTTTCATTTTTGCAAATAATTATGTAATACTATGTAACACCAACCAAAATACATAAAATAACCTTCTACCCAATGTTTGACATGGTCATCTTAACAACGTATAATCTGGCCAAAATCATTATTAGGTGATGTCATACACATATTTATTTTATCACTTGGAGTATTTACAAAAATAAACTATCACGGCCAAACTGACCTGTACTTCGCTCTCGAAGTACCCATTTTATAGCAGTTTTTATTTTTTTGAGATCTCTGGCCTTGGCATACAAGCACCTATCACCTGCTGCAACATGAATTTCAGTGAAGTATCAGGGCAGAGATCGACCAGCAGTATCTTATGACCCTTAACCTTGACATATTAGCCCTGCCACCCGCTGCCAGTGACAATCAGGCTAACATCAGGTTAAGAGCCGACCAGCGGAAAACCTCCATAAATATGTGTATGCATTTTGATTATTTTATCTGCTTTAAATGTTTTATATAAATCAACTTATAAACCTACATAATCAGCTATTGATACAAGTAACTCTAGAAACTAACCCCTTACACTTATACATTATAATTGCGTAAGTTATTGATTATATTCATATTTGATTCAAATAATTACAATCTATTACTCGAATAACAGCTCAGAAAATTATTATTTCAATTATATGAATGTAGCTCGGACAATTAAATACTCAATGCAAATAATTACAATCTATCACGGTCCTATCTAAAGAGATTCTTCAAAAGAAACGTTTTGTTCAATCCATTCACCAGGCCAAATTCTTAATTTTTCTTTAGCCACTGTAATATTTCGCAAATTATTTTGACCTCTTAAAGAGAATCTATCATTTTGCAACTCTTCTACTATTTCATATGGGCCCTTAAATTTTGGGCTGAGTTTATCATGACGTCTTTGGTCTTGACTAACATATACAACGTCCCCTATATTGAAAGTTTGATTGGTTCGTCTGGTTGAATCAAAACGTTCCTTAAACTGATCAGCAATATTTTGGAGCCGTTGTCGTGCTAATTCACGATCATCTTGTACATTTATAACTGGTTGTAGTGATTCGTCGACAACTTCGTCTAGCCGAGCTTGTATGGATGGTATATTACCTTCTCTACCTATTAATAATCGAGTTGGGGAATAGCCAGTAGATTTCTGAATGGTTGTATTTAGGGATTGTTGAACTTTCCACAAAACGTTTGGCCATTCTGAAGTATTATTTGTTGATGTAGTTAACATATTTGTGACAGTGGCTACATACCGTTCAACTTGACCGTTACTACGAGGGGTACCAGTGGAGATCATATGGTGTTGGATTTGCATTTCCCTGAACAACGTCTGTACCTGACTAGAGGTAAAGTTAGTGCCTCTGTCTGTTACCACTAGAGTTGGAGTCCCAAATAATGTAATTGTCTCACGTATAGCCGATAATAATTCCGGACCGTTTAGACTCTTGAGGGGTTTTAGCATACAAAATTTAGTGAAGCCATCTACGACTAATAGGACATGTTTATAACCTTTGATAGATTGTCTAAAAGGTCCAGTGCAATCAAGATGCAGTGTGTGAAAAGGGATGGATTTTTCTATAGGGTGGAGCAGTCCCTGTTTTGGCCCAGTGTGTCTTTTATTTGTCGTACATATAAGACAGTGTGCAATGTATTTTCTCGTGAATGCCGCAATGCTAGGGAACCAAAAACATTCTCGGATTTTATTAAGAGTCTTTTCGTATCCCACATGGCAGTTGTCATCATGAAAAAGTCGCAGAACACTCAGTCTATAACCTTTTGGGACAAATAATTTAGGTGTAGCATTAGGGTCACTCTTGTGATGGTATTACCGATGGGAATTTCTCAAAGAGTTTTATTATTTTTGATTGAAGATCTGAATCTAGATGTATCGATTCATACAGTCGTTCAAATTCGTTATCGAGGTGAGTGTCAATTACATTAACAACTTCGACCGGAACCGGTATTTTTTTTTACGCGTTACCCTACAACCCAATGAATCTATTACCACAGCAATGTCTGAATATTGTATTATGTTTCGCCCAATCAAACAATCGTAATGGAAGTCTTTATCTCTAGCTACATTAAACTCGATTTCTAAACAAGTGTCGTTGAATTGTACAGGGATAGTTACTTTAGCAAATATGTGTAATTTGCCATTACCTATACCCTCAAGCGTTGCAGAATAGGAGTCGAACTTGCAATTCAATCGTCGAGCTAATGAGTCTTTGATTATACTACAACTGGCGCCAGTATCAACAAGAACATCAACAGCGACATCCTTGATGATAACTTTTGTCAGTTTAAGGCCTTGGACTTTCGTGAAACAATTTACATTATTCTTTGTCTGTGTAGGAGGATTCGTGGTAGTAGTACTGCGTTGTTTAAAGAAGCAAGTGACATCAGTATGTTCCAATTTCTTGCAATAAGAACATTGGACTGGTCGCAGGGTATTAGTGGATGAAGAGGTTTTAGGATCAGATGAACTGGTTTCACGATTTGGATTCTTAAAACATTGTGCCTGGGTATGACCTAATTTATTGCACTGAAAACAACGTCTTTCGTGCAGGTTTTCAAATTTAGATCGTTTGCTTAGCATTCCAGTAGTAGTTGCATTGTCATTTCTGTCTTGTCTGTCAGTTTTATTGTTGGGATCTAAAGGGCGTTTTCTAGGGTTTTTGCTGTAAGTCGTGAACAGAGATATAAGTTCTGCAGTTGTTTTAACGCGACTATTATGTGACGCCATCCTAACTGTCATATCATTGATACCTCCACAGACAAGCTCGACTAGTTGTTCCTCAGTGAAAGCTATTTTAGTGGTTCTTAAAAGTCTAAGTTTTTCCCTAGCATATTCGCAATATGACTCCGCCGCTTCAGACGTCAGAAGTACTGCTTTTGACAGTTTCTCCGAAAGATTTCGTTTTTCGGGGTATAGATCTCGTAAAGTTGTTTTAAATGCTTCCCATGTTCTACCTTCGTCAGGGTCCCATGTTTCATACCATAATAAAGCAGAACCTTTCAAGGCTTTACCTGCTTTTGCCACAGTTGTGATGCTGCTCCATCCCAGGTCTTCGGCAATGGAGTTGATGGTGCTGCACCAGTTTTCGGCACCATTTTCGTTCTTGTCCGGGTCAAAAGGCGGCAACACTACATCGTCACCTCGCCGCCGGTCGGACACCGCATCCCGAATAGCCTTCAGCAGGCTCTCCACCACGGTTGGGTCCATTTAGAAACCACGTCCACACGTCCTGAAAAATAACGAATATTTTAATAAATAGTTCATATCCCACTTCTGATAATAAATAAGTTTAATATATATATATAAAAATAAAAACATAAAACTTAAACATCAACTTATTTATTTAAAAAAATATATAATCGTATAATGTTCTCACTTTATATTTACATAATTACTGATTTAATGATCTATAAATTATTTACCTAAAACAATAATTATTTTACCTATATGTATATAAAATTATTTTAATTTAGTAATAAATACCAGCCAATAAAATCTATTTCTATTTAATTAATAAGACGATTATATGTATAATCAAGATAATACTAAAACATTAACTGGTATTTAATCGTCATTAAAACCTCTTATAATAATTGCAATTTTAATATAATAATCAAAACCAAAATAAATAATTAAATTATTTACTGATATTTCTAAATAATTTAAAAATATCAACATTCAATCAAATCATAATAATTGCAATTATTATAATATATTATATATTATAAAATAAACAGTATCTACTTAGCTTTTATCGAACAGCAACTTGCTCAACACAGTTTTTCCTTTCAAACGGGAGCTCTGCTCAGTACGGCTCTCGGACAACGACTGTGTCTGCGCCTTTTTTTTTTTTTTTTTTTTTTTTTTTTTTTTTTTTTTTTTTAGAACGGACTTATGCTGTTTGCCTCTACCGGCATTTACAGCGTCACCGGACGGTTGGCGAGCGCAGATGGCACTCAGCCAGATGCGGGCGCAGAGGGCGCACCGCCTAAGGCGAGCGTTGAAGACGCTTCGCCGCAAGGAGAGGAGTAGGCGACTTGCTCAAGGGCACCACTAGGGTACGGACCTCGGCTTGGGCCGTCGCCAGGAGAGAGGGGAGTAGGAGAGAATCGCCCCGGTACATAAGTGTACCGTTGAAAGTGGGCCCTATGAATTTTAACTCTACGACTATTTGGAGAGAATCTAACCAAGACATAACTTTTGCCTCGAGCTCGCCGGCGAGCTCGGTGTTTGACTGTGTTTACCACTAAATCATAACCTTGTGTACCTCGCCTCCTCCCATTTCCGCGACATGGGTCCACACCGCGACCAGGATCGTCGCGTTGTGCACTCATGACTGTACTTTGGGTGGGGCTACAATAAGAAAGTGTAATACCTCGCCCACAGCCATGGTGGCTGGGACTACTTAGAAAACCAGTGTTACCTCGTCCGCAGCCATTTGCTGGGCCGGAGGATACATCGCGACCGGGGCCGCGGTGTATACTCCCACCCGCACCGTGGCTGGGACTACAATCGTGTGAGTGTGAATTACCTCGACTGCGACTGGGGCTGCGAAGAAGATCTCGGCCGGAGCCTACAATGCGATCGGGATCACAGCCCTGGTCGGGTCTACAACCATTACCGGGGTTCCCTTGGGACGACGCTAAAGCTGCCGAAGTAACGGCTGCGATGGGGTCGTCCGGATCACCCAAAATATGCCTTGGACGGCGACGGGGGGGAAGGAAGTGGGGATCGGTTATGTCAGTGGAGTAGTTCGCCGCTTCGACCACGAGGGGATTCGAGTGGTGGGGAGCTTTGTCGAAGTGGCGGCGGGAGCAGTCTTTCATATACTGCGTAATAGAGGGGAGGGTGAAATCGCAGTGCAGTTCGGCGTTCCGCAAGTACCACGGAGCGCCCACTGCCCTGCGCATAAAGCGATTCTGAATCACTTGAAGTTTGTGGAGGTCGTGTTTCTGAGCATGGGCGAACGCTACAGATGCGTAAGTCATGATTGGGCGGATGCAAAGTTTGTAAAGAGTCGTCTTATTTCTAAGAGACATTTTACTGTTTTTGCCTATGAGGGGATTAAGACGACCCATAATGAAGGCCGCCCTATTGCGAACAATCTGGATGTGTTTCGCGAAAGTGAGTTGGCAATCAAGGGTGACGCCCAGGTATTTGGCAGATTTAGCCCAAGGGATGGGTTCGCCGAATAGGACTATGGGTGACGGCATGAGATTTCGCCGGGTCTCAGTGAAGTACACTGCTGCACTTTTGCTAGGATTTACTGCAATCCGCCATTTACGAAACCATGCACCGATTACGGTGATGGCTCGTTGGATGGCGCATCTCTGCCTGACCTTGAACCAGCCAGTAGAGTAGATTGCAGTATCATCCGCAAACTGAGCGATCTGAACATTAGGTTCAGATCGTGGGATGTCGCTGGTGTACAGCGAGAAGAGAATGGGTGAGAGTACAGAGCCCTGAGGGACACCTGCGTGAATGGGATGCGGGGAGGAGAGCGTTCCCTCGGTGCGATAGCTAAACGTTCGATCCCTGAGAAAGTCTTGTAAGATGAGTACAAGACGGTCTGGCACACCCAGTTGGTACAGCTTGAATATCAAGCCGTTGTGCCAGACTTTGTCGAACGCTTTCGCTACGTCGAGGAAGACAGCTATGGTCCCTTGGGGCTTTGGTTTCTTATTGAAACCGCCTAGGATGTGCTCCGTTACGCGGTGCACTTGTTGGACGCAAGAGTGTTTGGCTCTAAAACCAAATTGCTCATCGGGAAGGAGGTTATTGGACCTAACGTGGGACCAGAGTCGGTTCACAATGAGCCGCTCGTAAATCTTCCCCAGAGAGCTGAGGAGACTTATGGGACGGTAGCTGGAGGGCTCGGCTGCCGGTTTGCCTGGTTTGTGAATACCAATGACAATGGCATGCTTCCAAGTGTCTGGGAAGGAGCAGTTGCTCATAGCCGCATTGAAGATGCTAACTAAGAGATGGACTAGTGGGACTGAGAAGTGTTTAATCACCTTGTTGCTGATACCATCAGCACCAGGGGATTTACGGGTCTTGAGGCTCTTGATCAGAGACACAACCTCGGATGATTTTACCGGTGGGAGGAGTGGGAGGTCAGAGATGGACATAGAGCTTTTACGTTCGACTTCAGATTCCACCGAATCGAGGTGTTTCTGGTCGACGTGATCTATATTTAGAGTACACTGAGCCTCAAGGCTATCAGCTAAACACTCGGCTTTGTCTTCGTCAAGGAACGCTATGGAGAGGGGAGGTGGCCTAATGAGTGGAGGCATTGTCTGTTGTCCGTCAGATTTCAGAGTTCGAGCCAACTGCCAGTATGCCTGGTGAGTTGGCTCAATCTCTGACAGTTTGTCGTCCCACCTTTGATCACGCAGCTCACTCATGCGTTTCCTTACAGCACGCTGTAAATAGCGCATGGTGGCTTTGTTCTCTGGGGTTGGCATCGAGTCATACGCCCTAGTGGCGGCGTTCTTAGCTGTCAGTAACCTCCTCGCACCCTCGGGCAGTTCAAAGCGGCGACCATCCGCCACTTGGACCTGCTTTGAGGATTCACCTACTGCGGTGCGGAGGTGGTCACTGAGAGCCTCGATCGCAATTGACACGTCTTCTACTGTCTGTATGTCATCGGGGATTCTATCGAGAGCGGGTGAACTGATAGCTTGGAGGGATTCCCCCAGTTGCTTCCAGTTCACTACCGTTCTAGTGATAGGGGTTATGTCCGTCGGGTCGGGGCCTAATTTCAACAATACAGGGCGGTGGTCTGAAGTCAGTTCGTGTAACACTTCTATTGAGCGCAACCGGAGGGTGACGTTCTTAAGAAGTGCTATGTCAAGTATGTCTGGTCGTTGGTTGTCAACATAGGGATATCTTGTGGGCTCCAGAGGGGAGAGAATATCAAAGTTTAAGTGGCTGACCAAGCCTTCAAGGATTTTACCATTACTATTGTTACTAGTACAGTTCCATATGACATGTTTACTGTTGAAGTCACCGATCAGAAGGACGGAGCTTCCCAGAGAGAAGAGGGCTTCCAAGTCTGTCTGTAATAGTTCTTTACCAGAGGGGAGGTAACATGAGGCTATGATGACAGGTTGATGACCTGACATCGCTAGAAAGCAAACAGAGGCTTCTAGTATTCTAAGTGGTGGAGTAACAATTGGGATACAGTGCAGAGCTCTTTTGTAATAGATGAGAGTGCCACCTTTTGGGGTGGCCACTCTATCATTACGAACCAAACGGTAATTTGCAAACCTAGGGTTCGCTGTACCTGGTTTCAGAAAGGTCTCCTGCACGCATAGGATATCGACCTGATGGGTCTTACAAAATTCGTGAACTTCGTCCTTTTGACTAGAGAGGCCGTCAGCGTTGAAAGTCGCTACGGTGACTGAGTGGGGCTTAATTCGTTTCGGTGTACTATCCATATTGGATGATACCTAAGAAACGCTGGGGAGGGCGTAGCGCCTCACTGCGCTGATTAGACCCGCGTGTGTGAGCGTGGCTCGCAAGCGGTCTTGGTCGTTTGTGGCAGTACGAAGTTTGTGCGCGAATGCACGTACTTCGTCCACGTCTATGACCATCGCGTAGTCCATGACAAGGGCTATGTCGGCCGCCAGGTCCGATTGACCTGGGGCGTCCATGAGCCCAGCCATTGGAGGCCTAGAGAGCGGCGGTTTGGGCTTAGGAGCCGGCGCGCTGGCAGGGGCCGGCGGGCGGGCGGGGGTGAGGGGGGCGCTTGCTTGTACCATGCTCAAGGGCTTGGACCAAGCGTTGCGCGCGGGCGCGGGCGCGGGAACAACAGGTGTTGCCTGCGGAGCGGGTGTAAGGTTAGGCTTAGGGCCGTTCCCTTGTGAGCGGGTAGTGACCGGGCGAGGAGGGGGAATAGGCCTCCTAGCCGGCCCACTGGGTGCGCGGGGTGCCTTAGGGCAACCGCGGTAGTTGGCGGTATGTCCCTGTGTGCCGCAGAGGACACAACTAGGCGGGTCTGATGAGTCCCTAGTGCGAGAGCACTGGGCTGTCCCGTGATCCCCTAGGCACTTGACGCACCTCGGGCGGGCGAAACAGAATCGGGCGGCATGCCCGTACAATTGGCAGTTATGACACTGGCCAGGCGCTCGGTTTCGGAATGGGGGTTGAACGGTGATCCCCGAGAGGTTCACTACCGTTTTGACATTAAAAATCGCTTTGCCCTCTGGCGTGCGATTGAGGATGACCAATAGTAGGTCGTAGGGCCTGCGATCTTTGCCACTGTACATCCGGTGGCATTCGCGGACGGGGTAGCCTTGCGCCTTCAAGTCGGCGAGGACGCTATCAGTTTGTACCTCCTTAGGTACGCCGCGTATGACGACGCGTAGGACTTTCTCTTCTTCGAGAGCATAGGTATGAAAACTTATACTCTCGTTTTTGAGAATCCTGGTTAATGCCCTATGGTCGCTTGGGGTAGGCACCTGGACTTTAATACCCAGTTGGGTTGAGCGGGCGCTAGTGTATTGGATCTTACGATCCGTCAAAAGTCGTGAGACCATGTCCCACTTCGCCTTGTCCTGAAGGAACAGAGGCGGCGGCGGTTTCTCGCGTCTAACTGACGCTCCTTGAGAGGAGACGTCGCGTTGAGACGCGGCGATGCTTGCGGGAGCATCGGAGTGAGCGAGAGGGTCGCGGGAGGTGGGAGCGAGAGAGCCTGATGGCTTCGCTCCCGGGGCGGTGCAGGCCGCTTTGGGTGGCGGGGAGGGGGCCTCTGAGGCGGCTTTGGGGACGCGCTTTCTCTTTCCGACGGTAGTGAACCCGTCGTTGGAGATGTTGCCAACAGAGTTAGCGCGGGAGCGGGAGAACTCTACATCCATCTCATTTTCCGAGTTGGACGCTGAGTCGTAGGCGCGTTCGTACATGGTCCGAGGGACCGGGGAGCGATCGCGGGGTGGTAGAGGTGCGCGGGGAGCGCGGGGCGCATAAGGCGCAGGGTCGGGAGAAAGAGGGCTATCTAATGGCTTGAACGCCGAAGAGCCGAAGGGCCCCCTCGGAGGGAGGGAGCCGGAGGAGGGAATTTGGGAGTCCGTGAAGCGGGGTCTCTCATTAAAGTCCCTATTGGACTGGAGATACTCGGAAAGCATTTCCGGGTAACAGCTCGAGACCCACGAGACGAACGCCTGAGGCGAAGCGCCTTGCGGGAGGCTCAGAGCGGGGGAGGGAGAGAGTAGTGACATCTCGAGGGGAATACTCGAGATGCGAGTGAGGGGTGAATGCCACTCCCGCCGGGTACAGGCGGGAGAGTGAGTGCCTAGGTGTCCCTACTGTGTGCCCTCTGCCAGTCTTATTGTGCAGAGGGATGTGTGCCTAAACGCGAGGCCCTAGCTGCTCCGGGGGCGAGGAGAGAAGACCGAGTAAAACCCGGCTTCCAACCAAACACTTGCCCAGAGAATAGGAGAGTAGGATAGGGTAGGGTGGGAAGGAGATACCTGCCGTCGGCGAGGGGAGACCCCAAAGCCGGTGAAGGCAGGCCCGTCCGGTTTTAGCCGTTCCCTCCCACGCTCAGGAGGGAAAGGCTTGACGCACCGGGTCCGCGCCCAACTGGGTGGCGTTAACACCGCAAGGATCGTCCAGAAGACCACGTGAAGCGTGGATTTGTTTGACTCGACTTTGAAAATTGAAAATTGCAAAATTAAAAATCGAAACTAGAATTCGCTCTGAGAAGAGCGGTTTTGATTAGACAATGAACAATAGTTGATTGATGTGTCGAAGCGCTCTTACAAGAGCGCGCTTCTTCCGCGACGCGAGCCGAGCCGAGCCGAACGCCTCCGTGCGCCGAACGGTACACGAAGCGGTGGCTTGACGTCGAATCTGCACACAGAAAATCCACTATTAGCGAAGTCCAACACTGAATCCTCTTCAATCGAAACGATACAGGTAACCGGCACTAAAAGCGCAAGCACTTTTAGGCCGATCGGAATATTCTCGGGGAGCACTTGAGCGCACGTCCGTCCCACTCGAGCGCGCTGACCGGAATGCTGTGTCTGCGCCTTGGTCGGCAGCGCTTTTATAGTGCGGCGTAAACAAGGCAGACGGCCAGGTGTTTTTGCAAAAATGAAACTAAACTGATTTAAGTGGCGATTTTTGCTAATATTGTTTTTAAAATGTCTACTTTTTCATTTTTGCAAATAATTATGTAATACTATGTAATACCAACCAAAATACATAAAATAACCTTCTACCCAATGTTTGACATGGTCATCTTAACAACGTATAATCTGGCCAAAATCATTATTAGGTGATGTCATACACATATTTATTTTATCACTTGGAGTATTTACAAAAATAATCTATCACATTCAATGATTGCGTTCAATTTTTTTACTTGTATCCACGTGTAAACAGTTGCGTACAATTCTTGAAGGGCAATTAACGCACGTAATTTATTGCATTCAATAATTGCACTTGAATGTACAAGAAAATTGTATCGTCTAAATCACGTTTTAAGATTACCGATTTTGTTTCATGCTATATACGAGTAGTTCTGTAGATAATATCTAAGGTCATAAAATATTATAATAAAGCTTTTCAATGTGCCTTAACATTCATAATACTTACTTATTTTTTATGTTGCTGGTAAAATTGTGAATATAATGCTTTAAATAAAAGTGAGTATACACATAATTTAATTAAAAAGTCAGGCATTTTAATATTTTTGGCTCTCTTTAATTAACGCGGTAGGTACAGCCAAGTATTTCTACCGGTTTCGTAACCTTGCGGGTCACTTATTCATAGATCACTCGTGGACTCGACTGTGTACATTTTTTTTATATAGAATGATGTGCAACACATCTTTACATTAAATTCTCACAAAGAAATAACAGTTTTATCCTTCCAATGTTTCAGAAATGAAAGAGGATCAATAATTAACCGAGCCTACTACTTCCTATCTCTAGGGTGGCTTCTCTTCAGAGCTTGCAGTGTTGTTATAGCTGCATCAGACGTCCATGAGCATTCTAAAAGAGCTTTGCCCAACTTGTATAGGTGTCCAGGATCTGGGTACAACATCGAGGTAAGTAATACATACTCGATATCAACTTGGTCTTAACCATTGTCATTAGAAAATTAGATCTTACTTAATATAATATATACACAGACGGATTAACGTGTCCAGTGGAGTCCTTTGTTAAAAAATGCTATTAGCGTTTACTCATCCAAATAGAGCCTATATCCAAACAGTTGTGTTTTGGTATTAAATTCAATGTTATTATGTTTGCTATTGGTGTGTTAGTTTTATTAGTGTTTTAGTTTTTTAACAGTATTTTTTTCTCTCATTCTTCAATAATCTAACCACTGGACTTGGACACTTGGACGTTTGCAAGGTGTAGAGGGTACCCTTCATATAGACGTGGTCACTGTATGATACCAATCGATCAACATACTAGAATATATACTGAGACGGTTTCGCTTTAGTAGAAAGCAGCGAAAAGCCAAATATTATGGCTCAAGCGGTAGTGTTTAAATTGGAATACATTACTCAACAAATCAGATTATATAGATCTTATATCAGTGATCAGTGAAAAAGTGTTACAGTAGCATAGAGACCTTAAAGCTGTGAGTCACAGTATTTGCTATAGACAAACTGTAGTTTGTTTAATGATTTACTCATCTCGTTATTGATACTATATAATATACATATTGCAGATAAAGAGGCTCATTAACCAACTAAAAAAAGATGATGTTTCACTCTCTGGAATGGGACTGTTCAGATTAAATCGGAACTTGTTGCTTCAGGTGCATTCTATATATTAAAATGTTAGTTTCATAAAATATACCAAGGGCGATTATTATTATCAAAATAATCAGTCAGAACTTCCCCTTCACTGTCAAAATAGAAGATTGACTTCCTAGGTGGTGGGCCTTGTACAAAAACGCTGTCTTGATTAGTACGTGCAAAAAATACTGTATTAAGATTTGAAAGACACTATAGTGTCTGAGAATGTTGGATGAATAAGACTTAAAACCAATGTGCATGCCGCAATGCAGGGTCATGCACAACTGAAACTACTGCAGAAAAGCTCTCGAATTAGGTATATGATTGCCGTGAGTCAAATGATCTTTCTCTAGGGCCACTACAGTTGCAGGTTTACTCAGTTCTGTTACATCAATTTCAATTAATTTAGTTTTTGAGTATTATTCATTCAATAATTTCACTTCCTACAATGTATTTTTACAAACAGACATTTTGTGCTTGTTGATGCTCTTTAGATATAAAACACGTTTAAAACTGTGTCGGAAATAGTGACGTCCTCTTCAATGTAGCCTACTAACCAAAAAACACGTGGTGCGTTTCCTTGTAATAACTGAACTAATTAATAAAAAGATTATATTACTCTTGTGCTCATATTACAAAGTACTTACCAACATTACATCCGTTGACAACACTATGAAATAGTACTACTACGTACTTATTCCACAAACTGCTTTAAAAAAAGAGTTCAAAACTACCTTTTTTGGATTCAGCCAGTGAGTTATACAACATTATCTTGACCTTGAATGGTATGCGATTTTTTAAGATTATAAGATTAGCTAAGAACTGCCTTAGTTTAGTACAAACACGTTCGATATGCAAACTCCAGTTAAATTTACTATCGATGACTAATCCGAGGTACGTTTGAGAGTCTACTACATCAATCAATGGACAGCTACACGTGTTATTGTTCAAATCGTTCAAGCAGCTGTGAGTGTGGGCCACTATGTTTTTAATTGGTAAACTTTTTAGATAAGGTGATTTTATTACTAATAGTTTGGTTTTGTTAAAATTAATCACTAGGCTGACGTCGTGACACCATCTCATTAGCGAATTTAGATCAGACTGTAAGTTGTCACTAGCTTCGTGTGGGTTTTTCTCACCTACTACTAGACACGCGTCATCTGCGAACTGATAACATGTGCAGTGGTTGATATATTTATTCATATCATTAACGCATGACAAAAAGTGGAGTGGTCCGAGTACTGACCCTTGGACTGTCCCCTCTGTCACGTCAACGTGATCACTTAGTGAGTCCCCTATTTTAACGGTGAACTTGCGATTGTGTAGGTAGTTAATGCACCACTTTAACAATGGGCCACGTATTCCACATAGGTCTAGTTTATCAATGAGCTTTTTGTGTCCCAATGTGTCAAATGCACGTGAGAAATCAATAAATAGGGCAAGTGCTACATTCCTTTGGTTCAGGTGCTCATTCACCTCATCAGTGAATTAAGATAAAAGATCTGCAGCCCCTTTCCCCGTTTGGAACCCAAATTGATTAGGATAAATTACATCATGTGACCTATGAAATGAGTATATTTGTTCACACACATATTTTCCCACTATTTTATCAATAGACGAGAGCAGCGTGATTGGACGGTAATTAGAATAGTCATCGCGTTTACCCTTTTTGTGCACTGGTCTAACACATCCAACTTTTAGTACATCGGGGTACAGACCGGACTTCATACTGCAGTTGATTAGGTTTGCAATAGCTGTGGATATATCTAAGCCTATCATTTTAACGTCAGATGCTTTAATATTGTTCGGCCCTGGAGCCTTATTCGAGTTTAACTTGCTTACGATCTTGTGAATTTTTTCTCCAGAAGCTTTTTGGAAAAGCAAACTGCAGTTTATTGGTTCACAATTTATGTTTGAATCTAGAACTTTTAGGTTACAGTTAGGTATAATATCTTTTACTGCTCTGTCAAACCCGATAGCAAAGTTATTGGCAATCTCCTTTGTGGTGAGACCTTGTGCACCAAATGCTTTGAGAATCGCTTCATCGATCGATAATGATACTCGCCCTAGCATTTGATTAATAATTTGATACACTTTTCTAGTATTTTTGAAGTTATCGTTGATCTGGTTTAAGTAGTAAGAGTTTCTTTTATTTTCTAAGATTTTATGTATTTTATTGTGGGTTTTATTGTATTCTAGTCTTAATTGCGGATCGTTCGAACTATTTTTACACGATTTAAATAACTTATCACGTTTATCGCAAAGACGGATGGCATTTTTATCGATCCACGGTATTTCAGATGATTTTTTCTGAAATACTTGTTGCTCATGTTGGAGCTTGAAATTTTGGTAGCATTTTGAAACACGTTACGTATGAACATAAAGATGTCATCCGGAGTATTCATATTTTTAGTCGACAACCAGTTTACTAATTTTAATTCATGCTTAAGGATGTCATAGTTGATGCGGTGTTTTGTTACAGCCTGTATATGCTTGGGTCTCGCTGCGCCAAGGCAGGTAAAAATAATGGCTCGATGGTCGGCTAGTACGATGTCTAGCACCGCCGAGTACGGAACTAATGACGGGAAGCGTGCAAAAATGTGATCGATACAAGATTTCGTGATGATATTAAGTTTTTTTTCTATTCTCGTATAATCAGAAGTTCCACACATTAGTCCGTGCTCGCTGAGTGTTTCTAGATATAAATCTTTGGTTGATGATATGGTTTTTAGGTCAATGTTCATGTCACCAACTAATAGAAGATTTTGTTTCGAGTTAAACTTAGAAATATAACAGCCGAGTTCGTTAACAAAACATTTTTTTATTGTGTTATTTTTTGTTGGTGGTCTATATATAGAACATAGGACTACGTCTTGGTTAGAATTTATTTTAAAGGTGCCAGTTATGGTTTCAAATGTTACAGTTTTGTGTGAAATTACGGTGAATTTAATGTGATTCTTTACGTAAACTATTATACCACCGCCTCGCTTGTTAGTACGTAGTTGAGAATACATATTATAGCCCGGTATCTTAAATAGGTTAACGATAGCGTCAGAGATACCTACTTCGGTTATTACAATAATGTCTAGTGGAAATGAACAGTTATGGATGGTCAGTAATAATTTTGTAAAGTTTTTTATGAGTGATCGAATATTTATGTGGATGCAGGAGATATTTAAATGGTTTTTAGAAGGTAGTGGCTGGAAGTAATCATTCACGGAAGTACAATTGAATATTTCATTAATTTGTGTATCCATAATTATATGACACAGATGGAGTTAAATTAAATAGATTTAAGTGAAAATAGCTAGTTCACGCAGGAGTAGAAACTTTGACGTGACTTTGCAACAGTTTTATGTCTTCCATACAACGAATATAATAAATTTTGGTATTAGCACTTTTCCTAACACAGACTTTGCCATCTTTATACCATATAAACTGATAAGATTTACCTAGCTGGGTTTTTGCATTATAAAGTAGGGTTTTTAGATATTTAGTTAGGGCTTCACTGATGTAAACACGTTTGTCGGCTATCTCCTTGGTGACGTCAGGCAACAATGCTCCCACGGTGAGACACTTCTCCCTACTAGCAGCTATCCACTGCTTCTGATCCGCCTTCGTTTTCATCTCCATAAGTATCGGCCCTGGCCTATCCTTGGATCCAGGTAGGCGCTGTGATGATTGTACGGCACCAACGTCCATATTCAATTTGGTGGCCACTGTTGCTATTATTTGATCTTTAGAAGCTGCCTCAGGAAGTCCACCTATTTCAAGACAAGATGAAAGGGTTTTTTGCTCAAAAGTTTTCATCACTTGCTCTAATACAGACACTCTTAGTTCAAGGTTCTTGTTCCTATTTTGCAGGTCTTGGTTTTTGTGTTCAAGGTCACTGATTTTGGTTGCTTGGTTTTTAAAAGTCTGTTCCATACTGCTAAGTCGATCACCAAAGAATTCCAGTGAAGACTCAAAATTACTTATTTCGTCACGAAAAGTTTTCTTCATCTCTCGATTAATATCTTGGACGAGTTTCCGTGCATCTACAGATTTAACGTTAGCAGATGCATCCGTCATGGATTCATCGTCTTCGCCGTCATCGTCAGGAATAAGGAACGACGACCTGCGAGAGAGATTTTTCATGCAATCTTCACAACTCCATTCAATGCCCGAAGAGATTCGAAGAGTGTTTAACTGCTTATTTGATAATTTAGAACACACGGGGTCTGCATGTACGACCTTATCACATCTGCTACACTCTAGACCTGGGAATTTTTTTGTTATATTCTTCTTGCATTTTATACATTTTTTAATAACCATTGCGGGTAAAAAAAATATCAACCTTCCGTCGGCGTTCACGCACAATATTTCGCTACGACACGCGAGCTCAGACTGCCCGAGCTAATTCCATCAGTGACTGAACTTTCTATAAGTTACAAAGAAAAAGATCTCTCAAATGTGCAGAGATTCGAGGTATATTCTTAACTCATTCCAAGCTGCAAGCTTTAAGAGAAGTCGTTGAAACTTTGAGCTCGTTAGAATAACATCGCAGCTTTTGAGTAATCGACCGACCATAAGAATCCGTTGCCTTTTTTGAATCTAAGTATAAAAGCCACGTCTATATCAATATATTTTTTCTCTGTAATTATGTTTACTTGTTACTTATATCGCGATGCCTACTAAACGAAAAAGGGAGAAAAATACCAATTGACCCGCGCATCGGAACTAAAGCAACTACATCTGCAGCAATGGCCCCAGTTCCACTATCATAATAGACGAACTGTGACCAGTCGCCCACATCAATCTTGCATGTATGCTATGTCTTTTGGTACTGCAAATCAAGCTACATGCTAGGTTGTATGACTGTTGCGGACGATTACCTCATGGCTAGTACCTATGCTAGTATTATTGCAGTAAGGTTTGAAAACCACTAAATTAATTAAACAAAGTCAATTAAACTTAAAATTGGATGCCTGCAAAAGCAAGCTTTGGCAGGGAATTATAAATAACCTTAAACGTATGAAATAAATGATTTTGATTATGAACTGAAAGGGCTTATCGCGGGAATGAAAGCTAAAACTTCAAAATGTCAGAAGACACTCAATTAAAATAAGTGCGTTAGTAATACCACAAACAACCCGTTTTATGACATGTCTTTAGTTATTCTTTTAAAATGTGAATGGCATGAAATACCGTAGCTTTAGATATCACGAAATATATTTGTGACTTTACTGTAAATAAATATAGTGTATGTTGCAGGTGGCAGCTTCGGTTCTGAAGTACAAGCTCGTGTTGATACAGTGCGTCTACAATTGAATTTATTTTAAACTGGATGAGAATCTGTTTTGTATTTACATTGAATGATCTGCCAGTATCTATTGTTTCTTATAAAGGTAAGGTCTTTAGTGACTTGAATGTAATAAACTCAGCTGTCAATTTATAAAGATCAAAAAATTATATACAATATTATGTTGTAATGGCGTTTGATAACTCTCATTTTATGTAAGATGATGATACTGATGGTCCAATCGAAAAAGTGAAAAAAAAACACAGGTGCAATTAATTCCTATCACGTACTCATGTACACTAATATAATAAATCGATTAAAACAATCGTTGACCAATGGAAAGCCATACCTACATTATTATTCCAGAGTAACTATATATGTATGGATTATGTGATTATGTTAGTTATTGAAAATCAATTAATGTAACTACAGAATACGATCCCAAAAATGTAGTATTTAGTAACAGACCAATTTATATTATAATTGTAAACACAAAGTTTATACACGATATCCTAATTGAATATTTCCTTTATTTGATGTTAAAGGTTAAACTTGTCTTGTATACACGTATCCAATTTCGGCGACAGTTATTTAAATGAATACTTGTAGCGTTGACAATAACAAACTAGATAAATGGAGCCTTGTCTAATATTAGAACATCGTTATAGATCACATTTCAATGGTGTCTGTTCTTTGGAAAGAGCTTTGTCAGTAATTGTACGTAGCAACTACTTAAGGCCAGACTTTCTAGAGTACGTCAGCCACAATCAGGAGACAGAATATTCACTCCACCGTCGGGATGCGAATCGTAAAAGGCTATAAAACTCGACTTACTATGTGGTAGATCTCTTGTACAAGAGTCCATTTTGGCTGGTATCATCGTAGTGCCAAATATTCTGCCGTGAAGCAACTTGGTGAACTGAAAAGCCGTGCCAGCCTATTCAGCTCATCGGCCACTGCGGCTCGTGATCCGTATTATACTTGTATCTCCAATATAATACCCGTGCGTGCTCCAGATTGATGTACATTAAACAATATTCAATAGAAATAATGGAGATTCTTTTTGAATTTTGCTATTACCAAACTCGTAATTTAAAATCGAACAGACATTCCGTAGATATATAAGCTTTGTGTTTTGTATACAAATAGTTGAAGG
The DNA here is from genome assembly GCA_917880725.1 of Selenia dentaria. Lineage (NCBI taxonomy): Eukaryota > Metazoa > Arthropoda > Insecta > Lepidoptera > Geometridae > Selenia > Selenia dentaria. The sequence goes on from OU862879.1 coordinate 32,556,785, forward strand.
TAAGGCTATCTTGTTACGTCAAGCTTAATTACCAGGTTCTTGTCTAGTACTTATCTAGTACTTAGTGATCAAAATGAAATAATATCGCTAAGTTTTCTAGTGTTTTAATTAGTCACCGAACTTCAAAATGTATGTAATATACATCAGGGGTATGGCTTTCCAATCTGATCTCTTGATAAAATAAAAAAATCTGCAGGGCGATAAAAGATTACGCAGAACTTTAACCCTCAGGGAGACCATACAAGTGTCATGGGTATGATCGACTTGGTTAGGTATGTCATTAGACGATGACATAATAAGCGAGTGTCGACCCACGAGTCACGAATGGTTTTCATATCAGACTTTGATAGGGGATTACAGTTACTTATCCCTTATCATATTAACTTCGGCTGCCTACAAAGTCCCGAAGAACAATCAGTGCGACTGTCATTTTCCTTATCTTCGGAATCAGTCAGTAATATGATCAAGTTGTTACGCAAGGTGTACTTACACGGGCGATTTATAGTTCGATTATTGGCTACAGCGGATTTTTGAAGAGTCATAAAGTCATGAAGAAATCATGGAAATCGCGTCATCGTCACGTAACGCTTTGTCATATAATGATAATGTAGTTTTGAAATTAAAACTTGTTGTTGATTGTGTGTCCTAAAAAAAATCGAATAGTTTTCACTTCTATGGGAAGTCCCGCAAGACTGTCTCGCATGATTTTTATTTTGTCTATACGATATCCACATGTGAATTAAAACAACACTATTTAGCAACTGAACTAGCGTGCGCAACATCCGTATCTAAACCTGATACTCTTTTGATACAATAATTGTTACCACATCTTTTTATGTAATTATACAAACACGGTATAGCTATCATTGAGCAATAAGGAACATGATTCTTGAAAAAAGTACGAGTGACTCCGATAACTCAATTGTTAGCGACCTCGCCTTCAAATGTTTCTAAGTTCGATTTCTGGCCGAGGCAAAATACTTGTGTGATGAGCACATAATTATGTTTTTTCTCGGATCTTAGATGTCTAGATAACTTATTGTGAGTGTTCATGCCTCCAGCGACACAGGGGATCCCAGTGCGGGGGAATGAGTGTCTAAACGTTATTATTATTGTAACTGCTGTGATTTAGTATTACGACCTTTTGTTTCAATTATAGCTGCTCCCCGCAGCTCCGGTCGTGTGCAATATAACTATCCTCTATATTATTCCAGGTAGTTTATCATATTATCATCACCTGTTTATGTTAAACATAAGTTACTCGTACTTGTGTGAATAGTGCGACTTTATCCTTCCGCTCGCATTGTCTAAATGCTGCCATTTTATTTGAATCGGACGCTGAAGTTATAAACATGAATGGTTTTTTATGATAGATAAATTTAAAGATATTTACCTAATTTCAATTTATTGTATTTAAACAAATAACCTCTAGAAATCTCTCATTATTTCAGCTATATTCACATTCACTTAATTGACTGTCAGCAAGTTGTTGGTGAAATTGGCGTCGTTAACGCATCTTTAGTTCGAAGCGGATTAAGTCGGCATATTAAAGGTAATTCAACTAATTCTTATAATATTTAGGAAAATGTTGGCTGATTTGGGGCTTCGAGATTGACGGTCAATATCTGATGAAGATCGTACGGGAACACAAACGTTTATTGTTTACAGGCATTTTAAGTTTTTTTTTTTAAATTATAGCGGGAAAAGGCTAAAATTATGAATTCGACAGACCCGGGGATCAGTTGGTAGCGGCCCTGCTTTGGAAGCGTGGGGTTGCAGGTTCAATCTGTGGCCAAGGTATTTGTGTGAATGACACAAACTTTTAATTTTCTCAAAGTGAGTAGGTATGGCAGTAGGTAGGCAAACGTAGTGTAGGACGTCCTGAGGCACGGTGGAGTGACGATCTGCGCAAGACGGCTGGCAAAAACTGGATGCGAGAAGCCCAAGATATACCTAAGTGGCGTGCAATTGGAGAGGCATATGTCCAGCAGTGGACTGCTACAGGCCGATGATGAGAAGGTATGTGCATGTCTGTGTCCAAGAATTCCACAACACAGAGAGTCTTATTGTAGGGGTCTTAGTGAACAATAATAAGAATGTAGTAAAAAAATGTGCGCCATTTCGTTTACCGCAGCTACAGAGCTTTTTTTCGAGAAGGACTACTTACTCCGAAGGACAAGGAGCAACATAAGGATTTATTTTATGACTATTATCTAAAAACTGCAATAATCGGTATATCAAATTATACTCTTCTTCGTCGTCGTTAAACTCATTGTCTGATCTTCCGTCCGCATATCCCACCCAATTTTATCATCCTATACCAATAACATATTATCCTCGGTTAAAGATAGTCAGAGATCCAGATTATTTATTGCAGCTATACTGTACATGGTTTTTTTATGTTATTAGGAGTACAAGCTCGGGGCTCACTTGGTATTAAGTGGTGGGCTTGTAACTTAAATAGCTTACATATAATGTAAGTATTTAGTCAAAACTAAATCTACCTAGTCAATACCGTAACATTTTTTGTAACTAGCTGGTATTATTTATAACTTTGGCCAAATGTGATCGTCTAGAATGTATATTATTATGGACCCTTTACGTTGTGTTTAATTTATATTGTATATTTTAATAAGCCAATAATGTAATGAAGTATATAATAATTTTATATTGATAAGGTTAATGGAAAAATTATAAATAGGCAGTGAAAATACGTTCCTGAAAAGAAGGATAAAACCCATCAAATATAATTCAGTTGAAAAATCAAATGAAACAAATTAAATAAAACATATCAAGTTAAATCAAATAGTACACACAAAACAAACACATATGTGTTTTATGTGCTTGTTACAGCAATATTTTGTATATATTTTATATATATAAAATATTGCTGTCAAGAGAAACATATCAAATAGAAATCAAATAAATTCAGGAAGATAGAAAAACAAATAAAGAAAATATAAAGAGCAACTGAAAGCATGCAACTTACTGAAAACAGCTACTGTTGGCTGGATTCTTGATCTTCTTTCTTCATGGCCATAATTTGTAACACACACATACACATACATTTATAAACATATAACATACAATGATATAACTTAAAGGAATATAAAATATAAAGTTATAGACATCATGTTATGATACAAACCACACTTCTTTCTTAGCCAAATCTGTGACAGCAATTCCTAAAATAATTTGAAAGGGGGAGTTGTGGAATCTAGACCTTTTAAGATCTATAAATAGGAACCCTAAACGATTTGATTTATGTGAGGCTCCCTGCACCCTAGCACCCCACTGCAAGAACCAGCAAATCCGTCAGTTGATTTCAACCTACACTTCTCCAAGAAATATTATGTTTAATTTACCAAGTAACGAATATTATTTAATCACTAAATTCCAAATAACGCGAACAAACCCTAAAGGAATTTAATGACTCGTGTGTGTACCTAGTGAATGTACGAATCCGATCGCGGTCATGAATTCAGCAGACTTGAATCCAGACGTTGATCAAGACTCTGAGTAATTCCCCCCCCCCCGTGGCTAGCACTTCCCTGCTGTGGCGACAACGATTAGCAAGCGTCCGTTCTTCGTCTCTTCGTGTTATAAGGTTTCTGCCGACATCTTGTCATCCCCGCGTGAATTAAATAGTGTATGTACCTATATGTACCTAAATTTATTTATTTAATTAGTTTTGTCTTTGTATTAAGAGTATATTTATTAATAAGAAGATATTGTTGTAAATTTTTATGGAGATTTAAGTTTTCAAGTATTTGTAGCAATTATAATATCTGATTTATGTATATTGATAAGTCTCGTCCAAAGGTGATTGTCTCCTTCCTTAATATATGTAGATTTCAATTATAATCCGTAATATTGTAAAGTGAATATTACAATGCTCCAATTCCTTGAGTAAATCTCCAGTTTTAAAAATGAAATTATTTCAATTACAGTTCTATTAGTGATAATTAATCAGAGTCACGTTGAGATTTTATGATGATGAAGCTTATTAGGTTCGTTGCGTTGATTATAAATCCGTTTAATGTAGACTAAATAATATTGAAAGAAATAAATATGTGCTGTATTTGAATTAAATAGTATTGTTAAGAAATGCTCCAATGAAAATGCTTGAAATTTTAACATTTGTTGCGATGTTTGGTAATTCACTTCATAAACACACATACAATCAGCACTTCTCCTAATTAGTTTTCTAGCAATATCAGAACCTATAATATTCTACCCTTACAATAAAATGACCAACGAAGTCCACCCAGCTGCTATCTCTGTAAAAGGAAAGTGAACGCATTTTCCAGATCCCTAGCATATAAATTATAAATACAACGTAGTCGAAAACCGCCGACAGCCGCTATGTCGCTAAACTGAAACTTAAATAAAATAAACTAAGTTTATGCGTAAAATATAACATATATACATACAAGTTATCATTGACTCTACATAAATTAGCACTGCACTTTAACACTCACTCGCGAACTAATGAATTACTATATTACATATAAATATAAAATTCAACAATGACTTCATGTAAATAAACACTGCACAATTGAAATTTAGCTCATTGAAAATGACTTCTATTTTATTTCACTTTATCACTCACTCGCGACGTTATTTATGAAATGGAAATCTTTACGATGTTCCTGATTTCAACCATTTTCAACGTTGGCTGGACCCCGACTGCCTCATGTAACTCTTCAAAATTAACAAATATTTCCAATATTTTAGCCAAGTCTCACGCCTGTCAGATCCTTGAGACACACATTAGTTCAAAATTTATAGATTTTGATAAAATCGTCGCTTAACTGAAATCCACTTATGCACTTCAATTTTTTGTTGAAATTTCTGGTCAAAATATATTATCCTTAATGCAGTAGACGAACTTCCAGCAAATACGATTTTATCAACAAAAGCTAGTAAATTGTTATTATATGTTATATTGAATATTAACATTTATCTTTCAGCTAGCAACTTAACATTTGGAACCTATCCCTCAGATAGATAGGCGACTCTGAATCTATTTGTTATATATTCATATAATGTTGGTTACAATATTCTACTCCGCCCACTTACATTTGTGTATCATGAGTTTACATTTTTATTTATTAATTAACATTTATTATCGCGCTTTGCCATTTCCACATTTTGTAATAAACCATACTGTTTTCTCGAAATGATGTGTCCCAACCCTAGTAAAAGGTAATTATACTCTGAAGTATAAAAGTCTATTGAGACATCAAAGCGGTTTCGAGACTACTTCACCTACTTAAGCACAGACCAATTAGACGTTGCTTCTCTGCAATTGAAAATAACAATATATAGATTGGTATAAGTATAAAATATGATTAATTTGATTGCCGTTTGTTTAGGTTTAGGGGTTACCTACATCACAAGTCAGACGGAGGTTGTTTTGCAAGACAATCACTATATAAAATTAGCGTTATACGTTTTGAAATCGTAATCGTTCTCTCCCTAACACCCACCAAAAATAGATATGAAACAATGCTTTAATTTTGATTATCACCAACACGTTTTTTAAATGTAATTCTGTTTTATTACTACCCAAACGAACACAAGAGTAATATACAGTATGTAGATTGAGGTTTTGATTTTCATGAGCACCGAAACGAAAAAACTTCATGCTGTATCTCTCATCTTCCAAACAAAAAAAAAACAGAAACGTAGGTAGAACTTTGTTTAGAATTTCTTGCTTCAATAATAATGAGTTGTCAACTCATATTACTGCCTCAGTAGTGTAGTGCAGTTCCAGGCAAAACCATAACATAAAGTCGTGAGAGAAATGCATATCAGGCAGTCTCTCCCCCTACTAGTCCAATAAAAAATAAATACACTTCTCGCAAAGTTTTTTTAACATTAGAAATTCTTTACTAAGGCTTTCGCAAGTAATGCTATCTGTTCAAGATATTTCGCATTAATTAATACATCCATGCAAAAGGAACTATTATTTTATTAAAACAAACATTTGCAGTAATAAAATATCTTGAATAAGTAAGTAATTTATAATTCTATATCGTAGAAATATACATATATAATGTTCTTTCTATGTACATGCTAAAACGAAGGATGCATTCTCCTATTTATTTATTTTATTTATTACACTGTTACACTCATAAAAATAACGACATAATCTATTACCTTAGGCAGGATATAGTATGTACCCGTTGTAAATTCGCATTGCATTCAACTTGCAAGCGTGCTGTAGTAATAACTCATTCGTAGCACATGCACGTAGATGTCTGTAGCACAGTGCTACGAGATTTCTAAAGAGACAATGTCTTTACTTTTAGACATAATATCCTCCGCTTTTACATTCGAAATTGGATGATGTGCGTTAGTTAAACACCATTACGATGTCACATGAAAATTGCCTAATTAACACAATGTCAGACATAAAAATGAGGATTACGAAACGACGTGAAATAATAATAATCTGATTTAAATTATAAAAAAATATGGCACTACGAAAACAGATAATTGCACCCAGTGTTAATTTTTGATACGAGCGCAAGCTTTGCAATATAGATTCGCTTGCTGAATAAAATAAATAACTTTCATGTCTTTTAACTTAAGGAAAGCTGTTGATAAAATAATGTCATTGAATTATTTACTATAGGATATAAGATAAATATAATATATATGTGTATGTTAGAGTAGTACGTTCTATTTTTAATCATTAACAAAGTTCATATGTCAACAATAATAACTTCCCTGATCGTAGACGGCACGCCTGCCCACGAAACCTGCAGAACGGTACGGCCCAGGTCTTAGCTTAGTTTCTGTTACTATCGTACGAACCAAGATGATGATTTAAAGTACAAGTGTCCTTAAGTGTCCTTAAGTAAGGAAAACAGTGGATAGATTGAATATCGAAAACGGCCGTAAGAGCAAACATCGATGCATCTTTGACAACATCCGTGAAACAATGACGAGATGACATGACACGTTGGAAAAGCAACCTTATGTACATGGGCGATATTTCAAGTATTTGATATCGGTGAGCTCCTCGACGAGCGCATCGACGAATTATTACAGAATCACACGGCTGCACTGTCGTGCGATTTTCTAGTGATTTGTCGTTGCGATCTATTATCCGGGGTCCCGAATTCCGTGTTTTAAAAAACGAAAATATTTGAAACTAGAATATAATTGAAAATTAATTTATAAAGAAATAGAAATTGGTAAACTTAAATAATATACTTTCTAAAAGACAAGTATGCCGCGCGGGGAGTTAGGATCGGCTGGCCTCCAACAGAACTACGAGTAACATTAGTTAATACAAAGGTGCTTATGAAGCACCTTTCAGCTATTTTTATATACAAAGAGAAGGATATAACAACCCCCATGTTAAGAAGAAACTCACGAAAAGATAAGTGAGTTTTTTTTATTGAATTCAACCAATACGCAATCGGGGTGTGATTGATTCCATTTCCACTCCTTCATGGGAACTTTCGTTATCATTAGTTACTTCATTGGATTTAATAAATAGCCTTCCGAGATACTTGTCCTTTTTACAAACATACAATACTAGGCTAAGACATAGGATACATGATAAAATACTTAAAATAGGAAAACTTATATGATCATTCCAGTTATTTGCATTTGGAGATTCTACAGAAATCTGATCGGACACAACATTAAAAGTTTTTAAACTATCTAAATTAAGATTTAGTATTTTGGAAATCGGTAAATTCAGTTCTTTTATATGACTAAAGCTACAACAATTATCCTTAAGAATATTGAAATTAGATGATATAGTAGGCACACTTATACTAGGTGAAATTTTCCTTACAAATCTAAAGTTCTTATGATAGGCTATACATTCTAATGGAATGTTCAGTACACCTGTACCGGATATAACAATTTCAGTGATTTCATTGTTTTTACATTAAATAGAGAGCTTAGCGGGTTTTGACTGAATAAATATCCATTTCTCGTTATTTAATTTATGCCAAATATTTACATCACCATATAGGATTTTATATTGACAACTTTCAGGCAGTTTCGTTACAGCTTTAGTAATAATTTCAATTTCGCAAGATGGGTTTCCAGCTACAGTATACACATCAGACATATCACAAAGGTAAGTTTTAGTAATAATAATGTTCTTACATGAGTCAAGATTTTTCAGATAGGTAAATGTTGATTTATCTTTACTGAGGGCTACATATTCATCAGAGGGTATAATCATTGCAAACGAGTTGCTAGCATTAGTAACATGCGAAGTTGGTAAAGGTAAGTTTTTATACAAATTGTATTCCTGAGCATTCACTAAAGGTATCTTAACTACAAAAATTAACTTATTATCAAGGTAGTAGCATACTAAATCAGCGAGGTTTAGAAGTACATGAATATTACTTAATTCTAGGTTTACTGGAAAATCTTAAGATTACTTATGATATCCTTATATAATTGATTAGGTGTCAAAACAGACGGATGCAGTGTATTAGCTTTCACAAATAAAATGGAATTTAGCATAATCTTCGATCTTAAATGAAAGGGTCAATAAATTTGAATGCAAAATATTTAGAATAGAGTTAAGATTTATTTGGAAATGATTAGCTTGCACTAACTGTGATATATTACTTACTACTGTGGATATTTTATCAACTGCATCACTCAATTTAGCTTGGTTGGTAATGAGTTCGTGCAAAGACTGATTTATGTTAGATATAGCTATTTGGGATACAATAATACTTTTCTTTATTGAATTTGTTAAGGTTTTGTCATTATGGTAAAGAGTTTGATCAACTTCTGTACTTTCCCGGCATTGGAATCGAACAATATTAAAGACATCATTAATATTTTCAATATAGCTTTTATATTGGGAGACGTCCATAGGAACAAGAATATCAAATTGGTAATTGATTGTTTTTAAAGTGCCAACGGGGTCGAAGAGTATACCAGGACTCACGGTGATGAATTTCACAAATTGGTTGTCATCAGTTGCCAGGGCGGCACTACAGTGAGCGGCGATGATTCTGTAAATCATAATAATTCTAATAGAACTACGGTTTCTATTACTAAGATATAGTAAAACTACTGTGTATAATAGATGTATATTGTATATAAATTGTAAATAATAATAATAGAATAAAATTGTAAATAAAGCTAAGTTACGCATCTGTCCTTCTTATATTCATTCATTCGTTTTGATTTGCAGGTTTTACTTCATCAAAGTGATGGGTGATATGACGTCGATTTATGAGGAGAGTCAAAGTATTGTTATTATTTACTCTAACAATTTGGTAAGGTCCTTTCCACAAAGGTGAGAGTGCTTTCCGGAGTTTGAGATGGTTTTTCAAGTAAGCGTCATCTCCGACTTTATATTGAGCTGAGCGACTATGTATCGTAATAGGTTTTAGATTTTTCTTTAGAGGCTTGAATGTTTTGTAATGCTTTTTCCTGAGATATTTTCAGACGGTGATGTAGCATTTTGATGTATTCGGGGTATGTAATATCAGCACGTAGTTCGAAGACAGAGTCAGGAATAAAAGGTTTGTGCCCGAAGACAAGTTCATACGGAGTGAAACGGGTCGTGGTATGGATAGTACTATTATAAGTCAACATGGCAGTATATACGAATTTATGCCAATTGGACTGATTCTCGTTAACATAGGATTTCAAATATTATTTTAAAGTTGAATGGCTCCTTTCAAGTGCTCCCTGAGTTTGCGGGTGGTAAGGGGATGACCAAATTTGCTTTATTTTCAAATACTCACAGGTTCTTTTGAACAATTCGGCTGTGAAATTAGTTCCTTGGTCTGTGAGTATTGATTTGGGGATGCCAAAGAGGGTAATAAAGTGAACTAAACATTCGCAAGATTCTTCCGCTGTAGCATTTGAAATAGGGTAAGCTATGGAAAATTTGGTTAGGTCATCTTGAAGTGTGAATATGTATTTTAATTATTGAATACCTGCATCAGGCAAAGGGCCAACGATATCGAGGCTAACTCTTTCGAATGCACGTGTGGATGTAGTTGTAATCTGCATAGGGGCTTGATTTATCTTACGGAGAGCTTTATTTGACTGACAAAGTTTACAATTCTTTACGTAGTCTTCTATTTCAGTGCGCATGTTTTTCCAATAGTAACGCTCTTTTATTCTATCATACATTCTGTTTGAACCTAAATGTCCTGCGATAGGGATGTCGTGATTTTCCTTTAAAATTTTTGCTAGATCGGTAGGGACTGGGTAAATAACTGTATTGTGGTGAATGTTGACCATTATGTTAGTGTTATTAAACAGGGGCACGAGCATACTGTAAATTTTTACAAAGGAATTCTGTTCAAATGGGTTTTTGAAGTCTGAGTCTGCTATTTCATTAATGTCACCGGTAAGTATGATATCATCTCGGACTGCTTTTAATGTTTTTAATATATCAGGAAAGGAACAGTTACCGAAATAATAAACTTTGGTAAATAGAAGGTAATAATGTTTACCGTTCAAGTTTATTTTTTTGAAAGAATGGAGTTCGCGTACACCATCGTTGATTGAGTCGTCTGTTGTGGATATAATATCGTGAAGGTAAAGATTGGTTTCATCATAATCAATGGATACCGGAATAAGTATATTTTTATTAGTAAAGGATTTGAGGAATTCAGAGTATTCTTTATTCAAATTAGAGGGTCTTTCGTCAGGCTGTCTGTTCGATTCAGTCGGAGTAGCTGGAAGAGTAGGATAATCTGTTGTATTGTTAGGAGTCAGAGGATTTGTAGGATTCACTGGGGTCGTAGGATTCAGTGGATATTTGGCTCATGTAGTGGGCTAATGTCGATATCACCTAAGTTGATTAAGTCGTCAAGGATTTCGGAAGGAATTTAAGGATTTTGCGATGCAACATTTTGGGGTAAACCCGATGTTGAGGATTGAGGTTCTTCGGTTTCTTGTAGGATAGGGTTAACTGGATACCGAGATAGAGTATCTGCATTGCTGTTGATTTTACCCTTTTTGTACATGACTTCATAGTCGAACTCTTCTAGTTTAAGTCTCCATCTGACTAATTTGGAGCCTGGTTCTTTGCAATTACATAGCCATTTCAGAGGTCGGTGATCAGTTATAATTGTAAATTTATGTCCATACAGGTAAGGTCTGAACGTTTTTGTACCAAATATTATGGCTAGACACTCTTTCTCTGTAACGCTATAGTTACATTCGGCTTTGTTTAGTGTTCGTGATGCATATTCAATAGGACGGTCACTCCCTACAGGACCTTGGGATAGGATAGCAGAAATTGCATAATTAGATTCATCACAGGTTAACAGGAAAGGTTTTGAAAAATCAGGATATGCCAGAATAGGTGCGGAGGTGAGTGCATTCTTTAGATGCTCAAAGGCCAATTGCTGCTCATTATTCCAATTGAATGGAACTTCCTTTTTGAGGAGATGAATAAAAGGCTTAGCGATTTTGGAAAGGTCTGGAATAAAACGTCTATAGTATAAAACTAAGCCAAGGAAGGATTTTACATCCTTAGGGCATTTGGGAGTTGGAAACTGTTCGACGGCTTTCGTTTTTTCAAGGTTAGGTTTCACGCCATGGTCAGTAATGATATGACCAAGGTAAGAGACTTCCTTGTGGAGGAATTCACATTTGTCTGGCTGGAGTTTTAGATTGAACTTTCGGAGTCTTTCGAAAACATTGGATAGGTTTTTCTTGTAGCTTTCAAGGTCATATGAATAAATTACTATGTCATCTAGATACACAAAGCATTGTACACCTTGAAGGCCTGAGAACGCAGAGTTCATTAACCTCTGAAAGGTAGCCGGAGCGTTTTTCAGCCCAAACAGCATCCGGGTAAATTCGAAGTGACCTTGAGGTACTGAGAAGGCAGATTTAGGGGCGTCTTGTTCAGAAATTTTGATTTGGTGGAAACCGAAAGCAAGGTCTAATGTACTGAAGTACTTGCACTTGCCCAAATGGTCCAATATTTCGGATATGTTGGGAATAGGGTATGAATCTCCTATTGTTATGTCGTTTAGTTTGCGGTAGTCAATGACTACACGCCATTTACGTTGACCGGATGCGTCAGCCTTTTTAGGAACTATCCATATTGGAGATGACCATGGAGATGTTGAAGGTTTGATTATTCCATCATTAAGCATTTTACTGATTTGAGTTTGCACCTCTTGCTTGTATATTTCAGGGAATCGATAGGATTTGGTATTGATCGGAACTGAGGAAGAAGTAATGATTTCATGTTGCAGTGCATCCGTGCATGTCAGTTTGTCATCTGGGAGATTGAAAATGTCAGAATAGGTAGAACAGAGGTCATACAATGAATTTGTTTCTTCTGAGTTAAGGTGAGAAACACGTAAAAGGTTTAAAACTTTGCAATTTTGATTATTATTGACATGAGTCATGTGGAAGACTTCATGATGGTTGTTTTTATCAAGAGGTGTTATTTTCCATTTCATGTTAGGGTTGACATGTATTGCTGATTCGGATGTGTTTACCACAGAAATATTTACTCTAGAATTTGGTTTGACTTTAACGATACAATTTGCTACTAGGAGGGAGTCGATTGGGTTTTGATCAAGAATGAGCCCTTCTTCTACGTCTGGATTTAGTACTGAGCATTCGAATATTGTTTCAGTCCGCGGGGGAATAACAAATATCGGATCAGTAAATTTAAGATGAAGTTTTAGATCATTAACAGAAAGTAAACTTTCAGCATAGTCAATTTTGCAGTTATGTGTCGAGAAAAAATCATTTCCGATTATGCCGTCATATGGGAAATCTATATTTGGGACAACGTGAAAGTGGTTGTCCAAAGAATCAAAGTTCATTTTTATATGACCAAATGAATGTATTGGTTTGTTGATTGATCCTATTCCACTGAAACTAATTATATGCTTTATTATTTCAGGCCTCTTTTCTACGGCGTCTATTTTCACGAGACTAATGGATGCACCACTATCTACAAGGAGCTTCATGGGTTTGGAGGAGACAGAGGTTTGGATTTCCACGAAAGGTAAGTATTTTTTTGTTGGATTTGTATTGAGGTTGTACGTTATTAAAGTATCTTTTTCTGTTTCAGGTGCTGAACACGAGGGACATGATTTAGCAGCTAACTTCACACGATTGGTAAGTCAATCTTGTGATTGGATTGTGTTGGATTTTTTGGGTGTGTATTCGTTGTGGTTTTCCGATTTATGAATGGGAATTGAAACAGCGGTACGGGAACCATAAAAACGGAGTTTGTCGTTAATTGAATTAGAAATAGAGATATGCATTTTTATTTTGGGGCTGATTACCCTGTGTGTAAGTTGGCCTTGAAACAGTGATAGAATTCGATACAGCGATAGATCTTGATTTAGTATTAGGGCCACTATAGGTTTGGGGCTGGTTACCCTGTTTGTCAGTGGACTTGGATACAGTGAGATTCAGCGGTGGGTGTGCTGATTTAGGTTTATTCAAAGTTTGACACGTATCGATTTTCTTCTTTAATTTTCCCGCACGATACTGGTCGGGAAAGCTTGTTCGTTTAAATTTTGGTTATCAAAATGAAGACTTTCTGATTTTTCCGTTGACGGTTTATGTTTTGCTGATTTTGAGTATAGTTAGATCTCCTACTGTTATTGTATTCTCGTTTTCTGCAGTTTTCTATCGTGTGACCTATATTGTTGCAATACCTGCAGACTGGAGCATTTGAATTAGGTCTGGGTTGTGCTTAGCCTTGAAATTGCGGCCTTGAGTATGACACATTGTTATTATTTTGCCTGCGTTGTTCGAAGTGATTTGTGGTAAATGTACTCGTAGATGGTCCCGCATATTTCTTGCTGGTTAGTCCTACAATTTTCTCTTCGGCTGAGGCTAGGTTAATTGCTTCATTTAAAGTATTTGGGTCCCTACATCTGACAACTGTTGACAACTGTGGCGAGAGGCCTATTACAAATACGTTGAGAGCTAGGTCTTGCATAGCGACTACATGGCCAGCAAGATCGTCCTTCTTTCTAGTTGGAATTGAGATATTTATTTCAGTTAGAAGTTTGGCTAAACAAGACTCTACTCTAAGAGAGTAGCTGCTGACAGACTCATTGCGACCCTGTTTGCATTCTTGGAGATCAGATAACAGATATGCGTAATGTTTTACGTCGCCAAATCGAGTTTTCAAAAAATCTTCTAATTGTGACCATTTCGTGAATTCTTTGATGGCGCATGCTGTTTCAGCTTTACCTTCTAGGCGGCTAAGAATATATTTCAAAAGTATGTCTGTTTGAGTAGTGGATGCAAAGTTAATAGCATTGCGGCAATTGTTCAGAAACGGGGTTAATTTCTCCCGGGAACCGTCGAAAGTTCCTATAAACTTAATTAATACATTTAAATCAATTTCAGACATTTTGGCCTGAGATTCTTCGTCCTTTACCTCTTTTGGTTTCGTCATGAGTATACAATAATAAATGTAGTAAAATAACCTTGACATACATATAAATCACACAAGGTTATAACTTGAAAAAATAAACTTATTTAAAAGTGATACAGAGCTTCAGGTGCGACCCGTCGTTATCAGTTCTTAGAAACACAGCCAGCGTGTGGGCGAGAGACGCTCGGCTCGCCGTAGATAAACAGACATGAACACTAGACGAAGATATTGATGATTGTTTTTGGGTATGGTAAAATTCCGTAATTATGTAGATATCACTTTAACACAAAAGAGCAGTTAAAGTCACAGGAATTAAAATAACTCACAGGAGTAGCAGGAGCATAGCGTGTTTTGACCTTGTAGGATGCAGTGAGCTGACTGGTACTTCAGCTGCGAAGGGTTGTACTGCAGACTTCCAGGACACGGCGATAGAGGTAAGTGGGTGTTGTAGTTCTCTTCTTTTCAGATTCAGCGGATGCGGCGAGGACTTCAGTGGGAGAAGATGCGAGTACTTCGGGATTTGTAGTTCTCTTCTTTTCAGGTTCAGCGGATGCGGCGAGGACTTCGGTGGAAGAAGATGCGAGTAATTCGGGATTTCGTGACGGTAAGTGTGTAGAGATTTCTTCAGGACACAGTATTTTAGATTTTTAGAACTTGAACTTCAGTTTGTATTTCACATAGATTTGGTGTCGACTCTGATTTGTAGAGTCCGGGGATTTTTTAAATCCCTTTACGCTGCCACCATTATTATCCGGGGTCCCGAATTCCGTGTTTTAAAAAAAACGAAAATATTTGAAACTAGAATATAATTGAAAATTAATTTCTCAAGAAATAGAAATTGGTAAACTTAAATAATATACTTTCTAAAAGACAAGTATGCCGCGCGGGGAGTTAGGATCGGCTGGCCTCCAACAGAACTACGAGTAACATTAGTTAATACAAAGGTGCTTATGAAGCACCTTTCAGTTATTTTTATATACAAAGGGGAGGATATTACAGATCGTCGACGAACTCACTCTGTCAAATACAGTATCGCCGAAAAACAACCTTAACTACAAAGTTAAGGTTGTTTTTCCAACGTTGCTTGTCGTCTCGTAGTTGGTTCACGGATTTTGTCAAAGATGCCACGATGTTAGCTTTAGAGAATCGCACTGCTGAGGCTAGAGGCGCAGTTAAAATCAACGTGGACCTACCGCCAGAGCAAGATTGTGAATGCTAGCGCATCCCATCAAGTCCTTTCTAGTCGGGGTTGTTTTTAGTAGGTCCAAGTGAAACGCAATACTTGCTCTAGTACGACAGAAATCTCCCACAAAAACAGATCACACGTACACCTTAATTAAACAAATAAGCATGCATTACTTAACTAATATTTTACTCACAGTTCCAATCATTTTTATACGTTTTGAACTTTTCAATATTGTCCATTCGTGTCATACACTGAACTATGCTGTTGATAATAATGTCGTGTGTGGTTACTGTTGTTTACTCCAGTTTTGATTAACCGATCGGCTGATTATGATAAAGGTTCACTGAAAATGAAATTTAGAAATGAGTTGATGGTAAATTATCGTTGATTTATTGATTGTGAGTTGATGGTTAGAGTACACGACACTCAATGAATATAATTATACTGCGTTTTGAAATACGATTCAATATTTGTCAAATAAAAATGTTATAACCTTGAAAAAAGTACAAAGCAGAGTATTGTTTACTTATTTTTTCCTAAGCATGGTTGTCGTTAAGAGATCGATCTGCCGTACGATTCTCGTGCATACAGCATTGCATCCTTGACAAGATCCGTGAAACAAATGACGACTTGACAAGAAACTTTGGAAAAACAACCTTATGTCCAAGAGCGATATCTCATAAAGTATTTGAATCCGGTGAGCTTGTCGATGAGCGCATCGACGAATCATTAGAGGATCGCACGGCTGTTTAAGTTTTGTTTATTGTTTTTGTGCACAAATATCGTATATCTTTGGTGGTGTTATTTTTTTTGTAGTTTGGTGTTGCACTTAAGTATTGATCTATTTATCTATATTAGATTTTTATTTCATTGTGTTTGTTCTTCTATTTTAATTAAACTTTCTGAAATCCCTGTGATATAAATTATTTATAGTCGATACTAAATATATTTTTTTACGTACAATGTTACCAAAAGGCACGCTTATTATAATTTTATAATAAACGGGATGAAAGTGAAACTTGCGCATTGTCTTTATCACAATCGACAATTGTTTCGGCTTCGTACGGAAACCTTTAAGATGTGATATCGACCCCGCGTAAGTCTGACGGTAAACCAGTTTTAATATTTAAAAAACTTGTACGACTTTATAAATAGAGTAGGTTTATTAGGTTACCCACATTATACCTGGTGCCAATCCTGTAAGGATATAATCTATGTCGTTACAACCTTCGCCAGTCAACTGATAGGAGCACAAGATGAAATTATATAATATGTCCCTTTATACGCCTTATGCACCGCTGCATCCCCCACGTCCAATGTATACTACCTACTGTAGAGTTATTTTCTGTGAGGAGATTTCTCGCTGTATTAATTTCTTTTTTATACAGTTTCTTTTTAGTATGTGGCGGCTTTTTTTCACACTTTTCTGTAAATTGTGAAATTCGAATAGCGCTGGTTTTTGTATGGTGTCACTGAAACCACACCTGGCAAGCAATATGTGAACATTTCTCCACACTATATAAAATCATGCACTATTTAAATTTCGATATACACGGACAAATGTCATTAGACCTTGAAGTTATAAAATAAGTATAGGTATAAATCAGTACGATAAATGCATAATAGTGGTCATAATCGAACGAGTATGTTTATATTCTCGCCCATAGACTATGAAATAACTAACTAGACTTCAAAACACTTAGCACGAATAGTAGCACTAGCATAGAATAGCACTTAAAACTTCCTTACGAATTCAAATCAGTCAAACCAGTTCTATAAAAATATTGTACACGATGTAATATTTTTACTTTCTAATATATTGCAACAGGCAAGCACTGGACATTTATCGCACGTTCAATGGTAAAGTTAATGTCATACAATTATATTGACTTGTTTGTTTGTGCATTTTATAGTTCAGTTTTATAGTTACAAGTATATTGACTGGACATAGCCTCGCTATAAATAATTTACTATCTATTTGTTCGAATTGCTTTCCTTTACAAGTTACTTCTACCATATAATGAAAGTTATTTTATTTTATTCTTTGGATGGCTATAAAACCTAATATTTATTACGACACGTCAGAATTCTTGTGTTTGCTATTTGTTAATTTTCTTTTAGCACCTTAGTATTTTAAATGTGAAATAGTATGTAGTTGTAGTTGAGTGAGGTTGTATGTTTGTTACCTTATCACACTGGAAAGACTTTGTATGAAGTAAGGAAAGAAGATAGATTTACCCGGATTCAAAAATTAAAAATAAAGGCATTGACTTTTTATCTATATTCAGTGTTTAGTTCCAAAGGTATCGGATAAATCTTGCTACATACGAACGTAGTCGTGAGCATTAGCTAGAAGTTCATTTATAAATAAAAAATAGTACGTGAAATAAAATTGTGTGCTGCCGTGCGATTCTCTAAGCTCGCAAGCTAGTACTTCTAGCTTCGTATAGACAAAACTAGCTTCATTTCTAAGTTAGTAAGCCAGTAAGCTAGTTTATAAGCCAGGGCAGTTTTTAATAGTTTAATAGGATGGAGTTCTACTTTTAGGCCAGTAGCGCCCCCCACCACTGATGCTTTATGCCATTTTGCATAACAAATACAACATTTGACATATTTTGCTATTTGGACACAAGCAACGCCTCAGGGCTCCACCCGCATGGTAAAAGACTAAACCACAAAAAAACTTTACAGCAGAGGAGAGACTTCGCAATCACAGTGCGTAGCTTCTCACACGATTGAAGTTAATACTAAGTAGACGTGGTATTAAGCGAAGATGAGCCCTATAGATACGTAACAATAGAGTCCTATCATATTAAAGGTTCTTTTTGCCTCAGTTTCGGTAAAAAGTGTTAAACCCGTTTTAGCAAAGTTTAGAGCAAAGCAGATGGGAAAAGAAAGATGGAGTCAATCGTCACTTGATTGTCCGTCGCTAAGAAGAACGTGAAGTGAAGGCCCTATGTTGTTTTCACTATTAATTGAATATATAAGATATATAATATATATGTATTACTGTTTCTTTCTATATATTTGAGTCCGTGGGGTCCAGGCGATACAAATTAATCAGACTTGGCCAAAAGTTTAGTTCAAGCGTCAGGTGTCCAGAATACTGGCTCATATTATGCATAAAAAGTTAGCAAAGTTTTTCAGCGTGGAAATGCAATCAGCATTTTAAAACTTTTCTTTAGCAAATAGTTTACTTTGATAATAAAAGGACATATTTTTTTATGAAATGATATAGATAATAGTAATTCATATTATTAAACGAATGAATACATGAAATTACCTATACTAAATCAGGCACGTGAACTTCCATTTACTTACTGTATAAACACCACCCAAACACACATAAACTCCTTGCTACTTCTTTGTTGTACGGTATATTTTAGATGAAAGTGCACAAGAACTTAAAACTTTGTAGCAGTATATCTACCACAATATTCTAAGTAGCTGTAAAGTCAGCTACAAAGTATCGTCGCACACATGGTAATATGGCAACACAACTGGTATGCGTTTTATTTTTGTTATTACGTTTGAACCAATGATGTTATATATAAACGGAGGTAGATATGCCTTACCGCGCTCGGCTTGGCGACATCAACACAAGCTATTTGTCTTGAGTCAACTTAGTTCCAGTCTGACTGGCAACGACGCAGCGCGTATTCAACAATTAAGAAAAAAATGCCTTGTGTGTCCACGTAACATATACTGGGACGAGTGTAAAAAAACACGAATAATGTGTCTTTTCATTTGTAAGTATTGTTTTTCTATATTAGTTATCAAAAATGGCAAAATAAAAATTGTATTTTAATTCAAATTAACTCCTGCGACGTTGCCGCTTCGCCACACACACGAACGAGACAAGTAGCGAGCGACAGAGAGAACAAAGCTATCATTGGCGGTCGAATGGTCGGCCACAAGCGAACGATGTTAATAATATGTTGATCCCTTTCTGACAACTAGGGTTCATATATATTCGTGTTTATTTAACCTTTTCAGAGTTAATTAATGTCGTTGTGCGAGTTGTGTACTATAGAGTAGGTACTTATAGCATACAATTTTACATGTTTAAACTTCAAATTCAAGGTGTAAAACGTCTCTATTGTTAATATCATTGGTTTGGAAATGTTTATTTGGAACTATGGATATCGCAACGTTTCTTCAGAATGAACTGTTTTCACAAAGTTTGTGCCATGTACTGAACTATCGATGAGAGAGCTTACTACTTACTAATACCAAAAATGCAAATGTTTGGATGGATATAGTTTTGTTACTTATTCACGCCAGAACGGGATTTGAATGATTTTGGCACGTAGATAAATGTGGCGATGGAATTACACGTAGCGTACTTTTCATTATTATCATCAGCATCCATCGCTACGCAAGTAAAAATGAAACTGCGTGGTGCAGGTAATCTAATGAATTTATTTCAGTATTTTTGTTTCTCCGGGTATAGATCTCAACGTATTTTGGGAAGTTTGAATTGATATCGACAGTTAAAAAAATACGTTGAGTGCAGCTAGGAACAAATGTAATGATTACAGCTTGAAAAGGTTACTTATATACTATGCAAGGCTTTATTATTGCAGATTATTGCTATTATTATATTTATTTCCTGGATTCCAGGACTGTTCCCTGGGTGGGGCAAGTTTTAGTGTAATGACCAAAAAATTTCGTTCACGGGTTTTGGAGGTTTGATATTTGTAAATTAGTATGTGTGATCTTCCGCTACACAGGGAGTTCTAGTAAGGGGATGTGAAGGTGTAAACGTCATTATTATTACATACTATCATACCTCTAAATCCAATAAACGATCCCATATATTGGAGAGGTGTCAAACCCACATCTTGCCAGTCACGTTCCTAGTCTCATCATAGAAAATGAGAGTATGAACTTCATGCCATTCAGATAGAATAACTTTTTAATCCAAAAAAAGGAAGGGAAGCTACGTTGTATATGACTGTATTTTTTTTATGTATGTTCACCGATATCTCCCCCATTTGTAGACCGGCTCTGTTACGATGTAAGCATATTCCTGCTTTGGTAAGTTCCTCCAATCAACAATCATCGCAATGCTTAGGATCGAAATGTGTTGTAGCAAATTACTTGTGCAAATGAGTAAGTAAGTGAAACGTCTCGGTGGTCCCGCTAGCAGCAATGCGCAATACTACAGGGCTCTGTAATAAACGGGTGTGATAGTAAGCATCATAACGGTAAGTAGACTGTTTGATGGTAGGCATCCATAGCTTCTATCCAAGCTTGCCCAGGACAGTTGTAGTTCTGCCCAAAGCTTAGGACTGTGGTTTTGCGTATAGCACTACTGTGACGTCACCCAGAGACACGTTGTGAGTCTCTTTCTATTTCAATTTCACTTAGTTCGGTGCCCTTTACACCCTAACACTGTAATGCTTGCGCTCTATTGATCCGTAGTAGAACACAAGACACTGGTCCAATTAAGACAGCAATAGCATTTTGTACGAGAGGCTTACTATAACCCGCGGCATATAACTCTAGCTCTGAACGTTATTGCGCAGAAGTCAAAAATTGGGACGAAGGACTCTTGTCTCTCTCTGTCACATTGAAGACGAGGAACTGTTGTCTCTCTCTATCTGCGCAGCTATCCCTTCCACATTTCGCTCAGAGCTAGTTATATGCCGCGGGCTGTACCTAGTAAGTCAGATTTCCTCGCCTCTTACTTCCGCATCCCAACGATCCGCCGGTGGTTGCTATCGCGGTCGCCGATCAGTTCGCTGGGCTTCCCCTAGGGCCACTAGGGGTCTCACCCGGTGTGCTTGACTCGCCCCGACATCAGTAACCACCGGTTGGAAAAACCCGAGAAGCCGACCATCCAAGGACCCGTTCATCTTAATGAACGGAGACGAGCCAGGGGCAGAGGGCATAGCCCTGACCCCCTTTCCCCGCTTGAACTGCACATTCGAGCGAGACGAAGACCCAACGCATCCCAACGGTGGAGGGAATACATGGCGATTCCGGTCAGCGCGCTCGAGTGGGACGGACGTGCGCTCAAGTGCTCCCCGAGAATATTCCGATCGGCCTAAAAGTGCTTGCGCTTTTAGTGCCGGTTACCTGTATCGTTTCGATTGAAGAGGATTCAGTGTTGGACTTCGCTAATAGTGGATTTTCTGTGTGCAGATTCGACGTCAAGCCACCGCTTCGTGTACCGTTCGGCGCACGGAGGCGTTCGGCTCGGTTCGGCTCGCGTCGCGAAAGAAGCGCGCTCTTGTAAGAGCGCTTCGACACATCAATCACCTACATTGTTCATTGTCAAATCAAAACCGCTCTTCTCAGAGCGACCTCTTGTTTCGATTTTTTAATTTTTCAATTTTCAATTTTCAAAGTCGAGTCAAACAAATCCACGATTCACGTGGTCTTCTGGACGATCCTTGCGGTGTTAACGCCACCCAGTTGGGCGCGGACCCGGTGCGTCAAGCCTTTCCCTCCTGAGCGTGGGAGGGAACGGCTAAAACCGGACGGGCCTGCCTTCACCGGCCTTGAGGTCTCCCCTCGCAGACGGCAGGTATCTCCTTCCCACCCTACCCTATCCTACTCTTCTATTCTCTGGGCAAGTGTTTGGTTGGAAGCCGGGTTTTACTCGGTCTTCTCTCCTCGCCCCCGGAGCAGCTAGGGCCTCGCGTTTAGGCACACATACCTCTGCACAATAAGACTGGCAGAGGGCACACAGTAGGGACACCTAGGCACTCACTCTCCCGCCTGTACCCGGCGGGAGTGGCATTCACCCCTCACTCGCATCTCGAGTATTCCCCTCGAGATGTCTCTACTCTCTCCCTCCCCCGCTATGAGCCTCCCGCAAGGCGTTTCGCCTCAGGCGTTCGCCTCGTGGGTCTCAAATTGCTACCCGGACATGCTCTCCGAGTATCTCCAGTCCAATAGGGACTTTAAGGAGAGACCCCGCTTCACGGACTCTCAAATTCCCTCTTCCGGCTCCCTCCCTCCGAGGGCGCCCTTCGGTTCTTCGGCGTTCAAACCGTTAGATAGCCCTCTCTCCCCCAACCCTGCGCCCTATGCGCCCCGCGCTCTCCGCGCACCTCTACCACCCCGCGATCGTTCTCCAGTCCTTCGGACTGAGTACGAACGCGCCTACGACTCGGCATCCAACTCTGAGAATGAGATGGATGTAGAGTTCTCCCGCTCCCGCGCTAACTCTGTTGGCAACATCTCCAACGACGGGTTCACTACCGTCGGAAAGAGAAAGCGCGTCCCCAAAGCCGCCTCAGAGGCTCCCTCCCCGCCACCCAAAGCGGCCTGCACCGCCCCGGGAGCGAAGCCATCAGGCTCTCTCGCTCCCACCTCTCGCGACCCTCTCGCTCACTCCCGCAAGCATCGCCGCGTCTCAACGCGACGTCTCCTCTCAAGGAGCGTCAGTTAGACGCGAGAAACCGCCGCCGCCTCTGTTCCTTCAGGACAAGGTGAAGTGGGACATGGTCTCACGACTCTTGACGGATCGTAAGATCCAATATACTAGCGCCCGCTCAACCCAACTGGGTATTAAAGTCCAGGTGCCTTTTTTATTTTTTATTTTTTTTTTCGTGGGGAAAATGCTTTTACGCATACGCGCTCGCCGGGGATAGCGAGCGGGTTGTCGGACTCCTACTACCGACTAAAAACCCCACGATGTCCTTCGGCAACGATTGCAAACAGGGCCACGGGTCCGTTTGCGCATTCTCCGCAGCCCAGTTTTGCCGACGTCCGCCCCTCGCTGTTTCAGGGCAGACCCACCTCGAGGGAGGAACAAATCAACTCCCCAGTACCGCTCCAGTGACGCACTGGGACATACAGTACGTCACCTCCTCAGACGGACCTCATAGATGAGGGGTGCCAGACGTCCCCACGTCCGACGCCCCAGGCCCACCTAGCGGAGACGGAGTGCGAACTCGAATAGCTCGCCTCCGTGTCCGCGCTCTCCGAAGTGGGAGAGAGAGAGGATTAGTCTCTCTCTCTCGCTCTTTGGTCTCTCTCTGCGACATTACGTCCTCGCAGAAAGAGACCATTGCTTCCCATGACCTCTCGTCATCGACCATCTTGGCTGATGGCTTGCTTGGATGATAGTCGGCAAAGAGAGGTCCGCTCCCACCACTGCGACAAGGGAATCCCACAGATCCTCCGCCCCAGGACACACCTCCAATACGTGCTGCGCGGTTTCTTCCGCACAGCCGCACTGGTGGCACACAGGGGTCGCTTCCCTCCGAGCCACGTTACACAGGTACCTCCCGAAGCATCCATGCCCCGAGAGGACCTGTGTCATCCGGAAGGTGAGCGACCCGTACCTACGATATACCCACTCCTCCAGTACTGGCCGGACTGCTTCGAGAAACCGGGTGGCACCGGCTCCTCTCCGCGGGCCCACTGCCAACCGTCTGCTCCAGGACGCCAGAGCAACTGTCCTAGCGTCTGTTCGCCACTGGCTCATCTCTTGTGGAGCCAGTTGAAGATCTTCCCGCCGCGCCTGCGCTCTTCGCCAGAAGACCGTGGATAGAACCTCGGCCTCTAGGTCCCATGGAAGGGAACCGGCAAGAACGCAGGCCACCTCGTGTGAGAGTGTGCGGTAGCCCCTACACACTCTCACCGCCATCACTCTCTGTGCCCTACGAAGCAGGGCGGTCTCTCGGCTGTTCAGAGACCCTGCCCATATGGGGGCGCCATAGAGGGCCATAGAGCGCACTACCGCCATGTAAAGGTGGCGGCAGCTTGCGTCGCCCCCCCCAAGATTAGGGAGTAAACGGCCTAGGGCAGCGGCCGTCACTACGAGTCTGGGTGTCAGCCGCTGAAGATGTGCCCCGAACCGCCATCTGCTGTCAAGCACGACGCCAAGATACTTCATCGTTGACCCAACAGCGATGGAGGTCCCTCCAACTACGATGTGACACCCTGGATGCGGCGCTCTACGAGGTCCATGAAAACATATGGCCTCAGATTTATGGAGCGCCACCTCCAGACCCAGCCGCCGGATTCGGGCCACTACTGCCGCTACTCCGGCAGTGATCAGAACGGATGCCTCCCGAACCGTCTTCCCCCGGGCAGTAACCAGGGTATCGTCAGCGTAACAAACGACGCTGACACCCTCCAAGTTAACACCCCGCAGGACATAATCATAGCCGATATAGCGTTGGCGATGTCCAAAGACACCGCCAACATGACTCCACCGCTGGAGCAGACCACCTCGGAGAGATCTTGGACTCGGGAAATTGCGTCCAGCGATGAGCGACCTTTCTTGAACCCGAACTGGTTATTAGCCAGATCCGGGCCTACATTCGTTAGGTGCTTGACGAGGCGGGCAGCGATGACACGCTCTAAGATTTTGCCGGCCTCATCAAGCAGCACTATCGGGCGGTAGCCAGACGGCTCGTCCACTGCGCGCCCCTCTTTTCGCAAGAGGACGAGCTTTCCTGCCTTCCACAGCCTGAAAGTCCAGGTGCCTTTTTTTTTTTTTTTTTTTTGACCCTGGAAAATCCTTTATGGATACCACCCGGCTCCGGGGGGGGCAGAGTGGTTATGTGGGAATACTCGCCTGAAGGGCCTTACTACCCCCACGGGGGGGGGGTAGTAAGGAGGTTACCCACTAAAAACCCGGGATGAGCAGTCTGCCGCCTAGTCAGGGCGAAATGGGGTAGCGTTAGCAATCACCATCTCGCCCCGGCGGTTGGCCCGTCACCGGTGACGGGCCCCGGCCAATGGAGGGATGACCTGGCTCATTGGGGCCATCCCCCAGACGTGTGGGATCGTGCAAGCCAGTGGAGAATCCCCCGACTCTCCACCGGTGATCCGCACAGCACTAGGATAGAGCGAGAAGGCGCCCGAATCGCCTTCTCCTTCCCCCAGTTCGTCTACGCCGGAGCGGGTCGGAGAGGACGTCTTCCTCCCTCACCCGCTCCGCGGCCTCTTTCTGCACCATCACCGCCTCGCAGAAAGAGACCACCGCCTGCCACGCTCCGTCGCTGCCGAGCATAGCTTTAACCACGCTCGGCAGCGACAGATCTGCGCCTATGACCGCTGTGAGGGCGCGCCGCATGGGACTCCATGCGGCGCACTCCTCCAGCGTGTGGAGCGCCGTGTCTTCTGGTGCTCCACACTCGTGACAGGCGGGGGTCGCCTCGCGTCTTGCGATGTGATGCAGGTACTTGCCGAAACATCCGTGTCCGGAAAGCACCTGCACCAATCGGAAGGTGAGCGACCCGAATCGCCGCCCTACCCACCTCCGGAGGACCGGGCGAATGGCATCCACCGTCCTCTGTCCAGGGACCGGTGGAGCCAGGTCCTCCGTCCACCGCCCCAACAAGGCGGCCCGCGCCCGCCGTCGAAGGCGCGTCACCTCCTCCCACGCTGGAGGCTCCCAGCGGGATCTCCTCGCCGCCACGAAGTGGTACACCTCGGCGAGGATCTCCGCTTGGAGCTCCCAGGGGGGATCACCGGCCAACGCGCATCCCGCAGTCCAGGACACCGTCCGGTACCCGCGTATCGCCCTCGTCGCGATGACCCGCTGCGGACGACGCAGCAGGGCCTTATTGGCGCGACCGAGGGCGTCCACCCAGACAGGTGCCCCGTACAAGGCCATATTCCGGATCACTCCGGAGTACAGGCGACGACATGTGGCGCTCGGGCCGCCAACGTTGGGCAGCAGCCTCCCAAGGGCGGCTGCGGCGCCTATGACTTTTGGGGCCAGTTGAGTGAAGTGGGCCCCAAAAGTCCACCGCCCGTCCAGGATGAGACCCAGGTACCTCATTTGGGTCCCAACCCGGACCAGGACCCCGTCCAGGTCTATCCGCGTTCCTGGAGGGGGTCCCCCCCGAGGCCCATGGAACATTAGGGCCTCGGTCTTGGAGAGGGCGACCTCCAGCCCCAGGGCACGTATGCGGCCGACCACGAGTGTTGTGGCCACCGTGGCCCGCCGCACCGTCTCCCTGAGGTCCCTCCCCTTGACTACGACTAGGGTGTCATCCGCGTAGCACGCAACCCGCATACTTGCGGGAAACGTGCCGCGGAGCACCCAGTCATAGCCAATGTTCCACAGGAGCGGTCCCAACACCGATCCCTGTGGAACCCTTCAGGACACGCGACGTCGCCTCAGACCGTCGCGTCCCTCCACCAGGACCTCGCGGTCCTGGAGGTAGTCGGCCAACAGCCTACGCAGATACAGGGGCACTCCGTGATAGCGGAGCGCCTCCCGTATCGTTCCGTGCGGTAGGCTGTTGAAGGCGTTGGCAATGTCCAGCGAGACAGCCAACGCCTTTTCCCCCCCGCCGACCACGTCCTGCGTCCACCTCTTGATCCAGAGCAGGGCGTCTATCGTCGACCGCCCTGCTCTGAATCCGAACTGGGCCTCTGAAAGTCCAGGCCCAGTTCCCCCCAGGTGCCGAATGATACGGGAAGCTACTATTCTCTCCAGCAGCTTCGCCGTGTCATCCAGCAGCACGATTGGCCTGTATGCGGCGGGCGAGTCGGCGTCTCGCCCTTCCTTCCGCAACAGGCACAATCGCCCGTCCTTCCAGAGCTTCGGGAACTGACCCGACGTGAGGCACGCGTCGAATAGTTCCCGAAGCTGACCGCCCATCTTCCTGAGGGCGATCGTGAGGACCCGACCGGGAATCCCGTCTGGTCCCGGGGCAGTCTTCTTGCCTCTCAGGCGAGAGACTGCTGCCTCCACCTCCACCTCTGAAACAGGCGGAATGGAGGCCGGGTCCTCCTCCTCCTGGAAGGAGGGCGTGGCCATCGGTGGAGGGGTGTAGTGGGGGTCGCTGTCGGGGAATAGACCCCCCAGCACCCTCTCCAGGAGCTCTGGCTCCAGGGACTCCGCGACAGGGGGCGCTCTGCCCCGGAACCTATTCCGGGCAGACTTATACGGGCGCCCCCATGGGTCCCTGTCAAGGCCCTCCAGCTGTTCACTCCAGCCTAGGGCCTTAACCCGGCCGATAGCCAGCTTCAGCTCCTGTTTGGCTACCTTAACATCACCATACAGGAGCTGCTCGGCCGCCAGCTGCTCCGCCGGCAGCTGGTCGTCCCTCCGGCCGTGGCGGCGCCTCCTGCAGTGGTAGTAGAGGCGCCGCGTCTCCGAGCATCGCGCTCGGAGATCCTCAATCTCCGAGCACCACCAGTAAACCTGGCGGCGCTCGGGGTGGCGTCGGGACCTCGGCATGGCGGTGTCGCAGACGGCCGTCACCGACTCCCGGAACCGGCCCGCCGCGACGTTCACCTCCGGGTGCAAGGGGGCGGCAAGCCACGACTGGACGATAGCCGCCTCTTCAGCCAACTCGGCATCGAGGCGACCAATCGCCCAGCGCGCGAAACGCGCCCTCTCCACGCGCCGAGTCCCCCCTTGGTGGGAGGTGGCGATCTCAAACCGGATGTAGTTGTGGTCCGAGAGAGTGGCCACCTCCGCCACCACTCTCCAGGCCTGGACACGTGCTGCGACTTCCGGGGTGGCGAACGAAACGTCCACCACGGACCCCCCGTTGTGTCGCACGCACGTGTGGACCGATCCTCTGTTGAGCAGGGTCAGCCCTGCGGCAACCGCCCACTCCCCAACAATCTCCCCGCGGGTGTCAGTGGAGGGGTTGCCCCAGGCCTGGGCCTTGGCGTTCAGGTCCCCCATGAGGAGGACCTGACGTGGCGCCTGCCTTCTCACCGCCGCGGCCACGAGGTCCAAATAACTCTCCAGCTCCGCGACGGTTCTATTGGGAGAGAAGTATGCGCCAACTACCGCATACCTCTCCCACTTGGCCACCACGTACCCCGAACCCCTTTCTAACACCGAGAGGGGGGGGGGGCCGCCACCGGCACGTCCAATTATGGCTACGGAGCCGTCCAGATCCCCAACCCAGTAGGGATGGTACTGGGGAATGTGATACGGCTCCGCGGCGACCGCCAAATCAATCCGCCACTGCGCCAGGGACTGCATTAGCAAATCCTGAGCCCTGACGCAGTGGTTTAAATTCGTCTGGAGGAGGTTGTGCTGTCCGACTTGATCCATATCGATCGGTCGTCACAACCTCCATGCTCGCCGCGCGGCGAACTACTTCGGGAGCGGCTTTGGCTGCCGGTCGGGGGATGGCCGGGGTCCTGGCGGCCTGTCCCTTCGTTTTTGGGGGGACACAGTTTAGTCCCGCCATCCTGTGCTCGGCTGGTCGCCCCGACTCTGCGCATATCGCGCAGTGCGGGGCCCTTTTCTGGCAGCTCGCCGCCTTGTGGCCTGCGCCTCCACAACGGAAGCACAGGTCCCCCCTGTCTGCCGACGAGGGACACTGGGGGCGCGTATGTCCGAGTCCCATGCACTTGAAGCAGCGCATGGGACGCGCTGCCAGTGCCACCACTCGCACCGAGCTCCATCCCACTAAGAGCCTAAAAGTCCAGGTGCCTACCCCAAGCGACCATAGGGCATTAACCAGGATTCTCAAAAACGAGAGTATAAGTTTTCATACCTATGCTCTCGAAGAAGAGAAAGTCCTACGCGTCGTCATACGCGGCGTACCTAAGGAGGTGCAAACCGATAGTGTCCTCGCCGACTTGAAGGCGCAAGGCTACCCTGTCCGCGAATGCCACCGAATGTACAGTGGCAAAGATCGCAAACCCTACGACCTACTTTTGGTCATCCTAAATCGCACGCCAGAGGGCAAAGCGATTTTCAATATTAAAACGGTAGTGAACCTCTCGGGGATCACCGTTCAACCCCCATTCCGAAACCGAGCGCCTGGCCAGTGTCATAACTGCCAATTGTACGGACATGCCGCCCGTTTCTGCTTCGCCCGCCCGAGGTGCGTCAAGTGCCTAGGGGATCACGGGACAGCCCAGTGTTCTCGCACTAGGGACTCGGCAGACCCACCTAGTTGTGTCCTCTGCGGCACACAGGGACATACCGCCAACTACCGCGGTTGCCCTAAGGCACCCCGCGTACCCAGTGGGCCGGCTAGGAGACCTATTCCCCCTCCTCGCCCGGTCGCTACCCGCTCACAAGGGAACGGCCCTAAGCCTAACCTTACACCCGCACCGCAGGCAACACCTGTTGTACCCGCGCCCGCGCCCGCGCGCAACGCTTGGTCCAAGCCCTTGAGCATGGTACAAGCAAGCGCCCCCCTCACCCCCGCCTGCCCGCAGGCCTCTGCCAGCGCGCCGGCTCCTAAGCCTAAACCGCCGCTCTCTAGGCCTCCAATGGCTGGGCTCATGGACGCCCCAGGTCAATCTGACCTGGCGGCCGACATAGCCCTTGTCATGGACTACGCGATGGTCATAGACGTGGACGAAGTACGTGCATTCGCGCACAAACTTCGTACTGCCACAAACGACTAAAACCGCTTGCGAGCCACGCTCACACACGCGGGTTTAATCAGCGCAGTGAGGCGCTACGCCCTCCCCAGCGTTTCTTAGGTATCATCCAATATGGATAGTACACCGAAACGAATTAAGCCCCACTCAGTCACCGTAGCGACTTTCAACGCTGACGGCCTCTCTAGTCAAAAGGACGAAGTTCACGAATTGTGTAAGACCCATCAGGTCGATATCCTATGCGTGCAGGAGACCTTTCTGAAACCAGGTACAGCGAACCCTAGGTTTGCTAATTACCGTTTGGTTCGTAATGATAGAGTGGCCACCCCAAAAGGTGGCACTCTCATCTATTACAAAAGAGCTCTGCACTGTATCCCAATTGTTACTCCACCACTCAGAATACTAGAAGCCTCTGTTTGCTTTCTAGCGATGTCAGGTCTTCAACCTGTCATTATAGCCTCATGTTACCTCCCCTCTGGTAAAGAACTATTACAGACAGACTTGGAAGCCCTCTTCTCTCTAGGAAGCTCCGTCCTTCTGATCGGTGACTTCAACAGTAAACATGTCATATGGAAATGTACTAGTAACAATAGTAATGGTAAAATCCTTGAAGGCTTGGTCAGCCACTTAAACTTTGATATTCTCTCCCCTCTGGAGCCCACAAGATATCCCTATGTTGACAACCAACGACCAGACATACTTGACATAGCACTTCTCAAGAACGTCACCCTCCGGTTGCGCTCTATAGAAGTGTTACACGAACTGACTTCAGACC
Organism: Selenia dentaria; assembly: GCA_917880725.1. Lineage (NCBI taxonomy): Eukaryota > Metazoa > Arthropoda > Insecta > Lepidoptera > Geometridae > Selenia > Selenia dentaria. The sequence continues at coordinate 32,587,424 of OU862879.1, forward strand.
ACCGCCCTGTATTGTTGAAATTAGGCCCCGACCCGACGGACATAACCCCTATCACTAGAACGGTAGTGAACTGGAAGCAACTGGGGGAATCCCTCCAAGCTATCAGTTCACCCGCTCTCGATAGAATCCCCGATGACATACAGACAGTAAAAGATGTGTCAATTGCGATCAAGGCTCTCAGTGACCACCTCCGCACTACTGCGGTGCGGAGGTGGTGAATACTCAAAGCAGGTCCAAGTGGCGGAGGTTACTGACAGCTAAGAACGCCGCCACTAGGGCGTATGACTCGATGCCAACCCCAGAGAACAAAGCCACCATGCGCTACTTACAGCGTGCTGTAAGGAAACGCATGAGTGAGCTGCGTGATCAAAGGTGGGACGACAAACTGTCAGAGATTGAGCCAACTCACCAGGCATACTGGCAGTTGGCTCGAGCTCTGAAATCTGACGGACAACAGACAATGCCTCCACTCATTAGGCCACCTCCCCTCTCCATAGCGTTCCTTGACGAAGACAAAGCCGAGTGTTTAGCTGATAGACTTGAGGCTCAGTGTACTCTAAATGTAGATCACGTCGACCAGAAACACCTCGATTCGGTGAAATCTGAAGTCGAACGTAAAAGCTCTATGTCCATCTCTGACCTCCCACTCCTCCCACCGGTAAAATCATCCGAGGTAGTGTCTCTGATCAAGAGCCTCAAGACCCGTAAATCCCCTGGTGCTGATGGTATCAGCAACAAGGTGATTAAACACTTCTCAGTCCCACTAGTCCATCTCTTAGTTAGCATCTTCAATGCTGCTATGAGCAATTGCTCCTTCCCAGACACTTGGAAGCATGCCATTGTCATTGGTATTCACAAACCAGGCAAACCGGCAGCCGAGCCCTCCAGCTACCGTCCCATAAGTCTCCTTAGCTCTCTAGGGAAGATTTACGAGCGGCTCATTGTGAACCGACTCTGGTCCCACGTTAGGTCCAATAACCTCCTTCCCGATGAGCAATTTGGTTTTAGAGCCAAAAACTCTTGCGTCCAACAAGTGCACCGCGTAACGGAGCACATCCTAGGCGGTTTCAATAAGAAACCAAAGCCCCAAGGGACCATAGCTGTCTTTCTCGACGTAGCGAAAGCGTTCGACAAAGTCTGGCACAACGGCTTGATATTCAAGCTGTACCAACTGGGTGTGCCAGACCATCTTGTACTCATCTTACAAGACTTTCTCAGGGATCGAACGTTTAGCTATCGCACCGAGGGAACGCTCTCCTCCCCGCATCCCATTCACGCAGGTGTCCCTCAGGGCTCTGTACTCTCACCCATTCTCTTCTCGCTGTACACCAGCGACATCCCACGATCTGAACCTAATGTTCAGATCGCTCAGTTTGCGGATGATACTGCAATCTACTCTACTGGCTGGTTCAAGGTCAGGCTGAGATGCGCCATCCAACGAGCCATCACCGTAATCGGTGCATGGTTTCGTAAATGGCGGATTGCAGTAAATCCTAGCAAAAGTGCAGCAGTGTACTTCACTGAGACCCGGCGGAATCTCATGCCGTCACCCATAGTCCTATTCGGCGAACCCATCCCTTGGGCTAAATCTGCCAAATACCTGGGCGTCACCCTTGATCGCCAACTCACTTTCGCGAAACATATCCAGATTGTTCGCAATAGGGCGGCCTTCATTATGGGTCGTCTTAATCCCCTCATAGGCAAAAACAGTAAAATGTCTCTTAGAAATAAGACGACTCTTTACAAACTTTGCATCCGCCCAATCATGACTTACGCATCTGTAGCGTTCGCCCCTGCTCAGAAACACGACCTCCACAAACTTCAAGTGATTCAGAATCGCTTTATGCGCAGGGCACTGGGCGCTCCGTGGTACTTGCGGAATGCCGAACTGCACTGCGATTTCACCCTCCCCTCTATTACGCAGTATATGAAAGACTGCTCCCGCCGCCATTTCGACAAAGCTCCCCACCACTCGAATCCCCTCGTGGTCGAAGCGGCGAACTACTCCACTGACATAACCGATCCCCACTTCCTTCCCCCCCGTCGCCGTCCAAGGCATATTTTGGGTGACCCGGACGACCCCATCGCAGCCGTTACTTCGGCAGCCTTAGCGTCGTCCCAAGGGAACCCCGGTAATGGTTGTAGACCCGACCAGGGCTGTAATCCCGATCGCATTGTAGGCTCCGGCCGAGATCTTCTTCGCAGCCCCAGTCGCAGTCGAGGTAATCCACACACACACGATTGTAGTCCCAGACACGGTGCGGGTGGGAGTATACACCGCGGCCCCAGTCGCGATGTATCTTCCGGCCCAGCAAATGGCTGTAGACGAGGTAACACTGGTTTTCTATGTAGTCCCAGCCACTATGGCTGTGGGCGAGGTACTACACATTCTTATTGTAGCCCCACCCAAAGTACAGTCATGAGTGCACAACGCGACGATCCTGGTCGCGGTGTGGACCCATGTCGCGGAAAATGGGGGGAGGCGAGGTACACAAGGTTATGATTTAGTGGTAAACACAGTCAAACACCGAGCAAGCCGGCGAGCTCGAGGCAAAAGTTATGTTTTGGTTAGATTCTCTCCAAATAGTCGTAGAGTTAAAATTCATAGGGCCCACTTTCAACGGTACACTTATGTACCGGGGCGATTCTCTCCTACTCCCCTCTCTCCTGGCGACGGCCCAAGCCGAGGTCCGTACCCTAGTGGTGCCCTTGAGCAAGTCGCCTACTCCTCTCCTTGCGGCGAAGCGTCTTCAACGCTCGCCTTAGGCGGTGCGCCCTCTGCGCCCGCATCTGGCTGAGTGCCATCTGCGCTCGCCAACCGTCCGGTGACGCTGTAAATGCCGGTAGATGCAAACAGCTTTAGTCCCTTTTAAAAGAAAAAAAAAAAAAGAGGGAATACGAGTATGCTTTATCTCTGTTCCCTCACGGAGCAAATTATTCTTAACATTTCGTACCAAAATATAATTTTCTCTAATTTTCGTCAATATCGCGCCGTTCTTGTGATGTGACTAAAACCTTGTGTGAAGTTACAATACTGTCTTCAGCTATGCTGTGTTTGTTTATATTATTGTGAGTTTTCGAATACTTATTTTGTTTGACATTAGTCAACATGTTGTGTCATTTAGTCCAGACAGCAGCCGTGCGATTCTCTAAGAGTAAACATTGTTGCATCTTTGACAATATCCGTGAAACAAATGACGAGATGACAACAAATGTTGGAAAACCAACCTTATGTACAAGGGCGATATCTCATAAAGAGTTAGACATCGGCGAGCTCGTCGAAGAACGCAACGACGAATCATTACAGAGTACGGCTAATCATCTTCATCCATCACCGCTCGGGTGAATCCGTGGCGCAAACCTAGTGTTTTCATAAACTAGAAAGAACAAACATACAAATACAAAATGTATATATCTTGTTCATACATATATAAACTTAAAGGCACATGGCCCGTATCAGGATCTTTACAGGATGCCATGTTAAAGCTATGCGCCGACAAACTTATTAGTTGGAACCCTGCCAACTGACTGATGTTGACTCAAATACGTTTATTATAACAGACCACACTAATGCTAATGTCAAATAATCTCAAGATTAGCTGATCTTAGCCGGAAACATAGGTGAGTTTATTCGCTAATTTATAGGGCGTTCATCGTAGATCATACATGTATACCAACAGATAATGTTGTACCTGGTATCTCTAATAATAATAACTATCCTCAGTAATGTTTACGACGAAATACATATGGTCTCCGGATGGTCAGCGATCAGGACATACTAAGAGGTAAGATTAAATATTCAAGAGTTTGTAGAGTAGACGATGTTTTGTAAGCATTACTGTCTTTAGGTACGAATGTAAATGTAGCTAACATGTTCTTAAAAAAATGCATTAAACATTTATGTTTCGAAGTGACAAGTCCTTTTAGCTTAGAACTTAACTTCGGGTTACACTGTAGCTTGTAGATTTAGTGAAAGATCCTGGGCGACTCAATGCCCAGTCTTTTTAACTTATACTAAATCCTAAAAGACTTTAGGTTTACCGTCTGTAGATAACTGTACATAAATTAAAAGTTGCCAAAAACTAAATTCATCTAATTAAGATAAAGATGGTGTGTAACTTAGCCAATGATTTAAAGTCATTCCTTGGCATTTATAAACTTTGCCGTAGCAACATCCGTAACGTTTACATCAGCAAAACAGAAACGTATGTTTTTAGAAACGTGACAAACTTATTAAAGGCAATGCCACCTTAAATCACGATTATTTGAGCCGATCTTTTAATGAATTCACTGAAGAACTGGGGCTTTGAAAGATTTTCCATCAACATGGCGACTTTTAAATGTACACTGGCAATATAAGCATGTTCTTTTTACCGCGACAACAAAGCGTCAAAGCTAGTCTGCAGACTGCTTTGTTGTAAACTTTTATTGGAAGTTATTCGAAATTTAAGAATGGAAAACTTATAAATTTATAAAACTTTTGAGGTGACAATGTCTTAGGTACTAATCGATAAACGTCGGCAACACCCACGAAAAAGCATGACTCATTGTCATGTTACGCCTAACGCTATCCTAATTAGCTGTTGCAATACGACACAACTTTTGTTGTCGAACCGACCAACTAACGCAACAAAATTTAAACACAGCTATTTGAATGATGTTGTCCTAACTGGCAACACGCACGGACGTGCTAGTCGCATTGGTTGGTCGGTGAGTTTGAATTTCAAACCGGTTCCATTTTGTCATGTCGGTCATCTATTTTTGAAAAGAATAAAGTAAAAACAATATTGAATGCGATGTAAATCTTTATTACATACATAGTTTTTATACACACGCAGCGTGTTCACTGAAAGACAACAAAGGCACAAAATGAGGAAAATTACAGTAAATACCCAGAGTTTCGTTGGTCCATTAGTAACAAGTTATTCTAAATGAGGGTAATTTTGTGTTTTTAACTGATTGACATGAAAAATTGGTTTGTCATGGCACAACGGCTTGGGTGCACTAGATGCAACAGTGAAAAATAATAAGTACATCATTAAACAAGTACAATTTGAAAAGTTTAAAAAGCTTATTTTCTATTATTGGTTATCCACTGACGCTTAATATTTTTATATATAACTAACATCGCATCAACATGAGAAGATGATTACCAGATGTAAATACTTGAACAGCTTCAGAAAATAAGTGTATAATAAATGCTTATAAAATGTGAGTGTTAACCTCCATCATTTCCCTGGGATCCCATCATAAGATCATGACTTGGTGACAATGGGACCTAATTTGAATTATTAAAAAAAGTTATTTTTAGTACTCCATGCACTCCGTGTGCGTTGTGCGAGACATCGCCAGATTCGCATTATATTCATGCGTAAGTTGTAGATTGCACGTCTTAGTTAGTAGATACTCACCTATTCATGAGAGGCTATATAAGTTAATTTAATTTATTACAATACACGCTAAGTGGAAAAATTAACAGCTGTATCCCGAACTCTGGTTAAGTCTTGGAGTTTGACCCATGCCATGGGGCCTACTGTATAGAACCCTCTCCCGCCAAGTATGAAGAGGCACCAGGCATAAATTCATTTAAATTAAGATTAAAACAAAATAATGGCTTATCGAGCCCACTTTCTATACCTACGACTACTTTGTTAGCACAAAAAAAGTATAGAGACTACAAAACATACCTTCTCTGACAATACTAAACAACTTAATGATTGATTATGTGTTATTTACCTATGTGCTAGCAATTTTTCAATGGTATACAAATTGTTAAAATGATATTGTTTTTACATACTAACGTATGTCTACATCTACACCAATACTATAAAGAAGAAAGATTTGTTTGTTTGTTTGTATTGAATAGGCGCCGAAACTACTGGACTGATTAGCAAAGCTCTTTCACCATTAGAATTCTACATTTTCCCTGATGAACATAGGCTATATAATATTTTCCAAAAATTAGGGATCCGCATGAAAACTTCGATAATAAAACCCAAAGTGTTGAAAAAATCCAAAAAAATCTTTAATCGCGTACGCTGCGGAAACTAGGGACCATTTAGTCTATGCTATTGACAATAAAGCAAAGTGACGTAATACAGTTTTATAGAAGATGTGAATACAATATCTGCAAAGAAGTCCACATTACCATAATGTCTAACTACATATTACAGTTATGCCACAATAAACACTTTTTCATTTTGAAACATGGAACAGTAACGCCGGTACAATCCAGGCCACATTATTCGTACCTTGGTTTTAATCCTTATCTACTCTAATAATAAAGAGGAAAGATATATGATTGTTTGTTTGTTTGTAATGGATTCACGTATAACTCCTTAACCGATTCAAAAAATTCTTTGACGAGTTTAGAGCTTCATTATGCCTGTGTAACATACGCTAAATTTGATTCATCCTCATCATCATCCATCACCACGTGGGTGAAACCGCGGAGCGCAGCTAGTATCTATATATTATTTGACATGTATTGTAGTACGTTGGAATGACTATTAACTATTTACTACTAACAGGTATGGAAGTTCGTATATTTGATTGTAGCTCTGAAAAGGCTGGAGTCCGATTTGCTTTAGTTTAACACAAGTGGAGGTATCAGCTAGGACAAGTCATTACAGGAGGTATACCACCTACTACAACTTATTACCTCAGCCGATCGTTACACTAGTAATAATATTTTCTTAAATTAAAAAGCACGGAAGCGCTCAGCTGAACAATGCCACTAGCGGTCACCAATCCAAGTCCTGACTGCAGCAAGCGTTGCTTAACTTGTTGATCGGTTAAAATCGCCAAGTCAAGCTCCGCTACGAGTTTTGGGGGGCAAACGAAGCCGTCGATCCCGGTTGTTTGTCTTAAGACAACAGTCTTTAGGCTATGTCGAAGGCCTTCGGGCGGCCTGAAAACTTCGACATGGGTTGGCCACTAACCTATCCACCAAGCCGCACTGGGCCCGCGTGGTGGATTATGGCCCAACTCCTCTCTCTGAGAGGAAGGCTCGAGTCCCAACAGTGGGAACAAAATGGGCTGGTTATGATTATGATCATGAAATTAAAAAGGGTATAAAATTCGATTGTATATATAAAATATGGAGACAAATCACATTTCAATGCCTACTCGTAATTGGATTTTGATATACCTAATCAAGGTAGGGATCAGTGAGAATTTTTCTCTTGAGTAATATGATTTCGTTTCAATTATTAAAACTTGTCCACTTAAAAATTGCTGACTTCACAACTTTCTAGAGTCCTTTATCAGACGTTGAATTAATTTACTAAGCATTTTCTGGTTCAATTAATATTCAAAGTGCTTTAATCAAGGTTCTCGTTAACTCGATGTTTTTTCAATACAAATATATATTGTCTTGGACTTGGAAAGTACTTTGAGCTAAAGTACCTTACCTTTATTAACAAATCCTTCAATGTGCTTTGTGAAACAATATGATATTCTTCGCAACATATATAAAACTAGCAAATATAGCAATATATAAGACTAGCAAACCCGCCAGCGGCTTCGAACGCTTAAGCTTGGTGTAGTGAGCTCAGCGCTGCTTTGGGATTTCGAGATCTTGGGTTCAATACCCGGGTCAGACCGTTATTGGGATTTCTTAACAAATAAATTCTCAAATTCTCAATAGCAATCCGGAGTCTAGACTCCGGATTGCTATTGAGAATTTATACATTGCGATTAATTGCGATCTACGGGAAACTGTTCAACAATACTCAAACACTGCTGCCTGCCCCTTCGAGTATCTAGGCATGGCAATTTGTTGTGTTGTATTTAAATATAACATCTGTTTATTTATGTATAGCATAAAGTTCTCTAGGGGGTAGTATTGCAACAATGAAATACGTGCTATATTCTTAGTTATAATTATTTATCTCTCCCCCCTACCCCCATACCCCTAGTAATACACCGGTGTGCTGGTTTTATTTTATTGTTATAGCGTAGGTTTTTAGCCGTGCCATAGAAGTTCATGCGCCGACTAATCAATCGACACCTCAGTTTTATATTAAACCGTGTAGCATAGAGAGATCAAGCTGCCATTCGGATTTAAGTGACGAATAAAGTTTATAGTTGAGTGCTCCGGACTCTATTCTATCTATATACCAAATTTCATCATAATCTGTGCAGTAGTATTTAAGTTATGCGTGAGCATACAGACAGACATTAGTTTCAAAAACTACATATTCATTTTCAATAGGCAACTTTACTTCTTTCGACCCACTTTTTTATTTTTCTTCCAAGTTCAGACTTTTTGGCCTCTACTCCTTTATTATTAATATATAAGATGATATTGAGTATCATGGAACTCATTATCTGAGTCTGTACTATCAAATGTATGTTTTGTTTATTTCATGGTGAATAGTGATACATTATAACTCACTGAAAGAAGACATTAATGAGATAATTTTGGTTTTTTACTTTTGATAATTCATATCTTTTTATTTTTTATATCGCTGATTTAACATTGCTTTTGGTATCTGTTTGTGGTACGTACATAATAGTTCTTATAACAACAGGAAGATAATAGTAACCCACAACACAGGCAATCCTAGGGTGGGATCTGGGGAGGGTTCTGACTGATATAAAAGCATTATCTAGCTAGCACGGAATATATATTTTTAATACAATTGCTCAAAAAGTGGCGTATTGCAGGGACGTATAGCGTTCGGGATGTGGGCTATTACATACTCGTGCTTTTTTTACCTTTCCCGAACTCGTGCGTTCTCTTTCCCAAAATGATATTTTACCTAAAATAATTACTTACTGTATTTATTGTAATTATTAGGTACTGTACCTAACATATTTTATCATACCTGACGATGAAATACCATGATAATAAAAAAATAGTAAACCGTGCAGAATTATATTTTTACTATATAATAAAAATAGGTATAAACTATAGTTGTGAGTTTATTACCACTCTAATCTAACAAGGTCTTGAATGGAAACGAAAATGATAACCAATAATACTAAACATCGACATGAGCGCAAAAAACATGTTTAATGACATTCATTTTTAGATTAAATGTTATATATAGTTTTACAATTAACAAAGTAACAAAGTTTCTAATTGAAAACAAATTATGTTACTTTCTCATTTATTTGCTGATTTCGTTACCGCTGAATTGTAAGAGGACTAATTCGTAAGTTACTATTATCCCAGCCATCTGTAAAAGACAATATTTAACGATATAAATGTGTAAATTATATTTAATGATATGAATTATGTGTGATATTTTAGGAATATAGCACTGGTATAATGATCCAGTGAATATCGTTTGTTTTAAGATGGAACAACGCCATCTGTTGGAACTGTATGGACCGATATTGTACTACTATAGGAACCATATCAGATCAGCTTGTATAAATATTATGTCTTTAGTAACTGTAAATGTTGTATTTGAGTACATACATTAATTTAAAGTAATAATTGTTCTTAAATGTTTTTTTCTGTATACCTTATACATATAAACAAGTATCTTTAGTAATTAAAAATTAAATAAAATGATAATAATAATAACTATCTAATCTATAGGCCCCATGGTGGGGGGAAAGTGGCCAAAACGCTGGCGGCATTGCCACGCTAGATGGCAATGCTAAGTTTTTGCCCAAAATAGGCGCCAGTATTTATTAAGTATCTTTATATGTTAATTATAAAATATATTTATTATTGTATTGGCTAGCAAATTAAAGTCTTGTATTTTATAGGAATCATTGTAACAAGTGAGCTAAAACTTGAAGGATGCTTAAAACCATTAGCATAACGACCTAATCCTATCTTAAAAACCTAACTAACTCATACAGTTGACCATTAAAAGTATTCTATTTAAATAACTAAACACTCATATTATGGTTCACAGATAAATGTTCCTGCTGAAATGTAATGGCTGGTGTCGTCACAGTAAGTGTATTTCTTTGGAAACTTACAGATAAAATAAGATCCCTCGTGACATAGAAAAATTGCAAGCCACTGAGAGCTATGTTATCCCCGTTCACTTGCGTTATGAACCTTGATACCTGTAAACAAAGGTCAGTACATGTTTGTACATATGATACTTTTTTCTCTATGCGTACATGGCCAAATGTAATTGTAAGCAGATAGACCAATTTTGGTAACAATCAAAAATATACGAGTACTTGTTTTACATAGTATTATTATGCTATTGTTTACTGATGGCTCCATTAGCTCAGTTGCTAGTAGCCATGCTTTGCTTGTTCGATCCCTGGTCGAGGCAAATATTTATGTGATATTGTGGATGTTGTGATATGATATTGTGTCTCACCACCGCATCTCCCACGCCGCAACACAGGAACCCTAGTGCGTGCGTGTGACAGAAGGAAAGTCAAGTCGGTGTTATGGGTCGATGTGATGTGCAGAGGGCTTACCGAACCTAAGTAACTTAATTGTCCGATAGACAATGGTGATTCGTCGGAAATGCTTGAAAGTTGCTCTAGAAATGCTATATTATACCTCATCATTATAGGCCGAAGCAGGTACGCTATACAGCGCGGGTGCTGGTACCATAGAGGCTGTATTCACACTGGCGGCCATCAATGACACAGTTAATGATTTTATCAATAAATATGTCGTGGAGAAAAATAGGTACAGGGGATACTCGTGCCCTTTGAGTGGTCTGAAAAGATTATGTCTAATTATTAGAAAGAGAATTAAATTTAAAAAGCGTGGAGATTTAAATTGAAATATAAAAAAGTGAAGTATGTCATACATATTTTCTTGGTTTTGGTGCACTGTCAACGAAAATTTTAAATATTGGTCTACTATAACATAGGAAGACAAAGGAAGTTCATCCCAGAAAGAAGCTATCTTCAATCAGCAAAAAGACAGAAAACCGTGCGAGCATACTCGATGCACCATCTTGGAATTTACGTAAGGATGCTGTGAAAGGGTGTGATGACGTATTTACTGCGCACAGGGGAGAGTGGAGGACATAACCGTTCTGCACCAATCTCAAATAAATTGGGATCAGGGAAGAACGATGTAGGTAGTGCAATGTAAAAGTATATTTTATGGATTACATAATTATGTTATCGTATACGTAATTAATTCAATTGTTTCTGAGTTGATGATATCTCTCGCATTCACTGGAAAATAATTTAACATTTTTTAATTATCTTTTATAAATATAACATTATATATATATTATAATAAACTGTAACTGGGCCGTTTTGTCCGTTCTACGATGATATATACTAGTAAGGCACGGTACGGCGGTTGCGGTCAGACTTCAGCCGTGCGATTCTCTAAGAGCAAACATCGTTGCATCTTTGACAACATCCGTGAAACAAATAACGAGGTGACAAGAAACTTTGGAAAAACAACCTTGTGTACAAGGGCGATATCTCATAATGTATTTGACATCGGCGAGCTCGTCGACGAACGAAACGACGAATCATTAGAGTATCGCACCGCAGATCTACCATGTATACCTGTCATCCAAAAATATTACGGTTTTATACATTATTGAATATTTTTTACCAAACTAGGATCAAAGTGTTGTTCACAGCTTCACTTCTGCATTTGTAAAGCATCAGATTAATTTGTTTAAACCGTGAAAATAAGGAAAAAAATACACAAAAAGAACTACATACCCGTTGGCACTATTACGACACCCTTCATTTGGAGTAAACTTTACACCGTGCCTGAAATCCAGTTAAAATATTAAAAATTTAATATACTGTAGGAATCTTGTCAAAGTTACAAAGATTAACAAGATGTTCTATAAGCTTTAGTGGAATTTATTATCTATGGGAAAAAAACATACTTGCATGTACATACTCTAGTACTAGTCTAAAGTGACAGGCATTTTACCACTACGTGTCTATTCAATCTGAGTAACTTCGCAGGCGGTGGCTAGTGTTATCTTAAATTTGATTTACTCACATCAAAATATTGAAAAGTTGAAGACAGATGAAGAACAAATTGTTTGCAAAACACGTAAACACAATACCGCTGAAAGCGTCGTCAAATGATCGGACTAACTGCGTAGCTCTATTGTAATCTTCACGCAACGATCGCCAATATGACGATGGGAGATAATGCTGAAATATAAACATATTTAATCAAATTTAGCTTAAAAGCCAATGAATCTACAATTTAGTACACAATATGTATTGTATTTGCCATGTATTGCATTTATTGTGAGCTCTCGATATTTCGGCACAGTTGCATGCGCCATTGCGCCACAATAAATACAATACATGGTAAATATCCCGTTTCTAACGTTAATTCTTACATTAGTGACCATGTCAGTTTAAAAACTCATACACATGTATTGTCAAAACACTCTACTTCTACTCTACCTTTAGGTGGAATTCCAAGATTATCATTGGGAGATAAAACAATGTTCATAAACTCTACGCTAGCCAAATGCGTGACATGGCGCCACAATAAATACATTACATGGCAAATATCCCGTTTCTAACGTTAATTCTTGCATTAATGACCATGTCAGTTTAAAAACGTATACACATGTATTGTCAAAACACTGTATTTCTATTCTACCTTTAAATAGAATTCCCAGATTATCATTGGAAGATAAAACAATGTTCATAAACTCTACGCTAGCCAAATGCAGAGTGTGGTTTTATGTAATGGACAGGTTGGATAGGCTTTTGACCACTGTCTCACATGGTGGCCAGTATTGATGGTGTATCACGCATACTAGTAGTAGAAGTGTAGTAGCATGATACAACTGGCTCGGACAGTTGCAGGAAATTACTACAATATACGATTACCACTTATTTTTCAATCGCACGGGCGATAGGCCAGGACCATTCTGTAAAAACTGCTAATGCTGTAGATTTTCTTACAATGTTACCAACAGTTGAAACGCAAACTTAAACAGTACATCTTAGCAGAACAATAATTAAATATGCCATGTTACAAATTTTTAGGTAGAGATCCAGTCGTCAAAGCTAATGTCAACTCTGACGCAGGAATAGTTGATTTTGTGTACCACAAGTACCTTCAATGATGATATTAGGACGTTTAATGCTTAATATACTTAAATGTAATAGGGGTTTTATAAATGACATTGTCGATTTATCGCTTAGAATATAATTGAACATTAATTGTGTCAGATTTAAGAGTGAAACTTTTTTACATGAAAACTGTATAATACTTAATTGAAAAAAGGATACATTTGATTGTTTGACTTTTAGTTATTTTTACAATCACTTTTTAAGGTGAAAAAGGAAACGTAAAAATCAGAGCAATTTTCGAGTATGAGTTCCGACGCGGGAGAAACTGCTCGAAATGTCAATGCTGTATATGAAGTGGATACGGGTAACGAACACATCATGCTATTTCGGATGAACCGCTTTCGCTGTGGAAACTTCGACTTGAAGTTTCAAACCACGCAAGCATAAATAGAAGGAGATGGTAGAAACCAATCCGTTTCAAACTACTAAGGAATTATTTGATGTAAGGTTATGGTTTGATGTAAGCATACCCAAAATAATGACCCTTTTGAACCAAAACGGTTAAATTAAAAACTTAAAAATTTAAAAATATATTTGAAAAATGTTTACCTCATATTTTGACTAGTAAGTATGCAGAGAGGAGCATGCCTTGAAGCTTGCCTTACCTCGTTAAGCTGATACAGAAATAAAAAGTATTTAAATTTTTCTCTGATTAGATAGCAGAAATGTATACATAACGAAAGTAAATACTTTGATTAAATTAGATTAATTTTCAACCTACATAAAATATATTAAAAATTTTCAGTACGAAATGGCAATTTCATAATCTAAACACAAATATTTTCTTTAAGGAAGTAAAAAAACCTGCGTAAAATAACGTCAGTTAATTTTATAATATGAACTTAAATGAATACAACCTAAAAAAGTCTTAGTATATACGAGGGCGGGTCAATAACTCCGTGACTTTTGGAATAAAACACAGATTTTTTGATAAATAAATCATTTTATTTTTCAACGTAGTCTCCCTTGAGCTCTATACACTTTGTCCAACGCTTCTCCAATTTTTTTATCCCTTCCAAAAAATATGATTTGTCGAGGTCCTCAAAATAGGCCTTTGTTTGCGAGATGACTTCATCATTGGAGTCAAATCTTTTTCTACCTAGCCATTTCTTCAGGTTTGGGAACAAGAAGTAGTCACTCGGAGCAAAATCTGGAGAATAGGGCGGATGAGGGAGCAATTCATAGCCCAATTCATGGATTTTTGCCATGGCAACTGCACATGTGTGCACCCTTGCATTGTCTTGGTGGAAAAGAACATTTTTCTTGGCAAAATGAGGTCGGTTTTTTTCTAATCGTCATTGAATCGGTCCAATAAGTTGGCATAATATTCCCCATTGATTGTTCTTCCTTTTTGAAGGTAGTCAATGTGGATTATCCCGCGTGCATCCCAAAAAACAGTCGCCATAACTTTATTGGCTGACAAACCCACCTTGGCCTTCTTTGGCGCCGATTCACCTTTAGAAACCCACTGTTTTGACTGTTGTTTGGTCTCTGGTGTGTTGTGATGGATTGTGTTGTGGCGGAAAGCTTTCTCATGCCCAAGTGATCATTCAAAATTGAAACCACTGAGCCATGCGAGATCCCTACGGCTTCCACAATCTCTGGCACTTTCAATCTTCGTTCGGCTAACACCATATCGTGAATTTTTAGATTGTTTCGGGTGAAGAGACCTCAACTGGGCGTCCAGGACGTTCGGCATCTTCAGTGCTTGTACGGCCACAACGAAATTCAGTAAACCACTTTTTTACCATTGAAATCGATGGTGCAGAGTCTCCATAGTATGTATCAAGCTTAGCCTAGGTCTCGGTAATGGTTTTTTTTCGCAAAAAATAATGCACACGAAATTCACTTTTTTTCATTTCTTCTTCAAATTCCTGGGTAGTCTGATAAAGATAGCTGTCAAACACAAACTAACTGACGCAGCAAGTTCAAGTTTTGACAGGAGTCAACTGACAGATGCCTGTTGACAGGAGTAGTGTTGCTTTTTCACTAAAGAGGTCAGAAATTCAAAAAGTCACGGACTTATTGACCCGCCCTCGTACATATCACTACTTCCACTTTGGCAATTTTAACTTTGGTAGATGATGACCTACTATGATACCTACTTGTAGTAGGTAGGTACTTGTTCTGTTGCGATTTTTTTCAGTAGAATACTCCTTCCGCACATGCGGACCACAATGTGCAGCTAGTTTTTTTGTAGATTTACAGCTTTTGACAAATCTACTGTACAAGACATAAAGTACTTGAGTGAAAAATTAAACAATACCTTTTGGCTTGCCGCAATAATTTTTATGTTGATTTGATCCAAAATTGATACCAAATAAAAGCTCATGCATATGATGTACAAATCCGCATAGCTCCAGGTTAATGTGGAAATCACGTTCATTACCTGAAAAATATATAATTTTATATAATCACAATTCACCATACATACCAGTGCAGCGTAGTTCGGACAAGTGACCCGATAAAAGTCGCAGGACGACGTTGGATGTATTTTGTTCCTTTTGAAAATATATGGGAGACGCACGTGTTCAGTAGTCAACGTCCTACGGTTCAGATGATGATAATGATGATGACAGCCCAATGCACAGCCAGGACAAAGACGTGACAAGGTGACTGCACGTGGCAAAGTTGGACATTGTTTTCACATTGAAGTTGTGACTAGTCGCATGGTGAGAGCGTCGACGCATCACTTTATTATAATAATATCATCATAGACACTTACTTGTATTTACACTATATGATCTAGCACGAACATCTGGTTGGTAAAACCAAACTTATAAAGTATTAAAGAAAAAATCAGTCTCAATACTCAATAGATTTATTGCAACATTATGAATTTTACAATGCCGGTCTTAATTATACATATTTGGTTATGTGTGTTTCATAGTGACCCTGAGTGGGTATGACAACATTGTGCGGAGCGGGCCGATCTATTCTATATTAATTGTTTTGTCATCAAAGTATTCATTAAGTTAAAGCTATGGTAGCATTTCGTCAACAGTAACTTATTTAACGTTTTTGTAAATATGTACTCATTTTTAATATCTTGTAGTTGAACCGGTAATTTATTATATATTTTACGGCCATAGGGTTTGGACCAGAGCTTGCATTGCTAGTTTTGAGTTTGGTTAAAGCAGTTTTTGTTGATCGTATTGGATAGTTGCGCTTTTTTTGTAAATAATTATGCGAAATCTCTATACGACTAATAAAAAAAACCCCGAGAGAAAAATAGATTTTCGATCTGGTGTATCGGTAGCCTGTTGGAAATAATATGTCATTGCCACTAGCACATTCGAAA
Organism: Selenia dentaria; assembly: GCA_917880725.1. Taxonomy (NCBI): domain Eukaryota; kingdom Metazoa; phylum Arthropoda; class Insecta; order Lepidoptera; family Geometridae; genus Selenia; species Selenia dentaria. Next base: position 32,603,745 of record OU862879.1, read on the forward strand.
CCGCGTCTTCAAACTAGAAGAATAACATATATATACATACATATATATACATATTATATTCTCTAAAAATTACAAGAACGTGATTATGCTCACCTGAAGAAAAATTCCAATTGGGATACTAACAGGAACGTTGAGATAAAAGAACCATGGAAAATGATCCTTAAGGTACTTTTCGTACATATCAACACCAGAATGACATTCAATTGTATGCGTAATCCTGACATTTAAAGCCAGAAAATGTTCAACTGGAAAAAATAAGGTATTGTATAGTAATCTCAACTAAAGTGAGATCTTATTTCAATTAGAATTTAATAGAAGGTACATCTGATTCTGTGTAATCAAATGTGTTTGCGAGGACTGTCGTCAAATGTGCGTGTTGTAGGTATGACCTCCAGTTTGTATTGTGCTTGCTGCGTTCCGCGGTTTCACTCGCGTAGAAATGGATGATGATGAGGGTGAATCAGGCATAATGTAGATTTATACTCGTGAAAGAATAGTTTGAATTAGTTAAGTAGTTTTACGTGCATCCATTACAAACAAAGAAACAATCATATATCTTTCCTCGTTATTATTAGAGTAGATATGGATTACTACCAAGGTAGGAATAATGTGGCTTGGTTTGTACCGGCGTTACTATTGCATATTTCAAAATAAAAAAGTATTTATTGTGACATAACTGTAACAGTTAGACATATGGTAATGTGCACTTCTTCGTAGCTATTATCGTCTTCTATAAAACTGTCGTACATCACTTTGCTCTATTGTCAATAGCTTATTATACTAGCAGTTCTGCGAACAGTATACCTCGCGAGCACAATACATAGTCTTATCAGCGGCAATTTTTCGCAGTACCTATTTGCAACCACTTGACCAATTATGATCATATCCAAAATTTATCTTTTGTTGACCGCCAGTAATGGACTGATCATCTGGACCAAGACGCTCTCCCTCTTACGTGTTTATTTCTACCACTTGAGCTTAGCCACAAGATTGTGCCGCCATCTTGTAGTGCAATTACTTGTAGTGAATATACTAAGTTCATAATATTTATACATTACAGTAAATACACTTACTAATAATATCTAAAATAAAAGGCGTGAATTAGAACAGTGTTGATGGCAATTATAACAATATATAGGTTGTAAACATATTCTAAATTCTTATTAAAGTCCGGTACCAAATTATATGTGTACCAAATTTTATCAAATCAGTCTGTAATTAGCGCCGCAGCAAAATTCTCACCTATTAAGGAAAAGTACACCCCCAATCCAAAATCGCTGACGACAAAAAAACTCAATTTAAAAAGTAGAACATACATACCAAGTTACGTCAATATTGGTTAAAAAATGTGACCTGTACAGGAGGACCAACGAACACCCTAACAAATATACGGACAGATGAAAGTCAATTTGGCCAATTAAAGCAGAGACGCTTCGATTACTTTGCTCGCTCGGTCAATTATATGGTCAATAATTTTCTCAGCGTACGCGATATAAAGATTTCTTGGTATTTTTTCCACACCTTGGGTTATATTATCGAAGCCTATGTTCATCAGGGAAAATGAAGGAGTCAAATGGTGGGAGAAATTTTCTAATCGGTCCAGTTGTTTCGGAGCCTATAAAATTCAAACAAAGAAAATAAACAATTCTATCCTCTTTATAAAAATAGTTTAGAAATACCTAAAAATTCTATATACGGCTATATTTATTTATTTCAATAATAAAATATTATGTACCGAACGCTAAATAACAGCTGTTTATTATGTTCGCTCAAATCCAGATGTGCACGCGCGTTGGTCGAAATGATCCTTGATATTTGATACTATAACTTGCTCATCTGACACGCTTTATGTCTAGTGGCAATGCTTAATAATTATCGTTGAGCTCTCAATCATGACTTTATAGCAAGTGAGTTGACATGCTGTGTAATTTTTTACGAATTTAAAATGTCATTTTACTTGTTATTATATGGGGACGTAGAAGACACATGAAAAAAGACAACTTTGTTCTATTTAACCTTATGTCTTAAAATCAAACAATCTTTTGAAGGGAACATAATGGGGTTTATCTTTACCCCGACTGTCAAAATACTTAACATGTTGCCTGCCGTGCGATTCTCTAAGAGCAAACATCGTTTCATCTTTGACAACATCCGTGAAACAAATGAAGAGATGACAAGAAACGTTGGAAATGCAACCTTATGTACAAAGGCGATATCTCATAAATTATTGTCATCGGTGAGCTCGTCGACGAGCGCATCGACGAATCATTAGAGAATCGCACGGCTGATAACATAAACACTAAACGGTGTTCGAAGTTTCGCGTTTAGAATAATTATTAAAAAGGAATTTCGTCTGTAATTTAGCATATTTAATTATTAATTTTCTACCTACTTCCAAAAAGGAGGAGATACTCAATTTGACTGTATTTTTTATGTTTGTTCATAACTTTAGACTGGGTGAACTGATTCGCAAAATTCTTATTTTGTTTGAAAGCTGGTGCTTCCGCGTGTGGTCCCGTTTAAATTTCATCAAATTCGGCCAAGTAGTTTGAGAGTTACACTCCAATAACTGAATAGAATCGAAGTCAGTTTCAAATTTATTATTACTGTACTTGTAATAACCATGAAAACAAAGGAAATGGTTTTTATTAACTTACTTATAGCCAATGCAATGGTAATCACACAAACAATATAACACTTGGTTTTGACCCGAGGGTCAATGTATTCAGCCAGGTTACATTTCGATATAGCGTTCATCAGTTTAGACCATTTAGTTCCAATGCGGATAAACAGAAACGTCGACATGCATGTGGACGTGCAGAAAGCGAAGTAACCTGTAACATTATTAACAGATGCACTGCGCTGTACTGCGTATTTACACTAAGGACTCTATTTACAAAATAATGTTCTGTGACGTGGTCGCCAAGAAATAGAGCCCAAGCATTAGTGGGTAGTAGAAGGCACTGTTACAAGTGTACTTGCTAGCTAGACGAATTGACTCATAAAATTAATATGGCGGGGTGGCGAGCGCAGTACAGCTCACCGATGTCAAATACTTTATGAGATATCGCCATGGTACACAAGGTTGTTTTTCCAACGTTTCTTGTCAACTCGTCATTTGTTTCACGGATGTTGTCAAAGATGCAACGATGTTTGCTCTTAGAGAATCGCACGGCAGTAATTCGAATTGTTTCCTAACTAGGTAGGTAACATATATTTATGAAACCCTGTGCTAACATTTTCAATACTACTGCAACGATAATTTCCATAAGGGCTCATTTTTGAAGACACAGGACTATTTGATTGGCTATGTGCATTGTGATATATTTACACATATTATTACTTAAGCGACCATCCAAACAGAAAACAAATGACAAGTGCCGCACCCCGCAGAACTCCACTCGAATCGCGCTGTGTTTCTATAAAATAATCTTTAATGATTGTTTATAGATTATGATAAAATAAGTTTCCAAGCATATTTTATTTGTTTGATTACACCTTCATTCAATGTGAAATGAAAATCTTTTGGAGCTTGTTTTGCACCTGGCGACTGCCACAGGTATCCTTAACGTGATGCTACGGTCAGTGACATTCAAATATATTTTATTATATCTATATGAATCTAAGAATAAATCCAAATACTTTTTTATTTGGAACATGTCCTAAAAATATAACTGTCTAATGTACAAAAATATTAACAAACAGTACTAACCTAATGCTTCGATTGTAAGAGGATTCCCTTTAAGGAAATATAAACACAAAACTGAAGATATTGTTTGCGCGAATCCTACGATTAAGCAATGTAGAAATCTCCAGTAACATATTGTAAATCTGTAATCAAGCAGTAAATTAAATTTAACAGATAAAAACTTGCAATTATTTACGGACAAAGAGAAAAAAGCTTTTTATAGAGATAAAAATTCAAGTTTGATTCGTTAAACTATTGCATCAGTAGGGAAGTTTCTTGAGTTTTATCTTTGTGGGGGTTAAGTATTCATAATTAATAATACTAATTATTATTTAACGTCAATCAGTGCAGTTCGAAATCACACGGTTTATTTTCTTACCTTACAATGTTGTGTCAATCCGACAATATACATTTTTAACTAAAAGTAAAGCTTCATGTAGAAGCTGAACCTAAGACCGCCTGAACGGAACCCGACCTTCGCACCATCATCCCTGAGTTATTTGTCTTTAATAACTTGTTAGACCTGAAGCTTGGGACAGTAAAGCATGCATCGTGAGCAGTCAAAGGTAAACAATATGCTTATTCTCGTCACTTTGTAAAATAAATATATAAAGTAGGTGTGGTATTAATCAGTTACCTTATTTTTTTTACGTCTCTCTCTAAAATCCCTCGGACTGGGTTCAACCCGATCAATTGTCCCAAAATAAAGAGCAGTTTCATTGCTCCCTGAAAGGCCGCCAATTGAGTTTTGGGTACATCACTCTTCTTTGGTTTATTTTTGTCTGGTGTAATTTCTAAAACATGGTTTCGGCATTACTAATCTAATTAGTGACGGTTTTTCAATAATAAGTAACTAAAATTGACTACTTAAGCACTTTTATTATATCGTATATATTATCCTGCCATCTAGAAACACGGAGACTTTTGTAAGTCATTATTTAATTTTGCGTTCTTTTTCAAAGATATTTTGGTTTGATGTAGATTATAATAATAATAATAATAAAATATTAAAATGAGACTGAAATTGGCAGGTGCCGTAGTCCCGTCCATAGCCCACTATCTCCCGTACCACTTATAAGTACATATCAATAGCCACGCCATTTTAGCCATTTTTGTAATAGATATACCATGTAACCATTTATCCAAAATGTTTCTGTTTTTATACTACATTGTATTTTTATACCAAACGGGCCTCTAAGTGTTGGCTACAGCCCCACTTATGCCTATGTAAAGGACCGGGTGAAACCCGTGAAATATGTCAAATAAAAGGAATAATAATAAAACCTTTATTCAAACAATTGTACAATGTTATTTCATACATTATAATGGAGCTAGAAAACATGAGCAAATTTATGCAAGAGTATCTGCTGCTGAACTAGGTTCATCACCCATGTTTCAGCATACAGAGCTCGTTCCCCAGCGTTGGACTACTGCTAGCTATTTTGGTACAATACTAATCTTAAGAATTTAGAATTAATCTTAGGTCCTAATACTACATATAAAGATGATGATAGATTAGATAATATTACATATAAACATAGTGCTTGTGTGTGTTTAAGTGTGTGAAGGTGTGTGTGAGTGAGTGTATGTGTGTGTGTGTGTGTTTTTTACATCCCAAGTAAATTTTTTAGGTGATTACTTTAAGAAGTTCTTCAGTATCGTCATAAGATAACGTTTTTAGCCATTTAGTCACTACAATTTTGACATCAGATTTAACCAACGGATAAATTTTCAAAATTGTATTAAGCTTATTGTATAAATAAGGCCCTAAAAACAAATAAACCCTCTTTGCAAAACGGGTACTAAAATGATGAGATTGATTGCACACCAAGTATTTTCTTCTTTTTGTTAAATGTGTAGGCTCATAATCCAAAAAACTATGTTGTTTCAAAATTATACTATATATAAAAAGTTGACACAAGGTAAGCATGTCACGATACTCACAATAAGGTCATAGGATACTTTTCATCATAATCAAAAATTCCGGTAACCCATCCAAACTTTGACCGTAATAAACTTTATTTGACCTTGTTGTAAATTGACAACGATAAGGCAAAGCTCCACTGCGAGCTCTTTGTTTGTGTGGCAAACAATTAAACAAAATATAATAATGAATGCAGTTTTATTTAGAGATGGCACGCTGCCATGAATTGTACGTATCGTTATTTGATAGCGTAAAAATGATGCCATACTTACTGTTGTTTCTCAAAGCCCATCTTTTAACATTTCCTTTATTAATAACTGTAATAATGTCATCCTTCCTGAAATTTTATTGGATTTAATTATCACATTCATAATTGCGAAACTATATTGGTTTGGTATACTTCCACGCCAAAGCAACGAAACGATGTTGCTTTATATTTTCTACCGACTTCCAAAAAGGAGGAGGTACTCAATTCGATTGTTTTTTTTATGTTTGTTACCTCATAACTTTCGACTGAGCGAACTGATTCTCAAAAGTTTGAAAGTTGGTGCTTCCCGTGTGGTCCCAATAAAATTTAAGTAACGGTTCAGTAATTTTTGAGTGACACTCCAATAACTGAATTGATTGGAAGTCAGTTTCAAACTTTCCAAATTGTACTTGTAACATTTAGTGTTAAAGTACTACAGTGTTAAGTCTAAAGGGCTCCTGTCAGGTGAAGCAAAGCGTTGTTAAATCACTAGACAATTTGTTTCAGCAGCTGCGTTTCGGGGTATCGAGCATAATGTAGTGCAGAACTTCAAATATTGAACTTCTGGATTGCACTGTAACTTTATTGGGCAGGCGTGAGTCATCATAGGTTTACCAGCTAAAGCAAATTTATTACCTATAGTTTATAAACGAGTATCATACCTACACAATTCATGATTAACTTCAGACATTTGGGCTAAGACTCTGCCTCTAGACTCCAGCCGGGCACTTAAGCAAATGAATCACTGTATATACCAGACTAACACTGCTAACCAGCTAAGGTGTAAAACCATAGCGCAGAGCCATACTGAACATAACGGATATAAGCTCTAAGCTCTGCAACCTAATTAACAAAGCAACCGCACTGTCTATCCAATGAAAGGTATGCAATACAACCTACTTATTTAGACACAATGAGGGTTAGGTTAGCTACAAAAATAGCATCAGTGCCACCAAAAATCGTCACTGGCGGACACTTTTATCAGACATGTTATGAATAGAGGATAAACACTTTTTCAAAATACGCAAAACTCACTTCTGTTTCGGACGGGAGTTTGCCGACAGCAACGCTCTTAAATTGACGACTTCTATACCCTTAGAAATCTCTGAAAAAGGAATTAATACAAGTTTTGAATATATCGTTCATGTTAATTTTCAATAATCAAAACAAATATTTATTTAGTGTTTATTAAGTCTAGTTGGTGAAAAGGCTAAAATATATTGCTCTCAAAAATAAATTGACGTTGGACTAGCTGACATGTAGACTAACGGCCTTACTTATAAACACTGCCTTAATTTAAATAACGTCACTTAGCACGATGCAGAACAATTTCCCTTTGCGCAGTACTACATAACGTTATTTAAAGTTAAGCAGCGTTTATAAGTAATGCCGTAAATTTGCATTTTGTTCAAAACGTTAAATTATTCTTTCATTATTATGTTTAGCCTGTAACTATACTTATTAAGGCCTTGCTTATGAACTCTGCTTAACTTTAAATGATGTTATTTAGTAGTGTGCACAGCAAAATAGTTCTGCGCTGTACTAAATGACGTTATTTCATTATTAAAACATTAGTAGCGTTCATACGTTGTGCCGAAGATGTATATTAAACGTTAGTGAAATTAATGTGCATCAAAACAGGTTGTCCCTAATCTCAACAATAACCTGGTACCGAGCGAGAGGCCTAGGTATATAAGTTATGATGAAGAAAAGGAAATCAAATAAAAAAACTAAATGCCATCTTTTGAAATAACTTGCTAAGGGTTGTGTGGATTTTTTTATTAATATATTATTTCCAATATAATATTAAAATTTGAAAATGTTTGTCCAATATGAAGTATCAAAGTTATCTCAAAATAATTTTGTAAACCATAACTTGTCAAAACTTAATTTATTTTACTTAGTTAACAATGTTACTTTGATTTGTGGTTGCGATTAATAGCACTGTTATTTAAGATTACATTATCAAAAAAAACATTGTAAAACACTGTTTTAAACTATCACGGTTGTTCTCTAAAGTTATATGATTATTAACGGGATATTTACCGTGGTAAGGTTGTGGAATGAGCTCCCGATATTTCGGCGCAGTTACATGCACCATGTTCACGGGAAGACTGAAGAATGCGGGTGGTTGGTCAAAAAGTTTAAAAGTTAGGTGCAGACATAACGATCTACCCTCTTTCTTAGTCTTTTGCTACGGTTATCACTGGAACTCGAACTCGATCCTAAGTCCCGACAAAACACACTCACTGTATCACTGCGTATAGTATTTTGAACACATTTTGAACGCGGACTTTTATTTTTAAAACAACCTAATACTGGATTCCACGCACTGGCGAGTTGAAAACCATCACCTCGATTGAAATTCTGGCATTTCGAGATCTCAATAGTTTCCTTTACTAGCCTTGGTATGTAATGGCGTTCGGTGGACAAGATTTTAGGGTTATGGAATTCAATCCAGTAGTTAGGACCCGCGTCCAGCAGATGCTCAGCTATGGCAGATTTGTGTCTTTCATTGTTTTTTACTGCCTTTATGTGTTCCTTGATGCGGCATGAAACAGTTCGCTTCGTCTGCCCTATGTACGAACTTCCGCAGCTGCAGTTAATTTTGTACACCCCGGGATGCTGAAAAGGAATCTTGTCCTTAGGGGAACGCAGACATTGCGCAATCTTCTGATGAGGAGTAAATATGGTCTTGATAGCATATTTGTCAAGAATTCGACCTATTTTGTCTGTGACTCCTTTAACATATGGCAAAAAGGTCGGCTGTCTAACTTTTAAACTTTTTGACCAACCACCCGCATTCTTCAGTCTTCCCGTGAACATGGTGCATGTAACTGCGCCGAAATATCGGGAGCTCATTCCACAACCTTACCACGGTAAATATCCCGTTAATAATCATATAACATTGTAAAATTGTGAAATCTTGCAATCACAAATAAATCTATTTATTGAGAAATGTCTGTTTTTACTTGGCTAAGTGACATGGATTTTTTTTCTTGTTTTTTCTCAACTGTTATACCTTGACCTCTCGCCCGGTACCTGGTTATCATTGAATTTCGGGACAATCTGTATAAATTACAAAAATGACAATGGATTTATAATATTTAAATAATCTTGTGTTCATAGCTCAAAACCCTTTGCTAGGCAAAATGCTCCTAGTTAGGGTTTGGGTCCCGGGACTTTCAAGTCGAGACTCAGTTGAAACAAGATTGACGAAATTCTTATTTTCAAATAATTGAAGGAGTCTAGCACCATCTATTAGTTTAATGAATACGAGTAAATACTTGGTCTACTAAGTAACTTCTGAGTTCACAATACAATAAATGCGTTTGCCGTGCCGCCAGCATGACGCCATATTGGTTGTTCTGTGAAGTTAAGATTATGATTCTGTCTGTGTCAGTTAAATCAGTCTGTCGTCAACTTCCATTATTATGTGAGTGTGATGTGGTGTCTTTTGCAACGGCGCTTTTGTAAAATCAATACGTATAAAATTATTTCATAGATATTATTTATTTATCTTGGATTATTATTATGTTAACAGATTACCGATCTTTTAATATGGAGCGTACACGTACAGCATAAGTGTATAACCATTTTTTTAAAATAAGCTAATCAAAAGCACAGTGCTCATTAATACAAACAAATTAATATAAACAAATTTCATGCAAAGGATCGAATACTTCAGGCATTGATAGAGATGTCCAAAGAGTTCACGATATTTCTACAAATCGACCAGGGACGATCTGGGAGATCTTGCGAACCGGAATCCAAAAAAAAAAACATGAAAAACAGTCTGAAAGTACAGGATATGTTGTTAAAAAAGTCTTTGTCTAAAATGGAATTACTATAATGGACTTACTATCACAAATAGTAAATTCATTCGTTAGATATTACCCAGCGAGGATATAAAATGCCTAAGAACGAGACTGATATGAAAATCGTCTGAATTATTATGAAGAAAAATAGAAGAAATGATTCAGAATTTACAGTTTTTTTAAAAGCAATAAACAAAGCATTTATTAAGACTGAAATTAACTTTTAGTTAATAAGATTTGGTTTTCTGTTTAGGTGATACATTTTTATTTTTACAAAAATACATTTTTGTTTACTACATTTCCCCTAAAATTGGTTAGTTAAAATTCTTCTAAAAAGGATTACTCCTCTTACTCGTAATTATTTTTCTAAATGTCTAAAAGTCCCGGGAATTTCCGGGACTTTGATTGTGAGCTGTCTCGTGTCCCGGGACTTTGGAATTGTCGGGAATTCCCAAAACCTACTCTTAGTCTATATAACTGCGCACGGAACACTAATAACATAAAAAAATACTAACGTTGCGAATATAATACGAGTACAAACGTACAAAATTTCGTTAGGAAATCTTTTGTATTTTATTTTGTTGTTAAGATAGGTTTATGTCTGATGTCTACGACAAAAGCGTTTAACAAAAACGTATTAAAGAAAATGTTGTGCAAATTAACCAAAAAGGCTATTTAGAACTAATAGTCTATTAATTAAATTTTCACGTAAGTGATTCCATGTAATCTTTGTGAGAAATAAATGTCTTTAAACCTTAAACCTTATTCCAACTTAGAATAAAAGTATAATAAAATACTTTCAAGATGGTTATATAAAGAGTGGTAAAGTTTGTTAAAGCCCTTGTAACGTAAAGAAGAAATAAAGTAGGTTCGATTTACTAATAGGTGTCTCACTGACATCACCGGTCAGGATCCAAAACAAGTACTAAACTTTTCTGACTATAAAATCAACTCTTGAATACATTTTAACGTATTTTCCGCTGGGACACTTTCATTTGTGTTATCATGTTTGAATATTTGATTATTCTGTCTATTTGTCAACATGTTGACGTGATTATTACTGTGCGTGGGGCGTATTCTAATGGTTGGTTATTTAAGTACAATTTTGTGAAAGTTTTTGTACACAATGTCGCTTAAAAGTTCCTTTGTGACATTGTCTTACGAAGAGGATGCTAAGCGTAGCTATCAAAGCTAGTCGATACTTGACTTAGGTCAATGAATACATTTTCTGGAAGTCTGAATTAGACTGGAACGGAATCACTTTCTACTTCACTATACATATGGAATTGAATATGTATATTTTTAGGTTAATCTAATAAATAATAGAAGTAATCTAATTTACAATTAAAATTTTAATTTGAATGACACACAATTACTTACAATTTATTTAAACCAACAGAATCAATCAAACACTTTATCACACATTGATCACACCGAACATCACCGAACTGTACCTTGGGTGGGGCTATAAATAGAACCTTGAGTACCTCGCCCAAAGCCAACACCTGGTAAGGAGTCTACACCGTGATCGGGGCCGCAGTGTAGACTCATGCCTGCACCGTGGCTGGGGCTACAAAGTGAACCTGTATTACCTCGCCCACAGCCATTACCTGGGCCGGAGGATACATCGCGACCGGGCGCGTTGTATACTCCTGCCCGCACCGTGGCTGGGACTACAATTGTCTGTGTGGATTACCTCGTCCGTGACTGGGGCTGCGAAGAAGATCTCGGCCGGAGCCTACAATGCGATCGGGATCACAGCCCTGGTCGGGTCTACAACCATTACTATTAACATTCTATTACCCGAGAGCCAACATTTTTGCTCATCACCCTAATATTTACTGCGGCCTGGGATCGAACCTGTGACTTGCGCTCCAAAGGTACTACCAGCTACCAACATAACATAACTGAATCCTTAACATCAATAGTTTTGAATCTCGCGACAGATCGTTATAACCATTGTCAATCACGTGTCTAAGAATTGAATGCTGCCCAATTTATATTTGTATACTAAAAGTAGGTAGAACGATTCCAATAAAACATTAATACTTTTTTTTTGAGTTAATTTGAATTAATTTTGAGTCACCCCTTCACACATTCCTTTACAAAAACAAACGATGATAAACATTTACTAGTACAACATATTTTTATCAAGCCTTTATTCCAACATGATTGTATTTGCATGGTGTGCCAAAACAAAAGCTGCTTATAAAGGTAATATTTCTTTTATTTAAACCCTTATCATGCCGCTACAGCACACGTCAACATTTACTGGGGATATGTTTTTGTTTATTATTTAAATCGGGTACAGTTTAAACATAACACGACAATCGTCTAGTAAAATTTCCTACAAGTTATTTTGAGCCGGATTAGTGTTAAAGTAGCCTGAAGGCAGTCCCAGGCAAACACTAAGTAGTGTTTGTTCACTATCTTCTTTGATGGTCAGTTGGTTTAAGGTGGTATAACACTAGACCTAGAGTAGCAACTGAATGTCAAGGACAACAAATATACTGTTAGGTTCCTGGCGGCAGATATTTTCAACTTGAGAGTGGGAGCTAGCCAGGCGTATACCAGAGATGACATACCACCATGCTATATCGATCCCGTGGTATCTTTAGGCTATCGTCGCTTGAATTGTCAAAGGTGGTTGAGATTAAATATCATCAGACGGGATCCAAACCCGCGTCTTCCGACAACCCGTGTCAGTATATCAAATTAATTTGATATACTGACGCGGGTCAATGAAATCATGAACTGTTGCGACATCAATATGAAAGATAAGTGTTTGTTAAACTCTTATTTATTTATTTATTTTTAGATCAGATGCTTGTTGCACTTACAGTTATTACCAAGCCGTGCAGCAAGCCAAAAAAAAAACATACATTCTTACATAAAAACAACACTCTAATTAACTAATAAACTTAATACAATAATAAATAAATGTGTTGCATCGCATAAAAACAGATCAACATCTGGGTCGCTTGCAATCAAGGCATTGAGCAGATCGACGGCGTGGGCCGTGGGTGCATACCGTGCGGCGCACGTGCGCCGTGCAAGTGGCGGGAGTAAGTTCCGCGAGCGTCCCGTGCGCGCCGCCAGCATCCGGTCCGGTGCCAATAGGGAACAGCGCGCCAACGTGCAAGGATTATCTATCCTGTTATTGAGGAGCAGATAATAGTGGTACATTAAAGCACACTTACGTCTTAGTTCTAAGGTACTTATACCTACCATACCTCCAACGAATAAAGATGGATAGAGGTATGGGTAGTATCCATAGATTCTTTTATAGAGATAGCGTGCGAATTTCTTTTGTACCTTTTCAATCATAAGTCTGTATCTTGTATTGCTTATAAAGCATGCCAAAGCTATTCAATAAATGTCGCTCAGTTAAACTCGATGCTTGGACAGATTGCCTCGATGACCTCGCGAATATGCATCTGACACGGATTGATGGAAGACGCGGGTTTGAATCCTATCCGAAGATGAGTAATTTTCTCTCGGAATTTGCAATATAAGCAGAATAATAGAAGCTTTATTATCAAAGCTTGAATCTGCTAAGCAGCTTTGAAAGGGTCGATGCAAATTATTTTAAATAATTTCATTGACATTACATATAAAGTGGCTATCATGTGGCTGCAAACATTTAACATTGGAACAATGAAACTTAGTGTCAAAAGTCACGTCAAAGAACGCTAACTGAGCGATGGATTTGATAATAATTCATCAAACGGCCATCGTAATGCATTATTATTTTAAGCTGGCTATACTGACGTGGTGGTACTTACCAAAGGGCAATGCGCAAAAGTGGCGTTTTTTTCAAGTTCGTCACTAACGAAACAAGTATTATTGGAAAGAAGTCTTCAAAATAAACAATTTATAGTTTTACAACAACTATCTAAAGTATATCGGGGCCGAGCCATTTGCATTGTAAGAAGTTTCAAAACATCACTAAAATATATAAGGTTATTAGTGCATTAATATATATATATATATATATAATATAGGTCATTAGTGCACAATACAGAACGAGGTGGTTTGGAATCGGTAACATATATTTTAGTATTACTTATAATATATAACATAATTATGCATTTCGTAGAACTTATTGGTAGAAAATGCGTTAAAATACCACTCATACTGCGGTCACTTTTGAAGACCCCTTTTTTCTTTTTTTTGGGGGGGGGGGGGGGAATGCTGTGCACTTCCCTTCCGCCACGGGGGTGACGGAAGGGGGCGTGTGGGGCTCAGACCCACTAAAACCCCCCCGTGAGCAGTCCTCCGCCAAGGTGGAACGAGACAGGGTCGCGCTGCAGTCACCATCTCGCCCCAGCGGTAGGCCCGGATTGATCTTAACCGGGCCTCAGCGCCTGTGAAGGGATGACCTTGCTCACCAAGGTCACTACCTAGACGTGTAGGGCCGTGCAAACCGGCGAAGATTCCCCCGACTATTCGCCAGTGACCCCACTACGGAGGAGGGAGGAGACGAGCAAACCGTCTCCTCCGTTCCCCCGGTCGTCTGCGCCGGAGCGGGTCAGCTCGAACATCGTTCTCCCTGATCCACTCCGCGGCCTCCTTCTGCGTCATCACCGCTTCGCAGAAGGTGGCCACCGCCTGCCACGATCTCTCGCTGCTGAGCATGGAGATCACCACCCTCGGCAGGGAGAGATCTTCGCCTATTTCCGCCGAAAGCGTGTGCCGCTGCGGGCCCCATGCAGCACACACCTCCAGCGTGTGTTGCGCCGTATCTTCCGGCGCCCCACACTCGTGGCAGGCTGGGGTCGCCTCCCGTCTCGCGATTTGGTGCACGTACTTTCCGAAACATCCATGTCCGGAAAGCACCTGCACCAATTGGAAGGTCAGCGAACCGACACCGTCCGGTACCCGCGTATCGCCCTCGTCGCGATGACTCGTTGCGGACGTCGCAGTAGAGTCTTGTTGTCGCGACTGAGGGCGTCCACGCAGACTGGTGCTCCGTAAAGAGCCATACTCCGGATCACTCCGGAGTATAGCCGACGGCAGTTGGCATTCGGGCCACCCACATTGGGCAGCAGCCTACCCAAAGCAGCTGCAGCTCCTACAACTCTTGGGGCCAGTTGTGAAAAATGGCTCCTAAAAGCCCACCGTCTGTCCAGGTTGAGGCCCAGATATTTCATCTGGGCTCCAACCGGGACCAGGACCCCATTCAAAATAACCTGTGTTCCCGGAGAGGGTCCTCCTCGAGGCCCGTGGAACAACACGGCCTCGGTTTCGGAGAGGGCAACCTCCAGCCCCAGGGTGCGAATGCGATCAATTACGAGAGTTGTACCCACCGTGGCCAACCGCACCGCCTTTCTTAGGTCCCTCCCCCTGACTACGACTAGAGTATCGTCAGCGTAGCACGCGACCCGCATGCTTGCAGGTAGCGTACCACGCAGCACCCAGTCGTAGCCTACGTTCCACAGGAGTGGTCCCAGCACTGACCCCTGTGAAACCCCGCAGGAGACACGACGGCGCCGCAAACCGTCGCGACCTTCCACTAGGACCTCGCGGTTCTGGAGGTAGTCGGCCAACAGCCTCCGCAGATACAAGGGCACTCCATGATAGCGGAGCGCCTCATGTATTGCTCCATGCAGTAGGCTGTTGAACGCGTTGGCTATATCTAGCGAGACAGCCAACGCCTTTTCCCCCGCCCTGACCGCATCTTGCGTCCATCCTTTCAGCCAGAGCAGGGCGTCAGCAGACCGCCCCACTCTGAACCCGAACTGGGCCTCTGACAGCCCAGGCCCTGTACCCTCCAGGTGCCGGATGACACGTGACGCTACCACTCTCTCTAGGAGCTTGCCCGTGTCATCCAGCAGTACGATAGGCCTGTACCCGGAGGGTGAGTCAACGGCTCGGCCCTCCTTCCGCAAGAGGCACAGTCGACCGTCCTTCCAAAGTTTCGGAAACTGTCCTGACGTGAGGCACTTGTCGAACAGTTCCCAAAGCTGGCCGCTCAATTCTCCCAAGGCGATCCTAAGGACCCGCCCTGGAATACCATCTGGACCCGGTGTGGTCCGTCTGCCTTTAAGGCGACCGACTGCGATTTCCATCTCCACTTCAATCACAGGTGGAATGGGGGCTGGGTCCAATACATCGAAGGAGGACGCTGCCATAGTCGGAGGGATGTAGTTAGGGTTGCTAGCAGGAAAGAGCCCCTACAAGACCCTGTTTAGGAGTTCTGGCTCTAAGGCTCCTGCTACTGGGGGCGTCCTGCCTCGGAACTTATTCCGGGCGGCTCTATACGGACGCCCCCATGGATCCCTCTCGAGGCCTACGAGCACCTCACCCCATGCCCGCGATTTGGCTTGACTGATGGCCAGTTGCAGCTTCCGCTTGGCGTCACGGTATACGTCGAGCAACCGGTTCTCAGCTGCCAGCTCCTCAGCTGACAGCTGGGCATCAGTGCGGCCTTTGCGCCTTCTCCTGCAGCGAGTGTAGGGCCGCCGCGACTCGGAGCAGACCCCCGATTAACTCAACCAATCACAGCGCCGGATTTGTTTACCTGCTTGAACCCCGGATTTGTATATTGTCGCTGTATGCTCAAACCATAGATGAGAATATAGCTCAAACGCACATTAGGGTGCTGTGCCTATGTTATGTCAATTACATGGTACTCGTACCTAGGATGGGGGCGATACTTATAAAACCTATCGCCACCCGCACAATTCCTCTATGTGATAATCAGAAATGTCGTAGAAAACGAAATACATAATGGATCTGTACTTGAAGATTAAGTTAATAAAACAATATTAAATGATAACAAAGTAATTAAGTAGTTATATGTTATATATATTATATATGTCTTATATTACTCATACCCATAAAATCTATTTTGTTGCTCAGCGTGGATAATAATTAGAAAACAATTTGCTTATTATATCACATTCTCTGATGAAGCACTATTAGATACTAGTTATTTCATCTGTGGGTACTGGCTGCCATATTGTAATACTTCGAGTACCTATATTATATCTGAGTTTTAATATCAATAAATAAGAATAACGTTTGAGTAAAAACGCAATTATTCGGTTCTTTGGTTGACATTTTTTATAGACTTCAAAGTCGAATAACTTAGTTCGGATATTATTTAAAAAACAACTCGTTTATTAAATAACATGTACTGATGTAGTGCTATAAGGTACTAATGATTAGATTTGTGGCTGCCAAAAAAAAACAACGCCACTACTCCATACAATGTTGCGCAAACCCCTTTAATGGTAAGCTTAAAATATGACTAATGAGATTATTTTTTAATTAATGATTAAGGACTATGCTACTTTGGTTGTGTATTTTTCCTGTGGAATATTAATTATTACGTGTGGGATATTATTTTCAATCTATATTCCTATCTAAAACAAACAATATTTGAAATTACAGAGCATATAGAACACAAATGGGTAAAAACTATTTTAATTAATATAAATATGAATAATACGAGTATTTAATTTACTTAAAAATATACGATGAACGTTGATGCAGCAACAGAGTTTTAATAGTGCTAGGTTTTTTTCCTTCTTTTAAGAATACATAGTATAGTATAGACATGTTTGTAGTATGACAAGTAAGTGTTACTAGTGTTTGCAAGTTTAACTTACAAACACTACGTACATATTTATATACTAACATTCAATATTCACGTAAAGTGTGCATTTGTTGGCAGTAGATACACGACTCACGCCACTAATTACTTTTGAAAATTGAAGAATGAACCAAAATAATATCGCCTTTCCTGTCGGAACTTGAATTAACCACACACGTTGCACTTCCTGGAAAAGTAGGTTGATTTCTGCAAAACCTATTGTATTATTAACCAAATATGGCGAATCGCGTATCAACGGGTTAATGGAGGCCAGATAACAGGACTTATAAAGAGTAAAGGCACCGTCATGGTGCTGGCTATCGCTGTGCCTCACATCGATGGTAGTCTCTCACACTGTCAGCAACGCGTATGTAAATGGCACTGTAGCATGCGAATATAAGACCTCCGCAGTATTAAGCAAAACTTCAGCTTGTATGAGTGATGTTACAACAAAAAACTTATTGCTGCAACATTATGAGAGTAAGATACATGGATTACCTTCACAAAAGTTATTGATCACAATAACAATGTCAACAACAGAATCTATTTAGTATTGAATGACAATATTAAGATATTGTTGAATCAATAAAGTTTCTCATTGTTATACACTACTGTTAATATTAATTTGGAAAATGGACTAGTTACTGTGAACCAGTTCTCCGTGTTGAATTGTTTTCTCAGTACAGTCACATGTTAGGACACTAACGAAATAAGATAGTGCAAAGTTTATACACTTTAGTCTTTATACTACAATAAATTCACCGGTGTGGATTTGGCAGCCAAAATTTTGCAGCCAATAACCCGACTAAATTAAGGAGGTAAAATTATGTTATCAAAATTACAAGGTTAGACCAGCTGCTCAAATACATTATAACTGATATAATATCAATTATTATTCACAAGAGGCTAAATAATACCTTAACCCTACAGGGTTAAGCTATTATTAACCTAACCTAAGGCTAACCAATATTACAATATTGGTTAGTATAAAGTTATAAAAAAATTATCAAAGTTGGTAAGGAGGTTTGAACTGTCTAGAACCCCAAATTTCGGTAAAGTTATGATTGATAGATATTTGCTATGCAATCAAGTTTTAAGCCTACATAGAAAAGAAAGTGGCTAAACATCAGGTTTTACCTTTATATCCTAAGTGAAGTCGTCCAAATGACATTTTCTACGCCTATTATTTTGGCTGCAAGTATATTTTGATAGGATAGACGCCAGTTCCGTGCAATTTTACTCCAGAAACTTGTAGCGTGATACCTAGTCTATCATAAAAATGCTTTAAGAACGCGGCTAAATCAAAATTTAGCCCGTCCATAGTCAATAGAATACCAAGTATTCAAATTTTCTTTCGGGTGCATTATAAGTGATCGATTTAGGCGACACAGACCCCAGAATTTCAGAATATTATTTTTCAAACGTTTTAACATAATAACAAGCTACTATTAAAAATAATTCACAAGGTGGCTAAATAATACCTTAACCCTATAATATTCGTTAGTATAAAGTTATAAAAAAATATCAAAGTTGGTAAAGAGATTTGAACTGTCTAGAATCCCAAATTTCGGTAAAGTTATTATTGGTAAATATTGCTATGCAATCAAGTTTTAACCCTACATAGAAAAGAAAGTGGCTAAACAACAGGTTTTACCTTTATATCCTAAGTGAAGTCGTCCAAGTGACATTTTCTACGCCTATTATTTTGGCTGCAAGTATATTTTGATATGAAAGACGCCAGTACCGTGCAATTTTACTCCAGAAACTTGTAGCGTGATACCTAGTCTATCATAAAAATGCTTTAAGAACGCGGCTTAATCAAAATTTACCCCGTCTATAGTCAATAGAATACCAAGTATTCAAATATACTTTCGGGTGCATGAAAAGTGATCGATTTAGGCGACACAGACCCCAGAATATTTAGAATGTTATTTTTCATACGTTTTAACATAATAACAATTTACTATTAAAAATAAGTCGCAAGGTGGCTAAATAATATCTTAACCCTGTAATATTCGTTAGTATAAAGTTATAAAAAATATCAAAGTTGGTAAGGAGGTTTGAACTGTCTAGAACCCCAAATTTCGGTAAAGTTATTATTGATAGATATTGCTATGCAATCAAGTTTTAAGCCTACATAGAAAAGAAAGTGGCTAAACATCAGGTTTTACCTTTATATCCTAAGTGAAGTCGTCCAAATGACATTTTCCACGCCTATTATTTTTGCTGCAAGTATATTTTGATATTAAAAACGCCAGTACCGTGCAATTTTACTGCAGAAACTTAACTTGCTCAAAAGTAAGTAATGGCTTAAGATGTCGCCATTAGTTTTCCAGCTAATAAAATAAAAAACTCTATAATTCACCAGACTTGTGAATAAAAGCTTGATTAAAGCCGTGCGCTTCTCTAATGATTCGTCGTTGCGTTCGTCGACGAGCTCACCGATGTCAAATATATACTTTATGAGATACCGCCCTTGTACATAAGGCTGTTTTTCCAACGTTTCTTGTCATCTCTTCATTTGTTTCACGGATGTTGTCAAAGATGCAACAATGTTTGCTCTTACGGCCGGTCCCAATAATCTATCTATCGCCAGTTTACCTTACTAGAGAAAGATATTTGACACTATTTGTATGGAAGTTATGTCATACTTTATTGGCATAAACATAGATAGATAGATAGATAGATAATACTTTATTGTTCACAAAAACATAACAATATGAAAAACTTAAATGTAATGATTACAAAAATTGTGTCACAATGGGCGGCCTTATTGCTAAAAGCAATCTCTTCCAGGCAACCTTAGGATGGAATGTATATATTTCAAATTCATCGACTAGTCAATCTCATTGGTGTACTCTATCAAACAACAAGTACAATTTGAAAAATTTAATACCGGCTTCCATTCTATTTAGATAAATGGGACCACACGGGAGCAACCAGCTTTCAAACAAAATTTTAAGAATCGGTTCACCCAGTCCAAAGTTATGAGGTAACAAACATAAAAAAACAAACAGGCGAATTGAGTACCTCTTCCTTTTTGGTAGTCGGTAGAAAAAACAGTTAAAAAGTAGAACAGCAGGGCTATTATGCATCTCAGTTGCTAACAAATGTTGATTAAAATCATGACCATGAAATGGCCGCTCTATCTCAGTTTTGGCATCGTGATACCTAGTCTATCATAAAAATGCTTTAAGAACGCGGCTAAATCAAAATTTACCCCGTCTATAGTCAATAGAATACCAAGTATTCAAATTTAATTTCGGGTGCATGAAAAGTGATCGATTTAGGCGACACACACATAATTTTTCATACGTTTTAACATAATAACAAGCTACTATTAAAAATAAGTCGCAAGGTGGCTAAATAATACATTAACCCTGTAATATTCGTTAGTATAAAGTTATAAAAAAATATCAAAGTTGGTACGGAGGTTTGAACTGTCTAGAACCCCAAATTTCGGTACAGTTATTATTGGTAGATATTGCTATGTATAATATTCAAATTTAATGTCAAGTGCATGAAAAGTGATCGATTTGATCATTCAGACATCAGAACTACATTATTAGATAAATATTTTATTTAATGACTTTTTTAATTACTTAAGATTTTTTTGTATATTTTTTGCATAAGTAACATAATCGAGTGGCTTTTTTGACTAAAATATTAGTTTTTTTGCTTTTAATATCTTTTGGGCCCAAAAGACACATGTTATGTATTCATCGCATACAGGTACCGCATTTGTAATGATTAGGATCACTGACATTTGTTCCACATGATAAGCACAGTAATTTCATATTTTCACTTTTATTTATTAATAGCCTTTTTAGGACCAGCCTGTAGTTGTCAAAATGTATTCTCTTTTTTAAATTTTCTCTCTTTACAACCCAATCAAATATTTTTATGATAACACTACCACAGTTATACAAATCACTTTGAAATACATGCGGTGGGGTTTAAATTTTTTTAATGGGTTCAGTGATGCTCTTTTTATGCAACAAATAAACTAGTTTCGAATAGTATAGCTGCTTTTTGCTCGTTTCATTACCTAATGGATCGATTATTGTTAGAGTTTGTGATTTAAAACAAACTATTACTATTGTATCATGTGAACTTAAACATATTGGGAAAACAATTTGCTTCGTGATGTCAATAACTAAATTATCATAAAACGCATCTTCTAGTGATTTGTTTCCAAAAATGTGCGATGACTTTTCTACGCTGGTTATTTGAAATTGCTGGTAATAGGGCTCCCCCTATTACCAGCACGATGCAGCCTCCGATGCTCCGCCGCGTGCTCGAGGGACTGTTCCCCAGTGATCCAGGGCCGGAGTTCACCCCTTCCACCGCGGCAGTGACCCCAACAGTGGAAACAGAGGAGGATATACCCGTGGTCTCCGAGGGAGAGCTGCGTGCGGCCATCCTCAGGATGAGGGCCAAAAACACGGCGCCGGGACCAGACGGTATTCCCGGTCGTGCGTGGGCCCTTGCCTAGGACGCTCTGGAGCCCCGCATACGAGCCCTCTTCGACCGCTGCATGCGGGAGGGGAAGTTCCCTACGACGTGGAAGGGAGGTCGACTCGTACTCCTGCGAAAGGAGGGGCGTCCAGCGGACGAGCCCGCTGGATACCGTCCTATAGTACTGCTTGATGAGGCTGATAAGCTCCTGGAGCGTGTTATCGCTACCCGCCTCGTCAGGCACCTCACGAACGTCGGTTCAGATCTGGCCGACAATCAGTTCGGGTTCCGGAGAGGTCGCTCGACGTTGGACGCAATATCCTGCGTCCACGATCTCTCCGAGGTGGCGTGCTCCAACGGCGAGGTCATGTTGGCGGTGTCGCTAGACATCGCAAACGCTTTCAATAGCCTGCCGTGGAGCACGATTGTGAGGGCGCTAGGGCATCATGAGGTACCCCAGTACCTACGCCGTATTGTTGGGGACTACCTCTCAGCAAGAGAGGTGGTCTACCCGACAATTCAGGGTGGAGGCCGAAGTCCAGTGACTCGCGGCGTTCCACAGGGGTCTGTTCTTGGACCACTCCTGTGGAACGTTGGGTATGATTGGGTGCTGCGGGGCGTTAACCTGGATGGCGTCGACGTCATCTGTTACGCTGACGACACCCTGGTTACCGCCCGGGGGAAAACAATCCGGGAGGCGTCTATCCTGGCCACTGCTGCGGTAGCGGCGGTAGTGGCCCGGATCCGGCAATTGGGCCTGGAGGTGGCGCTCCACAAATCCGAGGCCCGCAGGCTG
Source organism: Selenia dentaria (assembly GCA_917880725.1). Taxonomy (NCBI): domain Eukaryota; kingdom Metazoa; phylum Arthropoda; class Insecta; order Lepidoptera; family Geometridae; genus Selenia; species Selenia dentaria. The sequence goes on from OU862879.1 coordinate 32,626,276, forward strand.
CAATATAATTGTTGGGGGGACCTCTATCGCTGTCAAGTCAACGCTGAGATATCTCGGTGTTGTGCTTGACAGCAGATGAAGATTCCGGGCTCATCTTCAGCAGCTGTCCCCCAGACTCGTGGGTACGGCGGCTGCACTGGGTGCCTTGCTCCCCAATCTCGGGGGTGGAGGAGGTAGCTGCCGCCACCTTTACATGGCGATGGTGCGCTCCATGGCCCTCTACGGTGCCCCCATATAGGCAGGGTCCCTGAACTCCCAGGAGACCGCCCTGCTCCATAAAGCCCAGAGGGCCATGGCGGTGAGAGTGTGCAGGGGCTATCGCACACTCTCACACGAGGTGGCCTGCATTCTCGCCTGATCCCTTCCATGGGATCTAGAGGCCGAGGTTCTGTCCTCGGTCTTTTCGGTCGGAGGCTGAGGAGCGAGAAAGAGAGGTAGATCCCCTCTCTCTCCCGCTCCGGAAAGCGCGGACAAGGAGGCGAGCCAATCGGGCTTGCACTCCGTCTCCGCTCAGAGGACCTGGGGTATCGGCTGTGGGGACGGCCGGTGCCCCCCATTAGGATCAGGTCCTCACGAGGTGTGGATGGCCCGCGTTTTCCGGGGCATCCCTCGAGATGGTAGTGGGGAGGGCTCTCTACACCCTCCCTAAAGGCTGGGCCTGCATAGACGGGCAGCGACGTCGGTGGGGGCTGTGATGAATACGAATGGTCCCACGGCCCCTGCCACTAGTCGATGGTGATGGAACACCGCAGAGGTTTGGTGGGTATTCTGCCCTTCTGACGGAGACTCCCACACGCGCACCAGCTCTACCCTAGGCTGGTGATCAGGATATAAAATCTTCCTCTGCGTAAAAAAAAAAAAAAAAAAGGATATAAAGGTTGAATGATGTTTAGACACTTTCTTTTCTATGTAGGCTTAAAACTTGATTGCATAGCAATATCTATCAATAATAACTTTACCGAAATTTGGGGTTCTAGACAGTTCAAACCTCCTTACCAACTTTGATATTTTTTTATAACTTTATACTAACGAATATTACAGGGTTAAGGTATTATTTAGCCACCTTGCGACTTATTTTTAATAGTATCTTATTATTATGTTAAAACGTATGAAAAATAATATTCGAAAATTCTGGGGTCTGTGTCGCCTAAATCGATCACTTTTCATGCACCCGAAATAAATTTGAATACTTGGTTTTCTATTGACTATGGACGGGTTAATTTTTGATTAAGCCGCGTTCTTAAAGCATTTTTATGATAGAATAGGTATCACGCTACAAGTTTCTGGAGTAAAATTGCACGGTACTGGCGTCTTTCATATCAAAATATACTTGCAGCCAAAATAATAGGCGTGGAAAATGTCATTTGGACGACTTCACTTAGGATATAAAGGTAAAACCTGATGTTTAGCCACTTTCTTTTCTATGCAGGCTTAAAACTTGAGTGCATAGCAATATCTATCAATAATAACTTTACCGAAATTTGAGGTTCTAGACAGTTCAAACCTCCTTACCAACTTTGATATTTTTTTATAACTTTATACTAACGAATATTACAAGGTTAAGGTATTATTTAGCCACCTTGTGACTTATTTTTAATAGTAGCTTGTTATTATGTTAAAACGTATGAAAAATAATATTCTAAAATTCTGGGGTCTGTGTCGCCTAAATCGATCGCTTTTCATGCACCCGAAATTAAATTTGAATACTTGGTTTTCTATTGACTATAGACGGGTTAATTTTGATTTAGCCGCGTTCTTAAAGCATTTTTATGATAAACTAGGTATCACGCTACAAGTTTCTGGAGTAAAATAGCACGGTACTGGCGTCTTTCATATTAAAATATACTTGCAGCCAAAATAATAGGCGTGGAAAATGTCATTTGGACGACTTCACTTAGGATATAAAGGTAAAACCTGTTGTTTAGCCACTTTCTTTTCTATGTAGGCTTAAAACTTGATTGCATAGCAATATCTATCAATAATAACTTTATCGAAATTTGGGGTTCTAGACAGTTCAAACCTCCTTACCAACTTTGATAATTTTTTATAAGTTTATACTAACCAATATTACAGGGTTAAGGTATTATTTAGCCACCTTGTGAATAATAATTGATATTATATCAGTTATAATGTATTTGAGCAGCTGGTCTAACCTTGTAATTTTGATAACATAATTTTACCTCTTTAATTTAGTCGGGTTATTAGCTGCAAAATTTTGGCTGCCAAATTCACACCGGTAATAAATTCCGTAGCGTTTGCGGAACGGAGACACGGGCGGACGATCAAACGGACGGATTGATCGTATCTGGACGGAACTCTAAAAAGGAAATAGCACATTTACAAAATTAACAAAATAGCAATTTGCCGTGCATTTTACGGCGCTTATCGACGGTATACGGCGTCGTAACTGCTGCCACTGCACTGTACTTACTTTGTATTTTGTTGTCTTGTCTCGACTGTACGACCTTACAGCCCATAAAGTTTAGCTACTTTGATTTAATTACAAATTATTTAGTAGCTAGATATTTGATTAACGCCCCAGAAAAACTACTATAGTATAAAAAAATGACAACACCGGCCAATTTGTAAGAAAAGTAATGCGAGTAGGAGATATATCTATGTAAAGAATATTTGTAGTATGTACCTAACTGACTTCCTACTGCGAGTTACATGGTACATTTAAATTATTCTAATCCGGTGACTAAAGGCACCGTAGTTCTCATTAAAACGGAAAAATCACCGCCCTTGCAGTGCCCGTTCGGTATAGTTGAGGATGTAAAACCTTCGTCAGATGGAGTAGTACAGGTCGTTACTATTCGCACACAAAATGGTATATATCTCAGACCTGTGGTGAAACTCTGCGTTTTACCCTCCCAATAAACTCAGCTATAAGTTTGTGTAGTCCATCCGGGCTGCCCTTTTAATATTCAGTTTACTTTAGTAATATAGTTAATTCCTTATCCCGCTTGTATAACTCTCTACTTATACATTATGTTTGTTTGTTTTCCCGCTTTCATTAATACTTATCCGCATACTATTACTGGATTCATTTCAAAAACTAGGCTCAGCTTTACAGCTGTAGCTCAACCTGACATTGGTTTAGGAGTTATCATAACTCCTGAAGGCCGGGGGGATGGTTCTTTTTTATTGTTATATTTGGTGATTTATAAACATGCTAATAGATCGCTAGATCTTAGTAGCGGGTTAGATTATCCAGAGGCATCTTTAAGTACGTAACTGGCAATAAATCAATCCGCAACAATCAGTACTCAGCTGTCACTCGAGCTGACCAGACAGTTTTCACCGCTTATAAAACAGCCGCGCGTGCTCATCTAATTAGATATAGACATTAACCCTAATAACTTCATAAACTCTTCGCAAAGCTGTGCAAAAAATATAAAAACTTGTGAAGTACTGAAAAGAAGGAACACGCCAACCGCCAGGATCGCTGGGTCCTCCAGGACTCGCGACAGATACCTGCTGAAGGCGATACATTGGTATGTACAATCACCTGTATTTCAGTATTTAGATCTAAACCTCCGGCCTTCCGACACACAGTTTCCCCTCGGCATTATCAGCCCAAAATATTAGAATACAATCATAGATACAGCAACCGCATTGTGAAAATTTATTATTTTCGTTAAATAACTTATAATTTCCATCACTACTTATAATTTCCATCACTACTTATTTACCTAAATAAGAATTAGTCTTATCTCTTCTCTGTCTCGTCTATCTTTTAGGGTTTACGCTTTCGTGTGAATCATAGCTTATTTAATACCTATGTTCGTTATTTTTAATTTTGATTTTACTTGCCTCGTTATATCTTTGTTATTACTTGTAACCTGTAACTTATATATACTGTATATTTATAAATTCTATTCGGTTATTACTCTTTTACTATTGCTTTTCTAATCTTACTATTTTATTCATAATATATTATCGATCTGTTTCATTACACTAGGTGTTTAAAAATTCTGCTTTTTACTATTATCAGGATACGAGCGCGCCCATTTTGTTACAAAATTTCTTTAGTTAGTACAAAATTCCGAACGTGTTTGTCTTTGAGGGCGAATTCAAAATCGGAACTTCGAAAGGGCTGGTCTTTGTCTCTCTCTCTTTTTAATGGCTGGAAAGAGATAGAGTGTGAATCTTTCGAATTGTATGATAAACCCAAGGCTGAATAAGATATTCGCGGCTATCTGAAAAAAAAATAATTTAAAAGTTACTTTATCTCACTCAGTAAGCAAAATCACGTTTTGATCTCTAATTTCAGGCAGCAAAAACTACATGTTTGAGCAATTTTTTTCTAAACAAGAGCCGTTTCATTGACATCAATAAATCTAAACTTTTCTTTCCATTATATTAGAATTACAAGTCTAATACAAAAAGGACGGAAGGTATCCTTTACAATATTTCCTTCTTCAAAACATTAATATGTCAAGGTTGAAAACATCCTGTCCTTTTGATAAACGCAATTTAATTTCGTCTATTGTTTTAGAAAACTTTTGCGCAATTAATTTTTGATTTGTTTTAAGTATCTTGGCAATTTTTTTTACTTAATTGCAACGCACTTTTTTGACTCAAATCTGTAAACAAAGGTTATTGAATCTCCAATTACTTACAATTTTTTCCAATTACTTACATTTTAAATGTACGGATAAGTCAAACACGCTTAAAAGCCTTCCCAAACAGACGCCTTACAGTTAAATCGTTGTTGACCTATAAAACTTCGCGCGCAAATTCCTAGTGGATTATTTATAAGATACACAGCTAACTTTTATACGCTCGGGCATTCCATTTATCAGTGTGCATGATGTCTATAAAATTTTATTAGGTTGTGTTAATGTATATTTAAAGTCACCTTATATTTATATTTTCTTTAGATCTGAATGCAATTTGAATTCATAGTATTGTTATGTAGAATTTGGTCCAACTTACATTTTAGATAGGGGACAGAAACGTAAAAAAACTTAATATTTTTCTGCCTTTTCAGTATTGATGATATCAAAAATCAAAAAGTACAAGATACATTTAGGACTTATGGGACTAAAACAGTTTCCGATAATTTATTGATTCAGGCGTTACGTTGCGGAAATCCATTATCAAAAAACGATATTAAAAAATATTTAGTGACACTTCCGCTGAAAAGAAAACAATGATTTTGGCCTATTTGGGGGTGTGCACCACCCTCCCTCCCGCATAAAATGCTAATAGGAAGAATACAAAATAAAAAAAAAACACACAAGAAACCCCAAATAAACCAAAACCGATTCGACACGTGTTTCGCCTCTACACGAGGCATCCTCAGGAGATGTTGACTCGTCGAGCGCTAGAGCCATAGAGTAAATTATATATATGTACTAGACCGACAGTACTATCACGACAGTGTGGTGCACACCCCCAAATAGGCCAAAATCATTGTTTTCTTTCCAGCGGAAGTGTCACTAAATATTTTTTAAAAACGTTTTTTGAAAAAAGTTTCCGTATTTACTCTGAAGGACGGAGTTTTCTTTTCAATTCCATCTTTAGTACCTAAGTGTCAAGTAGAATTTTACTTACGTTGTTAAATGTATTAACTTATGAATAATCAATGTAAAACAGTCTTAACATAGTATATTTAAATCAGACATTTCATACAAAGGGCTTGATCTAATGGGAACAGCCTGAATTTCACCACGATTCAAAGAGCCCAGACGAAACATTTGTTATCCTGCGTTGTGTCAATTGTCAAACAAAAACAGATAAAGCTCTGTGGTGAGCGACCGCTTAAATATAAGGTAACTTACTGTGGGAGCATTATTTTTTTCCAATTAAATAAACAGCTGTATAATGTTTTTGTATATTTTATTTTTGAGACGTGCCTAGCAGACGCGAAAATTCTTGTACTGTGCATTTTGAATCTTGTATACCCATTAATGCTAAGTCACTTGTATGTGTCAATCAGTAAAATCATCAGTACCATCCAATGGATGTCAAGACTTTATTCTTCGATGGTAACAATCAGTGGCATGATCTTTCGCAATAGCTCCTATACTCTTATGTGGGTAACAAAGCGCTTTAATTTAATCACCAATTATCTGCATCCAAACAACTGATGTTGTATTAACATTATTGCTATAATAATCATACTTAAAAGGAACATATTCATGATAAGGAGTTTATAAAGAACATACTCTTATCATTTTACATTTCATTTAATAATATACTGATTACTATTTTTCTCATTTAACTAATTCTCTCCGTTCGACAATGTTAAACCGCAAGCATATTTTTATCTAAATAATAATTGAAATGTAATAACATATCTTCAAACAAAGATTTTATTTAACTTGCACTTATATTTCATAGATTGTTTCGGTACAAATTCGTAGGTCTATAAAATATAATATATATTCGCAATCGTGTAACACACTTGTCGTATCGTATTAATGACATATAGGTAGTACTAAAATGATGTCAATATTTCTTAAATATTTAACTTTGACAGGCGGTTTCTGAAATAAATTAATATTGAACTGATATTATAAAAAACATTCACAATTCTTTTGTTCATAAAATAAGAAATTTAACGATATACTTCGAAACATAACCTAACACGAGTAAAATCTCAGTCTTGTATTTCCAGTTGCGTGTATAATCTGTGCCGTAGATACTTCAAAGAGTTCGGTACCAACGTCATTCGTCAAAGTATATACATGCAATACATAAGTGACTTATTTACACTTCAATATTAATTATTCGGCAGCGTTCCGGAAACTTCGCGAAGTCTTCTCGTCAAAAATACCTCAGTGCCTCAAGACAAGAGTCTTCGACAAATGTGTGTTACCAGTGATGACTTATGGCACTGAAACGTGGTCTCTTACTAGGGGCCTCATTGATAAGCTCAAAGTCGCACAACGAGCTATGGAGAGGGCTATGCTCGGGGTTTCTCTACGTGATTGAACCAGAAATGAGGAGATCCGTAGAAGAACGAAAGTCACTGACATAGCTCAGAAGATTAGCTAGTTGAAGTGGCAGTGGGCAGGGCACATAGCACGCAGAACAGATGGCCGATGGGGACGAAAGGTTCTAGAGTGGAGACCACGGACCGGCAAGTGCAGCGTAGGTCGTCCACCGACACGGTGGACAGACGACCTGAAGAAGGTCGCAGAACGACGTTGGATGCAGGCCGCTTCCAACCGGTTCTTTTGGAAAATCATGGGGGGGGCTATGTTCAGCAGTGGACGTCCTACGGCTGAGATGATGATGATGATGATTAATAACTCGTACCTTTCCAATCAAACAATGTTTGCTGATGGGATCCATACCTGTTAGAAGTGATTTATCGAATTGCTAACAAACATGTATTTGCTGTCTCGAAAGTGTTTTGTAAAGTTCAATCTAAGTAATATGTAAATTCCGTGGGGTTTGTTGACATGAGCTTTGTGCTTGATTCAATTTTCTCCCTCGGTGCTTAATGTTAATGTATTATAAAGTAGATAGTTGTGCTTTCTTTATAACATTACTGATTAGTTCATAGCGGCGACCATAGCGTAACCTGAGATCCTGCTGGAATTGCCATTAAAAATAATTAAATCATATATACCTAGGTCACTTATCACAAATTGAGTTTCTTCACCACTTTGACTTTTACTTTGAATACAATTGTTTTCTCAGAAATCATACTACCTTTTTAGGAATTGCGACATGTGTGTTTAACGATGGAAGGATATTATTTGACTATGTCATCGAAACACTGTATTTTTTCAATACTTAATCGAAAATGCATACTTTGATACATAGAAATCATAAATCATAAATGTGTACATTAAAACAATTTTATCCTACCTTGCACAATAAATAAAGCAAATACCAAGAAGAACGACAAAAAACGGCGCAAATATATACACTATCTTATATATCTATCTTCTATATTTTATTTAAAGGAATAGAGGCCAAAAAGTCTGTATTGGAAGAAAAATATAAAAATGGGTCAGAAGACGTAAAACTAAACTACCTACCAAACAAGAGTATGATGTTTTTGAAAAAGATGTCTGTTTGCCTGTCTGTCCGTCTGTATGCTCACGCATAACTTAAAAACTACAGCACAGATTTCGATGAAATTTTGTAAGAATATGGTTCGAATAGAGCCCGGAGCGCCCTTTATATAAATCATCACAAAAATACATGATGGCAACTTGATTTCTCTATGCTACCAGGTCTCATATAAAACTGGGGTCTCAATTGACTGGTCGGTGCGCATGACCTTATGTGGTACGGCTTAAAACCGTAAGAATGTAACACGTCTTTTTAAATTTTTCAAATATATCACATAACGTGTGCAGTAAGTTCAGAAATAATTATAGTTAAGGAAAAAATAGTTCTGTCCTGAGTCTGAGAGTGTTTTTTTTTCAGATATGTTTCTCTCATTTTTGAGAAAAGCATTATACAAGCCTCAACCAGTAAGAAAGCCATCCTGGCCTCGTATATAACCGGACTTTACATGCGGTTTGGTCCGGTTAACTCATACTTGGCCACGAAGCCTTACTTACTGGATTCTGCAGTAATGTACTATTATTTTATTTCACTTTATCTGGTCGAATTCTCGCAGGGTAAGTAAACTTAGCTAGAGAAGCGTCTGCGACATTTATACTCAAAAGATCTAAAGTTCAACTGCAGTCGGAAAACAACAATAACAATAGTATACGCACAATAAAATCAAATTGAAACTGACATTTATTCTAGGGTTACAATATATTGGGGTACGTATACTGGATACAACTTCATATGAAAAAAAAACTGTGGCGACAAAAGCTTCAAACACAAAGCTGGGTGTGCTAGCTGTAGGATTTCTATAATTTACCCTAAGATACCATAGCATATCTGTTCTCGTCTGCCGATACGAACGCAAGAAAACGTTGACCTACGAATTTGTATCGAAACGAGCTATGAAATATAAGTGCAAGTTAAATAAAATCTTTGTTCTAAAGATATGTTGTTACATTTCAATTATTATTTAGGAAAAAAATGTGCTTGCGGTTTAACATTGTCGAACGGAGAGAATTAGTTAAATGAGAAGAATAGTAATCAGTATATTATTAAATGAAATGCAAAATGATAAGAGTATGTTTTTTATAAACTCCTTATCAAGTATATGTTCCTTTTAAGTATGATTATTATAGCAAGAATGTTAATACAACATCAGCTGTTTGGATGCAGATAATTGGTGCTTCAATTAAAGCGTTTTGTTACCCACATACGAGTATAGGAGCTATAGCGAAAGATCATGCCACTGACTGTTACCATCGAAGAATAAAGTCTAGACATCCATTGGATGGTACTGATGATTTTACTGATTGACGCATACAGGTGACTTAGCATTAATGGGTATACAAGATTCAAAATGCACAGTGTAAGAATTTGGCGTCGTTTTCGTTGTGTGCTAGGCACGTCTCAAAAATAAAATATACAAAAACATTATACAGCTGTTTATTTGATTAGAACAAAAATAATGCTTCCACAGTAAGTTACCTTCTATTTAAGCGGTCGCTCATCACAGAGCTTTATCTGTTTTTGTTTGACGATTGAAACAACGCAGGATAACAAATGTTTCGTCTGGTTTCCTTGAATCGTGGTGAAATTCAAGCTGTTCCCATTAGATTAAGCCCTTTGTATGAAATGTCTGATTTAAATATACTATGTTAACTGTTTTACATTGATTATTCATTAGTTAATACATTTAACAACTGTAATGTGATGCTTGAACTTAAGTGTTATCCGGAGCTATGACGTACCTAAAATTCTACTTGACACTTAGGTACTACGAGTAAAGATGGAATTGGAAAGAAAACTCCGTCCTTCAGAGTAAATACGGAAACTGTTTTAGTCCTTATGTCCTAAATGTATCTTGTACTTTATGATTTTTGATATCATCAATACTGAAAAGGCAGAAAAACGTTAAGTTTTTGAACGTTTCTATCTAAAATTTAAGTTGGAACAAATTCTACATAACAATACTAAGAATTCAAATTGCATTCCAATCTAAAGAAAATATAAATATAAGGTGACTTTAAATATGCATTAACACAACCTAATAAAATTTTATAGACATCATGCACACTGATAAATGGAATGCCCGAGCGTATAAAAAGTTAGCTGTGTATCTTATAAATAATTGAACTTGCAATAATCCACTAGGAATTTGTGCGCGAGGTTTTATAGGTTAACAACGATTTAACTGTAAGGCGTCCGTTTGGGAAGGCTTTTAGGCGTTTTTGACCTATCCGTACATTTAAAATGTAAGTAATTGGAAAAAAAAAGTAAGTCATTGGAGATTCAATAACCTCTGTTTACAGATTTGAGTCAAAAAAGTGCGATGCAATTAAGTAAAAAAAATTGCCAAAATACTTAAAACAAATCAAAAATGAATTGCGCAAAAATTTTCTAAAACAATAGACGAAAATAAATTGCGTTAATCAAAAGGACAGGATGTTTTCAACCTTGATATAATAATGTTTTGAAGAAGGAAAATATTACAAAGGATACCTTCCTTCCTTTTTTATTAGACTTGTAACTCTAATATAATGAAAAGAAAAGTTTAGATTTGTTGATGTCAATGAAACGGCTCTTGTTGAGAAAAAAGTAGCTCAAACATGTAGGTTTTGTTGCTTGAAATCAGAGAGCAAAATGCGACTTTGCTTACTGAGTGAGACAAAGTAACTTTTAAATTATTTTTTTCGAATAGCCGCGAATATATTATTCAGCCTTGGGTTAATCATACAATTCGAAACAATCACACTCTATCTCTTTCCCGCCATTAGAAAGAGAGAGAGAGAGAGAGACAAAGACCAGCCCTTTCGAAGTTCAAATTTTGAATTCGCCCTCAAAGACAAATACGTTCGGAATTTCGTACTTACTAAAGAAATTTTGTAAAAAAAAGGGCGCGCTCGTATCCTGATAATTGTAAAAAGCTGATTTTTTAAACACCTAGTGTAATGAAACAGATCGATAATATATTATGAAAAAAATACTAAGGTTAGAAAAGGAATAGGAAAAGAGTAATAACCGAATAGAATTTATAAATATTACTCGCTTTCTGTAGAAAAAATCCTGAATAGATCCATAAAATAAACTTTCACGTCCAAACTCTCAGAATTTTCAGCGATAACATTATATTTTTTTAGGTGATACAAAGCTAACGTATAGTACTAAAGTAATAACCAGTATTTTCAATTGTGTTAGTATATATCGAAAAATATAAAGAAAACATACAAAATTAACGCATTTTCGCATCAGATCGTCCAATCTAACAAGCGATTTTCAACCTTACGTAAAGTATCGTAAATTATTTTAGAATTGGGGTTGGACCGCGCCTTAGATAAATTTGGATAAATTTATAATTATTCCGTTAGTTATTCTGAAATAAATAAAAAAATAAAATAAATACATAAGAGTGATAAAAATTATATATTATTATATTAACAGCACTGCCAATAAACAATTAGAAAAGAAAGGCAACACCATAATTATACAGAGAAGTGTAAGGCAGGGTGATCCATTGTCACCAAAGCTGTTCACAGCTGTACTCGAGAGAATTTTCAGAAACATGGATTGGTCCAAGCAAGGCATAAACTTAAATGGTTCTCTTCTCTCTCACTTACGTTTTGCAGATGAGCTAGTGTTGTTCGCAAACACTTCAAATGAACTACAAACCATGCTGATAGATTTAGTACTTGAAAGCAAAAAGGTGGGTTTGGAAATGAATATAGAAAAAACAAAAGTCATGACATTGAATGAAAAAATTTAAATCAGATTTAATAACCAAACAATAGAATATGTAGATGAGTATATCTTTCTGGGTCAGGTAATATCAACCAAAGAGCAGATGACAAAAGAGGTTGAAAGAAGGGTAACAACTGCATGGAAGAGATACTGAAGCTTGAAGGAGATAATGAAGGATTAGCATTTACACATTAAAGTAAAATCTAAAGTATTCGAGTCCTGCATTCTACCTATGGATGTCAAACATGGGCACTCACAAAAATACAGCTCGACAAATTGATGACCTGTCAGCATTCTATGGAAAGAAGTATGTTAGGAATTACAAGAAAAGATAAAATAAAAAACTCATACATCAGAGAAAAAACTAATGTCACTGAAATAAGTGAAAAAATTAAAAATTTTAAGTGGAGTTGGACAGGTCACATGGTAAGAGGCCCCGACAAGTGGTGCAAATCAGTTACAACTTGGTACCCTAGAGGTAAAAACCGGAAAAGGGGCAGACAGTATAAAAGGTGGGAAGACGAGATTGTAAACATGGCTGGCAAGCAATGGACGTCGTCCTCATATCGACGTTCAGAATATCAAATATTCAATATTGGTATATATAACTAGTTTTTATCACGATATATTAGTTAGTTCATCTGCGCATAATCTCGCTAAGTGCATGGTGCTACTTTTATTAGAAATTTTGATGCTGACATAAAATTTCTGACGCTATCACAATGTGAAATAAGATACTCCGAAACATGCCCCTACTTTGAAAAACAAAGTTGTATTGAGAAGACTCACAAAATGTTTAAAACCAAAGCCATATTATAAAAGAAGTATTAGAATATATTAAAACCAGAGACTGCTCAGAAGTAAATAAAGAAGTACTTAATATTACATATAAGAAATAAATCGAAAGATCTAAGTAGGAAATTCGAACGTGTTTTTATGAAATGCTTTTATATAAATGTACTACTTACTGCCTTCTACCACAACTACCATAAGTAACTATGGAGATTATTTTATGGACAATGGTCGAAATCGGTAGTAGAAGATACTGTTTATTAACTAAAAAATACAACTGTATTCTACTAAGTTCCAGATATAGAAACTATTTCCTCTTAAAATCAACTATCCTCTTATAACAAAATGTTTCAAGGAATGACCATAAAATATTATATCAAAGTAAAGTACTTTAACATTGTACAGATACGCAAAATAGAAAACCTTTATTTGTATGTATTATAATGTTAGCACAAACTCGTTTAATTTCTACGTTCCTACCTTAAAGTTAATTATCAATGTAAAAGGTTTGTTTCAACTTTGTTAAAAATGCGGAAGTAAATTACGTAATTATATGTTACATGAAAGCAATTATTCTGAAAATGTTAAGTATTTTATACCACAGCTCACAATATATTCATAATAGAAAAAGACTACTTGACGAACGTAAACTATACAAATGATGGAAAACAATATACTGGTTACTTAGAAGAAAGTATTTATAATAACATCGGAACCCGTTATAAGTGAAACATGTACATGGTACAACCTTTACCATTTAACCATTTCCTAAGATTAACTATCCTGCTACTAACCAACCCCAGCCTTAACAGTAATTATCTCAATTATATATTGCATGATGCAAAGTTGAGTTTTAAGTTTTTATACAAGAGATAATGTATATATAAATATAAATTATATCTTGTATACTATACAACTTGGATCAAGATGTCCAGATGGCCAGTGTTTGTGATTAAAGAAATAAAATCACTTTACATCTCTCATATTCGGTAAGTAGGTCCTTATTACCCCCAAATGGGGCTTGTAGGTGACCAATTAGCGCTCTAGGGTAATAATGTAGCTAGAAAAGCCCTAGGGCGGTAAGTAATTTAAAAAAAACACTTCACTCTTTCAAAAAGCTCGCGTACATCTAACCATCATACTGGCAATAGACATCATGCATTCAGCCCAATGACAAAAGAGGTCGCTTCGCTATTCAGCCTTGTCTTCGTATAAGTATAATAGTCATCAATTTTATTTTTGTAATGCCGGTTTTTTTCTACTTACCTCACAATCGAGATGTAAAGCAGAGTAGTTAGCTCGGGTGTAAGCATCAACTGCACCCTCGAACTATAGGCGCACGAGCGCAGCGAGGGCGCCTAAATATCTCGGGCTTCAATTGATGCCTTGATACAGCCCTTGGCTCCTAATCTACTATTAATACAGAAAGTTTTCCTTTAGAAAAAATCTGAATAGAGTAAAAGTTTTAAAATGGGAACATAAATGGTAAAATTTTACCTTATTAACACACTATTACTTGAATTATTGAAGTTTCATTTATTTTGTTGCTTTATTTCTGTTCAACCATATTTGAACGCATTTAAAATAATATTATTAGGCTTATTTCTGTTTAAATTTTAATCAAATGCCAACGAGTGTATTCATGCTATAGGGTTCAATATACAGGAATTAATTTGATACAGTTCAATTAATTTTAGCACTGTTACACTGCTCTAATTCATTTTCAGTAGTTATTTCAATTCTTGCTCACAACACAGACACAAAAATACTGCACGTTCGCACCGGGCTACGGCGCGTGCGATTCTGAATATGGCCCATGTGTGGACGGTTTGCTTGCATATTTGCCTATTTGATCCCTTTGATGTGCCTTGAAAAACCGACAAGGCCACGGTAATCCGTACTTGGTATTGGCCTTATTTATCAAATAGGCAAATAAGGCCAACAATTTAACAACTAAACTCTCGGTAACCAAAACACGGTAATCGTTTCCCAAATATGCCAAATACACAAATACAAATTAAGCCATGTGAAGTGCTGGCATAAAACATATTATCTAGCTTTTTTAGTTTGACTACGGAACTTACCTTATACGTGGTCTAACAAGCACTTGATAACTTATTCTCTACCTGAACTGTGGGATAAAAATATAACTAGAGCTGTAAACACCGTTAAACTGAATATTAAACTTTGGCAACACAATCTTTGGCATTGCTACTATTTAGATGGGAAAGAAAAAACAAAGTTATGGAGTCATTTTTCAGTTAGTTTCCAGAAGCACACAAATAAATAAACTGTTGCGTACGTGCAGAAGGTATACTTATAAGCAGTATGGGCTAGCTGGAAATTCAGATCAATTGCTAAAAACATTTGGAGCGTTTATTTTCTGGTATATCTCTGGTAATGAAAGTGATTCACTTTGATGGGTACAGTGCGGCATTTGCTTGTAATGTTGCATCTAATTTTAAAAGGTGCTTTAGTAAGTCCTACAGCTAACATCTCTGATAGACTAACGCAGTGCAGAGTTAACTAAAAGTTAGTTATCTTTCACTGCGATTCTCACATAAGGACTAGGGTTGATTTTTTAATCTCATAGTGGTTAAGTACGTGGACAGTTTATTTATTTGCCGGAAAACCCACAATTTAATATTATGAACTTATATGTATCGTAAACTATTTAAAAAAAAACGGTAAATTTTATTATCCTAGCAAGTAAGACTTTTGGCATTTACCAAACATCATATGAATTCAAGAATCAATGATAATTTTAATATTACAATGAAAATAATTATGTTTAAGTACGAAAACACTTTGATGAATTAATTACCTAATCTAATTACAAATTAAACACGACATACTTAAATTGAATAAGGTTACAAGGTAATATGAAGCTTTATTCGAGTAAATTAGTACTTATTTTAGTAGGTACTAGAATATTGCACAGATTACTAAAAAATATTTAAAGATTTTAAAGACCAGGGCAAGTAGCATTTATAAGGAAAAAAAACACTAAATGGGCGCTAACTCACTTAAAAAAAATAACAATACAATCGACTACAGGTGCACGGGATGATTTCAATTTCTCCATTGAATCAGGGTCTTACGGTACTTTAAATAATCGATCCTAAAAGTGGAACCTACATTCCTCGTTACCAAAAAAATTGGAGCCTATTTTATACTGTTTATATCCCCTTACTTACTTGTAGTATGCAAGCGTAACCACATACAATACCTTCCTAAATTTCTAAACCAGTGCTTTTATCAAGTGAACTAGCAAAGGAACTACTATTGTCCATACTTGTAATATATTTTGTCCGTTACAACAATCATTCTAGAATTCTTTCGTGCGCATTGCTTTTAGTGGGAATACGATAAGACAGAGAATGCCGAAATATTTTTAATTTCACTCTCGAATGATTAAGGAAAAGAAACATTGCTTACTGGATAAATTATAATAATTCGTAGCCGTGCAAATTTTATTAGGACGAATTTAACTGGTTCTCATAATCGTTTTTGCGCCACAAATGTTTTGTGAAAATCTATTATAGTATTTGTACCTATATATATACATAGTTCGTAGTAACTACGAACACCTAAGCGAGTTTTTCTTTATATGATGTGTAAGGCACAAAGCCTGCTTAGCAAAGACAATTTTTGTAGTTATTGATAAAAATTACACATTCTCGAACGAAATTGGAACCTGCCTCTTTCGACAATCCATGTCAGACGTTATGACTGCTCTTTTACAACCCAATAACTGTTGTGTTTCATACTTATAATTTTACATACACGCCCTGTAGGTCAACTAGGCATGTTCATGCACACTAATTTTTGACCTGTCCTGGGATCAAACCCGGCACTAGCGGTTTAGAAAGTAGCGTCGTTACCCACAGCGCCAACCGGCCAGTCGTTAGGTAACAATATAATAATAGCTATATCTTTTTATAAAAAACTACTGTGAAAAAAGTTGTATCCATGCTGGGCAAATCCCAAAAATGGTAATGTCAACTTAACATAATAAGCTCTAACGATATAGTAGAAAGATAGAGTATGTTTCATAATTTAACAGTTGATAATCGAGCCGTGACAGCTGAAAGGTAGGTTACCTTCAGGTCGCGGCGCGATCATGCAGTCAACAAGATTGCAGCAGCGATGGTACCCAGCAATATGCAGATGTGCACAGCCACCAGTATGCCACCAGACTGACTCTGGCACCACCCAGGATCCATGTATAGGGATTTGGGAGGGTACCCTTTACTACTGACCTATGTGTCAGGCTCCCTATATAAAAATGATTTTTCCTGTTGAGTAGTAGTGATAATACTTCTAAAATTTTTACGGGATTTTATTAACTTGCAAGTCCTTAAATGGAAGCATAAAAAGCCAATTTGTCTATGTCTCCACGCTACGTTAGGGACGGAACCTTCCTAATCCGGTATCTGGAACAGACTTATTGCTTTCTAACGTGTGCAATGGAGCAGTATACTAGAGCTTCCGACAGGCCTACCTATACCTGTCACGCACAATGATCCTTTTCTTAGCTCGATATGCAACGTAATAATATACCTACATTTTGGACTTCTTTGATATTAGAAATAAAAGAAAAACCACGTTCAGAAGAGTTTTTACTTCTGTATTATTTACATATACAGCAATAATATAAATACATCACTATTATTTTAAACGAAAATTGCGCCAATAACTATGTCGAATCAAAATAATGTGAAGAGGCAGAGTCACCTACGTTTGGGCATTGTTAGCTAATCTCCTGATATATATGGTCCTTGATGGTGCTAATAACAAGTTTATCTAGCTGCGCCCCGTGGTTTCACCCGCGTGGTGATGGATTATGATGATGAAAAGTATCCTACGTCCCTTCCCGGTATATAATCCATCTCCTTGCCGAATTTAATAACGATCCGTTCAGCCGTTCAGGCGTAAAAAGCTGGTAACAAACAGACAGAGGGAGTGACATAATTACAACCGTTTTTATATTATTACTAGCGGCGCCCCGCGGTTACACCCGCGTGATGATGATGATGCAACAATATTATATCTCTTATTTCAGCGCTTCTTCTATCTGCATACCAAATTCAAATCCATTCAGTTTTTCATTATTTAGTTTTTGCATGAAAAAGTAACAAAAATTCATACATACAAACTTTTGCGTTTATAATGTTAACAGGACTATATACGTATTATATTGTATTAATTTGGATATGTATATACAGTGTGGAATTTTGTAATGCCACCTGAAAAAAAGTACTTTTAAATACTGTGGATAGCAAATTTTACTCAAAGAAAACATTCCTTTGTTTTTGAAAAGAAAGAAAACTACATTCAACGATTTCCGAAAACTCGCTAACCACAGCCTGCAATCGAACCGACTGAAATCTGTAAAAAATTACACTCTATACTTTTATTGCATCGATCGTTAGAGTCAATCATAAGGTCTACCCAACAAACTTGATCAATTAAATGAATAGAAAACCATGAAATCGGGACTTATAAATTAAATGCAAACTTTGCAAAAGTCACAACAATATTATAACTGCACGACGCATATATAAAACTTATCTTTGGGCTGTAAGGTATATGGACCCTTATTATATTCAGCTTATATACTTATCGTTTCCAAACCTGATCTATTATTGTTATGACATCAGAATGGTAGCATTCCTATGAAAACACCGATATCACAATGTTATTGTAACAAGAAAACTGATATTGTAAACAAGTCGTTAGCCTGGAGCTACCGGTGTCGGAAAAGGTGTTTTATTTGGGTTGTATTAGATATCGTCCAGCTTAAGAAAGGGTAGGAAAGGAATAGGTTTAGAAAGAACCTATTCTAGCTCTGCTTCAAGGCATTATTGTGTTTAGTTAACTAGCTTATACCAAGGGTTCTTGTACCAAGTATACAAAACAAATGAAGAGAGAGTATGGTAAACTGTAATTGCTGTAATAAAATTTAAAAAAAAAATTTAAATGTACATGTATGGTGTTTCACATCAAGGTATTGTACATTATTGTTGTATAAAATTATATTACTTGCAATACATGCACTCTCTACTCTTAACGTCGCATCACTCTGTACAATACATGGAGGGTTTCAACCATGTACATTACTTGATTATGTCAGTACACCTTGACATTTGATAAGATAAAAATATCATTGTATAAAATGTAGTTATTTTAGTAAGTATTGGTATTGGTTACAGGTGTTTCATTACGCTCGCAAAATACAATTTTACTTTACGATCAGGGTTTTGTTTTTTATCGTTATGGACTGAACTAGGAAAAACTTATGCAGGTAACCTGATACGTATCAGTTTACTTGTATCAAATAAGGAATAAAAAGGTTTTTTTAATCTGCCGTGTAATAAAATGTATATACTTGTCATATATAATCTAACTAATGAAGACATTCCAGGTACGTATAATAAATTGCTTTTCGTAAAAAAAGGTTGCAAGCGAATTCCAAGAGTGACATGTCACATTTATTACACATACACTTTAATGGTTTGCAAATTATCTTCTGAGAAAAGAGAAACAAATTTGTTTCAGATGGAACACGAATGTTTGTAACGAAAAGGAATCGATAACTGAGAAAAAAAGCGATCGAGTTCTCGTGTTTACATTTAAATATTTATGTGTAGATTGCCTAAATCATATAAAACGTTTGTATATTATTGTCCTATGAGCTAAATAATAAAGCATACAGAATTTAAATAACGTAAAAAACTAGTGTTGCGTTGTGCGCGTCACTAACATCAATATCAACACCTACATCACCACGTCCATCAAATATCAACTTTGTTGTATAATGTAATAAAAAAGGTGACGTAAATACACATTACAAAACACTAAAGAAACACTTTAGACTTATAAAGCCTTTTATGCTTTCTTATATGCCCACTTCCACAATTTCCCTAAGTGAGCAGTTTCCACTCGTTTCAAGATGCTTTTCCGTCGACGTCTTTGTACTGTGCAGTTTTTGAAATTTGCCCTCGCTTTTAAACATACTTTCTTGAAGGCAAGTAAGTACTGAAGTTCCATTGTCTTTAAATGTTTTTTTGTATAGAAAAGGACTACGTACCCACTTAAATAATTCTTATTTTGGAGGAACATTTTTATGATTTCAAGACACGAGGTGGGAAAGTCCTGCTTCAAGAGGGAACGAAATCAAAGAATATTTCCTATGCCGTCGGGATGCGAATCTTTCAATTCGAGGAAGCCAGACTGACTTGGTGGTAGGCTCTCGTGCTAGGATGCCGTCTTGGTTGGTACCTCCGCAGTGCTAGACATTCTTCTGCCACGAAATAATAGTGCGCAAGCAAATGTGAAATTACTGGGCGAAAGAGACACAAAATCCAAAGCCTCGGGGTAACAAGCTGCTAAGCAAAACTACCGTTCTATGCTCTGGCTAGCACTGCAGCTGTAATGGGCTAGTGCTAACTATCAGGCACACAACTTGCTCGTCTAGACATTAGATCGTACAAAACACAAGTACTTAAGTTTGCTTACTGTAACGTAGATGATTCGAGGTTCAGTATCACGAGTCAGAAGTACGGTTAGCAATAAGAGTGAGTAAAGTTGCTTGAAAACTTATATTATATACATACATTATACGTTGTGCCTACTATTATCAATCTGTAGTAAGTGTAGGTAGTTATATGATTAAGTATAATTTATAAAAACTAAATAAAAATTGACCCACTTTATTTGTGCACTTACCTGAATTCCGTCAGCTATTATCAATGTTACCTTCTCTGACAGCGTTTTAATAATTATAGCTTTTTTATTAAAAGAAAATTAAGCAAATACATATTAATTTATAGACGTTGAAATTTACCAACTTTAAACTGATTAAATCGTGTATAATTTTATATTATTATATCCCGACGTATCGAAAAAATTTCAGTGAGTATGGTCAGGGCAAAGTAGCTGGAGCGCGCGGCCCCGAGACATAAAATAAATAGATATTTATTTACTTTGGTCACGGGTAAACTAGATGATAGTGGTCTATTATATAGATAAGGAAATATTTTTTATGTACTTACTGCCTATCATATTTTAATCAAAACGTTCCCGATGCACGCAGTAGTCACTCAGAGTGTCCAGAGGTCTTGCAGTATTGTGTTTGCAGTATGTTAATTAGCTTTATAAGTGGCACCTGCATTATTTGCAGCCATCTTTTTAATATACCTAAATTGTAAAAAAATTGAGTTTTTTTTTTTACACAAGTAAATTTACGAGCTATTATTATATTAGTAAGTAATTTTTCTGACTGTGTTTACTATGAATATGTTTTGATTTGTTATTTTAATAGTAAATATGCGTATGTTTTAGGATGTATGTGTATAGGTGGCTGCGTGAGGGTGTGTGTGTGTGAATGATTGCTATGCCGTACTACAAAATAATAATAGATAATTAATTGTTTAAGTGAGTGGTTTTATCAAACCGTACGACATGCAGGGACCAGCCCATGAACACAGATTGATGAAAATCCATCTCACGCGTTTATAGTAATAATGATAATAATACTTCAGTAGCTATGATACAACCAAACAGTGATTGACTTGTTGTATCTTTATTTGGGTTTAATGAAAAGTAAGATATACTAGGTTATAGTATACATACATTTTATTTACATTCAAAGATTGTAACCGGGGCAAAGCATAACAAAATCTCCATAAAACACAACGCTCGCTTCCCCAGAGTTTAATTGGACTTTTCATAGTCCGCCGTTTCCAACTGGAGCGAAATTATCATAGCTAGTGCCGTAACAGCCACTTATTCTGAGAATAAGTAGATTATGAATTGCTTCAATTAGCATTCTTCAAACAAATTATTGTAATTTAAATGGTGAAAAAAGTTTATTTATGTGTGTACGTTTAGGAAAACGATAATGGTATGGCATAGCTTGCTAAATAAACAGTTTCATATTAAGAAGGCATGTAGCGTAATTAAACGCACTCTAGTAGTCTTGTATGAAACATGCTACTAATTATATATACTTAGAATAAATAATTACTTATTAACAAAATTTTAAACAGATTCCATTCTGTTATACCCGGTGTTGATGATACATTATCATCAAAAACATCTATTGGTCAGATCTTGACCAAATGTAAATAGGATCATATGATAAGTACCAGCTTTCAAATAAATATTATCTTAAAATCGGTTCACTTAGGACAAAGTTATGTGTACACATAAAAAAATACAAATTGAGAACCATCTCCTTTTTGGAAGTCGGTTGTAAACTAGAATTCACTGCAATAACTCACTTATACATGTGAATGTTTGGATGTATGTATGTTTGTTACTTATCACGCGGAAACGGCCGAACTGATTTGAATTAAAGTTAATAATTAATAAACTTCCTACGTAACTTCTTTTTATTCCGATTCAACTGGTAGTTCTCAAGGGATGATTTTAATTTACTCGAACAAGGTTGCGAGCGGAACCTATTAATAAATAAAATATTTCTATGTTGTGGTTTAACCATACTTGATTTGCGAATTTCGTCAGTATCGAATGACATAACGTGATTATCTGGTAAATGGAGCATGATGCTCAGAAGAGGCATTCAGAAGCGCTCGTTTTTTATTGCTTCCGTAGCAACTATTGTTGCCGGCGAAATGACAAGCATGTGAGGCTTAAAAAGTGTTAGGGTTACGGGCACAGTGAAGTTGATCACTTGTTATGAAATGCGTCTGTTCTAGGTGGAGGTTACCCATTTACACCAGTAGGGCTACCATGAGTTTCCAACATTGACACCAATCGATGCTCGGTATCGACTGCCGATTAAATGTATGGAAAAAAGAACAGTGCCACCTTGCGGACAATGGTTGAACTAAAATTGATAGCGAGTACGCCAATCACAAGCTTCACAGGTAGGCGAGATCAAGTATCGACTATATTTAACATTTATGTTGCCAACTTACGAAGAAATAATGTCAGGAAGCATAACTCAGAACAAATTCCACACAAAAAGTGGTCCTTCAAACCAAAACGACGTATGATTCTAAATACGAACTACTTCCGAGGTTACAAATATACATGTTCGGTGATTGGTTTAAATTTCAGAATGAAAGCAGGGATTGGTCCACGCGCGTGCTGCAACGTCTACTATGACAGGGGAGTCATACCGGCGTGAACGATGTTATTGATTTAGCACGACTTTTATTGGGTGGTAGAGTAGAGCCTCAGGTGGGCCTCGTGATTATACTATCCACTTAATATGAAAAAATAACTATTTTTAATACCTACAAGCATGTGGACCTGTAATTTAGTGTCTCTTTTCCTTACAATATAAAATATATGGCTTCCTAGTATATTTTTAGCATTCCTTAATAATTATAAGAAACACTTTAACGTTTGGAAGACACTGCGGAAAATTAAATGACTGCTCAATTGAAACTTTTTAATGTGACGTACTGAGTGAAATTAGGTAGTACTTTAAGAACACGTCTCAAGAACAATTATGAATAAACCTCATTGTCGTCTATCACTTATAACATCATATTATAAAGTCAAAAGTTTATAAGCGCGTTTGTAATTTTGTTGCTTCTTCACGCTAAAAAAAACTAGAAAGTTATTAATAGAATTTGGTATCTAAATAGATGTGGCATTGGATGATACTTTTTATAATGAACAACATTTATCACCACGCAGGTGTAAGCGCAAGGCAGAGCTAGTAATCAAGGAGGATTATAATATATATATATATATATATATATATATATATATATATATATATATGTATATATAATATGATGCTAATAAAAATATTACGTCTGACGACATTCATTGATATCTATACTAATATTATAATAATAATAATAAATAAAATAAAAAAACCCGCAGGGGAGGCCTTGTGGCGAGCCGTCGGTAAGTGGCGACACCGTAGACCCTGATTCTCCCTGGGGCTAAATGAGACCCCTGACCCCCGGCTTGCCTTAATTGGCCGTCCGGGGGTGGAGACGCAAGAGCTCATAAGTTATCACTAATAAGTTCATGTCAATAGCCTGGCCATTTTACCTATATTTGTAATAGCTATAAGTACCATGTTACCCTTCATCCAACATTTTTTCTGTTTTTTTATATTCCTTTGTATTTTTATACCAAACAGGCCTCTAAGTGTTGGCTACAGCCCCACTTATGCCTTTGTATAGGACCAGATGAAATCCGAGATTCTGTTTTGAATTAAAGAAATAATAAAATAATAAATCATTAATTACAACAAAACAGTTACAAGTTATGTTAACATGATATTAATAATGAGTGTAATACAGTTTTAAAAGGAATAATTTGTACTCTTATGATAGCATGAGTGAAAAACTGGAATTCAAACTAGGTTCCCCGTGCTATGAAGACCAGTCCTCACCCTCCCGACACAGATAGGTGCAGGTTACAAGTAATAAAAATATGTTACGAGGCAAGTAAAAATATAAATAAAAATAACAAACAGGTATTAAGTAAGCTATGATTCACACGAAAGCGTCAACCCAAGAAATGAGACTAATTGTTGTTTAGGTAAATAAGTAGGCAGGTATGTGTTTGATTAAGGTACTTAATATTCACAATCGTGTAACTCACTGCCCGTTGCAGATGTAACATTGTAACTGAGTATTATATATATATATAATACTTTATAATCATAACTTACGTATGATTATAAAGAGAAAAGATTTGTACGTAAGTAAGTTTGTAACGAATTGGCTCAAAAAGTACTGGACCGATTTCAAAAATTATTTCACCATTAAAAAGCTACTTTCACCCTGAGTAACATAGGCTATATAGGATTCATCATCATGATTATCATCCATCACCGCGCGGGTAAAACCGCGGAGAGCAGCTAGTCTTTAATATGTGCTTCCGATTATGTGGAACATTGCTATATTGTTTTAAACTTTAATATTAACTTTAAATGACGTTGTATAGTACTAAACGCAGTAAAATTGTTGTCGCTGTACTAAATGACATTATACCATGAGAAGCAGCGCAGCGTTTATAAGCCAGGCCCCATACATTCCCATTTCAGATTCACTCTGCGCTCCCCATACACCGTATTGTACGCAATTACTTTATTTGTACAATGTTTTATGTTCGTCGTGCCACTTTATTGGCTGCTTAAGACAGGAATATCTTTGAAAAATATCAGTAAGTATACAATATCTCTATTAGCTGTTTATGAAGATGCTGAAATGTTTAAAACAAGCGTTGGCTTTTAAGTGCTCCATTAACCAACTCATGATAGTATGTTTGTATAAAATATTTCCTTAGATGGCATTCGAACTTAGTCTTCTGAATCAATTTACGGACTAGAATTAATAAAATGTCTTGTTAGCCTTAAAATAGCAAAAGTTCTGTTATAATGTGTTTTGTAAAGTATTTTCATGTGTGTTGCAGCCAATTTTATTTCCTCCTCTGCAAGTCTAGCATCATCGATAATTCTACTGAAGATTGGACTGCATTGGTCTAAGGTAATGATTAAGGTAGTAGAAGGTAAAGACTGATCTTCCGCCGTTTTCAAGAGATGTCGCGAAGATTTGCAATATTACTATAGTCTGCATATTATTAGCTGCTTTGGGTAATATTAAAAAATATTTGATGATATTTTAAACCTTATCGTTTGGGAAATTAAATAGCGTGTTAATGCAAAATGTGTCCGTGCCTTCCACGTCGCAGGGAATTCTAGTGTGGGGGTATGAGCGTTTTAACGTAAGCTGCGCTAAAATTAAAACCCCATAAGCAATCACTTAGGCATGTCTGAATTTGTAATTATTTTTAAGACATACTCGTACCAATAAAATAAAATTGTGTAGCCATTTTGAAATATGCCGGCCAAAAACAATTATCAAATTCTTTTGAAAAAATCAATCGCCAAGTTATTTAGCGACTACCTATTACTACATTTGCCTAAGTAAGATCCAGAGCTTTATGCGGACACTACACTGCATACTGAGACACAACTTTTCGTTTATCCAGGAATTTCACTTGATTTGTGGCCCTTATACCTACTGTTGCCAACATTTGTAGAACTGTGGTGATCCTTACAAAAAACAGTTTTTTACTGCTCTAGAGAGCTACTAGTATATAGCATGTGCAGGGTTAAACTGGTGAAGCATGGAAAATTTTTAGTTGGCCTATATTAATAGTGTCTGTATGGATTTGATTTTTTATCGACATCGTTCGCAATGTTTTATTATATGAAATTCAAAATTCAAAATTCAAAAATTATTTATTCAGTTTAGGCATCATAGACACTCTTATGAACGTCAAAATTTTTAAATGATTTTACCGCTGTCTTCGGAAAAGAACCACCGCCGAGAAGAAGCAGCAAGAAACTCGTGGGCCATTATTTTTTCAAGTCTTTGTACATTGAGGTTTCATATGAGTAGTATTAAAATAACAAATTTATTCAATAGTTGGCTACTAGGCAGAAGAAGCATCTTTGTCTTCTAAGTAGTGACTCAATTTATAATAGGCTTTTTTCATTAGTATATTTTTGACACGTAACTTGAATTTCCCTTCAGTGAGCTCAGTAATGTCTTTCGGGATTTTATTATAGAAACGTACACAATTGCCTAAGAAGGACTTATTTTTAGTTTTCGTGAGTCTAAATTTAGATACAGCTATCCTATCCTTATTTCTAGTATTAATATTATGCATATCACTATTTATTCTAAACTTCTTTATATTTTTACGAACGTACATTATATTTTCTAGGATATACAAAGATGGAAGAGTTAATATGTTAATTTCTTTGAACATTTGTCTTAAGGATTCGCGGGGACCCATTTCGTAGATGGCTTGAACTGCCCGCTTTTGCAATATAAAAACTGTCTCTATGTCCGCTGCTGACCCCCACAGCAGGATACCATATGACATTATGCTGTGGAAGTAAGCAAAGTAGACCGAGCAGTAGCTATATCTGTCATTTGCCTAATTTTATGAACCGCATATGCAGCTGAGCTCAGTCTTCCAGATAGTGCATCAATATGAGGACCCCATTGTAATTTAGAGTCTATGCTAATACCTAGAAAGACTATTGCCTTGTCAATTTTCAATTTATTTCCGTCGAGTAATACGTTTGGCTCTATATGTCTTACATTAGGCATGGAAAATTTTAAACATTTTGGTTTTCTTTGCGTTGAGAAGCAGGTTGTTTGCGGCGAACCAATTTGAAACAATAGTTAACGCGTTGTTGACTTGAACTAGTTCTCTATCTTTCCTATCTACTTTAAAAATCAGAGAAGTATCATCCGCAAAAAGAATTATGTCAGCAAGGCCCTCAACCATATGTGGTAAGTCATTGATATATGCTAAGAATAAGAACGGACCCAAGATCGACCCCTGTGGAACCCCCATTCTGACCAAAGATCCAGAAGATGTCACGCCATTAATGCCAACTTTTTGCTGCCTATCAGATAAGTATGATTCTACAAGATTCAGAGCAGCTCCACGAATTCCATAGTGGTGTAGCTTATAAATTAGAGTGTGGTGCTCTACACAGTCGAAAGCTTTGGAGAGATCACAAAATACGCCAATGGCATCCTGTGAGCTATCCCAAGCCAAGCCAAGCATCTGTTGTTGATCTGCTTTTCGTGAAACCGAACTGATTTTCGTGTAAAATCCTATGTTCATTAAAATGAGACAAGAGTTGTTGAAGCATTCTATGGCTGAGACTAATCTAGCTGGCATATACTTATAAATTATTATCCGATTTATCATACTGTATCTAGTATATAATTCTTTCTACTCTAACATAGCTCTTAAAAATCAAAAGCATATTTCAAATAGAATTTATTCTAAAAACAGGACAATTTCTTACAAATAGTTGTTATGTCTTAACACACTGTGGTAATAAAGTTACCAAATATTAGTTGTAGCGTAGATTATACATACAAGCAAATATATTTTTTAACATACATTAGACCATTTAATATTTAAAATTTCGAATAGAATCACAACACACATTTTACATAGGGTTAAAAGGACCCTTTCATTCCCAAACATCCATATTGTTTGTTTACCCTATTTACGTATAAGCGTTTACCGATGTTAACACACCTGTGTGTCCCTTTCTAATACAATGTTTCGATAAAACCGTGGTTATTTTTTTTCCTACTACATCTTTTGGAAAATTATTGTCCCTTCTTTTTAATTGTGAGTGAAATAATAAATGAATGTTAAAACCAAATTGTTTTCAAGAGTGGCTTGTTTGTGTAAGGTTAGGGAAATTCGACTAAATTTTGCTTAACACTTTACATTATGATTTTCGAGCGCATCAAATATTTTGACCTTTACTTGCATGAAAGTAGCCAAATGTTAGGCTATTATGAGTTGGAGTTTTTTTGACGACTATAAATAGAATGATTAAAATTAGGGTTAGAAAATAGGAGGAAAAGAAGGTTATTATCCCGCATGAACCCAAAATGCCTCGGGGCTTAACTTAAAAATCAAAATAAAACATAAATGATGCTTTTCAGTTGAACACCTCTTGTTAGGCTGAAAACTCATTTATCGTGCAGGCTGTTTGCCTCTGGAATAGTGTGTCAGTTCCGATACGTCATATGTGTTTAAAGATCGAATAAAAATCTATCGCAGATTGGTATTAATGCTAAATTGGTACATTTCCTCTTGCTCATCATGTCTGTATTATTCATTATGCCATTTCTGACTATGGTTGTAGTTTGTATGTATCAGTATATTTTAATATATATATATATATTGTATGTTTTGTATTTCAGTTATGTTGTATATATAATTAAAGTAGGTATATTATATGTGATATTATTTTTTTTGTTTTAAATACTTAGGTACATGTAGGTACCTAGGCACATTTTTAAACTTACGCTGATGCTATTCAATACAACGAGCTATGGAGAGATATATACGAGAGGGCTATGCTCGGGGTTTATCTACGTGATCGAATAAGAAATGAGGAGATCCGTAGAAGATCGAAAGTCACCGACACAGCTCAGAAGATTATCTACTCTAATTATAAAAAGCACATATTTAATTATTTGTTTGATTGTTTGTAATGAATACACGAAAATACTACTTAACCCATTCAAAAAATTCTTTCACCGTTAGAAAACTAAATTATGCCTGAGTAGCATACGCTATATTTGATTCATTATCATCGTCATCCATCACCACGCGGGCGAAACCGCGGAGCGCAGCTTGTGTTACATATTTTGATAGAAATTCGTCCCGATATAACCTGCTTTAGCTATTATCCCGGACATGTCGCACCGTAGCTATATTCAGATGTGGAAAATTAATTTTCTTAATTTAAAACTGCTCTCAGCGCAAACATTTGTCCCACGAGAACTTACTCACAAACTTACGCATCTAAGTAATTACTTGGGTAACGCAGTAATGGCATCAGAAATACATCAAAACACAATGTATACCCGAAGCGAACTTTGTTTAAAATTCAAGACATCTGGAAGACCGGTTCGCTTGATTCGGATACTTTCTTTACACTATGATGAGGGAAAGTTGTTCACCTCATCGTAAGCGTCTCGCCTATCCATAAACACAGTTCTATCTACATCCTAAGAGGATTGCATACCTAGTACTTTCCATGCTATAAGAGAAAACTCTTTTCTACCTCTTAACATTGTCCGATTTCAGTGATTTTTTTTTCATGGAATCATGACGTTGTTTACTATGCCAGTAAGTTTTGATTTTTTCAGTTTTTTAAGTTCTAAAAAAGGAAATTTATAGTACTTTGAAATACTGAAAAAATCAAAACGTACGGGCATATTAAACAATGCCACGATTCCATGAAAAAAAATCTCTGAAATCGGACAATGTTAAGAAGTAGAAAAGAGTTTTCACTTATAGCATGGACAGTACTAGCTATGCAATCCTCTTATAGCTTAAATATTATATCATTATAATATAATATCCATCACTGCACTCCTCGTAATGAGACGAAAGCTGTTAAGTCCGATTTGCCAAGTAATTAACTTTTAACACCACTTCTCCAAATTGTCTCATGAATTGTTGCAATTGCAAACATCGCGCATAAAGCGTAACAAATTATTCACTTTTACAGGAATATAATAATAATAATAAAACATTAATATATTATATAACCTCATTAATATGACTCAAACCACTGCGTTAAGAGGAATTGCTTCAGCACCCGCGGCTACAGCTCTGCCAAGATAATTACCTCGCTCTAGCCAGAGGCGCATTTCCGCCCAATTAGTATTACGTAACCTTAATTTGATATTGCGTATTATTAACCTTAACAATGTTAACGTTAGAAGTTTTAATCTAATAAGAATAGTAGATCAAGCCATACTGGATTAAAAATGCCTTTAATCTAAAGCTTTTTTTTAATTTATTTTAAACAGTTAATTTATTTTATTACACAAGAAAATAAGAATATATAATTAAAGCGTGTAAACATTGCATTTATATTAGTTTAAAAAGAACAACACAGAGGTGCAAGTTGGTAGCCAACTACACGTAGCAGCAGCAGACGACGTGTCGTCGCTTCATGTCGCTGCAGTCATGATTTCGAACCCGACTGCAGACGGCAACTGCAGACGGAATCAACCGTTTGAAAAGCGATACGAAAGATTTAGTTTAAAAGCTTTTCAGTTATTTTACTAGGTAGATTGGTACCCGCAAGCGGCACTACTGCCGTGCGATTCTCTAAAAGAAAACATCGTTGCATCTTTGACAACATCCGTGAAACAAATGACGAGATTACAAGAAATGTTAGAAAAAGAACCTTTCGATCAAGGGCGATATCTCGTAAAGTATTTGAAATCGATAAGCTCGTCGACGAGCGCATCGACGAATCATTAGATAATCGCACGGCTGATTTGCGGTCGGGCGTTAGTGACGTCTGCCGCTCGACAACGTGTCGCTAACTACGAATGGTATTTCATAGAAATACATAGAAACTAGTAGTATCGCTGTGACACGTCGTTTGCTGCGGCTTCATGTAGCCGGCTACCAACTTGCACCTTAAAATCGAATAAAACATCAACGGCCATACTTATAACGCTGCTTAAATTTAAATGACGTCATTTAGTACGGCGCAGCACAGTTTTCATCCGACTTCCAAAAAAAGGAGAAAAAGAAGGAGGTACTCAATTCGACGGTTTTTTTGTTTGTTACCTCATAACTATTGACTGGATGAACAGATTCTAATTTTTTTTTTGTTTGAAAGCCGGTGCTTTTCGTGTGGTCCCATTTAAATTTCATCAAACTCAGTCCAGTAGTTTTTGAGTTACCCTCCAATAATTTTTACCCAAATTAATTGAATGAAAGTCGATTTAAAATTTTTCTAAATGTACTTGTGTAGTTTATAGTACTAAATAACATAATTTAAAGTTAATCAGCGTTTATATTCTTAAGTACAGCCGGCATCATTTAGATTTTATCATTCTCGAAATATTGACGGCTCCTTTGGCTGGCAGCTAGATGGCGGTGACTCTGCTTTCGAAGGGCGGGGTGCTAGATTCGGTCTCTAAGTTCCAGTTCTAGTTTCCAGTTTCATTTTCCAGTTTTAATTTCAAGGAAAATTGGTACTTTATGTGTGGTGAGCAAAAATATTTTTCGGTCGCGTCTTGGATGTTGATGATTATTATCATGATTATGTTATTGTGTGTCCATGCCTCGCTCACCACAGGAAAACCTTGTGCGTAGGTTTCAGTTTTTAAACTTTTGTTGATAATTAATATTTTAATGTGTTTTGATAATGCTAATTATATGATCTAAAGCTGCTGTGGTGAGTTGACGAGAAAACGGGTGGTAATTAATGGGCAATAACTAAAAAATGTTTCACCTATTTTGATGATTTGATGATATCACCATTGACGGTGAATGACTTCGATCCCGTAGTTAGAAAGGGTCACTGAAAAGCGTACAAAAATAGAATTGACTTCCAAACTGAGTGTGAAACAACTTGTGGAAGTCGGTACCATGCGCACAATATTGTAATAATAGGTATACTTTTGAACTATGATGGTACCGACTTCAAGTTATTTCACACTGTGTAGTTTTGAAGTCGGTTCCGTTAATTAGATAAAAAAATATTTTCGCCGATGCAAATATCACTGTCACTAATAAATGTATCTTTTTCTCATGAACAATTCCATTTTTAAACACAATACACCAAACACGTCAAATATTATATCATCCCCAAATTATATCAAGTTTAGAAAATGAATAGCAGAAGTAATGTATAACTTTGAAATATGCGTATACTACCCGCAATTAAGAAGTTTTTTTTATAATACTATCGCAATAACCTAGATGTAACCGAAAGCACGTAGTGATTGGAATAAATATGAGGCATGTACTGGGACACACTGAAAACCTCGCAAACCCGCCAAAGCACGCTCCGCGCTACAACCGTGAAGGGTATAAGGAAAAGTCTAACTAAACTACCAATAAACAAAATTAACCGAGTGGAGCTCGTGAAGTGATGCTATACGAAGTAATAATCGTACAAGGTGGCCCAATAATCTGTAAAAGGAAATATATAAATCCGTTAAAACATCCGCCCAGAGGCTGTCCGCGAGAATCCTGCTAAAACTAATATTATGTTTTACACATGGTAACACCGTATGGACGAACGTTGGATGTATGTTTTTCTCTTGGATAAGGCTCTATAATTATCAATAATATGCATATTTTTTAGAAGTAAAATTCTTGTTTTTTACCAGTGTTTAAATTTATGTTCGGAAATAGGAATATAGATGGTAGCAGTACATAATAATAGAATAGCACTTACTCTTGAGCACAGCTGGAAAAACACATCAGTGCTTATACGATAGGTTTATAACTACTACGTGAGGGGATGGAGTTCAAGATTATTCCCACCATCGATGGGATGCGAATCGTAAGGGGTGAAGAAACCCGACTTGCTAAGTAGTATCATAAAATGGAAATGGATGATCTATATTTATACTAATATTATAAAGAGGAAAGATTTATATTTTCGTATTTTTGTATGTAACGAATATACATAAAAACTACTTAACCTAATAATAAAAATAAAAATTATTTTGCCGTTAGCAAGCTACGTTATCACTGAGTAACATAGGCTATATATTATTTTCAAAAAAGTTAGGGATCCGTATGAAAACGTCGATAATGTAACGCAAGGTGTGAAAAACGTACCAAAAACATCTTTATATCGCGTACGCTGCGAAAACTATTGACAATAGAGCGAAATGAAGTACTGCAGTTTAAAAAAAAAACATGAATAGGTATTTACAATAGAATCTGCAATACTATATGTCCTACTATTACAGTAGGGTCACAATAACTGTTTTTTCAATTTAATATATGCTATAGACACAGCGAAAGATCCTTATATAGCGTATACTGCGTAAACTAGCAATATTATACAATAGTTTCAAAAAAGGACATCAATGTCTACAAAAAAGTATGCAATACCATATGTCTAATTATAACAGTATGTCACTATAACTACTTTTCCGTGTTAAAATATGCAATATTAACGCCGGTACAATACGGTAGGCCACATGATTCGTTCCTTGGTGTTACTCCATATCTACTCTCACAACGCAAAAACTACATTGATTTCTGCGAAATCTATTGTATTATTGGCCAAATATAGCGATTGGAGAGTCTCTATCCCTCTATAACGGTATAAATGTGTCTAATTTGAATACTGACTATCAATTTATTTTACTTTTAATTAAATAACTGTTTTTTAAACCTCTTAGTTCTTATTGTCTCACTGTAGATATGAAAAGTAGAGTATGGACCTCGAGATGAAAGTTATCTTCGTATTGGGCGGCTTTAATACTCAGGACTCTACATAAGTCCCTCGCTTCGCTCGGGTATTAAATCTTAATCCCCTCGCTGTGCTCAGGTCTGAAGAGTCCCCGTTACACTCAGGGTTTAATATGCAGCCCGGGACGCAAGACACTGTTTTACTCCCTCGGTGCATAATCTACTATAATTACAAATGAAACAAGTATTAATGATACTTTATTCTAGAAATTTAAAGTTTAAGTTTGACTAAAATTAGATAATAATAATATAATAATAATATTATTCTTTTTATTAACAAATTAAAATACGACACAACATAATTATACTCGAATTATTGATTAAATAACTTAAGATAAACAAATAATAAACAAGATAATAATAAACAATAAATAATAAACAAGAGCTCAACCACTAATTTTCGCGGTAGGATTCCCTGTGTTGCGAAAACTAGTTCTCTTCCAGGGATGCGTTAAATTAACAAACTTTGGCAATTACATGAATAGCGGAATTACAAATAAATTTACAATCAAAATAATATGGTTGAGTACTTTGTTTTTCTTGGATTACAAATTGGTATTTATAAATGAAATTATTGCTACTATTATTACCATTATAATAATAGCAATAATTTCATACATAGAAAGATTAACGATTGAATTTACTGAATGTTAAAATATATATATGTGTGCAACAAAACTGTGTGGAATTATGTCAGTATTAGCGTGTGTTATTTTAAATTTTATGACCGATATCAAAGGATAGACATGAAGTGAGATTATGCTTTAAAAAAAAGAAAGAAATAATTGTTATTATATTTTTACATTATTGAAATATACGGGTTTACACAGTGACTCGCAATAGCTCTTCTGTTCTATTGTAGTCTAGTTTGTATAAAAACTCTAAAACTGTGTTTTGCATTTGTGTTTGTTATTTCTGTGTATGTTGGGTTCTTTGTTAAGTTTATTATATAGGAAACAACCCAGAAAACTGTACATCCTTTTTTCCTATTACCGTATTTGTTTTTGGTACTGACCAGGTAGTACTGATTAATATAAGTACATGTTTAACTTACTGTTTACTGTATATTCATCTGGTCAAATATCCTTTAGTATTTTAATTTTCAATAAACACTTCTAGCTAATACGAGGGGCTACAATTATCTTGACCGTTCCGCTCTTTTGAAGTTCACTTCAAAGGCATAAGTGGTGTTGTGAGCCCTTATAAATTGTTACGGAAATACATTTTACTTTCCTTAAGCCTGGTTTACTACAAATATGTAATAACATATAATACTTATGACCAATCTTGTACAAAAAAAGGAAATATAACGATATTTCTTTTGTTGTTCTTTTCTCTTCTCTTGTTTCTATCGTGACTGCCGACCATAAATCATTGGTGTTTACTTAGTAGTGTCGCGGACTATATTAATTGTAGCGAGTAAATATTAAAAATCAGTCTGTAAGGAAATACATTCTTTTAAGTAATTTCAGCAAGTACCATCTGATTAAAATGATTCGGGTGGTACTTTGCGGAACTACTTTGAGAAAATGCAATATACCAGAAAAATTGACTTTCAATCTAGCGCTCGGCGTGTCAGTATCGATTAAGAATTCTTCGTGCAGAGGCGAAACGCGTGTTAAAACAGTTGTTGTTTAATGGAGTTAGATGCCTAATACTCATTCTGTATCTGTGTTATTAAGGAGTGATGTAGGATTCTAATGGCGAAAGAATTTTTCAAATTGGTTCAGTAGTTTTGGAACCTACCCAATTCAAAGAAGCAAGTCTTTCTTCTGTAGATGTAGATGTAATGAGGCCATTTTTAAGTGAAGGTTTGCGTATAACACTCGTTGAAACTATGGCTCTATTTAGACTTTACGGCTGCTTGTTAAAACTCGTAGGTTATTCGTTAGGATACCACTATTTCTATGAGGTTAATTCAAAGGGTTCAAGAACACACACACACACACACACCTGTTCACACCTGTGCTAGTTTTTACTTTGATATTCCGTTGAGGGCCCATGTTACACCTTATTTAAATTAAAACTCTCATCTTAAAAATGAGGCACCGACATAAATTACAATAAGTTTAAAGTTAAAACGATTATTCAGGGTCGGCATAAAGTTCTATGCAATGATTAAATAGGTCCTTTATGAGAATGGGAACTTGATCTCGTGTACGTTAAACTTTAATTATTGAACTCGGTTGTCGGTGAATTCTGACGTGAATTGTCAAAGTTGTGAAATCTTGCTCACATTACATTCTTCAATATCAAACTTATGAAACCTCTACGTATCTTTGAAACAAGGCTCAAGATGTTGTAACTAGGGCGCAATACAATGAAAACTCTGCGCATCTTTGAAACAAGGCTTAAGATGTTGTAACTAGGGCGCAATACAATGAAACCTCTGCGTATCTTTGAAACAAGGCTCAAGATGTTGTAACTAGGGCGCAATACAATGAAACCTCTGCGTATCTTTGAAACAAAGCTCAAGATGTTGTTGTGAAAGTTAGCAGGAATGGCAGCAGGCAGCGTACGAATAAGGGTCGTGATTATTTCAGGACTTACACAAATAAAACGGCATTTTCATATTTTTACAATTTGAAAATACATAATAGTCATCAACATACAATGCCACAATTGTAAATTCACTTTCATTCCTCTTAAAATACACACAAGACTCGCATTTACTTTGTTTATAACCATGCATACTAAGAAATATGTTAATTTTCTCATTCCACATTCTGCTCGCTTGTTTTAACCCATATATACTTTTATTCAATTTGCACACTTTATTTTTATTTTCTATAAAGCCTACTGGTTGCTCAATGTATATACATTCATTAAGGTCACCATTTAAAAACGTGGTAGTAACATCTATGTGCTCCACAGTGAGATCATAATGATTAGCAATTGCAAACAGGACTCGTAAGGTAGAGTGACGCACTACAAGGGAGAATGTTTCACTGTAATCAATCCCCTCCTTCTGTGTAAACCCACGCGCAACTAATCGAGCTTTATATCTATCTGGCTTTCCATTTGCGTCACTTTTTATCTTATAATTTCCAACACCTTTGCTAACTATTTTATTACTATTTGCTATTGCAATTAAATTATTTTGTGACACAAAACTATTTAAATGTTCTTTGCTGTATCGTGGATTCGGGCTGTTCATCGCATATGACTATGCGATGAACAGCCCGAATCCACGATCCAGTCATCAGTTGCTGCAAAGCCAGAAGCCAATAGTGTTTGCTGATCACCGCTTTCAGTCTTCTTCTTTGTGTTGTCCTTCTTCTTGTTCTTCAGCTTATAGCACTGTGATCGAATATGTCCCGGC
Organism: Selenia dentaria; assembly: GCA_917880725.1. Taxonomy (NCBI): domain Eukaryota; kingdom Metazoa; phylum Arthropoda; class Insecta; order Lepidoptera; family Geometridae; genus Selenia; species Selenia dentaria. Next base: position 32,662,961 of record OU862879.1, read on the forward strand.
TTCTTACAAAAATGACAAATTATATTTTTCTTAGCATTCACATTCAGTGCAGTGACATTATCATTAGATGTGGACGCACACCTAAAAAATTCCTCTTGAAGGAGACGGGTGCGGACGAGCTCACTGGATAGCGTTTGGGTTAAGCACGCTGTCTCTAGGCCAGAGACTAATGCGTCGTACTCCTGGGGTAACCTGATAAGCATGATCTCTGCCACCTCGGCGTCTTCTGTATGCCTGCCTATATATGTTAATTATTGAACAATGGTCATTATGCTGTTAATGTATTCAGTCATGCTGCTGAAGTTTGAATAATCCATTCTGTGCAATTGTCAAAGCAGAACTACTCTTCTGTGTAGCCCTCTGTCCTCAAAGATTGTGCTCAGCTGATCCCAGGCCTCTTTTGCCGTTTTAGCTGAATATACATGCTGATAAAGCGCCGGTTTAATCGCTAAGCAAAGCCGTGCTAGTGCTTCCTGATCCTTAGTCATGTCATTGTCTAGACCAAGGATGCAGTTCCACAGACCATCCGAGATCAACGCCATTCGCATGGCAAACTTCCACGTCGAAAAATTTGCAACACCTTCCAATTACTCAATCTGGATATTGTTAGCTATAATTCTTTCGCTTACCGAAGCATTCCGAGCATTGTTAGGTGACGCTGATGCAGTCTCATTATCCATGATACACCACTAGTGAATATTGCGGCTATGTCGTTGAGGTTAGGAATGTGGCGGCGTGGTCGCAGGTCTGTGACCACGATACCCTTTTCACCATGGGTACATGACCTGTGAAAGTTAGCAGGAATGGCAGCAGGCAGCGTACGAATCATCATTTCATCATCATCATTATCAGCCGGAAGACGTCCACTGCTGAACATAGGCCTCCCCCATAGAACGCCACTTGGACCGGCTACTCGCTTCCTGCATCCAGCGATTCCCCGCGGTTTTTATGAGGTCGTCGGTCCACCTAGCGGGGGGCCGGCCTACACTACGCCTTCCGGTGCGTGGTCGCCACTCGAGAACCTTTCTTCCCCATCGGTTATCAGTTCTGCGAGCGATGTGGCCTGCCCATTGCCACTTCAACTTGCTAATTTTGAGAGCTATGTCGGTGACCTTAGTTCTCCTACGGATCTCCTCATTTCGGATCTTATCACGCAGGGAAACCCCAAGCATAGCCCTTTCCATTGCTCGTTGAGCGACTTCAAGCTTGTTAATGAGGCCCACAGTAAGGGACCACGTCTCAGTGCCATAAGTCATCACTGGCAACACACACTGGTTGAAAACCTTGGTTTTCAGGCTCTGAGGTATTGGGGACGAAAAGATGGATCGAAGCTTCCTGAACGCTGCCCATCCGAGCTGGATTCTTCGTGCGACCTCCTTGTCGAAGTTGGACCTACCTAATTGGACAGTCTGTCCCAGGTAGACGTACTCGTCTACAACTTCGAGTGTATCGTTTCCAACAATTACCGGTATAGGTGGAACATGGACATTGGACATGATTTTCGTCTTATCCATGTTCATCTTAAGACCAACCTGTTGGGAAACTCTACTGAGGTCGTTGAGCATGGTGCCGATACCCTCGAGCGACTCCGCCATTATAACTATATCATCGGCAAAACGAAGGTTAGTGATGTATTCGCCATTAATGTTGATGCCACATCCTTTCCAGTCCAAAAGTTTGAAAACATCCTCCAATGCGTTAGTGAACAGTTTCGGAGAGATGACGTCTCCCTGTCTCACACCTCTCTGCAATGGAATTTGTTCCGTACTCTGGTCCTGTAATCGGACTGACATAGTGGCCTTGCTGTATAAACACTTCAATGCTTCGATATACCTATAGTCAATTTGGCATCGCTGCAAGGACTGCAGTATGGCCCACTTCTCGATAGAATCAAAGGCTTTCTCGTAATTCACAAACGCTAGACACAGTGGCTGATTATACTCTTCGGTCTTCTGTATAATCTGCCGTAGTGTATGAATGTGGTCTACGGTGCTAAAGCCTCTTCGGAAACCGGCTTGTTCAGGAGGCTGGAACTCATCAAACCTGCGTGCGAGACGGTTCGTGATGACTCTTGAAAACAGCTTGTACACGTGGCTCAAGAGCGATATGGGCCTATAATTCTTCAATAAGGTTTTATCACCTTTTTTGAAGAACAGCACCACCACGCTCTTGTGCCACGTTTCCGGTGTTTTGCCTTCGAAGATGACAGAATTGAATAACTTCTGGAGGACTAAAAGTATCGGTCTACCACCCGCTCTCAGAAGTTCAGTCGTAATTCCGTCCTCTCCTGGCGCCTTGTTATTCTTAAGCTGTTTGAGAGCCATTCTAATCTCGTACAGGCTGATGTCCGGGATGTCTTCGGTATAGTGTCGGACTAACTTTGCTCTGGTGTCCTGAGCTGCTTCAGTGACGGGTTCGCGCGTCGAGGTATATAACTGTCGATAGAAGCTCTCAATCTCTCTCAGAATCTCAGGCTTGGATGAAACGATACTGCCATTTTCGGTCTTCAGTTTTGTCATTTAGCTTTGCCCAATAGACGAATCCTTTGCAAACACTTTAGAGCCCTGGTTCCGCTCAATTGCTGCCGTAATACGCGCAGTATTATAAGCACGCAAGTCGTGTCGCATGGACTTCCAAATTCGTCTATTGAGTTTACCGTAATCCGACATATCAACTGCGGACTGCAGTCTCATTTCGCTCCGTTCTGCCATTAGTTTCAGAGTTTCTTTTGAGAGTTTTTGAGCTTTCCTGCGGCGTTTGGTCTCACAGAATTCGGACCCAACCGCTTGAACAGTTTCCACCAACCCGTTGTTCAACTCATCCACTGTGTCGCATTCAGCTAAGCACTGAAAGCGGTTTTGAAGTTCAAGTTGAAACTTTTCGGGGTTTTGGATTTGGGCACGATTAGGACGGAGCGTAGACTTCACCAGACGTGACCTCTCAAGCTTGACATTGATATTCAATGCGCCTCTTACGATGCGGTGATTGCTGCCGGTTTTTACCTTGCTGATCACAGAGACGTCATTGAATATGCGCTTATTGGTCGTCATGATGAAGTCTATCTCGTTCGTAGTGGAACCGTCGGGACTCATCCACGTCCACTTCCTGGATGGCCGCTTCATGTAGAAGGAGTTCATCATAAAGAGTCCCTCCTTCTCCATGAAGTCAGCCAGCCTCTGTCCCCTCGAGTTCCGCTGCCCGTATCCAAATGGCCCTACTCTCAACTCATCACGTTTCCTTGTGCCTAGCTTTGCGTTGAAGTCTCCCATTACAACAGTGAAGTAGGTTTTAGAAGTATGCATGGCCCTGGATATATCCTCGTACATACTTTCTACTTCATTGTCCGAGTGTGCCGAGGTCGGTGCGTATACCTGTATAACCTTCAGCGAATACCGTTTGGTTATTCTGAGTATAAGGAACGCTACCCTAGCCGACACACTATCGACTTTCACTACGTTGTTAACGAGAGACTTGCGGACGAGGAACCCGACACCACCCTGGGATTGTTGGTCTCCCTCCCGGTGGAAGAACAAGTTGCCGGAATTTAGAATTATCGTGTCCTGTCCCTGTCTTCGGACTTCAGATAATCCCATGACATCCCAGCGTAACTTGAGCATCTCTTCCTCCAATTCGACCATCTTTTCGTCGGTCCTGAGCGTGCGTGTATTGTATGTTGACAGGGCCAGGGGTCGTTTTTGGGATTGGTAGCCGGATCTCTGCCGGAGATTCTTCGCACCCCCTGCTCCACCGTTACAATGGCCGCTACCGTAGCCACGGATAGCAGAGCTGCCGGGAACTGGGGGCCGTGGTTTAATGTTAATTGTCAGGGGGGGGGATTTGCCTAATGCACCACGCTTGGCAGGCGTCTTGGTGATCGCAGTGGATGTTGACGCAGACTGCGGGAAATGCTGCTGCCCATTTCCCGGATATTCCCTTTGCCGCCTCTTACGGCACCCACGGGAAAAGTTAGGGGGGGTACAATTCGTAGCCGGTACCACCACGGCAATAAGGGTGGCGTACGAATAAGGGTGGTGATTATTTCAGGACTTACACAAATAAAACGGTATCAAATAATCTTGAGGAGCATCTTGTAATTCCAGATAGCAGAGCGGATGACAGATTAACAAAAGGAAAAGGTTACAATATATAAAAATATAAAGTGTCAATTATAGGGATACCATAATTATAAAATATTTTCTAACAGTTGTAACTAGAGCGCAATACAATGAAACCTCTGCGTATCTTTGAAACAAGGCTCAAGATGCTGTAACTAGGGCGCAATACAATGAAACCTCTGCGTATCTTTGAAACAAGGCTCAAGATGTTGTAACTTGTGCGTAATACAATCTTTGTTCCTCTTTCGTCGGAAACGCCAGCCGGAGCGGTCGTGTCGTGTCCTCATTTTTGCCAACGCGCAACATAATATTCAATACATTAAGATATTCTTGAGACAAACTGAACCTTATACCAAAGAGACGAAAGGAGTTTACAACATCTGAAGTGTGGGCCTAAACTGTTTTCCGTCGGCTCGGTGAGGCAGCATCATGCTTGGAAATGTACAACGATCCCCTCCTTCAAGTAAAACTAACACACCAGTGCCATCGGTTTCAGAATCAGACAGTGAAAACAAGAAACAACGCGTTGCACAAGGGCCCTTAGTCAAAGGTTCACTACAAAATTTAACAGCCCGACAAAAGCGACGTAGGGCTCCCGAAGAAGAAATTTGTAGCTGCGGCTCTGTCAGAGATGAAATTCGGCAAATGATGACGGATATGATGGCCAAACAAAATGAAAGGATGGACAGGGTAGAAAGCCATTTGAAGGACTTAAAAGTACAAGGTGAAAATGATACCCAAGATATAGCGTCCAGAGTTAATCAAGTACAAAACTCCAACTTACAAATTGAAAATAGCCTGAGCTTCTTGGCTGACCAAATTAAAACGTTCGATGGAAAGATTGATAGTCTAGACACAGAATTTAAATTAATTAAAAATCAAGTCTTCCAACTTGAAGACAAGATCGAAAATATGGAGAGGTTCTCGTTGAAAACAGCAATCGAGATAAGAAGTGTGCCAAAAAGACCTAAAGAAAGCAAAGACGAATTAATTAAGACTTTACGTACACTTTATCAATCTCTCAATGCTAACTTTGAAAACTGTGAACTACGAGACGTGTACCGCTTACCTGCAAAGCCTAACTCCTTAACATCAACAGTTGTTGTGGAATTTACAAATACCTGGTCTCAAGACCGCCTATTGAAGGCTATTAAGCACTATAAAAAAAACAAGTCTGATCAATTAAGCTCAAAGAACTTAGGCTTTGATGGGCAGGCTTTGCCGGTCTACATCTCGGAGCGATTAACTTCTAAAGCGAAACGGCTCCACTTCTTGGCCCGCGAGTTCGTAAGAACTGAGGGGTATGCCCACTGCTGGACTTCGAATGGAAAGGTGTTTATACGAAAGCAGGACGGCGCGCCATTTGTTGTAATAAGATACGAAAATCACTTACACTCCCTGAGGTCGGTACAAGCTAAATGACTAGGCTACACGAATACGAATATAATTTTAACTACTACTTACTACTTTCTTAATGAATATATGATGTTCACACAACACACATCACAACCAATAATGTACACGCACTCAAAACTTGATGAACGATATTATCGACACTTTTTGTACTCACTTATAACTGTCTACATATTACACACAAATATATGGCACACGACGTCTGACGCCTGCAGTTCGCAAAACATTACTGACCTACTCCTCACCCTGCTGTCATCTACTCACATGATGTTGTTTACTATGCATAAAGGCAGGACTTTGACACTGGATTAGTCGATTGTTGGTACCGTCTCGGTGATAAGTATTTTGTTTACTATACTTTATGGGTTCTAGCATTTTATTTTAATTATGAAAGCGCACTGACTAACTATAAAGTTTTTTTTTTGTCGCGAATAGATTTAATACCTGATATCATCATTATGGCGGAATGCTGGCTTGCATCAAACGCTACCGTACCACAGATTGCAAACTACAACTCCCACTGCACAAAAAATAACCACAACAAAAATGATGGCGTTATTGCATATTGTAAAAATGGTCTATTGTATGATACTTTCGAGATGATCATCACGGACGCCACTTGCTTAATCACGATAGTTAATAAATACATTGTAATAATAAATAGCTCTGGATTCCTTAACTCACTAGATATCATTTTAAACTCATATACAAACTATAAAAATGTTATCATTACTGGGGACATTAACTTAAACATAATATCTGATCCAATGGAAAAATGTGCATGTGAATACTTAAATATAACATCTATGCATGGGCTCTTACCAGCGCATTTGTTCCCTGCAAAAGAAAAAAATGCTTGGATCACGTTTTGTAACGCTCTTCTTATGACTGCCAAACCTTAGTACTGGAAAACACTCTAACTGATCATCATTCGTTGTTTTTATCAATGTATACAAAACAAACTGCGCTCAAACCATTATCTAGGACAGTAAATAAAATAAATTATGGCGAAATAAGTATCAACCTAAATGCAGCTGATTTTTCCAGTGTCTATTTAACTGAGGATTGTAACACTGCTATGGACTTTTTGATAAAAACAATTTCCAAAATAATTTTTAGTAATACATCACTAATCCCAAATAGACAAATAGCTAAAAAACCGTGGATTACAATGGGGTTAATTAGGTGCATGAAGAATCGTTATCGTATGCATCTGCGTCTTCGGAAAGACCCTGATAACCATATCCTACAAAAAACATATAAAAGATATAGAAACTTCTGTAAAAGCATATTAAAAAAAGCAAAGTCAAATTATGATAAAGAACAGTTAGAATTAGCCACACAAGGTAATAATTTAAAAAAGACATGGAAAGTTATAAATAATATTACAAACTACAAAGCTACCCCGAAGCTGTCTCTTGAGCTTTTACAAAGCCATGAAACACAGAAAACGTCAGTTGATGAGGCTAAAAACTTCTTTGCTAATGTTGGCAAATCACTAGCGCAAAATATTATTCCAGATAAACATTTCTCCATAAAAACGCCATGTTCATCAAACTCTATGGTGATGCTAGACACTGACGAGACAGAAGTCATGGCTGCTATAGTGTCCCTCAAAACTGACAGTTCAGTTGGATGGGACAATATATCATCTATGATAATACTTCGGAACAAAGCTGTTTTAGCACCTATTATATCACATATAATTAACCTTTCTCTGCATTCCGGATGTTTTCCGAAAGCATTAAAACGTGCCATTATTATACCAATACATAAATGGAGACAAAAAAATAGTTGGGAATTATCGACCTATCTCTATTCTTACGTCTCTATCGAAAATATTTGAGAAAATAATTAACAAGCGTATTGTAGATTTCCTTGAAAAAAACGAGTTGTTGTCACCTAACCAGTACGGTTTCCGTAGAAATAAATCTACCAATAATGCTGTTAAATGCAATTAAAACCATAGCTCTATTTTCGGATTTGGCAAAAGCGTTTGACAGTGTCTCTATACCATTATTACTACGCAAACTAGAAAACATTGGCATACGAGGAATACAACACAAACTTATCAAAGATTATTTGACTCAGTATGGATAAGAGATACGTAACATAAAAAAAAAATGTTTATCCATTGATCGTTCCTTGTAAATATTTAACTGGCGAATTTCAAAAGATCTAGCAATGTTTTATTATGGGTCTAATAAATTTAAAATAGTGCCATAAACTCAACAAAAAAACTCTTGCTTAAAACAATTTGAACACTTTGTTTTAATAAAATGGTTTTTTCCAACCTGTAGTGAATACAATGATTTACATGATTAACATATTACCGGATAGCAGGCTACTGGAGCACGAGAACATTCTTACTTACTCTGAAGTACCAAATATTCTTCTGTTGAAAGAATCTAAAGTATCGGTGTGCTAGCACTCCTTAAATGTTTCTTTGTTTGAAAGGTAACGCTAAGTAAGTAAATTAACTGGGTAAAATAAGACTTGCTTTAAGGCGATCAACATCACTGATTCATTTCACTGATCTCAGATACTAGCATAATACAACTATATCACCTTGTTGTTATATCTATATATACTCGATATAAAATAATATCACTCAAAGGGAATTATTTAAGTTGCAGATTGATAATAATTTATCGCATATTTTATTAATAATATAGTTTTAAACCACACGATAAGAGATGATAGATGGAAAAGACATCCATAGTAAATAAATGTTGCTTTAGGTCTTCTAAAGCTCAGCTGGCCACAAATAAGCTGGCTATCATCGTGAAAAAAAAAGTAAAGAAGCAGTATTTTACACAGTTGCTCAATCTGTACCAAGCCTACGTCGCATCTTCATGGAATACTGTAATCACCTTTGGGACGGACCCGCTGAGTACCAGCTTTTGCGGGATACATACCAAATAAATATTTAAATAGCTTAGCTTTACGCCCTTCATCTCTTGAGTTCTATTTTTTGAGATGTTAATGTCATAAACGGGTGCTTTCACAAAACATTACTTAACTAAATACTGCATGAACAAGTTTATAATGGTAAATTTCAACCAAAAACTAAAGCTATAAAGCACTTAGTTTAACATTTCAGCCCAAGGCGGTCAGTGTTAACTATTGTACATTTTCGTGATTTTCAAGCTCGATGTTGTAACCCTTCACCCTTAATTTTTGTATCAAAGTCTTTTGAACTTATAGGTGTGAAAATTTGTATTTAAGTATTTCATTTATGTAAAAAAAAAATGGAGTTCGTTAGTATTTTTAATGGGATGACTTCAGGGTGTGAAAAGGCGGATTAAACTTTGCATGGCAAATTCTTTGTTTTTAAACTTATAAGTTCACCTATATGTATAAAAAAATAATTTAGATACTTCGTTGAAAATTAATAAATTAGTTCTTAAATAATTTATTGATTCAGGCGTTACTTTGCGGAAATCCTTTATCAAAAACCATGTTAGAAGAAATATTTAGTGACGCTTCCGCTGAAAACAATTTGCTTATGCATAAATAAAACCACGCATAAACTGTAAATAGGAAGTATATATACGAATAAACAACAAACAAAACAACCCCAATCAACCAAAAACGATTCCACACGTGAGAAAATTGCCGCTAATAAGACTATGTGCTCGCGGAGGTCTAGTGTTCACAGAACTTGTCTAATAAGTGCGTATTTTTAATCAACTTATATAATCATTCAAATATACGTACTGTTACATATTATTATTTATATATTAGGTATCATATGATATTCGCATAAGTGCTTTGAAAATAATTCAAATAAAAATAGATACATTCACATAGACTTAAATATCTAGAAGTTCTTCTCTGCTTATACATATTCGTGATTTAAATGACAACACGTCTTATAAGTCTTATTTATTAAACTGCAGTAACACCAACTCATAGGTGACGATGGTCCCCAGCAACTGAAAACAAACAAAACTTAATAAGTGTTTTATATATACTCGTAGTAAACAGAGTTTTATAAAAATTAATTTAATAATACCGCCTTCAGAATAACAATCATATTTATGTTCAGTAATCAACTTTTAATGAGACTTTATACTTACTAAAACCTCATTGAACATTTCATTTAATAACCCTTTTGTTATAATGATTTTAATGAACTTACTTCATAATTATTTCGTTTGCCTCGTTAATTTTATTATTAAAAATGTTCGTTATTTAAAATCACTGAGAGATAATTCACCACTTTCAAATAAAAATAGTAGCAGGTAGCAAATATATATAGAGACTCATATTTATTCTCTGGTTATACTACTACTGCTCGCATAAGTTTACTATCATATTATTACTAATGTTTTACAATGAGCCTCATAAGTAAGCTCAAAATCTCACAGCGAAATAGGGAGGCAATGGTCTTGGCTTTTGACGTGATTGAATCAGAAATGAAGAGATCCAGAGACTTACGAAAGTCATCGGACATAGCCCAGAGGATTAGCTAGGAGATGTGGTCGTGTGCAGGGCATATAGCATACAGAACTGATGGTCGATAGAGCCGGAACGTGAGTGGAGACCACGGAACGGTAAGCGCTGTTTAAAGCCTCTGCAGCGATACTAATAGCCGTAGTGTTACTGCTTGGGTGGCAGAACATCACCCAGACGAACGGTTACGAAACAGGTGTACAACTATCCAAAAAGATAAAGGTTTATTTGTCAAAAACATGTGTGGTTGGCCTCCTTCCTGCATAGGTACTAAGTACTCAAACAAATATGCACTTATGTAGGTTATTTAAATTAACATTGTATGTATCAACATGTTTTGCCAAAAGTGGCGTACAAAATTTAGGATGAGATGGTATTATAAATTTAATTTAAAACAGATTTTTATTCGCATGCAATCAACATACAAAAACAAATATAAAATTAAGTAAAATTCACAAACACATGTGAAAATTTTCCAAGAGAGCACAATAAAGTCAAATTACAATTAAAATTCTTTGTCTTTCAGAAAGTCAGCTATGCAGTAATAGCATTTTTTAACTATGATTTTCTTTAGCCTCTTTATAAAAAAATAAAGGGGTAGGTTTTTAAAGTGTTCAGGAATCCTATTATATATATTAGGACCCATGCCGAAAATTGTATTACATATAAATCCATACTAGGTGAATGACTTTTAGTGTTAGTCAAGTCTAGTGAGTGCGTGAACTACTCGGTAGTCGGGTCACATATAACGCTTTGCACAACAATGAGAGGTGTGATATTTTTAAACATTAAGTATGAGAGGTGTCACCGAATTAAAATGTTTTATTGACCTATGTATATCAGAATAAAATCTTAATTTTAGGTAGTTTTGAAAGTGTTAAGACATTTGATCTTTAATCTTTAATCTTTGTGTAAAGTACGGGTACCTGCCTAGCCCACTAATGAAGACTGTTGTGGTACCAATAGTAAAAAATAAAACTGGCGATCTGAGCTCGTCTGCTAACTACAGGCCGATATCTCTAGGTACTATAGTAGGTAAGTTGCTGGAACGTCTCTTGCAGCCTGAACTGGTAAAGTATATAAAAGTAGATGATGCACAGTTTGGCTTCCGGGCGGGACTCTCCACAGACTCGGCGATCATCAGCCTCAAAAGCACTGTTAAGTATTATACTGACAGAAATACAGCTGTTTATGCCTGTTTCTTGGATCTGAGCAAAGCATTTGACCTGGTGAATTATAAAATTCTCTAGGGCAAATTAAAGAACTCTCGGGTGCCAGGACAAATCATAAGTCTGTTGGAGTTCTGGTACGGGGGCCAAACGAATAACGTTAGATGGGGCGACACACATTCTAGCGATTATAGGCTAAAATGTGGTGTTCGCCAAGGAGGGTTGACGTCTCCCGACCTGTTTAACTTGTATATCAACGGTTTGATTGAGGAACTCAGGGAAACTGGAATCGGCTGTCACTTAGGAAGTTTGTGTGTGAACAGCCTGAGCTACGCTGATGATATGGTTCTCCTGAGTCCCTCAATCAAAGGTCTAAGAAAACTTCTCTCAGTCTGTGAGCATTATGCTAATGCGCACGGACTGAAATACAACGTGAGTAAGACGGAGGTTATGGTGTTCAAGTCAAGGGCAGGTCCGGGGCAGATACCTGAAGTGTTTTTGAATGGACAGTTGATAAAGTATGTGACGCAATTTAAATACTTAGGGCATATCTTAACGGAGCGATTTGATGGCAATCGTTTGGACACACTGGATAAAAATTAAGTAAAATAAATACCTAACCTTTCCTATACGTACATCTACAATAAAAAAAATTAACTGTAGTGCTATATATTAAATGATCGGGTATGAAAACAACAAGTGTTGTTTACTACGAATAGTTTTCCAAATACTTTTATACTAAAGCCCTTTATATAGTATATCAAGTATTTTATCAACATAAAAATATTATAATAATTATATAATAATACATAATTTTGGACAACATCCACACAAAGGTATAAGGACTTTAACCCTAAGACCTTTAAACTAGGTAGAGTCTGTATTATGGTAACCTGATGACATGTACATACTTGTATACATCAAACAGACATGTTCATGCACACACATTTTGACCTGTTCGGGGATCGAACCCGGGACCATCGGCTCAGAAGGCAGGTGTGCTACACACTGCGCTAACCGGCCAGTCCAGGATGAAAAACATGACCTCATTGTGAATAAATATCATAGTTTTCTTCCCGTAAGTAACATAATATAATACATACATACAATATAATACATTCAGATACCTATATTCTTTGTTATTATTGTAGTTATTAGCAAGTTATACTATAAGCAGCAGGGCTATTATGTATATCAGTTGCTAACAAATGTTGATTTTATTCATGAAATATGGCGGCTCTATGTCAGTTTTGACCACTCCAGTAAGCAACAATGTTAGTAAGTTGATGACTAGAGCTGACAAAACTGACATAGAGTCGGCATATTTTTCGATTACAATCAACATTTGTTAGCAACTGAGACACATAATAGCCCTACAGATATAATTAATTACCATGGCGTAAGGAAGAAGACTTTTTTCAAAGCTACTTCGATCATATGATGTTTTCTAAACGGATTAATATTATAATTACGAACTCAAATCTGTTCTATATATACGATTCAGTAAAACATCATAATCATTACTAATCAGACAGTAGTAAAACAGACCCTCACCGTCAAAATCATAGTTCTAGTCACGAAGAAGAAGTCTAAGCCGCTTAGAGCCACTTTGATGTTGTTTATTTGCGCTATAAACCTCTCCACCTGAAATAAATTACTCGTTAGTTATAAGGTTTCTCAAATATATCAAAATAGTAATGATAAGTAGGTAAGTAATATTTTTCCATCACTTGGATTGACTACACGTTTGCAATTTATAAATAAATTAAATAGTAAATTATAGTATAGTATCATCATCATCATCTCAGCCGTAGGACGTCCACTACTGAACATATGCCTCCCCCATGATTTTCCAAAAGGACCGGTTGGAAGCGGCCTGCATCCAACGTCGTCCTGCGACCTTCATCAGGTTGTCTGTCCACCTTGTCGGTGAACGACCTACGCCGCGCTTGCCGGTCCGTGGTCTCCACTCCAGAACCTTTTGGCCCCATCGGCCATCTGTTCTGCGTGCAATGTGCCCTGCCCACTGCCATTTCAACTGGCTAATCTTCTGAGCTATGTCGGTGACTTTCGTTCTTCTACGGATCTCCTCATTTCTGATTCGATAACGTAGAGAAACCCCGAGCATAGCCCTCTCCATAGCTCGTTGTGCGACTTTGAGCTTATCTATGAGGCCCATGGTAAGAGACCACGTTTCAGGGTCATCACTGGTAACACACATTGGTCGAAGACTCTTGTCTTGAGGCACTGAGGTATTTTTGACGAGAAGACTTCGCGAAGTTTCCGGAACGCTGCCCAGCCGAGTTGGATTCGACGATTGACCTCTTTCTCGAAGTTGGACCTGCCTAGTTTGACTGTCTGTCCCAGGTAGATGTACTCGTCAACAACTTCGAGAACTGAGTTCCCAACTGATATTGGGGTAGGTACAACATGGGCATTTTGACATAATTTTCGTCTTATTCTTTTATAATGTTCATCTTAAGACCTACCCGCTGGGAAACTCGATGGAGGCATCGAGCACTGTACTGAGGTCTTCCATGGATTCTGCCATGACTTCGATATCGTCGGCAAATCGAAGGTGAGTGATGTACTCGCCGTTAATATTCATGTATAGTATAGTAAATTGATACTATAATTTAACATGGTACATTTTTAAGTTCAATAGATACAAATAATAAAAAAATATATTTTTTTTTATTTTACCAATTCTTTAGCGACTTCGACTCGTTATTTGACACTTATTGTTGCTAAAGTCGGTTCCATTTTGTAAAAAAACCTTTTTTCTCAATTTTTTAGTGACCCCCCCCCCCTATGGGATCCGGAATGATGGTATCAACAAGATAAATCAACACTTTTCAGTTTTTGGAGGGTAACTCAAAAAAACTGCTCGACTGAATTACATGAAATTTAAATTGGACCACCACGATAGTCTACTCCACCATACAAAAAAATAATTTTGGGAATCGGTTCCTAAATGGGGGAAAAATTGCCTAACATACATTTAAAAAAAATTAGCACATCAACATTAATTGACCTCCTCCTTTTTTGATGTCGGTTAAAATACATAATATATAATTATGAAACTATGCAACTGTAGAAGTAAAAGAAAAATTATCAATTATGGTTACAAAAAACGGGAACAGAAATGAAAAACCTAAAAAAGACGTTCTGTTATCTCACAGAGAAAAATTAAATCGTATGGAAGGAGGAGGAATGACATACATTATCACACAGAAATAACAGTTTTGTTTTATTGTTATAGATTATCTTTGAAGCACGAAAGTATGAAAAAGTTAGATAGTGTTTCGAAAATCATATAAAAAATACTTAGTAAAGGCTAGGAGATACATACATATTCATTTATTTTTATAAAAATACTTTTTAAACTATTCCTTTTTTATAGAATTAAAATCCTCTTTTCATATAATTCGAGTCAATCCGAGAGTTTTATAGCTATAGTCAAAACTACACACAAAGTTAAATGGATAAGCAGATAGTATGTTATACTAAAACAATAAAAATAGACACAGTGATGCGTATGCGTGCTACGAGTATAGGTATGTACACCCTATTTGTATAATTACCAAAAAAAAAAAAATGGGCGGTACAAAAGTGTTAATACATTGTAGATATGTAGTCAAATTTTTTTATTACTTCACAGTGAAATAATTATTAATTGTTAAAGTTTTCAAAAATTCCATCTAAAAGTATGGACACCATCTTAACAAAAATACTACATGCCTATGTACAACTTATTAATGAAAACACATGATTCGCGTCAGTGAATAAATATCTCTCTTACTCTTTCTTACACCCCCCACCCGAGCGTTCGGTGTGAAAGAGATTGTCGACTTTCGGCTTTCGTTCGTTCGTTTTCGGAAGAAACAAAGGCCGCGCGGTGGCAGGGCGGAGGGTGCGGGGTTGGTCCGGTGGCCAGGTCTAACGAGCTGGGACGCAAGTTTGCCGAATGTTATGATTATGAATGATACATTTCTATGAAGGGGTGTTAAGTTTCATGCATACACCGCGCGCATGTAGTATATCTTAATGAATAGTGGAAATGCCTAGAATAAAATTTGTAGGTGTGAATCAATCTAGACGTTTGACCAAATATTGATGATTATGTGGGATTTTTATATATATATATATATATATATATATATATATATATATATATATATATATATATACACCTATACATATATGTACCTACATGGATGGCAAAACGGTATCGATGTCGAGTCAACAGACAAGTGTCAGTAATAAACAAGCCGTGCATTTGAACGTGTGTGAATGAATGTATTTTACTTAGCTTCCCTAAGTTACCGCAAATACTACACACAGATATGGAGCTTACCACCAGGCAAACCACTAGCTCCTATGACTACTTAACAAAAATAGGCACTATGTAATGGATACCTCAACGTCAAAGCAGTCACTTGGCAGACCATACAATACCACCAATGGTAGTCGAGAGTTGGAATGGATCCTGGCTGCGAGGAGCAGCACCAACATCGTCCGCGCCACAAGGAATGAGAACGAGTAGTTGAAGTACATCGTGTGTTCTATTCCATGAAGTGTGCTAAAAATACATTATTTCATCAAGATATTTTGTTTCAACAAGGTTCTAATATCATACTTTACTGCAATCTGTTGTTATACCGATGTTCAGCCGTGCGATTCTCGTTGCATCTTTGAGAACATCCGTGAAACAAATGACGAGATGACAAGAAACGTTGGGAAAACAACCTTGTGTACAAGGGCGATATCTCATAAAGTATTTGACATCGGTAAGCTCGTCGACGAACGCAACGACGAATCATAAGAGAATCGCACGGCTCTAAATCTGACTTTATATCTATACGTTGCGTTATCAAACTTCTTAAAACCTTACTTTACAGCATTACCTTTGTATTATTTTATCACATGGATATTGGCAAGATGTTGCTCCCTAGTATCCAAGAAACATATGGTAACTTACCTGTATAATGATTAATAATATCAAAAATGTTTAAGTATGATAACATGTATGCTACTTACGAATAATCTTTAGGGTTTTTATCCTGGCACCCGATAAAGTGTCCAGTTTGCGTTTTACTGTAAGAATATAAATGTTAGTGAGAACGAAATTTATATATATATATATATGTAATATGTGTTCGGTTATTATTTATTCTAAAAAACCTAACAAATATATATATCATTACGCTACAACTCACTGTATACGACTACTGCAACGAATAAAATTATATATCTAGATATATCTAAATAAAAAAAAAACTATTTTCCAAATTTATGACAAATTCCACACGTACTCACTTTAAACTATTAAATAGCTGCGTACAAATAAAGTACAAATTACTGCCAAAAGAAGTTAATATACACATTCCGATTTGTCCGTTGATCAATTTTACTAAGCGTATGATTTTCAGATACTGTACACGAAATGTACACGCTGAAAAGTGGTTCTGTAAAATAAAATATAAAGGTGCAAGTTGGTAGCCGGCTACACGTAGTAGCAGCCGACGTGTCGTCGCTTCATGTCGCCGCGACACGTCGTCGCTTCATGTCGCTGCAGTCATGATTTCGAACCCGACTGCAGTTGCATTTGAAAAGCGATACGAA